>LR990614.1:37425341-38628215 GCA_905147815.2 Phalera bucephala | reverse complement strand
AGACTTTGGGACATTTTGCCAGAGTATGGTATAGATGGCACTCTGTTGCGAGCCGTCCAGTCCACTTATGTGGACTGCAAGGCATGCGTACGGTGGGTGGTAACAGGTCACCCTGGTTTGACGTTAAAATCGGCGTCAAGCAGGGTTGCGTGTTGTCCGCTAGACTGTTTATAATATATCTGGACAAAAGTCTTCAAAGACTGAAAGCGATGAATGAAGGTGTACAAATGGGCGACTTAGTGGTAAACCATCTACTTTATGCAGATGACGCGGTTTTAATAGCGCCAACAGCCACTGATCTGCAAACACTAGTCACAGTTATGAAAGACGACTGCATGATCAATGGCTTACACTTGAATGTGAAGAAAACCAAGATTATGGTTTTTGAAAGGGAAGAAACCAGAACGAATGTAAGGATTGTGGTTGGTAACGAATGTGCTGGAGCAAGTGAATGAGTTTGTATATCTTGGATGCGCCTTCAGTAAGGATGGGAAATACACCGCTGACATAGAGAGAAGAGTGAGTGCAGGGAACAGAGTGAATGGTGCGATGGGAAAGCTACTCGGGAGCCGGCACTTAAGCCATAAGGCGCAGCTGGCCATACATAACGGAGTTCTTGTCCCAACGCTGTTATATGGTAGCGAGAGCTGGGTATGTAAGAAGGAGAATGAAAGTAGGATAAATGCGGTAGAAATGCGAGCTCTGCGGAAGATGTGCGGAGTGAAGCTGACCGACCGCATTAGCAACAGCATAGTAAGACAGCGAGTAGGTATGAAAGATAGTATCGGTGTAAAGATGAGAAAGGGCATGCTCCGTTGGTTCGGGCATATAGAAAGAATGCCAGAGGAAAGAATGACAAAACAGATATACAATGTGAAAGTGGAAGGATGCAGGTACCGGGGAAGACCTAGACTATCTTACCATGACCATATAAACCGAGTCTTATCTGATGGAAAAGTCAAGAGTCTCCGTAACCGGCGAGCGTGTATGAGACGAACTATGAGAGTCGAGGAAGCCAGAGAGGTATGTAAGGAAAGAACCTGTTGGAACTCTGTACTCTCTGCCTACCCCGCAAGGGATCTGGCGTGAGGTTATAGATAGATGTGTAATATTATTATTATTTATGTATGCAGAGATTTTATAATAATAATAACCCAACTCGGCGTGTCTTCGTCGGTCGAGTGGAAACCGAAGGGTGTCCGCAGGACTCTCGGCTCTGGCTAGCCTTAATTGGCCGTCCAGAGAGGAGCCGTGAGAGCTATATCGACGTAGGCAGATAATGCGTTTCTACGTCGATGTACTCCAGGGGTGGAAGTGTTAAAGGGCATAACGCCGCGAGTAACTTCGGAGAAAGCGCAGCACACCTCTCTACACCCCTGAGCCGCTCACACCGGTGTTGCCCTCAGTTGTCCTAGGACGACCGTTTGACCGGCCCATCTAGAAAGCGGCGAGTCACCGCCGGCCACGGGTAATTAGGTATCACTAATTATGGCCGGTGTCCGTCCCCTTTGAAATAGTCCAGCTTTTGTCCATCAAACCTCATTTACATAGCCCTTGTTTTCTTTCCATAATTTACAATAGTCCTTCCACCTGCCGGGGTCAGTTCGCTGGTTATGTTTCTTAATTTTCAGCAAGTGATCTCAGCAGGTGGCTTACATAATGATAGATGGCGCTTAGCGTCAAGTAAACATCAGCTCCGTGTTCAAATATTCGCTAAAATTGTTTAAACCTAGCTTTTTAGTGTATTTTGTGTGAATTCGTTAACTAAAGGAACAATAACTGAGTGATACTGTTTGCAAGTTTTTTTTATGAAGAGCAGTGAAGTTATAAGACAATCTAATAAAATCAGTAAAAGGCCTGAAATATCTCTGTACGTCAGTATTTATTAGTGTGTGAACTATTTTCGTATTATTAACCTAGACCACTATGTCGTCCTGCGATGCGTGTGGTAAATCCGTTAAGCCAACAGAAAAAATTAATTGCCAAACATGTGTAAAGTGCTTCCACTATATATGTGTTAACATTAACGCTAATTCTTTCAAGAAACTGAGCAAACATGCTCGTTCTGCATGGATATGCCCTAGTTGCACGATCAATAAACCTAGGAGTAACAATACGAATACACCTATTAGGCCTATGGTTGAAGATAGCGCAGGGAGTTCGGATACTGAATTTGACCAGGCGGATACCAATATTATAAAAACCATTCGTAAAGAAATAAGGAGTACAATGCGTGCTGAAATGAGGAACTTAGTGCGTGAACTGATTAAAGTAGAGTTGGAAGGAATTATTAATCAAATTGACGATTTGAAATCTTCTGGGTCATTTGATATTGCTCAATACAATGAACTAAAAGATCAGCTTGGAGGACTCCGGATAGACAACAAGGAGTTACGTGAGGAGAATGAAAAGTTGCGAGAGTCCGTCAAAAAACTATCGGGACAAATTAATTCTATGGAACAAAATCTGCGTGAAGCGAATCTAGAAATTCATGGTCTTCCGGAGCACAACAATGAAAACCTGCCAAATTTGATTAGGCAACTAGCTAAAGTAGTCTCTCATCCGCTGAATGATAATGATATTTTAAAATGTACAAGAGTTGCAAAAATTGATAAGAACTCCACTCGCTCTCGTACAGTTGTACTTAAATTGCGAAGCCCCAGGTGCCGTGATGAACTGTATTCGGCAGTGACAAGATACAATAAAGCCCATAAAGATGCCAAGATTAATACGAGTCTTCTGGGAATCGGCGGTGACCCTAAACCTGTATACATTGCGGAACATCTATCTCCTATCAGCAAAGCGATGCATTCAGCTGCACGTCAAAGGGCCAGAGACAAGGCATACAAATTTGTCTGGGTCCGAAATGGTAGAATTTATGTCCGTAAGGATGAAAACTCTGGACACATACTTATTATGGATATGGACTGTCTAGATAAAATTATTTAAACGAATGTCTCTGTTTACCTGTAATGTTATTTTGATTAAGTATTGTATTTATAATGGCTATAACAGTATACTATCAAAATGTAAGAGGTATTAAGTCTAAATCATTGGATTTTATCAGTTCTATTCTGTCAAATGATTATGATATTATCTGCTTAACGGAGACTTGGTTGGATGAGTCGGTCATGTCCTCTGAATATTTTGATAAGCGATACTCTGTAATCAGAAGGGATCGTGGGAATGATTTCAAACAAATGCACTCTAAAAGACATGGAGGTGGTGTACTGATCGCTGTTTCAAATAGATTAAATTTTTTAACGAAAATTGATTGGCAAACATCATCTGTTGAGGATTTATGGGTCCGAATTAACCTCGGTAGATCTTTTATAAATTTATGTGTCGTTTATTTACCATCCTATATTACTAATGAATCTTTTAAATCCTTTCTGACAAAGGCGGAAGAAATTACATTAAATAATTCTGATAATGTTAGTCTTTTGTTAGGCGACTTTAACCTGCCACAAATCGACTGGGAACATCCCATTGCTCCATTTCGCGCATCTAATGACTTTAAAGCTTTAGCCCTGCAAGAATACTTGGCAGTCACCAACCAAACCCAGATTAATTATATTAATAATCATAATAATTGCATACTTGACCTAGTTATTACTGACGAAAATCATAATATCTCTATAGCTAGTGCTCCTCCCCTCACTAAACAAGATTCTCATCATCCTCCATTTGAGTTACTTGTGCGATTGGCAGACACGAATGAACTACCACTCAATAAGTTAAGCGTCAAATATAACTTTAGAAAAATGAATTATGAGGCATGTTTATCAGAGTTGGTACAAATTAACTGGATTGAATTTTCTTATTTAAGGTGTGACGAGTTTATTCTTAAATTTTATAACATATTATGGGTTATTATTGAAAAGCATACACCATTAGCTAAACAAAGAAAGTCAAATTATCCCGTTTGGTTCTCTTCTTCACTTATAAAATTACTTCAAGAAAAATTCAAGTTCAGAAGAAGGTATAGGAAATTTAAAAACCCCAGAGACCATGACACCTTTTTGAGTCTTAGGGATAGGTCTAGAAGAGTTATGGATGAGTGTTTTAACAGTTACATTAAAAACATCGAAGACAACATTACCGTCAATATCAAGGCTTTCTGGCGTTATACCAAAAAAAAAAGAGACGGTAACAGTATTCCGGGCCAGGTTATCAGTAATGGAATAGTCTTTGAGGGTGGTTACAATATCGCTAATGCATTTGCGGAGTACTTTTCGTCTGTATATGTGAATGGTTCATCATCCGGATCTTTTTTTCCAACTTGCACGAGATCTAATTATACCCTTAGTACAGTGCATATTCGGGAACAAGACATCCTGTCTCGACTTGAGAAATTAGATCTGTATAAAGGCGCCGGTCCCGATGGCCTTCCCCCTTTTTTCATTCGTATGTGTGCTACGGTGCTGATCAAACCGTTGCAATTAATATTTGAAAAATCAATTAGTGAGGGGGTGTTTCCTGAACTTTGGAAAATTGCACAGGTAGTGCCGATCTTTAAGGATGGCAACAAGAACAATGTAGTCAATTATAGGCCAGTGTCTCTAATTTCTTGTTTCGCGAAGGTGTTGGAGGGCTGCGTTTATGATGCGGTGTTTTACCACTTTAAGCATCTACTTAATGATCGGCAGCATGGATTTGTTAGTAAACGTTCAACGGAGTCTAATTTACTAATATACAGCAACTTTATTTATGAAACCTTCGAACAACGTGGACAGGTGGACTCTATTTATACAGACTTTTCCAAGGCCTTCGATCGAGTGAACCACTCTGTACTATTGACGAAACTTAATCACATAGGTATACATGGTGATCTTTTAAGATGGTTCCAAAGCTACCTAGCAAACAGAAGTCAGTTCGTTGCGAGAGCAGGGTATGAGTCTTCGCCATTTACAGCACATACTGGAGTTCCTCAGGGTTCCAAATTAGGGCCATTATTATTTTTGATCTTTATCAATGATCTTCTTGGTATTCTTCAGTGTGAATGTTTGGCATATGCTGACGACATTAAGATCTATCGGGCTATAAATTCACTTGACGATTGTCTGATACTGCAAAATGACATGGATGTACTTTTGAAGTGGTGCGGATATAATCGTATGTCACTGAATGCTAAGAAATGTCATTACATTACCTTCACTAACAAGAAGAAATACGTTGATTATGAGTATAAAATTGGACAGGACAAATTGAAGAGGGTATATTCAGTTCGTGATCTGGGAGTGATATTTGACTCGGCAATGTCTTTCCGTAACCATTGTGAACAAACAGTCCTGAGGGCAAACAGAATGTTAGGTTTTATCATAAGAGTATCTATGCCATTTAAGAATCCTTCCAGCACAATTCTATTATACAATGCTCTTGTTAGGAGTTTGCTGGAGTATGGTGCTTGCATTTGGTCACCATATTATGCCAAATATATAGGACGGATTGAATCAGTGCAATCTAGATTTGTTAGATACCTAAGTTCACGATCAGGAGTCAGAAAAGTTATTTCTGGATATGATGACAGATTGTGCTACTTCAACATGATCAGCTTAAAAGTTCGACGTAAGATTTTTGATTTGTTAATGTTATATAAAATCGTAAACGGTATGATAGATGCCAATTTAATTGAATACTGCAAATTTAAAATAAATAATCGCGTTCAAAGATATCCTAGACTTTTTGAGTTGCCTAGTTCCACGCTTAACACAGTATTCAATAACCCACTTACTCGTATGTCCCGATTATTTAATGAACTCCAACCTGCTGTTATTGACATTTTTAACCCAAATTATTTTTCATTCAAATATTCCTTATATTCACACTTTACTCAATCCTGATTCTAAGTTTCAATAACATTAACGAAGTATTGTTCTTTAGTAACGTCAACTGTGTGCCGTTTATATAATTTTTCACAATTTTTCAAATTTCAGTTTGATATTTAATTGTTTTATTTAGTTTTGTTTTTTAATTTTGGTGTGACATTTTTTTTCTCTTGTTTTTCATTATTATTATTTCACTCAACTACAATTTATATACTTTATTTTCATTATTATTTTATATGTGAGACGATGTTTGGACTACTAGGTGTATGTTGTACTCACCTGTAATTGATGCACATACTATTATAAGTTGTTTCTTCTATTGATATATTGTTCCTATGTTTTGTATGTGTATTGTTGGTGTGGCTATTTAATAAAAAATAAAAAAATAAAAAATAACATTAACTTCTTGCAAAGGGCCTCTACGTGTTGGACCCATGTCCCCATGCAAGCCTTTCAAAGGTCCGGGAAAGCCCGTGAATCTCAGCGAGATAATAATAATAATAATTTATTTCCAAAACAACACATTATACCGTACAGAACAGGCAAACCACACCACACTAGGCAGAGCCTGTCTTGTGGTGGTTTTTTTGACATAATTAAAGATGGATTGCGGTACATTCAAGGGATACGAAAACAATAATAATAAAATACACCATAAAAAAAACAAAACTATAAAATTATTAAGTCAAAAAGCAAGTATTATTTGAGGTTTAGGAACTAATATAATTATCTATATAAGTATTAAAATTATTATTTATCAATTGTCATAAAATCTTCAGTAACTTGGTAGGGCCAATTCAGTAATTCTGCCGTAATTTTAGTTTTAGCGTAAAAGTAATTCAAACCGAAGATTTTATTAGATTTATTATACAAAAACGGTTTTAGAAATGAACTGAAAAGTTGGGCAGATGAAGTTTTAGTTGGAGGTACTAGGACTAGGAATACCCTTTTTTTAGCTAGACGTTCTAAGTCCGGAATGTGTATTAACTCTTTATGACATTCAAGGATAGCCTTAAGGAAAAATAATCTTCTGACGCTGAGAACCTGAGATTCATTGAAAAGTGAGATAGTGGGGTAAAGAAAGGGTCGTTTAAGCATTGTTTTTAGGACTGCCCTCTGAGCTCTTTCTAGACCAATAAGGTGAGAGGTGGCCGCACCACCCCATGCTAGGATGCAGTACGATAGTATTGACTGACACAGGGAGAAATAAATTGTTCTTAGGAGGCTAATTTGGGCGACGTCTCTGAAAAGTTTCATGGTGTATATAAATTTACGGGCTTTAGTTGTTGTTTTGATGATATGCTCTTTAAAAGATAATTTTTCATCAATGATGATGCCAAGGTACTTAGTAGGCTTTACTCTAGATAGTTGGGTACATTTGCAAGATAATTGAACATGTCCAGGACTTGAAAGGCAGGAATGAACTAAAATATTAATTTCAGGTGGCGGAGCTAAGACTATAGTTTTGTGGAAACAAATATAGTTCGTTTTGGTGGCGTTAAGGGTTAATAAGTTCTCACTTAGCCATTTTGCCACAATTTGAAGTCCGTTTTCTATGGTGTACTGAAGCTTGCCCAAAGATTTATCATGAAAAATGATGACAGTGTCATCGGCATTATTTATTATGTCCGCATTATTCAATTTGCTCAAAAAAGACTATTTAAGTATACAAGGAAGAGGGTAGGGCCAAGTATACTCCCCTGTGGGACGCCATAAAATACATTTTGAAGGTTACTGACGACGGCATTTACTATGACACATTGTTTTCTATTTGTGAGATAACTTCGAAACCACTCGAGGCAAGTTCCTCTGACTCCAGTAGCTTCCAATTTTTTCAGTAGAATGGGTATAGATACTCAGACGAATGCCTTCGCCAGGTCCAGGAAGATCCCTAAGCACCTTTCACCACTGTCCAGGTGTTGAGAAACAATATTTGTTAGCAGTGAGACGGCTTGTTCTGTCGACTAGTTCTGTCGAAAACCGTATTGCTGATTAGATATAATATTATTTGACTCCAGAAAAGAAACAAACTGCTTATTAACAATTTTCTCGAGTAATTTCGAAAAAGAGCTAAGTAGGGATATAGGTCTAAAGTTGTTGGGATGGTCAGTACCACCTTCTTTATGAACGGGGGTTACTAGGGCAGTTTTCCAAATTTCAGGGAAAATCCCAGACGAAAGACTTAAATTGAATATATGTGTTAGTGGTTCTACTATATATTTTTTAATATGCTTAATTAATCGGTTACATATTCCATCAATTCCTGGAGCGCTCTTGTCTTTTAATTGGGAGATTAAGCATTCAACATCAGACGATGTAGTAGGGTGAAAGAAAAGGGATTGAACCTGAGAGGAAGAAGAGCTAATTTTACCAACCAGAGAGTCTTGAGATTCGTTGAGTTCTTCTTGAATTTTATTAGCTAGGTTATATCCTACAGAAGAAACGTACAGATTACAGTAGTCTAATGAATCATTTAGGTTGTTCTTGATATTGCAGAGATCGTGGGAACTATTTTTAGGAGGAGCTGAAGACGTGATATGCTTGATAGCATCCCAGAGCTTTTTTTGGATTATTTTGGTTAGATATCAGTTGGTTTTTATCGTATTGGTTTTAAAGCTTTCGGAGAAGTGCACGGTAAAAGTTCCTGTATCGCTTATAAATCAGAGACTTAGATGGATCTTTAGAATTTTTCCTTGCATCTAAGTGGAGCCTGTCTCTATGGATGGAGCATCTAAGTAACCCAGGAGTCATCCATGGTTTTAACAGAGCCTTCGCACGGCTGATTTTTATAGTTTTTGAGTGGCTTTGTACTAACGAAGTTAACTTGGATACAAAAATGAGTGAGGCTTCTGAGGGACAAGAATTTTCCAAGAGCGGAGACCAGTCAATTTTCTGCAAATCCGTACCCATAACTTCAAGATCCATCTTCATTGAAGTTTTAGGGGGATGCAGTTTTCGTTGGCGCTCAGTAGAAATACCGATCATTATTGGGTAATAATAATAATAATAAGGTATCACTAATCATGGCCGGTGTCCGTCCCCTTTGAAATAGTCCAGTTTTTGTCCATCAAACCTCATTTACATAGCCCTTGTTTTCTTTCCATAATTTACAATAGTCCTTGCACCTGCCGGGGTCAGTTCGCTGGTTATGTTTCTTCATTTTCAGCAAGTGATCTCAGCAGGTGGCTTACATAACATTAACTTCTCGCAAAGGGCCTCTACGTATCGGACATGGGTCCGATGGGTCCGATGGGACCTTTGAAAGGCTTGCATGGGGGGCATGGGCCCCCCATGCAAGCCTTTCAAAGGTCCGGGTAAAGCCCGTGAATCTCAGCGAAATAATAATAATTTTATTTTCAGATAATAAAATCCATAATTTGTTAGTAACAATCTTCTTACAGACTATGTTAGTACTTATATCTAGATTTTATTTATTTGGCACTGGACATGTATGAGTTATGAATACTTATCCAGTGCCGAATAAATGGGCCATCCAGCCGATTAGCCAGTACGGTTAGGAGAGTATTGGCGCTGCCCCGCATTCGCGACATCGTGGATGCTGCCTTCTTACGCAGGATGGCATGAAAACCATCTACTCTGGCCTCCGCGAACATCCCCGATGCACTACAGAATCGAGGCAGCCCCAACACACTCCTAAACGCATTATTATATTGGACTCGCAGAGCATCCAGACTCCTCTGCGAGTATCTGACCCACAGGCTGCACGTGTAGAACGTCTGACAGCCCTAAGCCCTGAACAATGTTATCTTTACTTCGTTGCTACACCGTGCAAACCTACGAGCCAACATGTTACTTCTAACTGATAATGCTCTGCGTTCCCTCTCTACGTCTATGTCATCATGCAGTGACTCCGAGATCCAGTGCCCCAAGTATTTAAATTGCGAGACTTTTTTAAGTGGTGTACCCTTCAGAGTGACTGGTGGCAGGCTGTCGTATGTTTTGTTACGGGCTTTAAATACCATTAACTCGCTTTTTATTGCATTATAGTTAAGGCCATGGGTCTCCGCGTACTGCTCACAGATCGCAATCAGTTTGCGCAGACCATTGATTGATGGACTCAGCAATACCATGTCATCGGCATAGCTTATATTATTGATGAATTTCCCCTCAATTGAGCAACCTACCATAACATCGCTGAGTTCACCAATCAATCTATCTACATACAGGTTGAATAGCTTAGGTGAAGTCAACCCGCCCTGCCTCACACCGCACTCCAACCTGTACATACCTGACAGAGTCCCCGCCCATCTCACGTAGTTGCTTTGGTTGTTGTACCAATATTTAAATATATTAATTACCTCTGTAGGTACGTTAGTATCCTTTTCCAGTTTTTGCCACATCAACTTGTATGAAACAAGATCAAAGGCTTTGGGAAGGTCGAAGAAACAAGCAAACACGGGGGTATTTATCGATGTATAGTATTGAACAGTCTGCTTAAGACAGAAAATAGCACTTTCCGTTGAAACGCCGGCTTTAAAACCGAACTGTGCGTCATGTAACTTAATGTTTTGACTTAACTGTCGATCAAGCAGACTGTCCAACACCTTTGCCATGATCGTAGCCAGGGATATCGGCCTGTAGTTCTTTAAGTCTGTAGCGTCTCCCGTTTTATTCTTGATGATCGGAACCACAATTGTTTTCATCAAATTGTCAGGTAACTAAGAATGGCCTACACAAGAGGTATAGAACAAAGACAGAACGCGCGGCATGTGGACGCCTGCATTCCATAAATGCTCCACACTCAATAAGTCGTGTTCCGGCGATTTCCCTCGCTTCATATCCGGCACCGCCCTGGCCACGTCCTGTGGGGAAAAACTTACAAATGTTCCTTTCGAGCCCTCCTTCGCCTCAAAAACTTGTGCGCTAGGTCCGAAGGGGGACTTTACAGTAAAGCTATTCTTAAACATTTCTGCTATTTGGTCATGGGCGCTGACCCCTTCTACACTGACTGGATGGTCAACCCTAGGACTTAGCTTTCTAGTCTGCTTCCAAAAGCCCTTGAAGTCATTATGAGGGTAATGAGAAGCCAGAATATCCATTTTAATTTGTTCTTGATTATTCTGACAATATTTTAATCGGGTTTTAAAAGATTTCCTACTGTCACGCATTTCACGCAAGTCCGCGCGTATTCGTGCGCATCTTTTACATGTTTATTTCATCCAATAATATACTTGTTACGATATTTATTCACATAGCTCGCTTTTGAAGTCTGGCTTAAAATATCAACAATCTTATGGTACATTTTATCAATAATTATTCTATGTTCCATTTTAGCGCAAATTTGATCGCCACACTCTCGAAACTCTATTGGAAAATCAATATCTTTTAATCTACTATTACAATAATCGTAATAAGTACTAATTTGTGCATTGTCCCTTTCTCCCCACACAGTTTGATTACAATCTTTATCAATATTGATGGATGAATTACCTTGTAAAATATTCAAGTTACTTTTCATTAAAACTGGAAAATGATCCGACCACGAAATATTATATAATATTTCAACGCTTACGACGGACTTCCAGGCAGCCTCAGTTACTACACAATGATCAAGCCAGCTGGTAGTGCCGTATACGTCGCTAATATACGTATACGTATTCGAGTTTAGGCCCAGTATATTAATGTCTGCACATAGCCACTTTTGTTCCTCGCAATAACTATATAGTTCTAAACCAAATAACTGACCTGGATGCGCGTTGAAGTCCCCGAGAATAAAAACTGACTGCACATCTGATGCTTCAATAATCGCACTTGTCTCACCAAGACACTCACTAAATTCCGGTAGATTCTCGGAGCCATTAGTGGGCATATAAACAGAAAAGACTAAGATAACGCGATCAGCAAGAGCTATTTTAATGGCCGCTAGCCGCACACTTTTGCATTGTACTATTGATACAACGGTAAAAACACTTTTCCGCCAAAGTAGGGCAACACCGCCGTGCGGCCGCCCATGCAGTATCCCCGCCGAGGTATCGATAGCTGATGTCCCGGTGTACGCAAAGTCCTCGTCGATTGTACCTAGGTATGGAAGGTCATGGGGCAGCAACCACGTCTCTTGCAGAGCTACGATATTCGCTCGGCTACATAGCGATTTTACATAGTCAACTGATCTAGTGACTGATCTACAATTAAAACTTATCATATTAGTCGCACTAGTCATCTTGGTTAATTGTTCCTGATCTGCCGCTCACCCTGTTATGCTCTTTGTCTTTGTTTAAATATATGAACCTCCTGAATAGGAGGTCTAGGAATAACGAGAGATTATTTTGTGACACAAAGATTTTAAAAGCATTATACTCTTTTGGTCTTCTCATTTTAATCTTTTTTGATGTTATTGTAATGCCGATTTTAGTCTTTATATATTCAATAACATCCTGTTCAGTTGTTTGCTTGTCTACGTTTGTTATAAAAAGTGGGACTTTTACATCTGCCGCTTTAAATTTACCGTCCGATTCATTTGTCGCCTTGCCCTGACGTCCCGCGAAACGCTATTTAGTCTTATTGCAAGACGTTTCTCAGGAACCGATTCAAAGAGTAACTTCTTGGCCTCTTCTACATCATTTTCAGAGAAACCCGTTGTACACAAACGTACTAGGCCCTCTTCATCCATCACATCCAGTTTATTTTGAACGAATGCAAGCACTTTACTGATTACAATATTGCAATTATTGCACTTCACTACTTTAGAGGTCATTTTTGCAGCTTAAATGACACGTCCGCTCATAGCACGTGCGCGAGACGACTGTTATGGTCAGTTACTGTCGAAGAGCAGACTATAGTCTCTGTCAGAACTCGGGTTTTTACGAAAATGTGGTCAATAATTGCATCATTGCGAGTTGGAGAATTAATTGCAGATCTATAGCCTAATTGAGCCAAGAGACATAGGTAGTCTGCACATGTTTCACTATTAATAATGTTAATATTAATATCACCAATAATAACAGTATTCTGACTACCCGGCATATTAGAGATAACAGATTTTGATTTGTTTTCATACTCATCTTTACTTTCTTCCCTTTGGAATTATCGAATGCCTTCATTTCTAACAAATATTCTCCATGAACTCCAAGGTTTTCGCCTTTGTACATCATATATGTAAATGGGCTGACAATTTTGTTTTTTTCTTGTACAATTAAGAATTAATAAATAAAGTATAGATTTATGATTTCTGATTATAAAATAAAAAAGGTGAACATCAATGTTGATTAATCTTATTTATATACTAGCTGTTACCCGCGGCTTCGCACGCGTTTATTTTGTAATTTGAAATAGGTAATTATTCCAAGACCGAAGAGACACCTCCATATTATTTCTTTTAAATCTGTTCAGCCTTGTTAATACGGAGAAATAATAACAACTATCCGCCATGGATCTTGCATTTCCCGAGCCAAAAATTAGTCTTAAACAATCATTGAAAAATTCTCCATTTTCCAGTGATAGTGTATTTAAAAATCGGTTCCGCCGTTCTGGATATTAACACGGACAAACATTTTTTTTATTGTGCCCGTATGCGCATAACATCGTATCTGCGACTATTTGTCAAAGTAAGTTAAGCAGTCTACCTTTTATCGAATTAATCAATTCGTCTTTGTTTTGCAAAAGTATTTATAAAGTCAACTTAAAAATCAGTAAATTTTTGTTGTAGAACAATTTCAGCAGGTCACCAGGCTTTCAATCACCTGTAGAGGAAGAGGGAAATCGAAGACTGCCAGGCTCTTCTATAGCCAAAATATGATTAATATCTTTGGGCCTTCATGCACGCCGGTAAAAACCCACCAAACGCATATTGGTGTGATTTATATACTACTTAGATGGATAATATCGGCATGATCTAGTGTATAAACAAAGTTATCTGTTTCATATTATTATTTCATGACTTAAGATACTTTAATACCATCTAATAATTTATATCATCATGTCAGATCCCTTGCGGGGTAGACAGAGGTACAGAGTTCCAAAAGGTTCTTTCCTTACAGACCTTTCTGGCTTTATCCATTTTCATAGTTCGTCTTTACACGCTCGCCGGTTCACCGGTTCGCCGGAGACTTGCGTTGCCCTTCGGATAAGACATGGTCTATTTTGGTCATGGTAAGATAGTTCTTCCCCGATATTTTCGTCCTGTTGTAGGTACACTAACAACTGACAGCGGTGTGGAACCATTTGACCCTATGTAAATATGTAGGTATATATTTTTTTACTACTGTTTTATTATGAACTAGCTGTTTCCCACGGCTTCGCACTCGTTTATTTTGTAATTTGACACAGATAGGTGGAACTTTTTGGAATAACAATTTTCCAAGACTTAAGAGACACCTCCATATTAAGTTTATTTTCAATCCGTTCAGCCATGTTAATATGGAGAAATAAAAACAACTATCCCCTGAAATCTTGCGTTTCCCAAGGTAAAAAGTAGTCAACAGTCTCTGAGAAATCCTACATTTTCCAATGATTGTGTATTTAAAATCGGTTCCACCGTTCTGGATATTAATACGGGCAACACTTTTTTTATTATACCTGTACGTATGGGCATAGATTACCTTAGTTATTTCAAAATCACAAATCCCAAATCAATATTCCCGTGTGCTGTGCGGGGCTCGTAGCTGCGATTATTTGACAAAGTAAGTAAGGCGGTCTACGTTTTATCGCTTAAACCAAGTCGTCTTTGTTTTCCAAAAGTATTTATAAAGTCTACTTAAATATGAGTCAATTTTCGCTGTAGAAAAATTTCAGCAGGTCCCCAGGCTTTCAGTCGCCGATGAAGAGAAAGAGGGAAATCGACGGATTGCCAGGCTTTTCTTTCAACAAAATAAGATTAATATTTTTGGACCTTCATGCAGGCCGGTTAAAACCTACCAAATGTATATAATGCAGGATAATATCGGCATGATCTAGTGTAAACAAAGTTACATATTTCATATTATTATTCCACGACTTTAGATACTTTAATACTATCTACCAATCTATATCACCACGTCAGATACCTTGCGGAGTAGCAAGATTGTACAGAGTTCCAGCAGGTTCTTTCCTTACTGACCTTTCTGGTTTTCTCATAGTTCGTCTTATACACGCTCGCCGGTTTCAGAGACTCTTGACTTGCTCTTCGGATAAGACATGGTCTATTTAGTCATGGTAAGATAGTCTAGGTCTTCCCCGATATCTGCGTCCTGTTCCAGGTACACTACCAACTGACAGCGGCGTGGAACCATTTGACCCTTTGTAAATATGTATAAATCTTTTTTACTACGGTTTTTATTGATATTTGTTTGCTGTTTTTTTTATTTAATGTTTGTTGTTCTACGTCCTTCCACTTTTGAATTTGTATATCTGTGTGGTTTCTTTCATATTAAGTTTCTTTATAATCCGTTAGATATGAAGAAATAATAGATATTCCACAGAAGTCGTGCTATTTTTCGAGATAAAATGTGTTCTGTTTTATTTTCCGATGTAAGACACCTTCATATAACGTTTCAGTTAAATTCGTTTAGCCATTTTAATATGAACAAATACCAGCTATGTCGCAAGAACCGTGATTCTTTTCGAGATGAAAAGTGTCTCGATTATTATTTCGAGACCTAAAACACCTTGAAATTGTTAGTAAGATCCATTCTGTGATTTTAGT
The DNA here is from genome assembly GCA_905147815.2 of Phalera bucephala. Classification (NCBI taxonomy): domain Eukaryota; kingdom Metazoa; phylum Arthropoda; class Insecta; order Lepidoptera; family Notodontidae; genus Phalera; species Phalera bucephala. Next base: position 38,612,747 of record LR990614.1, on the reverse strand, counting down.
ATGAAGAAATAACAGCTAGATATCCCGGGAGAACCTTGTAGTGAATATATTGTATAAGCATTATTCATTAAATCTGTTCAGCCGTGTTAATATGGAGAAATAAAATCTACTATCCCCCAGAAATATTGCATTTCCCAAGCTAAAATATAGCCGTGAATAATTTATTTTTTGTTTTAAAAAACGTAGCCCCACACTTGGATTTATTCCTGTATCGTGGGTGCGTTTACAAACATGAAAATTCACATACACAAATACCCAGACCGGGACAAATAATTGTGGATCACACAAAGATTTGTCCCGTACGGGAATCGAACCCGCGACTATTAGACACAGTGGGCGGAGTGGCTTAAGCTCTTAATCACTGCGCTAAATCAGCCGTCATAATCCGCATAATCTTTGAAAACTCCTCCATTTTCCAGTAATAGTCTTTTTAAAATCGGTTCCACCGTTCTGGATATTACCACGGACAAACAAACATTTTGTTATTGTGCCCACATGCACTTAAAATATCTTATTTATCTGAAAATCGCAAATACCAAATCAATATTCTTGTACGCTATGCGGGGATCGTACCTGGGGCACTATTCGACAAAGTTAGTTAAGCAGTCTATGTGTTATTGGTTAAACCAAGTCATCTTTGTTTTGCAAAAGTATTTTAAAGTCAACTTAATAATGAGTAAATTTTTCTTGTACAACAATTTCAACAGGTCCCTAGGCTTCTAGTCACCTGTGAAGAAGAAGAAGAGGGAAATCGAAGGATTACCAGACTTTTTTAGCTTAAATATGATTAATATTTTTGAGCCTTCATGCAGGCCGGTAAAAATCAACCAAATGCATATTGGAGTGATTTTATATATCACTTACATGGATAGTATCGGCATGGTATAGTGTGAACAAAGTTACCTATCACATATTGCTATTTCACGACATAAGATACATCAATACTGTCTATAAATCTATATCATCACATTAATTCCCTTGTAGGGTAGGCAAAGAGTACAGATTTCCAACAGGTTCTTTTCTTACAGATCTTTCTGGCTTTCTCCACTCTCATAGTCCATCTCGTATACGCTCGCCGGTTACGGAGACTCTTGACTTGCCCTTATACACGTTCTATTTGGTTATGGTAAGATAGTCTAGGTCTTCCCCAATGTTCTTCCACTTGCTCAATTTATATCTCTGGGTTTCTTTCATATTAAGTCTCTTTATAAATCCATTCAGCCATTTTAGTATGAAGAAATAATAGATATTCCGTAGAAGTCATGCTATTGTATATTTTACTACGTTATATATTTTTCGTAATAAAAAGTGTTTTGTTTTATTTTGTAAGACACCTTCATATAAAGTTTCAATTAAATTCATTTAGCCAGCTATGTCGCAAGAACCGTGATTCTTTCCGGGATAAAAAATTTCTCGAATATTATTTCGAGACCTAAAACACCTAGAAAGTGTTAGTAAGATTCATTATGCCATATGAGTATGAAGAAATAAAGGCTACCCCGGAAGAACCGTGTGTGAATTTATTGTATGTTTTGACAACTTCCACCAGACTTATTTCTGTATCAACTATCTCTAGCACCGGGTTAAGTCTTAGCCCCACATAGTCCGCACAGGTGGTCTTTGTAAAATAATAACTAAACTATAGCGCGATCTTATTCAACACACACCACTAACGCCGTCTCAAAAAGTGTTAGTCTTCTCGTAAGATATTAATCGTCGTTAAAGTTTCGTATCCGGCCCATTCATCGTTAGAGTTCTCTCCGGAAGAAACAATTCTGAATGCATCATCGATTTATGCACGAAATCATGCTTCAGTGTTTAAATCAAACGTGTATGAACAATTTCCAGTGAGTGCTTTTAACTACTGCATAGTTTTTCGTGAGGAGACGAACCTGAGTCCAATATCAATTCATGGAGGAATTCATGTGTAGGCAAAATCACATAGTTTACGTCGTAACATTGCAGTTCGAAAAAAACAGGAAAAAAGTTTTGCGAAATATCCCGCGACAATATAGTAGCTTAAGTTGTTTTGGAACAATGAATGATTTATCAAAATCGACTCTATTTTTCTTTTCTCAGAAACTGTTACATTTCTCGAAAACATAAGTATACAGAGCTGTGATCCTTAGTACACAAAGGCTACAACTATCCCAAATTTCATTAAAATTTATCAAACAGGTTTGGAGTAAAGAGTCTTTTTAGAAATCCAATGTTTCGCTAATTTCCGTATTTTCTGGAAAAACATTTTGATTTTTCGGGAGAAATACCTATATAACGTGTTAACCAGCATTTTAAGGTATCCGAATGCAAAATTTGCATTAAAATCCACCTAGTAGTTTTTACGTGATGATGGTTTCTACCCTTGGACAGGCAGACAAACAGACATGAAAGCCAGAAATTGTAGAATTGGCTTTTAAATTGATAGAATGATATCCCTGGGTTGTTATTTCCTAAAAATATTCCATGTACAGACATCATTTCCTTCCAGTTTATTATATGTATAGAAGCTTTACTTTTCTATACAAACAGTTTGATTTCCTGCAAACTTAAATATTAACTATATTATCAGTCATACGAAATATCTCCGTGCTAAGTTTCACTGACTTCTAAAAAGTAGTTTTGGAACAATGAATGATTTATCAAAATCGACTTTTTTTGTACTTTCCTCGGAAAATGTTAAATTTTTCGAAAATATAACTATACAGAGTTGTGATATTTTGTACAGGCTACATTTACACAAAATTTCATTGAAATCCATCATACAGATTTAAAGTAAAGTGTCTTTTTAGAAATCCAATGTTTTGCTTATATTCGTCTTTTCTGGAGAAACCTTTCAATTTTCTGAAATAAATACTATACAACATGTTAGCCAATATTATAAAGTATCCGCATTCAAAGTTTCATCAAGATCCTTCTGGTAGTTTTTGCGTGATGCTGGTTCATACCCTCCGACAGACAGACAGACAGACAAACAGACACGAAAGCCAAAAATTGCAGAATTAACTTCTTCATCGATAGTATTATACCCCTGGGTTGTTATTTCCTAAAAATATTTCATGTACAGACGACTTTCTTACGGTTTTATTATATGTGTAGAAGAAGATAATTTTTTACTGTTGTTTATATAATTGTAAATATTGTATATAATTTGCAAAACTATAAACAATTGTTGTTCTACGTCCTTCCACTTTCGCATTGTATACGTGTGTGGTTTCTTTCATATTAAGTTTCTTTATAATCTGTTCAGCCGTTTTAGTATGAAGAAAAGATTTATATTTCACAGAAGTGATATTTTTCGAGATGAAAAGTGTTCTGTTTTATTTAAGATGTAAGACACCTACATATAAAGTTTCAATTAAATTCGTTTAGCCATTTTAGTATTAAGAAATCTTGTCAACTTCCACTAGACTTATTTCTCTATCAACTTTATCACCGGGTTCAGCCTTAGCCCCACTTAGCCCGCACAGGTGGTCTTTGTAAAATAAAAACTAAACTATAGCGCGATTTTATTCAACACAGAACACTAACGCCGTCTCATAAAAAAAACATACAATACCTTTCTTTTCAAGAAGGATTATTTATCTATTTAATTCAAAATTATCGGTAATAATTTTCTGATTTAAATCTTCTCTACCTACCATGTCAAAGATTATAATCTAGCGTAATAATATCTAACGGTACATTGCCAGCTTAGTATGTAGCAAAATTTTGTCAGTACATTTTGAGTTAGTCTTCTCGTAAGATATTAATCGTTGTTAAAGTTTCGTATCCGGCCCATTCATCGTTAGAGTTCTCTCCAGAATAAATAATTTTTGAGTGTTTTAAACAATAATTTTTGTGTGTATAAACAATTTCGAGTGAGTGCTTTTAACCACTGAAAAGTTTTTCGTGAGGAGACGAACCTGGGTCCAATATCAATTTGTGGATGAATTAATGTGTGGGCAAAATCACATATTTTACATCGTACCATAGTTCGGGACGAACAGTAATAAATTTTTATGGTTTATCCCGCGACAATCTAGTAGATTAGTTGTTTTAGAAACAATGAATGATTTATCAAAATCGATTTCTTTTTGTTTCCTCAAAAACTGTTAGATTTTTCGAAAATATAAGTAGACAGAGTTGTGATCTTTAGTACAGGCTACAATTACACAGAATTTCATTGAAATCCATCAATCAGGTTTGGAGTAGTGTCTTTATAGAAATCCAATGTTGTTGGGATAAATGCCTATTTAACGTGTTAGCTAACATTTTAAACTGATATCCCTGGGTTATTTCCCAAAAATATTCCATGTACAGATACGACTTCCTTACAGTTTATTGCATGTAGTATGTATAGATGCTTTACTTTTTCCTACAAACCATTTGATTTCCTGAAAAGTTAAATATTGGGTTATCTGCCATATGAAATATCTCCGTGCTAAGTTTCACTGACATCCGAAAAGTAGTTTTGGAACAATGAATGATTTATCAAAATCTGCTCTTTTGTACTTTCCTAAGAAACTGTTACATTTTTCTTGTGATCTTTTGTACAGGCTACAACAACTTACACAAACTTTTAATGAAATCCATTAAACAAGTTTGGAGAAAAGTGTCTTTTTAGAAATCTAATAGTTTGCTTATTTTCGTCTTTTCTGAAGTAACCTTTTGATTTTCCGGGATATATACTATACAACATGTTAGCCAACATCTTAAGGATGTAGATATGCATGCAAAGTTTCATCAAAATTCACGTGGTAGCTTTTGCGTGATGATGGTTCATACCCTTCGACAGACAGACATCGATTCTACATCGATAGTATGATACACCTGTGTTGTTCTTTCTTAAAAAAAATCCATGTACAGATTTGACTTCCTTACAGTTTTATTACATGTATAGATTATACTCAATCCCGGGTTTGCAGGGTAGGCAGAGAGTACAGAATTGCAACACATTCCCGACAGACCTCGCTTTCTTTATTCTCACACGCATTCGACGGTAAATAATTTAAAAAGTGATCTATCTATATCATCACCACAGATATCTTGCGGGGTATGCAGAGAGTATAAAGTTCCAACAGGTTCTTTCCTTACATACCTCTGGCTTCCTCCACTTACATAGTTCAAATCACCATGCTCGCCAATTAAAAAAAAATGCAATTGTTATTTTAATAATAATACAAATCCTGGGTTTTAAAAATGTTGGCCTTGCCAGTATAACAGTCTTTGATGACAGTTTTGTATCCAAAACCGTAACTCGTATTCGTTATTGTCATATATATAGTATAGTACTGCAAGCGGAGTAAAATGTCCCTTAGAAATAAGGTGACACTTTACAAAACTTGCGTTCGACCCATCATGACTTATGCGTGTGTTGTGTTCGGGCATTCGGCCCCCTCTCACATCGATAAACTCCAAGTGGTTCAAAACCGCTTCCTCCGTAAAGCCGTAGGAGCCCCCTGGTTCGTACGGAACGTCGACCTCCACTCCGATCTAGGTCTCGAACCTATTCGCGCCTTTATTAAAAAGGCGTCAACACGTCACTTCGCGAACGCATCTACCCATGCGAATCCGGTAATCGTAGCCACCACCGACTACGATCTCCCCCCCGACCCCTGCCGCCACCGCCGGCCGCGACACGTTCTCACCGACCCCCCCGATGCTTTGTCATCCCTTCTTTCCGCTCAGAATACGGGCGACGACGACGACGTAGTAGTAGATCCCCTCCCATAGCCGGCGGTTGACCGGTGCACTTAGTAGTGCACCCGTCCCCCTACAGCGATTGTCCCAACCGAGGGCGCCTCGAAGAGGCGCCCTGGAGTATGTCGCCTCTTGCCCTTTTGGCTGGCTAGAGCGTAGTGGTTGCACACTCGCCTTTAAGTCCGGTGAAGCTGTAAAGGCCTCGCGGCCAACAGCGTACATCATTCACACACACACACACACACACACGTGGTTATTGCCGTAAGTCGATCATAAAACACCGCGGTGTCCACTTGACCGGGTGAGGCGCCTATTTTATAGAGAAACAGCTGCGACGTGATTTATCAAAAGTCATCCATACCGATAATGATCTTACCTAGAAATGTTTCCAGTGAAGTGTGTGATGACACTGGCACTAGAAGTGAATAATAAATGCAGGAAGGAAAACTTATGCGTTCAGTACACGTAAACATCGGCAAGCAGGCGATATGCAGGGTTTCCAGGTGCTGTGTCTGGTGTGCAAGCTGGTTGGCGGGCGCGGTGCGCAGGCGCGGGTGCCGCTCACCTACGATGTGGCGTAAGTACCTCTTAACTGCTTTATTTATACTTTCCGGTATAATATGGGATCTATTAACGCGGCGTTTTAGCTATTATAACGATTTAATAGAAAAAAATCATGTGCCTGAGGTAATTAAATAGAATCCGGAATAATACCACAATATATGGAGCCTCCCTAATGAAGGGGTAAGCTTCAGTGGTCCGGGGATCAAGAGCATGAGTAGCTCCGCCCACTGGATTGAGTAATCGCGGGTTCGATTCCCGCACGGCACAAATCTTTGTGTGACCCACAAATATTTGTTTCGGTCTGGGTATGTGTGCATTGTGAATGTTATGTTTGTAACACGACACTGGAATAATACCTAGTGTGAGTTTATTTTAAAGTTTAAAAAAAATACTGCCCCATTGTTCTAGTGGCAAAGCGCTTCGCTTAGTGATCATGAGGTCCGTCCTGGGTTCAAATCCTAGGTGGGATAGGTCGGACAAGTGTAGTTTTTCTAACGAAAACTTCCCAGTACGAGTCAGGAGTCTGGAATTGTGCCTGGTATATGACAATAGGCTCGCCCCCTATAACATGGGACCTAACATAGTCCGCGAAACGTGGGTATACTCAGTACACCTCAGGCCACCTCCGCTTGGGGAATATACGCTTGAAGGTGTTAAAAAAAAATAAAAATTGATAGTTAATTACCGGGTTATAGGGGGGATTAACCGACAACTGTGATCATTTTACGTCGCAGCCTAATACAATTATTTATTATTATTAGGGCTGACTTAACAATTACCAGATAATGTTTAATTAAAGGATAAAATAATACATCAATTAGAAATTACTGTTATATGAATAAAATAGGTAGTAGGTCATCATCATCATCATCATCATCTCAGCCTATACTTGTCCACTGCTGAACATAGGCCTCCCCAATCGCTTTCCAGCGTAACCGGTCCGATGCCACCTGCATCCAACGACTTCCTGCGAAGTAGTAGGTAAGTTGTTTCAATTTTATATTTAGGCAAGCTAATTAAACTTGTCGAAATTTAAGCCCTGAGTACCTATATCTTAAAAACCCCTTTCAAATTTGGGACAAAAGCTGGATCTACACGTTTGTTTTCCTTAAAAAAAAACATAGCCCCGCACTAGCAATTAGGTATGCCTGTATCGTGGGTGAGTTTACAAGCAAAAAAATCATGTTTGAACTGTGTACTCTTTCTACCCCATAAGGGATCTGGTAAGATGATGTAGATAGATATATATATATATAGTGGTTGATAGATAGGGCGAAAGTCACACACGCACAAGCACTCGCCCAGAGTGATCCAGTGGGTGGCGGCTGATCTTAACCATTGGACCAAACCGCCCGTCGAGCACGGACCAACCCGTGCTCGAGGAATACGGCGTGAGGGGCATTTATTTATTTTAAGTAGGTATATACCTAAGTTAATCTTCATCGCGTCGCATTGTTCAAATTCAAATATTGATTTTGTTGTATTTATTTCGTTTGTTCCTATTCCTGACTCAGGATCCAACTTCGAATGAGCTTTAATGGGTTTGCTGTGCCGTCGCGCTTCGTCGACAAGACAGGTGTCCTGCGCAGGCTACACGAGCCCCGATGCCCTGATGCCGCACCCTGACGACTGCCAGTTATTCTATTACTGCGTAGCACCAGCTCCCGAGCCTGTATGTCGCGAGAGTCCCGCGGGCCTTCACTTCAGTCCTACACTGTACGTCCACCTGATTCCGGATGTTCCCTTTACTCCAGTACTCCGGTTACAAACCTGACTACCGCGCCTCCTGTAACATATCCTAGTACTACTGATCTACCAACTACAGTCCCAACCTGGCCTAATGCAACGGGCACAGTTTCTGCTTGGCCTTCTACGGTCTCTACTACCAATGAGCCTCCTACAACATCTTTTCATTCATCATTCATCACTGAATCTCCCATAACAGTCCCTTACACCACTGAGTCTCCCATAACAGTCTCTTACACCACTGACCCACCTACAACATTTCCTTCCACCACTGACCCACCTGCAACATTCCCTTACACCACTGAGTCTCTCACAACAGTCCCTTACACCACTGAGTCTCCCACAACAGTCTCTTACACCACTGAGACTCCTACAACAGTCCCTTGCACCACTAAATCTCCTACAACAGCCCCTTACACCACTGAGCCTCCTACAACAGTCCCGTATACCACTGAGCCTCCTGCAACAGTCCCTTATACCACTGAGCCTCCTGCAACAGTCCTTCATACCATTGAGCCACCTGCAATAGACTATAGTACTCAGCGTCTGAGCCCAACACCAACTACAAAACGTTGGGATTACTTATCTGTGTAAACTACGTACTAATGTTACAGGAGTTTTCGTCAATATTTATCCAATCAATGTATAATTGAGAAATAATTATCAATACCTATATTAATGTATTAAAATTGTCAAATTTAATAATTTATTGTTACATTTAGGTTACTCAAATACAAAATTTGCAATTTTTTTTTGTTATTAAGCCCCCGTGAATTAATAAAATTAATTTTCTGTGAAAAGGGAATTAGTGATTTTGTCAATTGTTCTAATTCCCAATAATTCTATTGCTTTTACCTACACTGTAATAATATAAAGTGAACGAGGGAAGCCAAAGGTAACTAAGTACTTAATAAAATGTGACTTCTATTTTCCCAAATTCCCTGCCTTAGCTCCCACAATTTCGAAAACAACTTGATATGCTTTTTGATATTGGCCAAAATCAAGGAGCCAGTTACCATTATAAAAAAAAGTAGAATTATAAAACCTTAGCATTTTTACGTTCGGAACTAGTTGTAATGCAAAAAAACGAAACATTAAAAACCAACACATATTATTTGACGAGCACAGACTGACAAGTTTTTCAGACACAGTTTTCTTTCGACAATTAAACTGAAACTTGCGCCGAAATCCCTGGGGTTTGTAGCGACTAGAGCTAAGTCTTAGGCGTTCTCCCACTGGAAAATAAACGGGAATTAGGTAGGGACTACTTTTAATACGTATTATAAGGTACTGAGGCCGCGCTGAAAATAGACAGAAATGTTACTCATGAACACTCGAAAAACTTAAAACCTAACCACACGCATTCCGTACCGTCCTCCCATGGAGTTCCTAAAATAACACATCTGTACATCCGCTCACATTACTTATCAGCTGGTAATATGTAGGGACATGCACTATTATCGGGGTAGCTTAATGCACAACTGCTAGGATCGGTGCCTACTAGAATTCTAAAATCAGAAATAAAAATTTAACGTAATACGTACGACTGTAATCAGAAATAATATACAATGCGAAAGTGGAAGGTTGTAGGTACCGGGGAAGACCTAGACTATCTTACCATGACCAAATAGACAGAGTCTCATCTGAAGGTCAAGTCAAGAGTCTCCGTAACCGGCGAGCGTGTATGAGACGTACTATGCGAGTGGAGGAAGCCAGAGGGGTATGTAAGGAAAGAACCTGTTGTAACTCTGTACTCTCTGCCTACCCCGCAAGGGATCTGGCGTGATGATAAAGATAGATAGATAGAAATAACAAACTGGCAGACACTGTTCTAATTAAATTATTAACTAATCTATAGTTTTGCTACAAACACCACTATAAAGTTACCTTAAAAAAGACTGGAATTGATATTAACAAGCTTTTATTTAACTTGTAATGTTCGTATGTCTGTCTGTTTGTCTTTCCGTTTCAAATCTTGTGATCTATTTTTCAAGCATTTGCGGGTATCAGATTGAGCTGAAATTTGGTATACGTGTGTAAAATTGGTGACAATGCATTAATATGGTATCATGAAGCTGGTCTGATGGAGTCGGAGGGTAGCCATAGGAACATGTCAACTATACAACGTAACACCCCCATGTTTAGGCTTCTTAGATTGATATTGACTAGTACTATACGACCAGATACTGTCGAGGGTCTGATGAAGAAGTCGAAAGGTGTCCAACGGAACCACCCAACCACCTAATATATCCTCGCTGTATTTGGGCTTGTTGGATTTTTCTTGACGAGTACTTTAGACCCGGATGGTGTCCAAGGTCTGATGATGGAGCCACAAGGCAACCATAGGAATTCCTCAACTAAGGAAGATACGTTGTGTTCTTGCTATAAAAGCTTGTTTTTAAAAAGGTCACAAGAGAAAACACGTTGATATTAAAAGCCTCAACACCTTGTCGTTGGTCTAGTCGATTGCGTCGTTGGTCTAGTGGCGAATGGTACGTGTGTGCACACCTCGAGCGTGGGCGGCGCGCGGCGCGAGCGGCAGCGGCGGGCGGCGGGCGCGGCTGGCCGTCAGCAGGGCTGCGCGCTGGCCGTGGCATACAGCACGTCCAATGCGTTGCACAGCGCGCGGTAGTTCACCTGCGAGGCGCCACCGCACACGTGTTATGACATTTCTTTACGCGTTATACACACAATAGTACAAATTCTATAGCAGGTAACTATACCTTCATTAAATTACTAATCCTGTCAGGGCATTATTGTTACCTGGTATAAATAGACATCTTATCCACACCATTCCAAAACTCTCGTGTCTTGATCATCTATATGTGCTTCGCGCGCTCGGAAGTATGCGTTTTATAGGCAACTACCTACGTACTAACTAACCTACGTGCTCAAGACTTGTGTTGTCATTTTGTAATGTGATCATATTAAGGAATTCATCATAGTGCGGCTCGTCCCGCAGCAGCGCCGGTAGCCGATGCACTTGCAGAGCAGGTCGCGCTCGCGCGATGACACCAGCGCCAGCAGCCCGTGCTGCGTGCTGGTGTGAGCATGTAGTGTGCTGGTGCTGACCTCATTCCCGCAGCTTCGCCCGTAGCCGAAGCACTTGCAAAGCAGGTCGCGCTCGCGCGATGACACCAGCGCCAGCAGCCCGCGCTGTGTGCTGGTGTGAGCATGTAGTGTGCTGGTGCTGACCTCATTCCCGCAGATGCGCGCGTAGCCGAAGCACTTGCAGAGCAGGTTGCGCTCGCGCAAGGACACCAGCGCCAGCAGCCCGCGTTGTGTGCTGGTGTGTGCTGGTGCTGACCTCATTCCCGCAGCCGCGCCCGTAGCCGAAGCACTTACAGAGTAGGTTGCGCTGGCGCGAGGATACCAGCGCAAGCAGCCCACGCTGTGTGCTGGTGCTGACCTCATTCCCGCAGCCGCGCCGGTAGCCGAAGCACTTGCAGAGCAGGTCGCGCTCGCGCGAGGACACAAGCGCTAGCAGCCCGCGCTGGCACAGCGCACGCTCCACCGACACGCGTGGGATCGTGCCGCACCGCTCCTTGTCCATGTCCTGCTCGCAATACGAAACTGGCTAGGTCTTCTCCCAGTGTTTGATTGGTGACCAACCAAGGGTCATAGTAGAAGTAAAAGTTTGAAAAATAATTGTGGACATCTTCGTCGTTCTTCTCCACAGGAAAGAAAATTCGAAATTGTGATACATAAATAGATTTCTAGTTAATTGTTTGCTTTTAAGTACTTTCAAAGCATTATAAATAAGTGAGTTGCCTAAAAAGCAGTATGCGTAAGAAGGTTTTCATTTAAAATATCTTTTCTAATTGTGATTTTGACAAGTGCTTTGAGTAACATGTCAAGACCGGCTTGACATGTTACTCAAAGGGCGGGGAGACGCTCTTGATAGGCACCGCTTCCGGTTACCCATCTATGGTTTGTCGTATAATAACGTTAAAGGTTGATTAACTTTGTTAACCGTTACCGATCTGACAATACTGAGAGATTTTTCCAAATATTGAAACCTGTCCTTCACTGATCACAAGTTGGGGGTCTCCCTTGTAACGTTACGCCGCACAGATCTGCATATGCTTCATCTTCTTTTTTCGTAGAAAAGGTTCTTACTAGCTCGTAAATGAATAACGTCCTGACCTGAAACACCTCGAGTATGTTGGAGAGCTGGTCGGGGAATTTGGAGAGCTTCTTCAGTGCACCGGAAACGATGTTGCGTTCCTCGAAGTTGAGGAAGTTGAGCGGCGAGTCGATGGTGGGCAGGTGCGGCACGGGCTGCAGCAGCGGGGCGCGCTCCAGCCCGGCCTGCGTCAGCGCCTCGCCCACGGTGCTGCAGAACCGCTCGTACTCGACGTAGCGCCGCCGGCCTGGCGCGCAGAATCTGCGCACACATACGCTACTATGCCTACAACACTTGCGTGGAATACCGCGTGCGGGAAGCCAGGACCGTTCAGGTATGTAAAGCCGCGACTGGCGCTGTTATTCCGTTCCCTCGTTTTTATTGACAGCGGTCTTGGTGGGAGGAAAAGGACTATCGGCGTAAGCAAGTTTGAGTGGTTACATTGCCCTCGCTTGTTTAGTCAGTATTACCAGTTTGGAGGCATTTTTTGCACTTTTAAGGAGAGAATATTTTTTGGGAAAACATGTGGTTAAAGATCAAAATATTAAAATGACGTATATAAAGCAAAATGGAAAAGGTAGCACAAAAATTGTTTAGGAGATATTTAAAAAAAATATATAGCTATATTCAGGGCAGAAAAAATTGGACGTGAGATGATTTCATAAAGGAATAGAAACATCAAACGCTGTTTGAGGGTATATATCCACCATATGTCACACACACACAAAAAGGTACCTTATGCCAAAAATAAAGTATAGGAGGGTAAATATTGACAAAACGATGGTTGACTGGAGCCACCCATGTGTGTTTCGGAATGTAACTAACACTTCCATGAGGGTGTCCATCTCGAGCGGCGTGAGAGCCAGGCCGGCGGAGGCGAGGCCGCGGTAGAAGTCGGCGCGCGGGATGCACAGCTCGCGGTGCTGGTCGAACTGGCGCAGGAACTCACGCGGCCGCACGCCCTCGCGCACCATCTGCTCAAAAAACACATCAAACCTAAAGCCAGCAATATATGTGACTACGGAGGTTTTGATATAAGTCCTTACTTGGCATCGAATAAGTTGGTAGTAGGTAGGAATCCAGTGACTGGTGAATATGTTTTGGTTCAATTGTCATATGTAGGTATATAAAACATTCGAGTTTGCAGGATCCCATACGCTTCTGCGAACGTGAGACTTAAGACGCGTTCACTACTAAACGAGATTCTCGCAAAATCTGACCTTCTAAGCATATTTTTTCCGTAAAACTAGAGCATATGGGGTATTGCCTGAAAGTGAGGCTTTTAAAGGGCTTTTTGATTTAAAAAAGAGTGGTCCAAGTTTATCCTCAAAATGTGCCAAAAAATACTCATTTTCTAAGAACCTAATTTCAAATCAAATCAATTATCATTATTTGCGAAAATGGGTTACAGTTGGTGTTAAAAGTGCATTGCTCGTACGCCATATTCTGCCTTTAGACATGCAAAAATCATTTGGAGTAAGCTCAAAATTTCTACGCACCTAAAGTAATAATCATAATATTTCTAGGGAAGAAAGTATAGAACCATAATAACACTAAGTAAAATTTCATAAATCTAAGGTCGTTGAAAAAAAACGTTGTTTTCTGACAAAAATCTTAGATATTTTTTTTTGATGTTATGATTGTTAGCTACAATAAACTACTTTTAGGGAGATAGCGTGGGCTGAAGGTGGTCTCGAGTGACGATCAAGCCGTCAGATACCAGGTGTGGTAGATGGCACAAGGACACTTCATGCATACCTTGCCTTTGATCTTGGCGAGTATTTGCACGATGTCGGTCTCCAGCGGGTCTACTGTGGAGGCTTGTGCGCCGCGGGTGGCCGCGGACGGGCCCGCGATCGTGGCGCTCTCCACCGGCCGCTCCTCCAGCTGCCGACCGACAATTCCTCGTTTACTAATACTATTGCGATAGTTAATCTGGCAAGTGTGGTTAGGGACGTTGCAAACATTATCCATCTCCCGAACGTATGCCTTTTACCAAAGGCGTCTCAAAAGCTTCCAAGTAGTAGGGGGTGAGCCATACCGTGTCTAGGTTTGATGGACATCTGCAGTAATACATACTATTAAAAACGAAAATGTGATTCTCTTAACGTAAAAATGTTATACCCGGTTAACATTTAGCGCACTTGCGTCCTAGTAAACAGGAACTCAGCATGACGAATGCGCAACGCGAGTATGTAAAACTTACCCATCTGGCACTGCCCCGTTCACATTTTTTATTTTTGAGAACTACTCTACAGACATTGTATTAAGGTAATGTAACGAGGTAGACAAGTACCTAGTTACGAGCTCCTGAAGAAAATAATGTCAACTATCCTAGTAACAGCAGCACAGCGTGGGACGGCCGCCTACCAGATGGACGGATGATCTTGTGAGGATCGCAAGAAGTCATTGGATTGGGGGGCCCATGTTCAGCAGTGGATAAGTATAGGCTGAGATGATGATGAAGATGATCCTAGTAAGTGTTGTGCAAGTAGGTAGGATGTAAGATAAGGGCTCGGTATTAAACGTGTGGTACGTATGGTAAGCGTGTCGTGCCTCGTCGAGCAGGCGCACGTAGCTGAAGCCGCAGTCGTCGAGGTAGCGCGCCTCGAGCGCGCGCAGCTGCGCCGGCGCCGGCAGCACGCCGAGCCGCGCTAGCACGCGCCGCACCTGCGCGCGCGACACGTGCCCGTTGTTGTGCCTGCAGTGCACGCCGCACACCTCGCTTATACGTATATGAGTGAGTTACAACTAAAATCAAGGTCTGAGGGTTTATTTTATTTTATTTTATTATATTTGGGAAACTTACAGCTAGCATAACATACTACAAAATATAAAATTTAAACAAATGAAAGCCATTTACAAATTTCCACAGATAGCAAAAGAATAAGAGAAAAATATTACAGTCGGCATCCAGTGTAACACTTATGACTATTACCATAAATTCGCTCCCGCATCTTATGATAGACCGCAAGTGTTAGTCAACCTGGTATAAAACATATGATCTAGAGTTAAGAAAAGAATGCTAGCACGGACAGATTGCGTTAGCGGAACGCTAGCGAGTTGATCTGCCATATATTTCACACTTCAAATTAACTAAATAGTTATGAACGTGATTGACATATTCTCGACAATATTACTACTATAGCGTCAAAATTGTTTCTGTTTAGGCCTCAGTTTCACTAGATCGGTCAAACAGACCACTATCTACTGCCACTAAAAGATTACACGGCTTAATATAGTCTGCAACTTACGTCGCTTAATAGCTTGCACACTTTTGTTTAATCAAATAATTTATATAAAATTATTAATATATATATCCTAATTAATACATATTTTTCTAACGAAAACTTCCCAGTACGAGTCCGGAGTCTGGAATTGTGCCCGGTATATAGCAATAGGCTCGCCCCCTATTACATGGGACCTAACATCGTCGGCGAAACGTGGGTGTACTGAGTACACCTCTGCCATCCCCGCTTGGGGAATATAGGCGTAACGGTGTGCGTCATTTATATTTGTTGGTTTAAATATATTTGAATATGTTGCAAATAATTTTGTTTTAATAATGTTCGCCAACGGTTGTAAAGTAAAGTATATTACTAAAGCTACATGACTGTAAGAACGCCGTGATATTGTGACTTAAGTCCCTCGATTATGATACAGTGGAGGCATTATTAAATTGCTTGCATACCCACAGACGCAGCATTCTCATACACACGCACGCAAGAACGCACGTACGCACGTCCGCACCCACACATGCGCACTCACAAACCTTTAGTTTTATTTTGTAGCTTAAAAGATTTCATAATTAATTTCAGCAGCAACACTGCAATATAATGGCTATGGAAGAGCGGAGTCTCCTGGCACAAGTATTAGTAATACTTAAAAGGAGGCTTCAACCTTTTTTTCAAATGTACCTACTATATACAGTTGAAAAAATATTTTTTTTATTTATTTATTTCAAATCGAAAAACTGAGAAATTAAGCGACTTACTCTACCCCAACCGGACTATTGTTAATAAAAAACTCGGTTATCCGAGCCACTGTTACTATATGCAACGTGCAATTCGGACCAGGATAACCTAGTTGGGTCTGACTTCTGTTTTACATCCTGCGGCAGGGAGCAGGAAAGTGGCACTGGATAATTTGAAAGTGGGCAGCGCATACGCGTACTAATATCCGTATGTAGATGCTTATATCCAGTCATCATTCATCATCATTTCAGCCTATACTTGTCCACTGCTGAACATAGGCCTCCCCAATCGCTTTCCAGCGTAACCGGTCCGATGCCACCTGCATCCAACGATTTCCTGCGATTTTCACAAGATCGTCGGTCCATCTGGCAGGCGGTCGTCCTACGCTGCGCTTGCCAATACGTGGTCTCCACTCTAGAATCTTTCTGCCCCAACGCCCGTCCGATCTTCGCGCTATGTGGCCAGCCCATTGCCACTTCAGCATGCTAATCCTGAGGGCTATGTCGGTGACCTTGGTTCTTCTACGAATCTCCTCATTCCTGATTCGATCACGTAGAGAAACGCCGAGCATAGCTCTTTCCATAGCTCGCTGAGCAACTTTGAGCTTTTTTATGAGACCTATTGTAAGAGACCACGTCTCTGATCCATATGTCATCACTGGTAACACACATTGACTAAAAACTTTAGTCTTTAGGCACTGAGGTATTTTGGATGAGAAGATGTTGCGCAGTTTCCCGAACGCTGCCCAGCCGAGTTGGATTCGTCGATTGACCTCTCTCTCAAAGTTGGACCTACCTAACCGGACCGCCTGTCCCAGGTACATGTATTCGTCGACAACTTCAAGAGTAGAGTTCCCAACGGTGAGTGCGGTGGGTACGACAAGGACATTAAACATTATTTTTGTTTTGTCCATATTCATTTTAAGACCCACTTGTTGGGATACTCTATTTAGGTCACCGAGCATTCGTCCTAGATCTTCCAGCGACTCCGCCATGACCACAATGTCGTCGGCAAATCGAAGGTGAGTGATGTATTCGCCATTGATGTTGATGCCAAGTCCTTGCCATTCCAAGAGCTTGAAGGCGTCCTCTAAGGTGGCCGTAAACAGTTTCGGAGAAATGACGTCTCCCTGTCTTACTCCTCTTTTTATGGGGATCACCTTCGTGCACTGCCCCTGTACTCGGACTGACATGATGGCGTTATTATACAAGCACTTCAACACTTCGATGTACCTATAGTCAATGCGGCATCGCTGGAGAGATCTAAGAACCGCCCAAGTCTCGATCGAATCAAAGGCTTTCTCATAGTCCACAAACGCCAAGCATAGTGGCCGATTATACTCCTCAGTCTTCTGTATAACCTGCCGCAGCGTATGTATGTGGTCTATGGTACTAAAACCTTTCCGGAAACCGGCTTGTTCGGGAGGCTGGAAGTCATCAAGCCTTCGTTCGAGACGATTCGTAATGACTCTCGAAAACAACTTATAAACATGGCTCAGCAGTGTGATGGGCCTATAGTTCTTCAATAAGGTGTTATCACCTTTCTTGAAAAACAGCACCACCACACCCCTGTTCCATGCTTCCGGCGTTTTCCCTTCAAGCAAGACGGAATTAAATAGCCTCTGAAGGACTTTAAGTACCGGCGATCCGCCCGCCTTCAGAAGTTCTGCAGTAATTCCGTCTTCACCCGGCGCTTTGTTGTTTTTTAGTTGTTTGAGGGCCATCCTAATTTCGCACAGGCTGATGTCCGGGATATCTTCAGTGCAGTGTCGGGTTAGCTTGGCTCTTGGGTCTTTTACCAAGTCAACAACAGGTTTAGCTACTGAGGTATATAACTGTCCATAGAACCTCTCTATCTCCCTGAGCACCTCTGACCTATTTGACGTTACGTTTCCGTCCTCCGTCTTCAGATTCGACAACTGGCTCTGCCCAATAGACGCGTCTCTTGCGAACACTTTAGAGCCCTTGTTCTGCTCTATGGTCTCCTCAATACGCCTTGCATTGAAGGACCGTAAGTCGTGTCGTAAGGACTTCAATATCTGTCCATTAAGCTGCCTATAGGACTTAGCATCATCGGAGGTTTGGAGCGTCATGGAACGTCGCTCAGCCATGAGGCTTCGGGTGTAGTCAGATAGTTTTTGAGGCCTATTTTTACGGTGGGTCTTAAAATATTTGGACCCGACCGTATGAACAGTCTCTACCAGCCTGTTGTTGATTTCGTCCACTGATGAGCTGCTGTCTAGCAATTCGAAGCGGTTTGACAATTCGAGTTGAAAGTTCTCGGGGTTTTGGATATATGCATGAGTAGGTCGGAGCGTAGACTTCATCAGACGCGATCTTTCCATTTTGACATTAATATTTAATGTGCCTCTGACCATTCGGTGATCACTGCCGGTTTTTACCCTATGATTGACGGACGATTTAGCGCAGTGGTTAAGAGCTTGAGCCGCTCCGCCCACTGTGACTAATAGTCGCGGGTTCGATTCCCGCACGGGACAAATCTTTGTGTGATCCACAATTATTTGTTCCGGTCTGGGTATTTGTGTATGTGAAATTTAATGTTTGTAAACGCACCCACGATACAGGAATAAATCCTAGTGTGGGGCTACGTTTTTAAAAAAAAGAAAAAGATAGAAAAGAAAGAAAAGACATCATTAAATATTTGTCGCTTGGTGCTCATGATGAAGTCTATCTCATTTTTTGTGGAACCATCAGGGCTCATCCAGGTCCATTTCCTATGAGGCGGCTTCTGGAAGAAAGAGTTCATCATAAAGAGTCCCTCTTTCTCCAGAAATTCGGCCAGCCTCTGACCCCTGGGGTTGCGCTGCCCATATCCAAATTGCCCCACTCTCAACTCATCATCGCCCCGTTTGCCCAGCCGCGCATTGAAGTCACCCATAACCACTGTAAAGTGTGTTTTGGAAGTATGTATGGCTCTACTAATGTCCTCATACATAACTTCGACCTCATCATCTGAGTATGCCGAGGTCGGTGCGTAGACCTGTATGACCTTCAGCGAATATCTTTTGGATATTCTGAGTATCAGGTACGCTACCCTGCTCGACACACTAGTGATGGACACAACGTTGTTTATGAGTGACTTGTGGACGATAAATCCGACACCACCTTGGGACTGCTGTTCGCCCTCCCGGTAATAAAACAAGTTGCCGGATTTTAAGGTTATCGTGTCCTCGCCCTCTCTTCGGACCTCCGATAAACCAACAATACTCCACCGCAACTTGTTTAACTCTTCTTTCAGCTCAACTAGCTTCTCATCTGTCCTCAATGTGCGTGCGTTGTATGTCACCAGGGCCAATTTTCGGTTTTGGTGGTAGCCGAATCTCTGCCGGAGATTCTTAGCACCCCTTGTCCTGTCGTTACCATGGCTGCTACCGTGGCCAGGACGAACAGGATCGCCGGGGACTAGGGGCCTGGTTTTCCTACTTTCTTCCATAATTGGGGGTGTTTGCCATACTCGCCACGCTTGGCAGGCGGGTTGGCGAGCGCAGTTATTGGTCGTCGAAGTGTTAAGGGAACGCTGCTGCCCATTCCCTAGTTTTCCCTTAGTCGCCTTGTACGACACTCGATACGATGAGATGGGTTGGTCCTATTCTAAGCCGGGAACCACGCGGCAAATCCAGTAGTGGACTGCTATAGGTGATGATAATGACGATGAAGAGAGATACAATTAGTGGTTTATATCCAGCAGCGAATTGCTATAAGTGATGAAGGGTGGTGCAGTTGGCGGGGCCTTCAGCATTGGATTTTCTTTAGGCGATGATAAAAAATGGGCACGTGAAAACTATTTTGACTTGCGTGTCCTAAAATAGGCGATGACAAAAGTTGGGCATGAGAAAACTTGTTTCGAGAATTGTACTGAAGCTGATGATGGACCGACTAAATTTGGTCTTGAAAAGTCTTCCCACTCTAGTCCTGCAGTATCTAACAGACAACAGTACTATGAGCTGATGATGATGATGAAATTAAGGTGTGTGTTGTACATGTACGCACTCGTCGTGTTCGGAGAAGGCAGGTCGCAGGTCGATGGCGCGCTCGTTGCAGGCGGCGCGCACGCGCAGCAGCGCCTCCTGCGCCACGTCAAGCGCGGCTGCACCCACGCCCGCGCCGCGCTCCGCCGCCGAGCCCAGCGGCGCCAGCTCGCGCACCAGCTCCGCCGCCGCGCCCGGACTCACCGACGGATGCTTCTCCAACTCTTTCACCGTGAACACTGCAATATATAACCACAGTTAACAATCCAGCACCGTCATAGATTAGATTGATGTCTAACATATAAGTAGTAACTGGTATCGAAGAAGTTCCATGGGTAAAGGTTTGGGCAGATAGCCGACGAGAGCGCGATGGAAGCGCTCGGCTACGCTCGGTCAGGTGTCGGCAGCGCGGCGCACACGTCACACTGCGTCGTGCCGGCCGGGCCCGACATTAGCGACCCGCTCGCACGCGTATTGGCGTCTCGCTCCCCCCGTGATTCGTTTGTAATCGCATCGAGCGCGATGGCGGCGGTTCGTGACTTTTGCTGCCGCGCCGAACGGAGGTGCGCTGTGTGGCGTCTCCAGTACATTTCAGTATATTACAACTCCCCAAACCGCACCACCGTCGCGCCGAGCGGGGCTGCGCTGTGTGGCGTCTCCCGTACATTTCAGTACATTTCAACTCCCCAAGCCGCGCCACTGTCGCGCTCCCGTCGCGCTGCGTCGGTATTGTGGCGAAACCTTAAAAATATCGACCAGTCGACTATCTATAGTCGACCAGAAGACGACGGTTTACGAATGAGATTTTTTTTACATAAAGTGATGCTCAGAGCGATAATAGCTCTGTTTCTTTTATTGCACCAAAGTAAGATTAAAATAATTTTGCTTAAGAGGTTGTGGTGGTGTGGTGTTATATGGCATTACGGTGATTTAGGATTAGGCAACCCTACATTTGTCAGGAACGATACTGAACCTTGGTCGCAATCGTCCTCGAAGGTGCGCCAGCAGATGCGTTGAGCGTCGTTGGGGTCAAGGTAGTGGCGCATGACGCAGATGATCTCGTCCGGCGACAGCACGGCGCCCAGCCCCATGGCGTCCAGCGCGCGCCTGAACTGCTGCGGGGCGATGCGCCCGCAGTTCAGCGGGTCGTAGTCCTGCACGGAGACACTTCGTTTAGGGTGTGAGGACGAACAAATATAGAACATTGTGGCAGTATCGGAACTGTTTAGGCAATGGAAGATTGTCTATTTGATGCTTAATTATGAATATAATGAATTCAGTCCTTGAACAAGAGAGAGCAGCGACATTATTGTACAGCAGTTACATCAGTAGTTGAACATTCAACTTTTTTCAAATCGATATTACTCTTTATTTTAGAATAGTTGATGAACTTTGTTAAAGCTTTGTGTGTGCGTGTGCGTGCGTGATTAACCGAACAAGAGCATGCAACCACTACGCTAGAGCCAGAAGGGCAAGGGGGCAACTAGCTCAAGGGCGCCTCAAGGAGGAACGGCCTCGGCGTAAACTAGGTGTCTCGGCGTGGTGCTCTGCACCGGCCGGCGGGCACGGGATTCTTCGAACTCGCCGGCGAGGTCGGTGTCTGTGTCTGTGTGCGGTATCTGTATCTGAAAGAAGGGATGTAAGTGCATCAGGAGGGTCGGTGAGAACATGCCGCAGACGGCGGTAGCGGCTGATAGGAGATGAGTTAGGTTCGTAGTCGGCGGCGGCTACGATTAACGGATTCGCATGGGTAGATGCGTTCGCGAAGGGTCGCGTTGTCGCCTTTTTAATATAGGCGCGAAAAGGTTCGAGACCTAGATCCGAGTGGAGATCGACATTCCGTACGAACCAGGGGGCTCCTACGGCTTTACGGAGGAAGCGGTTTTGAACCACTTGGAGTTTATCGATGTGAGAGGGGGCCGAATGCCCGAACACAACACACGCATAAGTCATGATGGGTCGAACGCAAGTTTTGTAAAGCGTCACCTTATTTCTAAGGGACATTTTACTCCGCTTGCAGATTAACGAATGGAAACGACCGAGCACAAAGGATGCTCGGTGACGGACCCGCTTGATGTGCGGGCCGAAGGACATGGTACTGTTTAGGGTGACCCCTAGATATTTGACCTCTTTGACTCAGGGAATGGGTCGGTCGAACATGGTCACTTGACCGAGATTACTTCTAGGGCGGCGCAGGGAGGGGCGCGGGGTGGCACCTCTGGAGAAGAACACCGCAGCGCTTTTGTCCGGGTTCACCTCAATACGCCACTTTCTGAACCAATTCCCTAGGGAATTGGCGGTTGCCTGAAGGTTTCTGGTAATGAAACCCTTATTCCTATGCGAGACGTAGAGAGCGGTATTATCCGCGAATAGGGCTAGATGCACCTTACTCGAACGAGGAATGTCGTTTGTGTAAAGACTAAACAGGACGGGCGAGAGAGCTGAGCCCTGCGGGACGCGCCAGAAGTAGGCGCTCGTAGACCTTAGCTAGGGAGTTGAGGAGACTGATAGGGCGGTAGCTCGCGGGGAGATTACGAGGTTTGCCGGGCTTGGAAATGCCTATGACGTCCGCTGCCTTCCACTTAGCGGGGAAGGTGCAGTTCGTCATGGCGGCGTTTAATATGGCCACTAAGAGGCAGATGAGATGGGCGGGCAGGCATTTCAGTTTTGAGACCCATAATGAGATCTTCGACCTCCGTTTGGGTGATAGCCTACTAGGAATTGGCGGGGGGGAGGGATGCCCTGCGCTCGACTTCCCTGTCGACCGCGTCGACGTGGGACTGGGCGACGGACTGAGAGCTGGGGGTGCACTGGCTCTCGAGGGAGTCGGCGAGAAGCTCGGCCTGTTCGTCGTCGTCGAAGGCTGGGGGTGCGCCTGAAGGGCGGGACAGCGGGGGCATGCCAGTCGTGGAGTCGGTTTTGAGGCTACGCGCCAGCTGCCAGTAGGCCAGGTGCGATGGCGCGATGCCCTCTAGGAAGTCACCCCACCGTTTCTCCCGGACCTCCGCGACACGACGCTTTACCTTACGTTGTAAAGCGCGTATCCGGGCCCGATTGGCTTCGGTGGGGTAAGAGTCGTGCGCTCGGATTGAGGCATTCTTGGAACGAATGAGATCCCTAACATCGTCCGGCAGTCGAAAGCGGTTGAGTTTTTTTTTTTTTTTTAAAGTTTGAGATCTTCCGCCTCGACTTGCTTAGACGATCGACTGACAGCCGATCGGATGTGGTCGTTGAAGGCATCTACGGCCTGATCGGTGTCCTGAGGGGACGGGATGGAGTCCGAGCTGAGGGGGAGGGGGGACGGTCGGCATCCACCAAGGCCGTGCTTAGCGCATGCCAATCCACCACCGTCTTTTTGGGTCGCTAAGGGGCGGAAGGGGGGGAACCGAGTCTCTTGACTACAGGTCGATGGTCAGAGTCGAGCTCCTGGACTACTTCTAAGAAATGCAGCCGTAAGGTAACACCCTTCAGAAGCGCCATGTCCAGGACGTCGGGTCGGTGGTTGGGATTGCCGGGATAGTGGGTAGGGTGCATAGGTGCGATGACGTCAAAGTCGAGACGGTCGACTAGGGCTTCAAGGCTCCTACCGTTAGGGGAAGTGGTGAGACCGTTCCAGGCCACGTGCTTACTGATGAAGTCGCCCGCCAGAATGACGGCGCTTCCCAGATTGAGGAGTGCTTCAATGTCACTGCTGAGGACGAGCTTAGTGGGGGAAAGGTATACGGAGGCAATCACGATGGGCTGGTGCCCAGTGAGAGAGATGCGACAGACCGAGGCTTCGATGTTGGTGAGCGCAGGGGGATCGAGAGGGATGCAGTGAAGGGACCTCCTGTAGTAACTCGTTCGATGAAATGTTATGGCGAAAATAAATATACCTCTAAATTTCTTCACCTGTTCCTTCGCCTCATTAAATAAACAGTTTGACACGGTTTGACACAAATTCTAAACTAAACCAAGACAGACTCAGACTAAACGTACGCCACCTACTAACTCTATTTTTTGTATATTTTTTTGTTCTTTCAGTTTTGGTTGTCTGGAAGAGATCGCTATTAGCGATAAGACCGCCAATTGTACCTCCTTTGTTTATTTTTTTTTCTCTCAATGTAAATGTATTGGTGTACAATAAAGAGTATTCTATTTTATTCTATTCTGTTCTAAACCAAGGTAATTTATTTATTTGTGGGTCACAAAAGATTTGCAAAGCGACCTAATTCTTATATTATTATACTCTCCATTCGACCAAGCCGTCCGCCCCTACGTTGCCTTATTTCTAAGTTCAGATCTGAAAACTCAAGGCACGGCTTACCCTAAGGAACTCGGAAACGCGTACTCTCCTGGCGCTGACGTACTCCTGCACGCGCAGCATGAGGTCGACGAGTTGCCGTACGGGCCGCGGCTGCGCCAGCGCCGGATGGGACACGTCGCCCGGGCCGCTTTAAGCTAATAGCCGACAACTCAAGCCACAGCTTAACCTGAGAAATTTGGAAACGCGTACCCTCCTGGCGCTGACGTACTCCTGCACGCGCAGCATGAGGTCGACGAGTTGTCGTACGGGCCGCGGCTGTGCCAGCGCCGGGTGGAACACGTCGCCCGGCCCCATTTCTAAGCTAATATCTGACTACTCAAGGCGCGGCTTACTCTGAGGAACTCGAAGACGCGCACCCTCCTGGCGCTGACGTACTCCTGCACTTGCAGCATGAGGTCGACGGGTTGTCGTACGGGCCGCGGCTGCGCCAGCGCCGGGTGGAACACGTCGCCCGGCCCCAGATCTAAGCTAATATCTGACAACTCTAGGCGCGGCTTACTCTGAGGAACTCAGAGACGCGCACTCTCCTGGCGCTGACGTACTCCTGCACGCGCAGCATGAGGTCAACGAGGTGCCGCGCGGGCCGCGGCTGCGCCAGCGCTGGGTGGAACACGTCGCCCGCGCCCAGCGGCGCCGTCGACAGCCTCGCCGCCACCTCCGGCCGCACCAGCTTCGGTAGGGTTGTGTCGATCACCGCGTTGGGGTTCTTGTACTCCTGCGAACATGGATATGGTGGAGCTATTGAGCTCTTTAAGGATTTATTACATTTCGGAGTTACATAGATTTATGTAGTTAAGTGGTTCGCCCTATGAAAATTCACATCGTTTTGTTGAAAAGCCTCTCAGCTTCTAACGACTACTTACTTTTCCGGATAATTAACCCATTTATGAAGTAGGTACCTTAAAAAAAATGATGTTTGTACCTAATCCTTTCCCCTCAATAATTGAGAAAGCAGCATTGACAAGGTGAAACAGTTATCAAAATATACTAGTCATAGTAAACTGCACCTGGGCGAGGACGAGAACTATGGGGCGATTCCACTGTCGCGGGTGCAACATTTACACGCATTTAAAGTTCCTTCAATCAATCAATCAATCAGCCTATCGCAGTCCACTGCTGGACATAGGCCTCTCCTAACACGCGCCATTGCACACGGTCCTCCGCCTTCCGCATCCAGTCTGTCCCAGCGTCCTTTTTGAGGTTGTCGGTCCATCTAGCTGGGGGCCGTCCTACCTTACGCTTACCAAGTCGCGGTCTCCACTCTAGGACAAGTTCCTTCATTTAAAATAAAATATATTTGAAGGGCTACATTTTAATAATAATAATCTTTATTCACATAAAATATTTTGACATAACCCTATGAAGTCCCTGACTCCTGAGCTAGGTTATATGACCTGTGTTACAGAAGTCAGTGTCTCCTCTCATTTTGGTTCGACACTATACAATTTTATGGAAATATATGCAAACAATTTGAATAAAATATTATGATTTGTATGTGCGCGTGTGTGTGCGTGTGTGTGTGTGTGTGTGTATGTGTGTGTGTGTGTGTGTGTGTGTGTGTGTGTGTGTGTGTGTGTGTGTGTGTGCGTGTGTGTGTGTGTGTGTGTGTGTGCATATGTAGTATATAATCATAAAACAGATACTTTTAATTCAATAAGTTTTCAATTTGATCGTAATCTAAATTCGTCTCTTGAAGACCCATATCAACTTCCTTATACGTGTAGTTGTGAGATCTATATGTAGGCGCCAGCTTAGCTTGTCATCTATAATTACACCAAGATAATTTAACTTTTGTGGATCTGGCAATTATGACACATGAGCAATTTCTATTAAATGGGTAATCACATGTATAAGCCTTTACTTCTATATTATGTGCTAAGTTAGATTTAGTCAATGAGAAGTACACACATGTGGTCTTTGAAAAATTAAGTGTTAGGAGATTTGTACATAGCCATTGGTAAACTCGATGAAGGCCCATTTCTGCATTCCTACGAACCTCGTGCCAGGTCCTTCCGAGAAATATTAAAGCAGTGTCGACAGCATAAGTAAAAATATTTCCATTCAGTAGAGGTTGTTGGCACAAGTCGTTTATATATATCAGAAAAAGACTCGGACCAAGGATGCTGCCCTGTGAAACTCCATAAGTAACCGGTGCATCAGAGCTCACCCGTTCACCAATTTTGACCTGTTGTACACGATCGCACAGAAAATCCCTTAGGATTGCAAGAGCACTACCGCGAATACCGATACGTTCTAGCTTGTTCACAAGGGTGGAAATCGGGACAGTATCAAACGCTTTAGCTAGGTCAAGGAAAACACCTATACATTTACGTCTTGCATCAACTTGAGCAGTTACAAAATTCGTGAGATCACTAATTGCATCTACTGTACATTTTCCTGGCCTAAAACCAAATTGTGAGTTTGATAGCATATTATTGTGTTCGAGAAATTTTATGATCCTATTATTTAAAGGTCAGAGGTGCTCAGGGAGATAGAGAGGTTCTATGGGCAGTTGTATACCTCAGTAGCTGAACCTGTTGTTGACTTGGTAAAAGACCCAAGAGCCAAGCTAACCCGACACTACACTGAAGATATCCCGGACATCAGCCTGTACGAGATTGGGATGGCTCTCAAACACCTTAAAAACAACAAAGCGCCGGGTGAAGACGGAATTACCGCAGAGCTTCTGAAAGCGGGCGGATCGCCGGTACTTAAAGTCCTTCAGAGGCTGTTTAATTCCGTCTTGCTCGAAGGAAAAACGCCGGAAGCGTGGAACAGGGGTGTGGTGGTACTCTTTTTCAAGAAAGGTGATAACACTTTACTGAAGAATTATAGACCCATCACACTGCTGAGCCATGTTTATAAGTTGTTTTCGAGAGTCATCACGAATCGTCTCGAACGCAGGCTTGATGACTTCCAGCCTCCCGAACAAGCCGGTTTCCGGAAAGGCTTTAGTACCATAGACCACATACATACGCTGCGGCAGATTATACAGAAGACCGAGGAGTATAATCGGCCACTATGCTTGGCGTTTGTGGACTATGAGAAAGCCTTCGATTCGATCGAGACTTGGGCGGTTCTTAGATCTCTCCAGCGATGCCGCATTGACTATCGGTACATTGAGGTGTTGAGGTGCTTGTATAATAACGCCACCATGTCAGTCCGAGTACAGGGGCAGTGCACGAAAGCGATCCCCATAAAAAGAGGAGTAAGGCAGGGAGACGTCATTTCTCCGAAACTGTTTACGGCCACCTTAGAGGACGCCTTCAAGCTCTTGGAATGGCAAGGACTTGGCATCAACATCAATGGCGAATACATCACTCACCTTCGATTTGCCGACGACATTGTGGTCATGGCGGAGTCGCTGGAAGATCTAGGACGAATGCTCGGTGACCTCAACAGAGTATCTCAACAAGTGGGTCTTAAAATGAACATGGACAAAACGAAAATAATGTCTAAAGTCCATGTCGTACCCACCGCACTCATCGTTGGGAACTCTACTCTTGAAGTTGTCGACGAATACATTTACCTGGGACAGGTAGTCCGGTTAGGTAGGTCCAACTTTGAGAGAGAGGTCAATCGACGAATCCAACTCGGCTGGGCAGCGTTCGGGAAACTGCGCAACATCTTCTCATCCAAAATACCTCAGTGCCTTAAGACTAAAGTTTTTAGTCAATGTGTGTTACCAGTGATGATATATGGATCAGAGACGTGGTCTCTTACAATAGGTCTCATAAAAAAGCTCAGAGTTGCTCAGCGAGCTATGGAGAGAGCTATGCTCGGCGTTTCTCTACGCGATCGAATCAGGAATGAGGAGATTCGTAGAAGAACCAAGGTCACCGACATAGCCGTTAAGATTAGCAAGCTGAAGTGGCAATGGGCGGGCCACATAGCGCGTAGATCGGACGGGCGTTGGGGCAGAAAGATTCTAGAGTGGAGACCACGTATTGGCAAGCGCAGCGTGGGACGACCGCCTGCCAGATGGACCGACGATCTTGTGAAAATCGCAGGAAGTCGTTGGATGCAGGTGGCATCGGACCGGTTACGTTGGAAAGCGATTGGGGAGGCCTATGTTCAGCAGTGGACAAGTATAGGCTGAGATGATGATGATGATTATTTAAAGATTTTTCTAGAATTTTGGAAAGTGACGGTAAGACTGAAATTGGCCTATAGTTTGATACTTCGTCTCGAGACCCACCCTTGTGAACAGGAGTTATTAGCGATCTTTTAAAAACCTTCGGAAAGATTCCTTGCCTATAGCATAACTGAACCAGTTTAGTAAGCGGAGGGACTATGATATGTTTAGCTAATTTAAGGAGTTTCACAGGGATTAAGTCCCAACCAGTGGCACAGTTATTTTTAAGATTCATAATGATTGAATCCAGTTCAGCTTCATCAGGCGGAAGTAACACCATAGAGTTTAATGCAGGTCGTATGTCAAATCTGTAAGACGGATGGTTTTGTGTATTATAGATGTCAACAGCATCAGCTAAATGCTTACCAATATTTGAAAAGTATTTATTAATATTTTCAATATCATGCGCCGCACTTTTGTTGGAATGCAATAAGGCCTCAGCTGATTTTTTTGGTTTCGAAAAGTCCATAATTGATCTAATAGCACTCCATGATTCTTTATTGGTTTTTGCATTAAATAGCAAAGACCTTTCGTAATTTCTTTTACATTTTCGTAATAGTAAATTACAGAAATTCCGATATCGTTTATATGTTACTTCGAGAATATAATTATTAGGATCCCTATTATATCTTTTATGAAGTTTGTCTCGGTTGCGTATACATCGTAAAAGCCCCGGTGTCAACCAAGGTTTAATTATTTTTTTCTTGGACGGAATGTGACAGATTCTAGAGTTTAATTCAATAGCTGTAGTCAGCTTGTCAACAAATAAAGCAGTGGCATCATTGGCATTACTAGTAAGAGTGATAAATGAAAAATCTACAGTCTCTAAGTGCCTTACACATGCTAATTTGTTTACTTTGGATTCATTTACAATAATTTAAATGAAATATATAAATCGTCAGGGCGGGGGTACTTACTTTAAAACTTGCCAAATTCCATGGTTCTAGGTCAACGGGAAGTGCCATATAATTTCTGATGAGTGACTTTAAATGGCCATATCTTTTGTTTGGGTTTACTTAGAACCTTAATTTTTATACATCAATTGGGGTTCGTAGAGCGTAGACTTTCGTATTTGATATAAATTTCAACATAATACCTCTAGCCGTTCTTGAGAAAAAGGGTGATAACCATCGGAAAGACGTACAACGAAGTGATCCTATAAGGGTTCCCGGGACCCTAAATATAGAACTATTTGTATACCGGTCCAAGTCCCTGTATGCCTTCCTTCTTGACGGCCTCCACCGCCTTGAGGAAGTCGACGTAATCCAGCGTGTACGAGTCCTTGATGAACTTGCGCACGAGCAGGTTGAAGTCTTCTGGCGTCACGATCACGCCGATGTAGTTGAGCAGCCGCGCGAAGTGCGCGAACGTTATGCGCCCGTCGTTCTTTGCGACCTGCGCATACGCAAACATTATGTAGCCCATATGATACTTAGTTGGAAATGTAAGTAATTGTTGTGTACGTAAACAGTGTAGTTAGTAAGTATTCGAACATAAACGAAAACTCTGCTAATGTAAATATAAAGGATTTTTGGTAGTGCCTTGTGACGAAGGAAGGTTAGCTGACTTGTTAGCTAATCTTCATACGTGGCAAAAACAGCTGCAAATCCATCAACGCTACTGTAGACTAGCATCGAAGGCACGCCCCCTGCACAACATATTACGAACGAATTGAATGTACGACTTGCTGATCTGATCAGAGTTTTTCGTATTGATTGAAAATGATCTGTGATCGTTGGATAGTTCTCTACGGGTCAAACTATTTGATCAGACTGCTGTGGATGGAGCGTCGAGTCAGTACCAGCTCATAGTCTTGGAAGTAAGGCTTGAGAGGCAGCTCCCTCTCGGCAATGGTGGCGAGCAGGCAGCAAAGCCGGCGCGTCTGCCACTGGTCCAGCTGGTGGCACTCCGGCTCGGGTGGCGGCGGGCACGCCTCCAGGATGCAGTCCGCAAAAGTCTTGTCGCGCCCACCGGCATCTACGACAGAATTTGACGCAATATTGACAATATCCTATGTAAGTGTTGTGTAAACTTTGTCCAGGGCTTCTGCTACAAAATATAATGATGCAGCATCATTTAAAGATTTCCCTGATCGCCGTCTCAAATCCTTAAATGACGGTGCAACGTAACTGTTATACACTTATACTAGGTACTATGGCAGATGCTTTCAAAGTAATGAGAATTCTAACCAAAATCGTTAATAGGTATAAATAAATTTATTGGTGATAGTAAAGATTAATTATTTCAAATAGATAGATTCAAATAGACCGTGTCTTATCTAAAGGGCAAGTTAAGAGTCTCCGTAACCGGCGAGGGTGTATGAGACGAACTAGAGTGGAGGAAGCCAAAGATTTATGTTAGGGAAAAACCTGGTGGAACTCTGTACTCTCTGCCTGCGCGATCTGGCGTGATGATATAGAAAAATAGTAAATATTCTTACTCCATTATTTTCTTTTATTATTAGGGCGGCCGGGCGCTAAAAATAACTTATTATAGAAATTTGCAATATTTTAAAGTGATTATGCCATATGACGCCAAATAGTCGTCTACCCCAGCCCTTTTATCTATAGATTTATTGAACTACAAATTGCATCATTTGTATTGAGCGAAAACTTCTTAGGTAAAATCCTGCTCTATCTGCATCTTGCGAGAGTAATATCGATTATTCTGACCTGGTTGCTAAATAAAACTCTTCAACCTTCTCTTTATTAGAACTAAGAAGCAAAAAATATAAATGCAATACGTGGAATTTATTTAGACTGAATGCCAAAATGGGATTAATGTTGAGGGATGAGGTATCATATTTGTAAATCAACGATATTTCAAATATTTTACTCCAAAAATATGGTATAAACTAGCTGTTACCGGCGGCTACGCACGCGTTTATTTTGTAATTTGACATAGGTAGGTAGGTCTTTCCAAGATAGCTTTACACCAAGAACTAAGACAACTCTATACTGTTTCTTTAAAATCCGTTCTGCCGTTTTAGTATGAAGAAATAATAGCTATTCCGCAGTAGTCATGCTATTTTCCGGGATATATATATAAGTTTCAATTAAACCCGTTTAGCTATTTTAGTAACAGTAGTAGTAAAGCTTTCCCGCAAGAACCGTGTAGAGATAACTTTCATATTTATCAAATATATTTGAGCAACTTCCACCAAATTCAAACTATATATCTATTTCTATCAACAATCTCTATCACCGGGTTAGTCTTAGCCCGTACGCAAGTGGTCTTTGTTAAATATAAACAAATCTATAGCGATCTTATTCAACGCTAACACCGTCTCATAAAAAAAAACATACAATTCCTTCCTTTTTGAGAAGGATAACCAGTTTATCTACATATTATAAAACTACTGGTAAAATGGCTGATTTACACCTTTTCTAGCTATCCTGCCAAAGATTTTAAGCTGGCGTAATAATATATATTAAGGATTTTTAAAAAGGGTACGTTGCGAGCTAAATATGTTATAAAGTTTTGTCAGTACATTTCGTATCAGTCTTCTCGTAAGAATATACAGTTCATGTTCATGATATAAATCATGTTAAGATACCTTAAATAAATGAATATACTTAGTTTCGTGTCCGGGCCATTCATCATTAAAGAGTTCTATCCAGAAGAGATAATCCTTAATGCATCATTGGTTCATGCACGAATTCAAGTTTTAGTGTTCAGGTGAGGGCTTTTAACCACCGAAGAGTTTCTAGTGAGGAGACGAACCTGAGTTCAATATTAGTTCATAGAGGAATGCATATGTAGGTAAAATCACATATTTCAACGTAACATTGCAGCTCGAAACTAACCATAATTAAAATAATAAAGTTTTATGGTTTATCACGCAATTAGCCCGGATTGGTTCTTGCTTCAGGAATAAAAAGTATTTATTATTTTAAGTCAGGGTTTAATTTATTACCATACCCAATTTTATTGAAATCCGTTCAGTAGGAACGGATTTCAATGAAATTGGGTATGGGTGCATGGAATTCTTGCATGATTGAAACTCAAAGAGACAGGCAGACAGACAATAATTCCAAAAAAAATATTAAAAATGTTTCGGCCTCTAAGGAAATGTTAATTACCCCAATTAAAATTTCAAAAAAATATTCTATGTACAGAATCGGTTCGGTTACAGTTTTGTTATATGTATAGATATTGCGAAATGATGAGTCGGCGTTCGTTAAAGTCTGATAACATCTCACCCTCCGCAAATGGAAGACATAGTTATTATTTAGAAAATTAACACTTCCTGTGTCTTGAAAAGGTACGTTAAAAAGCATATAAAAGAAGCATATAATTATGGGTCACACCAATATTTATACTGTACAGATTGAACTTACGACTACTCAAGCCATGGATCAAAGGGATCTAAACTGAAGCCGTAAACTTTAATTTTTGAAGTCAAGCTACTAGGATCTATCAAGCCAGTCATTATGACTGAGTACTTATTCTGTATTTATTATAGGGGTTGTTTTACATTATTTTGCTGTATGATGTATGTACCGAGTACACCTACTTTTCGCCGACGAAGTCACTCAGTACACCTCTGCCACCCCCGTTTCGGGAATATAGGCGTGACGGTGTTTATGTATGCACATATGCCATTTCATCTTTGTAGCTATAAGTCCTCTTACACGCAACATTTTCATAATTTAACCGTTTAAAATATTGATTTATAGCAAAATCACGAAACAGTTAGATAGGTACCTATTATATCTAGAGTTCCCAATGTCACTGAACACCTTTCCGTTATATCACGATAGGAACTGTAAAAGTTATCATAAAACATCTATGGAAGTAGGAAGTTATTAAATTATACCTTCTCCATGTATGATCTGGCACAGCTGGTGGTAGAGCACGCGGCCGTCCTGCGCGCGGAAGTAGTCCGCTAGTTGTGCGATCTCCGAGTCCGACAGCCC
Source organism: Phalera bucephala (assembly GCA_905147815.2). Taxonomy (NCBI): domain Eukaryota; kingdom Metazoa; phylum Arthropoda; class Insecta; order Lepidoptera; family Notodontidae; genus Phalera; species Phalera bucephala. The sequence goes on along the minus strand of LR990614.1, from coordinate 38,579,310 downwards.
CACCACGGAGCGCAGCGGCCCCGCCAGGATCGATACGAACTTCGACTCTTTACACAGAGCATAAGGCTTAACTTGACTATAAACCGATTATGTGGTTAAGTGCATACGTATAGGCAATAGGGACGAGGCTTATGTCCTTTCGTGGGTCGAATGAGTTGGCAGTAATGAGGATGATAAGACTTAAAATAATTAGCTTAGGTATAACGATCACTTCTTCACCAAATTCAATTTTATCACAAGAGTCAGCGAAGCAGACGAGTTAATACGAATCTCACCTTGAAAACATGCGATCGATTTCATGTCAAAAGCTTGACGACTGTTACCTCAAGGCTCAGGAGAGTCATATGCCCAGGAGAATATAACCACTATTGCAATGATTGTACTTGAAGAATTATGAAAGACTTATCCTATGCATGTTGATACCAAAATATCTAGGTAATTTCTGGGTGTTTGGGGTTGGGCGAAGCACATACATTCCAGCTGGAAGCAGGTGATCGATATATTATATTTTATTGACATAGACTGTCGCAACGACTAGTTGCACCAATCTGTTGTCACAGAGGATGAACGGAAATACTATATCCTTCTATTTTCCCTCACGTGGTACTAAGCAGGGAAGTGGAGATTAAACTGAGCATCGGGAAAATATAATTATTACTCTTGCACTAGTGTTTAATTTTGACGTTTCTACTCACTGTCTGGCGAGTACGTACCTGATATGAGTGAGTTTCCCTCAGGATCGAGCGGGCGGTACCAGTCCCAGAGGTTGAGGCCGACGCGGAACGCCGCCGCGCGGATCTTGTTGCAAGTTTTCCACACATCCGCGAGCCGGGCTATCTGCGTGTGCGCAAATCGAAGTCTTATAATGCCTACCTATGTCACCAGAATGGCATACGCATATACCGAGCGAAATATGCGTATGCCATTCTGTTATCGTTACCATACAAATTGTATTGTGCACATTTAGTGGTCATTTGTGAGTTAGTCAGATGTTTTTTAAACGTAGTCCCACACTAGGAACTATTCCTGACGTGTGTGTACGACTATGATATTTACATTTACAAACAACCAGGCCGATACAAATATTTGTGGGTCACACAAGATTTGTCCCCTGCGGGAATCGAACTCGCGACTACTCGGTGGTGGGTGGAGCGGCTCAAACTCTTAACCACTGGATAAAGCCGTCCGTCGAAGATAGATTATGGGATCATAATTTTATGAATGAGTTTAGTGTTGGCAAAGAGGCTTTTAGAGCTTCACCGGACAAGAGGGCGAGCGTGCAATTACAATGGGATTTTATCAGATGCGGGGATAAAACTAGCTCGTTTTGTGAGTACATCTGCGTTCTATGGTATTATAGGCAGGCAGGCATAGCGGGAATTTTATTGCATTTAACAAACTGTCTCGTTACCAAACGTTTCTAGGAGCACTTTTTCAATGCGCGTACCAAAACGCACCCAGAACGGCTGGTTTGAAACTATCGTATTAAATCCATTTAGAAATTATCTCACCGATTGTTTAAGTTTACTAAAACGATTAGTTTCTTGGGAGGAACCCTGAGTTCACCAGATACTCTTTGACTTAATTATGTAAAATACACCTACCCTGTCATGCATTTTAATTGCTTGATTATGTGCTCCTCAAAATGTTAGCCTAGTTTATAGAAAATTTTGTCAAAAGCATGCTCGATTTTGAAAAAAATGCTTGATAAATATTCCAAAGACATTGCCGACGTGACAGATGTCAAGACGCTGAGCGGTTATTTTTTAAAATATGTAATCGCCATTTAACTTTAGAGCTCTTTTTATTAAATACTTTTTTATGGTGGTTTTCTTTTAACATTTTTTTGTGTGAAAATAATTCCATGTTTGAATAAGGTAAATAAAATGAATCAATTGGATATCTTTTATGGAGAATATTAAACGAGAAGGCTCTTTAGACAACCGATCCCGCGGAATCAGTTGACCTAATGCATATTGTGAATCAAAAGTGAATTGATTTTAATATAATGGAAACGGCCTTTTCCCAGAATGCCGAAATTTTATTATTTTCTTATTATGATGCTATACCAATTTATTTACAAAACTGATTTAATAGTACTTACAAATTGTGAAACGGATGTGATTTGTTATTTCATTAGAATATTTGCTTTGTTGATTTTGAATACTTCTAAGTAGACATTAATCAAACGACTGTTATTATTATGTAAGGAAAGAACCTGTTGTAACTCTGTACTCTCTGCCTACCCCGCAAAGGATCTGGCGTGATGATATAGATAGAGAAATTATTAAATACATACTTGGTGTATCGTTTTTGTTTGCTCTTAAACTTTTGTACACGCCTGTATCTATGTAGATTTAAAGTAAAACAATAGATTTTGTTTTTTTAAGCGGGCTTAGCCGACTAAAAATAATGAATTAGTCAACTGCGGGAGCAGTTTGGAGCGGAATCAGTTGAATAAAGAGCCAACGATATGGTCGCTGGTCGCGTAACTAATTTTAGTTAGTGTGCGAAATTATTTCTTTCTAGGCTTCTGGTCTAGCTTGAGCTGCTCCGCCCACTGTGTCTAATAGTCGCGGGTTCGATTCCCGCACGGGACAAATCTTTGTGTGATCCACAATTATTTGTTTCGGTCTGGGTATTTGTGTTTGTGAATTTTCATGTTTGTAAACGCACCCACGACACAGGAATAAATCCTAGTGTGGGGCTACGTTTAAAAAAAAAGTTTAATTGATTGTGGCTGGAATTTGCTCCATAGTTTTGTAAAAACTTCCATGAACTATTCAAATAATTGTCTCCTTCTTCAAACCGCGACACAACCCCGCTAACGAAAATAAAATATATTCGTACTTTATTAATTTTTAAAATAAAATAATAATAACCACGAATATTGGAAGCTATTATTCTACAATGGCAGTAATATATCTCCATTCGGTGTGACTCCACCACCCTTAGGTTATTAGTTCTCCCCGATGACCCATCCGTCCGCAGAGAACTTTACCACAATTACAAATTCTACTCATCAATCAATTTGTCAATGGGAATGCTGGCTGGTACCGGCCCGTTACGTTTCCACCTCTTTTTCTTTCACATTGAAGCTGCAATTTCCATCATTAATCATCGATTGCTAGCTTGGAACTGGTCGGTTTATAACTGATATACTATAAACTCGGAAATGTATACAGAACTTTACGATAAGTAATGTTTAACATGGCTGACAGCGAGCGAAGCACATGCGCAATGAGTAGGGACGAGCCAATGACGTCAAGGGATCGATCGTCGGAGCCGGGCGCACCTCGCGCGGAGCTCAGCGCCATTAGACCTGTCACAGCTAAACACGTGAACTCCAGAATGTGGGCGTCGGTTACGTAAGGCGAGCAGCACGTAGGTCTAATGTCGGAACACCCATGTGCGGGCTAAGTTTTAGGACCAGGAATAGCCCTTCGCAAAAAACCTCGCTCCGATGGGGCGACAGTTGCCTCACGCCTGAGCTGTGCCGTCGGGACCGTGGCACATAGTGTATGTTTACTTTACCGTGTAGTTCTCCGAGGGTAGTCCGGCCGTCGACTTTTGGACTGTACAGATAATAAATAAGTAAGTATCTGTAATACCCGTTCCTTCGTATTCTGTAATTGTTATTTAAAATGTATTGATGACTGCGCTATACTCGTGGATGAAACAGTGTCAATTTTTGATACATAAATCTCAAACTGGCATTTAATATAACTAGCTAATAAATAAATAATGTAATTTATGTTGTAGTGCTGTAAATTAGGGCTTATATTCCGTTTATTTTTTTGGAGACAATATTCTTTCAAAAATGTTTATAATTTTATTTCTATTAAATTTTATTATAGATATAGAATAGATGTAACGGCTTATAGCCTTTAAGAACATATCAAACTTTGTATTGGGGCAGATGTTATTTGAGTTATCTATGCTGTGTGAATACTTTTTAATTGCAAGATGTAAGCAACGTGGATGAGTGAAGAATTAACGCAATAGGATAATTTGACTAGGTATATCCGTAAAAGTAGTTTAGTTCAAATCAAATACATCTTTACTTTTAATTTTTACACACCTATAAGACAGTGTAAATAGGGGAATGTTTTAGACTGTCCTATATTAGGTAAAATTTTAAATAAAACTAAACATTACAAAGAAAAGCTCATTTGAAAATTGGTACGTGTCTAAAAATACGAATGAAAATCGATATTATCAAAAGTAGAGGCTAGTGCACAAGAAAGCAAACCTCATAGTATAACTCAGTCGGTTACCATTTTATTTCATTGTCTGCGGTCGTAACTGAATTGATTTTCTCTTTGAATGCTCCAGTTAAGTGCAGTTACGTCTATGTTGAATATCTACACGAAAATATTAACTAAAAGCTCATTTTATAGTTGTCAGAACCTGAAAAGTAGAAAAAAGCCGTTCCTTTTTCTTTATGAACTTAAAAGACGATTGAAAGAAAGGTGTGACTCTCTGTGACGAGGACTGCATGAGATTATTCTCGTTTATTATTATTATGCAGATATTTACGTTCTATATTTGCACAAAAGCTTATATTTGATTCCATTTTTAAATTTTGAAGCCCAGTCGTCGAAACAATGACAGCATTTTAACGCGTATTATTTATTGAGACAGCATCAACTTGCATAGTGCCTACTGCCTATATTTAAACGCACCTCAATGATTCTCGCAAAAAATTTCTTAATCTTAAGATAAACAGGCGAAATTAAAATACGTCTTTCAGAGGCTCTGTTATTAATAAAATCCGGTTTTCTCATCTCAGGCAGTTTAATCTCGGGACTGTAGGAATGGAATTTGTGATACTTAAATATTCATTGGGTCTTGAGGACTGAAATAGCAATAATAATAATTAGGCACTTGATGGATTTACTTATAGATTAAGAAGATTATTTCTACATAATCTGGTTTTAAATAATTTATTGTACTACAAAAAATGAATTTATTGTTTGTTTATGACTCATGTAGCAGTGTGCAGTAGCGCAATTCATTTGAAGTTGCAGATGTTCATTAAAATACATTAATTAAATGGTTTAGGAATGGCATACCTTCATTTGTCTATGTATTATTTATTAAATGAATGTTTGTTGTAATTTCGACGTTCAACCAAGCTATCGTAACTTAAGGATTTATACGAAAAAAGCTGCTAGACGTCCATGTCCTATATTACTATGTTAAATTCGTAACAAGAAGTAACTAAACATTCATAAGAAATAATAACATTAACAGTCGCTATAGAACATATTAATAACAGTCATGTTCCTGTTTATTATTTGAAATAAAAAAATATGTTAAACTTTGTCGCGGTTTATTTTAACACACACTGCTTAAAATAGTTTTAATGATTGTTCGTTGAACAAGCGTTCGGGTTGCTTAATTGTCTAAATGTCTCTGATCACCTGGCACCTACATAGTGTCTTAATTTATGCGACTATATTCCTAGAAGACTGCTGCTAGGAGGACAAAACACCTATTATTGAGATTTGGCCCAGTAGTGTCCGATATTATTAAGTTCGGATTCGACCTAATCCATTATAAGTATCGATAGAACAACACACCGGTAGAAAATTGCACTTACATTGTTAGCGAATGACAGAAAGGGTAGGGTGTGTCTTAATGAATTAAACGATCTATATATATATGTATATACTTGTTTTAAACTTCATGGTATTATATGGTTTGTAGCATGATCAACTTTTATTCTCCCTCCATTACGGTAGGTGGTCAACAAATCATCCAGAATGATCAACATAGCGGGCGTGGTCTCCATCGTGATATTCTACGTGCTGATCCTGGCCGTGGGCATCTGGGCCGGGCGCAAAAAGCCCCCCGGTAACGACTCCGAGGAGGAGGTGATGCTGGCCGGCCGGTCCATAGGACTCTTCGTGGGCATATTCACAATGACAGGTACTTGGTGAAACGCTGGAGTTAGATCCAACTTGATAAAATTTGTTTCGGTCCAGTATTGGGTACTATGAATTAGGCGTGTTTTCTAATGATATGACTTTTAAAATTTAGCAACAGTTTTTATAGTTACATTAGAAAGACGACTGTTACCTTTTGGTAAAATCATCTTTAATTTTTTTGTTTTGTATAAGCCATGGTGGACAGGAATTGTCAATTACTAATTAATACATATTTTAAGTGTTATCTACCTATGATACGGCTGGTAATCACAAGAACCTGGATTCGAATCATAGGTGCGACGAAGTGTTGATAGGTTTTCTACTGAAAAAATCTCAGTAGCAATACACCATATACACACCAACTTGAAACATTTCCGTTTCTTTCAAAATCCATTGTTTTTTTTGTTTTGTTTGTATAAAACAAATTTCAGGTGATGCGGTTGCGGAGTAAAATGTGTTTTTTTCTAATTAAATTAAAAAAGAATGGATGGTTGAGTATGAGTGGTTTACCACCGTTAGACCGACGCCAGGTGTTGAGAATTGTGGGTGTACTTTGTATTTTCATATTTCTCCGGCGATTGGTGTACTTTTTAACCGACTTCAAATAGGAGGAGGTTCTATGTTAGGTTGTATGTATGGTTTTTTTTATGTATGTTCACCGATATTTCCGTCAGTTGGGGACCGATTTTGATGATTCTTTTTGCATTGGGTTCAGTATAGCTCCAAGGTGGTCCCATTTTAATTTCATTTTTATTGGACCTTGGACTTTGAAGATACACCAGGGCACCCCTTAACGACGAACAATAGGAATGTCCAAATTGAGACAATATGGGTGTTACGTCAATCCTATAGGTACCCTACTATAGAACTAAGCAGAATGTTAACCGACTTTAAAAAAAGGAGGAGTTTCAAAATTCGTCTGTGTTATTTTATAACCTATTTGCTTATAAACCGATTTGGATGATTCTTTTTCCGCTGGATTTAATGTAGTTTGAAGGTAGTCCCATTTTTAACCGACTTCAAAAAGGAGGAGGTTTTATGTTCGGTTGTATGTATGCTTTTTTTTATGTATTTTCACCGATATTTCCGTCAGTTGTGGACCGATTTTGATGATTCTTTTTGCATTGGGTTTAGTATAAATCTAAGGTGGTCCCATTTTAATTTCATTGGTATTGGACCTTGGACTTGGAAGATACACCAGGGAACTCCTTAACGACAAACAATAGGAATGTGCAAATTGAGACAATATGGGTGTTATGTCAATCCTTTAGGTAGCCTACTATAGAACTAAGTACAATGTTAACCGACTTCAAAAAAGGAGGAGGTTCAAAATTAGTCTGATTTTTTATAACTTATTTGCTTATAAACCGATTTGGATGATTCTTATTCCGCTGGATTCAATATAGTTTCAAGGTGGTCCCATTTTAATTTCATCAGTATTGGGCCTTGGACTTTGAAGATACACCAGGGAACTCCTTAACGACAAACAATACAAATGCGTAGATTGAGATATTATGGGTATTACGTCAGTCTTATGGGTACCCTACTATAGAACTAAGCAGAATGTTAACAGACTTCAAAAAAGGAGGAGGTTCATAATACGTCTGTATTTTTTTGTAATTTCTTTGCTTATAAACTGATTTTGATGATTCTTTGTGCATTAGGTTCAGCATAGCTCCGTTATGGTCGAATTTAAATTTTATTGGTATTGGACAATGGGTTTTGAAGATACACTAGGGGTTTCCTATACGGCAAACAGCATGAATGTGAAAATTCTGTTATTAGGAGTTTTATATCAATCTTCTTGGTACCTCACTGTATAAATAAGTAGGATAATATAAAGGAGGTATATAAATAATAATAAAAAAATTCACTCATCACTAAAATATTGAAAAATAAATTCTTTTTAAAAAAAGGGAATTAAATATTTGAAGTCGGTGCCAACTAACCGACTGCACCAACCAGCACCGACTTCAAATATTTATTTTTTGCTTTTTGAAGTCGGTTTCCCTTTTTGTAAATAGTTTTTTTACGTCCACATTTCGTCGACAATGTTTGTTCGGCCGAAAATTATATTTCCTTGCGCGGCGGTAGCAGAAGTGTACCATGTAGACCTACATTTCACCTACGATAGTGTACTTTGTACGCTTACATTTCGCATACGACATTAGGTCCTATAATATGTTATCCCAAGCGGCAATTGCAGAGATGTATTATGTCGTCTGTGAAATATGGGTGTTCATATTTCACAGACGACATACGACATGGTATGTTTTTTTTTTGTTGGGTACGTTTACAAATATGAAAATTCACATACACAACTACCCAGACTAAAACAAATAATTCTGCGTCACACAAAGATTTGTTCCGTGTGGAGGTGGAGCGGCTTTAGCTCTTAATCGTCCGTCGATTAAAACATCAATTTCAACAGTTTTTTCTTAAAACTCGTTCCGTCCGCTTTTTTTCATAAACAAAGTTGTTTTTTTTTTTCAACAAGGCACGTGATTTCAATTTTTCAACTATAATTCGAATAAACTGAAATAAATGAACTTTCCGTCTTTTTTTCGCGAAAGAAACCATCATCAAAAAGAAAGCATCTTTTAGAATTTTAAACGCTAATCCAGAATTCCAAAGCAGCTAGCGGCTGGGCCAAGTGTAGGTTGCAAAGTAGATATGTATTGTATACACCTACACTTTACGTTATTCGTAGCTATAACCTTCGCTTGCGTGATAATGTTTATTATTATTCTAGTCTACCTACTAATCAAGGTAAAAATTATAGTTATTATCATATGAGAATATTGTTGAAGCCTGCTGATTAAATGTTTCGAGTTCGATTTGCTTATGTTTATAAGAGCGTTGTGCGTGTAAGTAATTAATGTCGCCGTCACTCGTTTCATCCAGACTCCATATTCAAAAGTTGCAATGATAAGAGTTGGTGATGATAAAACCTATTTCGTTGGAGCTATCCAAGGCTGCTCGCCGCGGTTTAGTCCGCTGGTATCGATTTACCGATGTGTGATTACAATATAACGATGTACTTGACGCCACGTGACTTTACCTGGAAGTGTAGGCGGTAGAGGGGGTTGTGGTAGTTACTGCCAACATACATTGTGTACTTTGTTGATTGGCTGTGATGATGATCTAGTTTCGTGTACATGATATGAAAGAACTTGTTTTTTGTAGTAGGATAGTAAACGTGACGCGGTCAGTCTGAGATGGGGTGATCGTTTCTATCATTTCCATTTTCGAGCATTCGTGCTACAGGGGCATGCTTAGCAAGGTATTAACGCCAGTTACCGCTTCATGTAGTAGTTTCAGTAGATGCTGGAACAGTTAAGCGAAATGCTGCACAGTCTAAATGTAGCCTCTCGAGAATTTGGATAAAACCAACATGATATCATGTTCAATGAACATGTCACGCCGGGCCCAGTCTACGTCGATGAATCGATGCTCGAAGCTGTTCGAGAATACACCTACCTTGAGCAGGTTATCCAGCTTGGTAGGAACAACTTCGAAAAAGAAGTCGACAGAAGCGTCCAGTTGGGCTGGGCAGCATTTAGCAAACTACGTCGGGTTTTCTTTTCAGCTTTACCGCAATGCCTGAAGACGAAAGTTTACATCCAGTGCGTTCTTCCAGTCATGACATACGGTGCCGAGACGTAGACACGTGCAGTAGGGCTGGTCCAAAGGCTCAAAGTAGCGCAGCGAGCTATGGAGCAGGTTGTGCTCGGAGTCTCTTTGAGGTATAAACTCCGAAAAGAAGTTATCCGATAAAGAACCAAAATAGTTGACATAACTCGCAGAGTAAGCTCGCTAAAGTGGCAGTAGGCTGGCCATGTCTGAAGAACCGATGGCTGATGGAGCAGACGAGTTTTAGAGTGACGACCACGACTCGGCAAACGTAAGGTAGGGCGCCCCCCAGCTAGGTAGACCGACGACCTTAAGAAGGTCGCAGGGTGAGTGTGAATGCGGAAGGCGGAAGATCATGTATTGTGGCGCGAATTGAGAGAGGCCTATGTCCAGCGGTGGACTGCAATAGGTTGATTTGATTTGATGTCTGCTTCATGTGGTAGTCGTTAAGCCAAGTTGGAGCCCTTATGGAGAGCTTGAAAAGTTCTGACCACAAATCTGCCTTTATCAATTTGAACTGGATCTGTGTGGTATAGTGTGACATATTCTCTCTTACTTCAATTTGTGATAAGACTTTGTCGAGCAGTAGGATAGTATAGACTAGTTTATTTTTGGTATTTTGTCATAGTAGCGATATGTACATAAAGATCTGCTTTGTTATACATAGACGTTACTGGGACGAAGTGTAAAAGTGCTGACATAGTTATTATTTCTCGTGACTATACATAATTTGTTATTGCAGTGACAGGTTGTTTCCCGTTATTGTTGTCTATAAGAACATTTTGACAGCAGGAAAGAAAGTTATTCTGACAAGGTTTATTTTTTAAATCATCCCACGATTGCAACCCATGAATTGAAGCTTTTGTAAAATTAAAGGTCGCTGGAGCCATACAATATTTATTGTAATGCGATATTATATGAGACCACTTTTGGAGCACTTATGTGAAATTAATGTTTACTAGAATATAATATTAAAACGTTACCAGAAGGCTCTGTTCTGTATGTTTGTTTTATAATATCAAGATAAATAAATATTTGCTGAAATAATATTTGCATCATCCATCCATTTAGGTTTCTCTCTCGCATTGCACCGATTTGTATCATGTATGTAGTGCACAGATGTGTTTATTGGGGTAAAGGTAAACATAACATTTTGATGATTTGCCATAATACCTAAAGCCAAGCAGCATATACTCAGACCGATAGACTACGCCATCGTCCATTTACTTCAGTCTCTGAAATATTAATTTATTACAATTAGAGTTAAATGTGAAGAAAACCAAAATTATGGTTTTTGAACGGGAAGAAACCAGAACGAATGCAAGGATTGTGGTTGGTAACGATGTGCTGGAGCAAGTGAATGAGTTTGTATATCTTGGATGCGCCTTCAGTAAGGATGGGAAATACACCGCTGATATAGAGAGAAGAGTGAATGCAGGTAATAGAGTGAATGGTGCGATGGGAAGGCTACTTGGGAGCCGGCACTTAAGCCAAAAGGCGCAGCTGGCCATGCATAACGGAGTGCTTGTCCCAACGCTGTTATATGGCAGTGAGAGTTGGGTATGTAAAAAGGAGAACGAAAGCAGGATAAATGCGGTCGAAATGCGATCTCTGCGGAAGATGTTCGGAGTCACGCTGACCGACCGTATTCGCAACAGCGTAGTAAGAAAGCGAGTAGGTATGAAAGATAGTATCGGTGTAAAGATGAGAAAGGGTATGCTCCGTTGGTTCGGGCATATAGAAAGGATGCCAGAAGAAAGAATGACAAAACAGATATACAATGCGAAAGTGGAAGGATGTAGGTGCCGGGGAAGACCTAGACTATCTTACCATGACCAAATAGACCGTGTCTTAACTGAAGGGCAAGTCAAGAGTCTCCGTAACCGGCGAGTGTGTATGAGACGAACTATGAGAGTGGAGGAAGCCAGAGAGGTATGTAAGGAAAGAACCTGTTGGAACTCTGTACTCTCTGCCTACCCCGCGAGGGAGCTGGCGTGATGATATAGATAGATAGATAGATAGATTAAAAGCTTAGAAATTATGTTAAATTCAGTGAGTTTCACATTGCATTTCACAAATAGAAAACCGCGTCTAGTCGAGTTGATGTAAAATAGTTAGAAGAAGCAATGCTCAGCTTATATGAGAAGCAAAAAACGTATAAAAAATAATAATAGCCTGGACTGGAGCAGGTCGGGTGGATGAACCGTTAATAAGCTCATTAGAAACACTACATTATATAAACGCCAGGAGGCGGGAATTGCCTCTTGTCTATAATAACAAGTAAAGGGTTAAGTAATAACGAGATTTCAGGAGGATGAACGTTAATTAATAATTTGTTCCCGCGTCCTTGCCGAGGCCTTTGTGGCTGTCAAGAGGATAAATATTACCTTTAGTAAGCGAGCGTTTCAAAGAGATATAAATAGTATAGGTTACTATTTAAAACGCTTTACTATCGATGAAACAGCTAGTCATCGCGGAACTAAATCCACGTAATATCGTGAGTTTCGCTTATAACCGCTAGAATATGTCATGCTTCAAATAGTATTGGTTATTGACCATTTTCAAGAGATAGTCGGATATTTGACTTGCTTGAATTAAGTTACAGCTTGTCTTCTTTTTTAAAATAGTCTTTATTGTACTGTCTACTGCAAATACTGCCATGGTTCTTATGGACTCCATCTAAATAACGAGTGCTTCTGAAAGTAAAGTCCAATGGGCAGTGTTTTGACCACTCATTGTTGCAGCGACGTGGGTCGGCGGTGGCTACATCAACGGTACCGCTGAAGCCATCTACACGTCAGGCCTGGTGTGGTGCCAGGCACCCTTTGGCTATGCACTTTCGCTAGTGTTCGGTGAGTAGTTAGTGCAGATGCCTTATAATTTTTGTCAGAATAAGTAGAAATGAGTATCATAACGGCTGTTCAGAGTAGAAAATAGAACATTTTTTGCAAATATCGAGCCAGGGTTAATTAAACTTTAGCACCACGCATATTAATATTATCCTTTCTAACACATATAGTACATGTGCTCACGAAACATTTTCACATGATCATCTCTGGTACCTTTGAATAGATGTTAATATATATTTAACGAGTTCAAGTTCTGTAAACGAAGGGAAATATATTAAAATTCATTAATAAAGTTTTGTGTGGGTGAGCTATTAGTGTGAGAATTAAAGATTTGCAAATACTGACTTAGGGCTAGTCAAACATTAGCACCTCCTATCAATAATAATATCCTATTTCACATACAGCTCACAAGCCGACGAAAACTTTTCGCAGGCCTATTTCCAATCCCTTTAGATTAGAATAAAAGTAGGTTTATATAGGCTGGTTCCGGCTCTATAGACCACGGAAAAGATTTCCAAATCCATTAATAAAGTCAATTGTTCTGTTCAGGTGGCATCTTCTTCGCGAACCCCATGCGCAAGCAGGGCTACATTACTATGCTGGATCCACTGCAGGACTCATTTGGCAGCAGAATGGGTGGGCTGTTGTTCCTGCCCGCGCTGTGTGGCGAGGTGTTCTGGGCGGCAGGAATCCTGGCCGCGCTGGGTGAGTGTGCTGCGTACCTGGTTGCTTTAAGGAAAATGCTTCTAATTATGTCATATACCTAATGTTTCACATACTGACACACATTCAGTAAGAACTTAAAAAAGGATATGTGTTTTTCTAGTCATTTAGTACGGAGTTATACGGTTCTTCAACCGAGGTCCAGGAATGTCTGACGACGTTTTATAAAATTTAATTTAACAAAAAAAAACAGTATCAGTTCGGCATCCGAAATTGTATATGGGTGAAAGACTTCCTTTATAATAGCGATAGGTTTGCCCTCTATTATATCGGGCCCTAGCTTGTTTAGGTATATTGAAGATGTTTTGGTATTAGTCATCAGTATAATTGTTGTTTAATATGATTAATAAATACATTCAATTATATCAGCTGATTCTCCGTACAACAAAAGTTTTAAACAGTATATCCTCCGAGACAGAACTGCTTGGCACAACCAGTCGTGCCATAGTAAACTTTTCTTTCACTTGGTACTACACCATCTGAATGCCTCGCAAACGCCCTCTAAACTATAACAACTTGAGGAAAACTCGAGGGCTGGCAAGCCCTAAGCTAACCTTAGGCATGATCTTAGGCATGAAAGTATATTACAGTTAAATCATAGCTATGCTTAGCAACTTTAATCACCCCTTTGGAAGGGTGGTGAGAAGTTATGTTCATTATGGCAGATTTGTATTTTAATGATGTCCTTGAACATACCTTACAATTAAAATACCTGCCAGCTGAGATATGAAATTTAACAAAACGATCAAGTGAGTGTAAAATGCTTCAGTAAATCGTTTCTGAATATTTAACGAGTAATTTAGGGTTCAATTTTGTGTGCGGGGGTCAAAAGGCAAGGGCACTGAAATATTCAGTGAGGGGGTGAGCGGAGTATGTGTAGGCAAATTGTTAGTTCTTGTAGATGTGAAGGTACACTAATAAATACGAAAGTCAAGAAGATGCATGACCCCGAATTCGCATCGTGCCCTTTTTTAAATGCGTTAGTTAAGCGTTGGAATGAAATAATGGCTAATAGTACAATTGTTAAAAAAGTGGAAAAAGCACTCGTCCGAATGTAATTCATCGATGAAATTTTAGTCGGGTTGCGTCATGCGTGATTATTAAAGGCTCATTCCTCAAGTGTTAGATAAAATCTATCAAATAAATGATTACCTAAATGAATATAACAATGAAACAATAGTTTCATTAATGTAACTGTAATTTTTAACGTATTTATGTAGCATTTTATCTTTTGAATAAATGTTCTCTCTATCTTAGAATTTCTATGTTACCAAGACCAGATAGACCGTGTCTTATCAAGTCAAGAGTCTCCAACTTCGAGCGTGTGTATGACGAACTATGAAAACGGATAAAGCCAGAGGTCTGTGAGGAAAGAATCTGGAACCTGTATGCTCTGCCTACCCCGTAAAGGATCTGGCGTGATGTTATAGGTAGATTAAAAATTTAGCACTTAATTACATATATAACATTGTCACTTTTGCACTAAACACCTACATGCATCTACATGTTTCTGACACAGAACTGTCCTCTGACGAGGGGTCTATCCATCACTCTCGTCCCATAACACTGAGGGCCTCGTACCCCTCCCCATGTGCGTCCCCCGAGGCCCTGGCGTCTATTTTATCGTTGGAGCACTTTTATTCGAGCGCTCCAATTTGCCAGCCGGTTTCCTCAGATCTAAAAATTATCCTAAATGTATGTTTGGATCTCATATGATTTATTTTTATTCTCTTTTTTTTTAATAAAGCGTTAACCCTACAATGGGAATTATTATTGTGTTATGGTTACGTTCACAAATATGAAATTGACATACACAAACGGTCAAATCGACACAAACATCTGGGGCAAACAAAGAATTAGTGATTAAAATCGCAACTATTCGATCCTGTGATCTTAGTGATTTACGCTTTAACCTCTAACGCTCTTACATATTTGGTAATTTAGTATCGTTGCGAGTTAGTACAATAGGCTTAGAGTTAAAACAATTAAGTTAAAAGACTAGCCCGCTGAGCTTCTCGCTGGACCTTCTCAGTGGAGACCGCGTATCCATCCGGCGGTAGATGTAAAAATGTTATAATTTTGATGTTTATAAGTGCCCTTGTATTGGCCTATACAATAAAGAATTTTTGACTTAAACTTTGACCTCTGCTACTTTAAATTGTTGTTTAAAAAAACAATTTATCGATACAATTTATTATTAAGTTTTTAGTTTACAATGTTTTATATCACAGCTTCTATGTGTGTTATATCACAGCTCTGGCTATCTAGTTCAGACCCCTTTGGTAAATTAGAATTCACTAGGGAGTCAACCGACAGGTAGAAACCAGGTCCGTAGTTGGGCAAGAATTAGACTAAGTACCAAAATGACTGAATTTTGATGAATAACTTGGAAGTATGAAGGCATATAATAATACTGATTGGCACTTTTGAATTAGTAGTAGATGGAAACTACAATTTAGCAATATATTCGTGGGAGTCGAGGATGTAATAGTACGTACGTGATATGAACGGGAACATTATAAGCACTAAACATCGATTTTCTCGACGTTTTGGCAATACGCTTATAGCAAGCGTATGTTAGCGCGTAGCGTTGACTACGTATAAGCGAGGTAGGTGTGTTGCACGTGTAGGAAGGATGAGTTGAAGATGGATAGCTTCTTAACTACATAATGAACCTATATAGTTCTGAAGAAGATACAAATAAAACATAGGTAAACAAATCCCTTAATCCGAATTTTACTTTCAAAGCGGATAGTTTAGCGAAAGTTTTCCGTGTTTAGGTAAAGGGCTACATCTACTATAACTTATACGGATGTTGTTAGTGATGAATACATAACGGAAAAGGTCTGGATCGTGGCCGCCGGCGGGATTTGCTATCGTAACTATGTATATCCCGAGGGCTAAAGGGATTACCGTCGGAGCTACCGCGCTGAAAGCTAAAAGCTTTACTCGTTTTATTAATAGTAACTAGATTGTGACAGCTCCAACGGCGCAATTTTTTTAAATTGGAATTCGAAGCTTATATGGTATTCAGTTTTGTAAATATTGATTGAGTAGCATTTAATTAGGTTGTCAAACCGCAGAAGCTTCAATGAACGATTAGTGGGTACATGTACTAGGTAGTAATAATAATATAAAAAAATATCGTTAACAATATTGCAAAACGCCAACAGCCTTATAGTCTACCGCCGGATAACCTACAATTACGTAAATATTTAACGTGGCCATGTGGTGTAGTAAGTGTATGTATAAATTGGTTCTCTTGAAGAAGGACGCTTCTTGCGTAGTTACGCATCCTTTGCTATTTTATTGCGTATGCATTTACAAACTACTTCAATATTTTTAAGTCCGTAGGTTTGTCAGAGTTTGAATATGCCGCACCAGCTGCGTCAATGACCTCACTGGGTAATTATCATCACACGCATGATATGGCCACAAATCGGTAAATGTGTATAGCCGGGCACATCCTAGCCCGGAGATTATACACACTGACTTACAACCACAAATCCAAGCGTTGTGTGCTCATGTGTTGGATGATGGCACTTAATATTTCTAATACTATGTTCACGTCACGTGGATAGCATATGGGCGCAGCATTTTAACAGTCCAGCGGGTTCCCAGGCGCGACGCTGGCGGTGATTATCGACATGGATCACCGCACGTCAGTGATCTTCAGCGCGTGCGTCGCCGTGTTCTACACGCTGTTCGGCGGACTCTACTCCGTCGCGTACACCGACGTCATACAGCTATTCTGCATATTCATTGGTAAGTAATGGCAGCGGACGTTGGAGTAGCTATTAAGGTTTCGCTACATAGTCGACGCAGCGCGACGGCAGCGCGACTGTGGCGCGGCTTCGGCAGTTGTAATGTACTGAAATATATCCGCATCCACGCTTGGCGCGACATTAATAACCAAACGTAGCCGAGCGCTTTCGTCGCGCTCCCGTCGCGCTGCGTCGGCTATTTGACCAAATCTTTAGGGGTTATAGAATTGAGTTGTATTCTTTATATCTGTCTTTATATATTGTGGATAACTTAGAACGATAGTGGAGGTCATAACTATCGGCCAAGCACCGCAGTTGCGGCCTTCCCTTTTGTAGCGGATACTCATTATATAGGTCTTGAAGAGAGAATGTACATGTTTGTGGCACTTTCGTGCATTTGATATATATGCGTATATTATTGACTTCGTTGCCGGTTCCCGGTTTGATTAAGCGAAGAGCTTATCAAAGGGCAGAGAAGGGAGCTTTTAATGTAATATTTCGTTAGAAAGAGACGAGGATACACAATTTATAGCTCGCCCTACTTCTATTTGAATATTCTCTTCTAAATGACGGACGATTTAGCGCAGTGGTTAAGAGCTTAAGTAGCTCCGCCCACTGTGTCTAATAGTCGCGGGTTCGATTCCCGCACGGGACAAATCTTTGTGTGATCCACAATTATTTGTTCCGGTCTGGGTATTTGTGTTTGTGAATTTTCATGTTTGTAAACGCACCCACGATACAGGAATTAATCCTAGTGTGGGGCTACGTTTTTTTTTTTAAAAACAAAAACAAACCAATTATAAGTTACAATAATCCTGCTTACGGGATTGTGGTTATTCCCAAATACAATCTTTGAGATCAGTTAAGTTACTGTTACTAGCTAGGGTTGTTACAAGTTGCTCGCCCGTGTTCTACTCGGACGCGGGTCGCGGCGTATACTACAGAAACTCGTCGCGAGGGGCTGCTGAAGCTCCGACGCGCGCGAGTCTCTTAGTTGCGTATAGTAGCCCACAGAGGTCATGGCCACAGAGGTCATGCTGGTGACGATTCCTGTGGCCTGGCAAAAGGGCAGTGGGTCGCCGAGGGGTTTTAGTGGGTGCAAGCCCCACAACCACCCGGGCCGTGCCCGGGGGCATGCGTTAGGCATTTCCACTCGTAAAAAAAATGGGTTGTTACAAGTCATGTTCTAGTGTTCTCAATTACCAGCATCTAACAGGTGTACCAAGAACGTACTATTGTACGTGTTGTAAAAATGAGCGCTGAAAGTCTAGCGTGGAGCCGACGCTTATGAGCGTTAAAGCTCGCTGAAGACTCAAACATTTAAGCGCCGACTCGAGCGGTTTTGAAACGCTAATACTATCCCTAGGTCTATGGATGTGCATCCCCTTCGCGTGGGCCAACCCCCACGTGAAGCCACTCAGCTCCATGGAGATGGACTGGATCGGGAAGGTGGAGCCGGACTACTACTGGTTCTACCTGGACTACGGGCTGCTGCTAATCTTCGGAGGGATACCCTGGCAGGTGAGATTAGCTTCTTTGACATCTGCTTAACTATCATCGTTTTTTGCATAATGACACAAGTGTTGTCTTATAAATAAGATAATAGCGAGAAATAAGATGAAACGTGATTGGTGGGGCAGAATTTAAAATATATTAAGATTGCAACAGAAACTCTTGAGGTTTATTCCACTTTCATCACCGGTCGATGTCCTGAGTCTTGTTGCATCCATTGGTTGATTAAATTTCAATTGTTTAATTATGCCATCCTAGTAAGTGTCTTAAAATGTTATGCAGATTATTGTGAAAAGTAAACTGCTGATATATACTCTTGTTTTATCAGTACCTTACTACCTACGTAGGTACACTAAATTCATTAGGATAATAGAGCTTTAAGTTTTCTGTTGACTATAACGAAATACCGTGAATATTATGACTTTTTGCGTTTTATAGCACGAACAATAACGTTTCGTGTAGTGCTACAAGCAAATTAGGAAAGTGCTCAATAATTGTACTGTTAACTACTTAAGTTGTTGTTAAAGCTTCTTACTTCTTCCACCCTACTCTATCTATTCTCTATCTATTACTTATGTTTAACTTACGAAAACATATTAAAGGGTCGTTCAGACAAAGTCAAATTAAAATAAATAGAAAGCCAACTTGTTTGTAAGAAAATTTCCTTTTATTGCAAAAGCTCTTTTATGCCACAAAGCCATTTCATCCTCCCATTTCGCTTATTGGTTCTTTGATAAATTGATTTAAGTCACTTGTCGATATTTACCGGCACAATGGAGAAAACTGTATTTACTTAAAGATATTGTTATATCAATAAATGAAAGCCTTGGCTGTATTTGTACAGAAATCATAAAAGAAGATCTCATCAATTTATCAAAACGATGCCTACTATTTCTGTCTATAGCAAGGTATTGTATACGAGTATAGTAATATTGTTATCTATCAAAATAAGCCATGTGGAGTGAATTCATTATTATTGGTATGCTTTTTCGCAGAAAAGTACCTACCCAGCTAGTATTTGTTGACTTGAGTGCTTAGCACGAACACTTTGAAGTTAGCGTAACGCTAGCAAGTAATTTATGTATTTAGTACATTTGTAGTGTGACATATCTACTAACGTCAATATTGTCATGATATGCCTTCTGATTTATACTTACGAAGTATGTAGAATAACAAGATATTACTTATTACTACTTCATCCTTTTGTTGTTTAGAACTGGTTCATACAGTGAAAATATTGGTTCAGCCCTGTGCAAAATGTTTTGTATCATCAGACAATTACTATAGATTCAAAATCTGTACAGATAGCTATAATCGCGCGCTATGATTTTCATCTACATATTTAAACCTCTTCCTCGTGTCCAAGAACACTACGGGTTTCAGTTATCTCTACAAATTCAAGAACAGTGGTTGTGATACTCAGGGTCCTATATCCATCTGTGTAGGTGTACTTCCAACGCGTGCTGAGCAGCAAGACGGCGGGGCGCGCGCAGATCCTGTCTTACGTGGCAGCCATCGGCTGCATCTTCATGGCCATCCCGCCGGTGCTCATCGGAGCTATTGCTAAGGGCACTGGTAAGGGCAATACTTCAGGAACTTTGGGAGGGAGATAGAATAGAGGGGTCATAAGCTCTCGTATAGTTTTCTAGCCGCTTCGATTTTTATTTGTCGGTTGCTTGCTTCTAAGCTAGTGAATGGGGTTGTGGTTGGTTAACAGACCAGCCGTCAGTTAACAGACAATAGAAGATAAAAAGGCTACTGTTGTATATATTCCGACAATTAATGGTTATCACAACTTAATCTAATAAAAGAGCCAATCCGGGATCCAATTATTGTGAAGGTGATAAAAGTTCAGTTCAGGTATAATTTTAAAAATATTATCTATGTGAGAAATTACAGAGATTGATCAGCCCGTCATAGGGGTCCTAGTGTCCTTCAAAATTGGTTTGGAACCTATATTATCACCTTAAATATAATGTGAAGAACTGGTTAATCCTTCAAGATCTATTCATCTTGTATCCCTCTGCAGCATGGAACGAGACGGATTACCGCGGGGAACTAACAGCGAACGGCGAGCTCACCTCGGAACAGACCTCCATGATCCTGCCGCTGGTGCTGCAACACCTCACCCCTGACTTCGTGTCATTCTTCGGGCTGGGGGCTGTGTCGGCGGCCGTCATGTCCTCGGCGGACTCCAGTGTACTTAGTGCCAGCTCCATGTTTGCCAGGTTTGAAAATCTTGCTTTTTAAAATTGTTATAAGGTGTGCTCTTTTTAATGTTCGAATACTGTACTGCTATTTTATCTTCTGAGCTGATCCTTGCAAGTCTAACCTTCTGGCCATGACCGTCTGTAGATTATAAAAGGATTGTTGGGATATGTTACTGCAGTCCGTTTGCCTTAGTTTATAAAACCCAGAAAACAATTCTTAGTTAAGGATTTTTGGAATTCTTAATAGAAATAAAAGACTGTTAACACTGTGCGTAAATCACCAAAAGCACAAAAATGTAAATATGCCATAGACAATTAATTTCCACCTGTCTAATATCATGTTATTTGATCCAGGAACGTGTACAAGCTGATCTTCAGGCAGAATGCTTCGGAGATGGAGATCATTTGGGTGATGCGCGTCTCCATCCTGGTGGTGGGCGCCCTCGCCACGCTGATGGCGCTCACCATTCCCTCTATCTATGGCCTCTGGTGAGTCTCTCTTCATTTTCTACATCTTACAGAAGTAAAAATACCGTCATCGTCACGCCTATACTTCCCAAGCGGGGGTAGAGGTGTACTGTTTCGCCGACGATGTTTGAACTCAGGGGACGAGCTGCTTGGCATTTTACCGGACACCATCCCAGACTCCGGATTAAATAAATGGTAACGTTTCGATTGAAAAACTACACTTTGTCCGATCTAGGATTCGAACCCAGGTGCTCGTGATAGCTACGCACATTATACGCCACTACACGAACGAAGCAACAGGAACCTCTTAAAAAATAAAAACATATCGAAGGTTCATGCTGTATTATTGAAATTCTTCATTCATCAAATTGAAATGGGACCATACTGTTGGTGAGACGTTAAAGAAAGATTTATCCAAATCCATCAAGAAAGGCTGGATATATAACTACACCTGTAGGTACAAATGTGCGTACCTATGTACAATAAATCATATGAAGAATCTTCACCTTATATATTTTTATGCTGTAATAACTTTCCTGAAAAATTATAGTACGCTCGTTATTTATTTTGTAGAGTTTATCTATTTACTGTCACTACGTTCATCACCCCTTACTTCGCATTTGTACATTACTCTTTTTTGTACAAATAAATAACTTATACCGTGCCAGTTGTAAATATAATATGTTTAAATTGAAATTGCCGGCCGCACCATTATAGAAAAGATCTATGCGCGCCAATGTCAGAAACTACTTCACGGATTTTCAAACATTTTTCACTAATAGACTGATTTACAAGTAAGGTCGTCGAGTCAAAGTCGTGTTTACAAATTTACTTGTTGTCTATAATAGAAATAAAATAAAAAATAATCTTAGATAAATTAATCTAAAAGAGCAGTGATAGCCTAGTGGTTAGACCGTTGGACTGCAAAATCAGAGGTCTCGGGTTCAAACCCAGGCACGCACCTCTGTCTTTTAGCAGGCATGTGCGTTATAAATAAAAAAAAAGCACTTGCTTTTACGGCGAAGCAAAACATCGTGAGGAAACCTGTATGCCAAAGAGTTTCTCGTAAGTGTGTGAAATTCGCCAACCCGCACTGGGCCAGCGTGGTGGACTATGGCCTAAACCCTCTCAGTTTGAGAGGAGGCCTGTGCCCATTAGTGGGACAGTTTTGTTAACAGGGATGATATTATTATTATTAAATCACCTCTTAAAATAACAATTATATTAAAAAAATAATTAAATAATAATTATTTGAACTTTTCACTAAAGCTTTGTAATATTATGTTTTTATTAAGATAGCATGTCTGTGTTGTAATAATAGACTCGAATTTTCTGATGAAAATAAACTTATTTTTAATTAGTTTTTGATGTTAAGACAGATGTAAAAAGACAGATTTAAAAATACAGATCTTAGGTTAAATCGGTATTTATGTCCAAAATAAATTCATTTACTGCACTATTTATGTGTGAATATTTTGTGCAAATCCCACGCCAATTGATATATACAAACACCCACACCGTAACAAATATTTGTTGGTTGCACAAAGATTTGCGCGACTACTCGATCCAGCGGGCGGAGCGGCTTAAGCTGTTAACCAAGCAGGTGGAGCAAGCCGAACATCGATTTAGTTTTTCGTTAATTAAAATATTTGTCATAGAGTACGTAGGTAAAAACCATTAATAATTGCTATTTGTTTAATTGGATTGGTTTAGCTCAAACAGTGTCGGATAACTCAAAGCTTTTGTATAATGCAGCGAATATTTGCTGTGAGCAATGCCTCGATAATTACGGGACGAGTTAATTACATTTGGCGGCGAGTGATGTGATCGGTACCGATAGAAAGGAAGAAATGTAGTTTATTTTGTACAACCAATAAACTATTA
The DNA here is from genome assembly GCA_905147815.2 of Phalera bucephala. Taxonomy (NCBI): domain Eukaryota; kingdom Metazoa; phylum Arthropoda; class Insecta; order Lepidoptera; family Notodontidae; genus Phalera; species Phalera bucephala. The sequence goes on along the minus strand of LR990614.1, from coordinate 38,556,334 downwards.
CAATTGAAAATAATAAAATACAAGAAAAGTTATATGGAGGAATAGGATACTAGTAGGTATCAATTAGACTAAAACAGAGAGGTTTGTAAGGAAAGAGCTTGTTGGAACTCTGAACTCTTTGCCTGCCCTAAATGGGATCTGACGTTATAATAAAGATGGATAGTTAGATTAATATTGTACTGATTATGGAATGTTACCACTGTTCCTTTAATCTTAGTTTTATATGCATCCAAAAGTTTTTACTCATTTAGTATTCGCACCGTGCGCGGACGGAATACTGTTTATAACAATACCGACTTAATTGGAGATCAGTACGTACTAAATTCCATGTCTTGAGCTTTTCGTAGACTAAACAGCTTCGTAACTGATTGTTGATGAAGTAATTGTTCTTACTCTTTAGGTCTGAAGATCCTCTTCAATTTTCTTAGACAATTTCAAAAGAGTATATAGCACACTTCACCTCAGTAAATTGTACCGTGCTTTATAAACCCTCTCGTCAGTTAAAGTTGGCATATAAAAGTGCGCTCCTTTGCATCTCTTGAAGCAAGCTCGAGCTGGTCTCGAGCCCAGTGCCGATCCTTGGGTAACGCGTGTTACGCCGACATGTGGGAACTGGGTCAAGGGCCTCGTGTCCGCCTCGTTACACACACATTCCGTTTATTCAATCCTGAAACATAACGGTTACATAAGTTAAAATGCGGCGGATAAAATACTGTTTTTACGAAAAGTTGTCGCGTGCTAGGATTTGTGTGTGTGTGTGTGTGTGTGTGTGTGTGTGTGTGTGTGTGTGTGTGTGTGTGTGTGTGTGTGTGTGTGTGTGTGTGTGTGTGTGTGTGTGAATGATCTACGCTGTTTGCCGCGGGGCCTATACAGCTTTACCGAACAAGAGGGCGAGCGTGCAAACACTACGCTCGAGCCAGAAGGGCAAGGGGGCACCTAGCTCAAGGGCGCCTCAAGGAGGAACGGCCTCGGCTTGGGCAGTCGCTATGGGGAGGGCGTATACTAGGTGTCTCGCCGTGGTGCTCCGAACCGGCCGGCGGGCAAGGGATTCTTCGACCTTGCCGGCGAGGTCGGTGTCTGATCCTGTGTGCGGTATCTGTATCCGAAAGAAGGGATGTGAGGGCATTGCATTTAGAGGGTCGGTAAGGACATGCCGCGGACGGCGGTAGCGGCTGATAGCAGGGGAGTTAGGTTCATAGTCGGCGGCAGCTTCAATTAGCGGATTTCTATGATTGGGTGCGTTCACGAAATATCGGGTTGTTGCCTTTTTAATAAAGGCGCGAATAGGTTCGAGACCGAGATCGGAATGGATATTCCGTATGACGGCTTAGCGGTGGAAACGGGATTGAACCGTTTGGAAGCTAGTAATTATTCCTAGATGCCTTAAGGAAGCGTGGTCCGATTATGTTGTGGGTGAGTTTATAAACATTAACTTTGTTGTTGAAAATATATTGATTGAAAAAAGTGTCAGAAAATTTTTGGTATTTAGCTGAAGTCGATTGTATTTTGTGTGCATACGATTACGGCCGCTATACCCTTAGAGTAAGGATTCTATGGCTAGACCAGATAGTTTACAAGCGATATTCGGATCGTGTTACAATACAGAATCAAAGAGTACCTACTGAGTTCTTATATTTACGCGAATATTAATCTAAAATAAACTGCGATAAAATCCGAAAAATAGTTTTATTTCAAAGAGTACATACCTACATCAGAATTAAATTAATAATGAAACCTCGTTAAATTACGGTACGTATAGTGCGACAAGGATCTTTTGGCCCGTGGATGACATTGAAAGGGTGTTGGTGTGACTTTAGGGTTACCAATTAGTAAAATTTTTCCACTTACAAGGAAATATTTCAACAGGTATTCGCACGGGTACTAATTTAAAAAAAGAACCTGGGTAAATTTCTTAGCAAACGGCTGCTTGCGACTGACATGAAGTGATATTTAACTTGATGACAGAGTTAGTTCCGAATTTGGCCGCGGGCCAAAAGACCCTTGTCAGACTATACGTAATTGGATCTCTATGCCATGAGTCTTTAGACTTGCGATATGGTTAGTGTGCGTGGGTCAGTATATAACTTAATTCTAACCGCCATTAGTATCTCATTGCACTAATTTTACCGCCAAGTGTTGCAATCAATAATCGGCTGCTCACACCACTGCCTGCGGTCGCAACGATACGGACATACCATAATACTGTAATGCGATATTAAGGTGTTGCGCATAGGTTTTTATGTCCAGCGGTGGGCTTGGACATAAATTAAAACAGATAATTCGGTCCACACAATCAGCAGCAACAACACTAAGTCGCACGTACATAACGATACGCATAAGGTTACGTAAAGATGCTTGTACATAATGCCAGTAATCTTGCGTACTTTATGCATGGACTACCGTCGCGGGTAATGTGCACGTGCAATATTGCTTTACATGCGTGATGCATTGAATTTGCACGGTCCTTTACACGGCGCAATTGACTCTCGGAAGTGCCTCAATTCGCAACGGTTACTTGCATCGTGTAAATGCGCCATACGATTCCATAGTCGTACGCGCGCTCATCACGCATTATACAATATATATTACAGCCAGCACACAATAAAGTGATGAAACGCGATGCGAAGTCGCAACGCAAAGCGTCTTGCCACCATAGCCTGAGGTTACCATGTGTTGTTTATAAGTGTGTCGACCGTCATATCACTGAAATGAGTGATGCGATTCATTTCACGAGTTTTAGCTTTGCATTCAACGACGTCGCAGATTTTAACAGGCCTAATATCGCGATTACGATTGCAGAGCGAAGTATCTGCTTCATTGTCTGCGGCTCGGGGCATTGACACACATACGTGCATTCGCCGGTGAATTGCGCGCGCGCACTTAAGGGCTAATGGCGGGTGGCGAAAATTTATGATAAACGTTACCATTATTGTATTTTAGTGATCATTTGGCTCGATATATAACTTTGTTTTATAGTGTGCATGGGTGCAATGATATTCTATAGATGGGTCTGTGGGTGATGTCTTACTGTGTCGCACATTTCGAAATCTCTAGATGATTATGTATAGACTATAAATTTTAAATGTAGAATGTTATAGGAATGTTTGGGCAACGAGGAGCACTTAGAAGTAAATACACACCTGAAAAATGTTTTCAAAATTCATTTGAGATGGGAATTCCGGGGTTTTCATCTAAGATTGAGCCGCGAGAAATCTACTATTTCAAGACAAATATGAAGGAACTTTCATTTACGTCATGGAAAATATGTACATTTGGCGAACAATCACGACAGAATTAGAAAGAAAACTTTTTGCTGCAGCTCTAAAAAGGCACTCTGCTTCGCATTACTAGGTGAAGATATTTTTTGGTACAAGAATGTCGTTTACCCTTTATGTTACACGGCTGTGCCAAAAGGAATTCAGATCAGCATTAATGCCAGACAGAAGTTGGGCCCTACTCACTGTCTGCCACATTTGGGTTTACAACCAAAATATATATTAAAAGCGAGTGTCCTTTTTTTTTAAATCCAACCATATTTAAGGTATTACATGTTTTTTTAAATTTGCAAAATATGCTGTTACTCCTTCAGTGCGCTACAAACGAAATTTATTCTTGATTTAATGTAATACGGAGATTTCAAATGCAATCTTAAACTTTTTTCTCAATACGTACACGTGCAAGTTCATTGTTAATTGGGGTATAAATGTGCTTAAAAAGAGGGTAAAAAACTGTAAATTTGATTTTCGTGCTGAATTTGTAAAGCAAGTATTTAACTGGGGTGTCTGAGGTCTTGCATTATTTACACCTTGTATATAGAGGGTATTCTCTAGAAAAGATCTCGCTACGATCCTCCGTCTTGATGGTCTTGAGCAGCGTTGAGCAAACATATGGTAAGCTGTACGTGAGTGGGGGTGAGCCGTTAATTGAAATATAATCCTTGACTCAAGCCCCGAGCAAGCTCAGAGCATCCATGTACCGCTAGAGGTAGTTTTATTTGTCTTTAAATCCATCTGAATGAACATCATAAAAAAGAAAAGTTATTGGAACATGATCAAGAGCTTCGAGGCGTAAGGTTAGGTTGTATCACTGAGTTTAGAAATCTATTCGCGGATTATACTTTGTGGCAAATAAAATATCAAACAGAAAAGAGTTCTAAAGAAAAGTGAAATAACACAATATATTAGATAGATGTTAAACAATTTATTTGAGTGGTATGCATACGTCTATGTATCTTTTTAGTTTCTCGCTTCTACACACTATGCTGGCAGCATGACATTTTTAAATAACTTAAAAATACTGGCTATCTCACACACCAAATACGGGTGTAACTATATGTGTAGGAGCTATTAAATGGCCACACCCCCGATTGTTCCGTACCATCAAAAATGTTCAAGCAAAATTATAAGGCGTCTTCGCCCAATATAAAAATATAAATAAACTTATTCTAAGGCCAACCATAAGTTCAGTCGGCCTGGATGATTGGAACCGAAATGCCGTATACACCGCATAGGAATGGCATTATCCCGCGTCGCGCTCCGACAGATGCAACATTTGCTTCCGATACACGATCCGCATCGGAATTGGATTTTAAAACTGAACTAATTTGGGATTCCGGTATATACTCATTTGAAATTGGAAATGTTGAATTGGGTCTGGAGTTCGATAAAAGAATATCGGAATTATCTATTCAGAACTAGAGAGCTACAGAGTAATTACCCGTTTTTAACCGACTTCAAAAAGGAGGAGGTTCTATGTTCGGTTGTATGTATGTTTTTTTTTTATATATGTTCTGCGATATTTCCGTCAATTGTGGACCGATTTTAATGTTTTTTTTTGCATTGGGTTCAGTATATCTCCAAGGTGGTCCCATTTTAATTTCATTGGCATTGGACCTTGGACTTAGAAGATACACCAGGGAACTCCGGGAAAACGACAAACAATAGGCATGTGTAAATTGAGATATTATGGGTATTACGTCAATCCAATAGGTACCCTACTATAGAATAATTCACTCGTCACTTAAAATTGTAAAATAAAAATCTTTTATAAAAAAAGGTAAACCGACTTCAAAAGGCAAAAAATAAATTTTTGAAGTCGGTGCCAAGTAACCGACTGCACCAACCAGCACCGACTTCAAATATTTATTTTTTGCTTTTTGAAGTCGGTTTACCTTTTTTTATAAAAGATTTTTATACGGAAAAGAATAAGGCCCACTTGCACGATCCAGGGTTAGCGTTACCTATCGACTAACTGGAGGTTATAACGTTAAATTGCCTTCAACTTACGTTATAATGTCGAGTTAGCCAATAGGTAACGCTAGCCCTAGTTTGTCCAAGTGGGCCTTAGTCGTGGATATAGTTTTACAACTTTTGAATACGGATTTTATTTGTAGCGTTAAGATAACATTAATGAATGATTGACTGATTAGATTAGCATTTTACAACTGTAACTAGGTTCAAGAAAATAGTTTAAACTTTTTTTGATTGTCGTGCGCTGTGAAATACGGGCCTAATTTTTTTTTACTTTTTTACTTTATAGAAAAGTACCGGTCATGGCTTCAAGGTTAAAGAAGAAACATCATTATTTTAAATATCGGTCAAAAGCTATCAAACTTTAAACCTTTTTTTCATATTTTCCGAAGACGAAAAGATCTACGTGTCATCAATTTGAAAACCACTAATAATCCAACATCAATTATCTGACGATGATGTGAACCAACCGCTATTAGATCGGAGCCATTATCATAAGCATACAGTAATGGTATCGTGGGGCAACGCTTGCAATCCACTTGGTGAGCTCCTGATTGCGCGTCGGCAGGTCACCCGATGGCACAGGTTTAACTACGAAAGGATCTTCTATGACGATATGTAGGCAATCATTTGCAAAGATCGTTATTTCATGTCGTCACGCCAGATCCCTTGCGGGGCAGGCAGAGAATACTCTCTGCCTGAAAGAAATAACCAGATTTCTTTCAGGTTCAGTTTTTCAAGCAATATTTATTCTATTTCATTGATGTCTTCTTCTTCTTTTAATGAATGGCCCCACACTTTATGTATTTTGTATAACAGTGAATTATAAAAATTGGCTTGTTTTCACCATTACTCTTGTCCTGTGAAGCTGTAAAGGCCACACAAAAGAGAATATAATCACTAAGTTGGCCGACAGCGTAGATCATTCACACACAAACACACACACACACCTCATCATTACCTACGGCAAAAAAGAAAAGCCTTCATTGATGTCTCTAGCACTATTAAAGAAATTTTACAGTAAAGTGACAATATTATTTTTCCACAACCGTGCTTACAACCTACTTATCAAAGAAGTATGAAACAAGTGCTTATGTATTTAGAATATAATCACTACGTTATAGTATTTAGGAGGTCACGTCTCTTGTCGCCGTCTATTAGTCTCGTATTCATGTAAAATATATTTACAAGGTACAGTGCGCAGTTTCTTAATATCTTTCGCACATTTGAAGTTTTGAGTCCAAGGCGGCAACAGAGAATTACACGACCATAATATAGAATGTTAGATCCATAGAAGATGTGCGGAGTGAAGCTGACCGACCGTATTCGTAACATATATTCGTAGTAAGAAAGCGATTAGGTATGAAAGATAGTATCGGTGTAAAGATGAGAAAGGGTATGCTCCGTTGGTTCGGGCATATAGAAAGGATGCCAGAAGAAAGAATGACAAAACAGATATACAATGCGAAAGTGGAAGGATGTAGGTACCGGGGAAGACCTACTATTTTACCATTACCAAATAGACTCAGTCTTATCTGAAGGACAAGTCAAGAGTCTCCGTAACCGGCGAGTGTGTATGAGACGAACTATGAGAATGGAGAAAGCCAGAGAGGTATGTAAGGAAATAACCTGTTGGAACTCTGTAGTCTCTGCCTGCCCCGCAAAGGATGTAGTGTGATGATATAAATAGATAGAGTGATAGATTGATCCATAGAAGACGCGTTCCATTCTCTTTCCTAATAGTGTTAGTATTGTTCTGCAAGTAAGTTAATTCTATCGTTACAAGTGTAATGTAACGATGTATGTGTGTGTATGTATATTGTACAAGATTAGGAGAAGGGATAGGGCGCCTACTGTAGTTAAAAAAATCGAAACTTCATGAAATATTAATTGTTGAATAATTGAACTCGGCGTTATTATATGAACATATTTGATCCACGTGGAAGGCATGAAGGTACATTTGTGTATTCAAATATATGGGTAGTATGCGTAAATAATTAATAGGTACTCTTACCTGTAAATGTATGGTTTTCAGCTAAGTGGTTGTGGTTATACTGTGTCTATCGTGGAAGTGTAACATATACAATCAACTTGTAAAGTAAAATGTGCAGTATATCCTTATTTTTATGATTAATATTCCCTAATTAAAAAGATATTGGAGACCCGTGTCTATTATTCTGAAATATTTTGAACTTACACTTTTCAATTCGGTCGCCGTTTATAAAACTAATAAAAATGACCAGGGGGGATCAAACTCTTTAATAAAACTATTTTAATCTTACTTTGCTGTGAAAAAGAGACAAAGCTATAAACTGCGTATAAGTGTCCACTTTTTTTTTATAGCAAAGTGAGATTATAGTCTATCTATCTATCTATATCATCACGCCAGATCTCTTGCGGGGTAGGCAGAGAGTACAGAGTTCCACAGGCTTTTTACTTTTTCATAATTCTTCTCATACACGCTCACCGGTTACGGAGACTCTTGACTTGCCTTTTAAATAACACACGGTCTATTTGGGCATGGTAAGATAGTCTAGGGTTTCCCCGATACCTAAATCCTTTCACTTTCGCATTGTATATCTGTTTTGCCATTCTTTCTTCCGACCCGGAGCATACCCTTTCTCATCTTTACATCGATACTATCTTTCATACCTACTCGCTTCCTTACTACGCTGTTGTGAATATGGTCGGTCAGCTTGACTCAGCAAATCTTCCGCAGAACTCGCATTTCGACCGCATTTACGGATGATTTACGCAGTGGTTAAGGGCTTAGTCCGCCCCGCCCACTGTGTCTAATAGTCGCGGGTTCGATTCCCGCACGGGACAAATCTTTGTGTGATCCACAATTAATTGTTCCAGTCTGGGTATTTGTTTATGTGAATTTTCATCTTTGTAAACGCACCCATGACACAGAAATTAATCCTAGTGTGGGGCAAAGTTTTTTTAAAAAAAATTACCTTTAATAATTATTAATTATTAAAATTATTTCATTCTCCTTCTTACATACCCAACTCTCACTGCCGTATAACAGCGTTGGGACAAGCATTATGTATGGCCAGATGCGCCTTTTGGCTTAAGTTCCGGCTCCTACGTAGCTCTCCCATCACACCATTCACTTTATTCCTTGCACTCACTCTTCTCTCTATGTCAGCGGTGTATTTCACATACTTACTGTAGGTATACGGTATCCGTACTCCAAGATATACAAACTCATTCACTTGCTCCAGCACATCGTTAGCAACCACAATCCTTGCATTCGTTCTAGTTTCTTCCCGTTCAAAAATGTAACTGAGATGAAGAAGAGTGAGAGTGAGATTAAAGTAGCTTTGTTAAAGAGACGGTGGTGCGTTTACCCAAACCCAAAAATTTACCATATTCTCCCTTCCCAGGTCAATGTGTTCGGACCTGGTGTACGTGATCCTCTTCCCGCAACTGCTGATGGTGGTGCATTTCAAGAAGCACTGCAATACGTACGGCTCGCTGGCGGCGTACGTGGTGGCGCTGCTGGTGCGGCTGTCTGGGGGGGAGAAGCTGTTGGGGCTGCCTGCGCTGATCCATTACCCGGGCTGGGACGCCGAGAACGAGGTCCAGCTGTTCCCCTTCCGAACCATGGCGATGGTGATGTCGCTGTTTACTCTGGCGTTCATATCTTGGCTGTCTGTGTGAGTATACTATTTTTGTTTTCATTTTCAGGTACTTGCCGTTAATTTTTTAATGATTAAGTTTTAAGGTGTCTAGTTTTTAGGTTAGAATGTGTGGATGCTGGATTTGAATTGAAAAGTCTTGTACAGATTTTGCAGTACGATCGTGTTTGTTAAATACGTTCACATTTATATGACTTAGTCATTTAATAATGCAGTTTTCAAAAAACAATACCACGGACATTACATTCATGTGACAAAGTACTATAGCGCCATCATACCGAAATAGGCTGTATTTACTTAACATATAGCATTATTGCCTAAAGGTACTTAGTAAAAATTCTGAATATTATAATAGAAATATGGATTATTTTTTTTACAAAATATAATGAAAATTAAGTAGGAGAGCGAAATATGACAACCAAAAATAAAATAGTTGATTTTCCCCTAAAGCAGGTATCTATTGAGAAAATCACATACGCGTAGCGCGTAGGAGGAATCTGTTCAAATAAATTAATCTGACTTTTAGCATAGACGCGCGCGGATTGAATGGCGGTGGCACGTTGATGGATCGGATTCGGAGCTGAAATTAACTCGACTCTGTAGCAAGAGTTTCTCAACGGATTCTGTGTATTCTGTAATGAACTGCAATGAACAAAGTTTTGCATCGATGGATTTGAAACTTAGATAGTTGAATTTTGACGGAGGTTGTGTGGGTGTTTAAAGCAATTTTAGGTAGTTAGTGATTAGTATATAATACGTGAATAGTAGACAAGAAATTGGGAATCGTGGTATAGGACGCCCACAGGCTAGGTGGAGCGATTGGGTTTTGGTAGGGCTGACAGAAATTGGATGAGAGTAGCCGAGGGTCGTACTCAGTGGCGTGCTATTGGAGAGGCATATGCCAAGTTCACTGCTGGAGTGAAATACTATAGGCTGATAATTATGAAATAAGGTATGGTAAGATACGAGTAAGGTATTAAAAACAAAATGTTTGTTTGCAGTTACATCGAAAAAATATTGTTAGAAAAATAAAAGTATTTCGGAATTTTTCACGGTTAATTCTTATTTGGCTACAGAAAGGAATGAGGTATTTTACATTCATATCAAACTGTATTCAAGATCAATTTATTTATAATTGTATGTATAATATGAGAACTCAATATAAAATATGAAATTAGGGTTGATGCACTCAGAATAGACTTTGATTTATCTAAAAATAAACGTCAAAAGTCCTTTTACGAACTATCAGGCAACCCCGAAGCTATTTAAGAATATATCTCAACGTCTAGGCAACGAAATTGAAGATTTAGCGCAGTGGTTAAGAGCTTAAGTCACTCCGCCCACTGTGTCTAATAGTCGCGGGTTCGATTCCCGCACGGGACAAATCTTTGTGTGATCCACAATTATTTGTTCCGGTCTGGGTATTATATTTGTGAATTTTCATGTTTGTAAACGCGCCCACGATACAGGAATTAATCCTAATGTGGGGCTACGTTTTTTTATAAAAAGAGAAAAAAAAGAAATTAATGACAGATAGCTAAGGGGTCGTCCATTCATCACGTGATGTTTTTAGCAACTTGAAACCCTCCTCTCCCGCCTGGTGATATGTGGGGGGGTTTTACACTAGGGCAGGTTAGTCCCCGAAAATTTTCAAGGCGAGTCAAGGTCACGCGTCGCTTTTCGGTTTAAAAACCGCGCATTCAATATAAAAACCCCTCCCCCCCTCCTTGTGATATTTCATGCTTTTTTCCGATCCCTAAATAAAATTAGGAATTTGTGGTGAATTCAATTTAACCACAAAATCTAGTCAGAATTTGTTGGAACAAGTTTTAATTTGGAAGCGAAGACCCTCGGGCCACAAGTGAAACTGCGGCTCAGTACTTTGAACTTGTATTAAATATTCAAACGTCTATCGGGACGCGGTCGGGCCGCTGTTTGTTGAGTGTTTTAAAATGTTGCTTTATTATTGACTGATCGAACAATTTGTATGTGGGTACTGATAAAGGGTGGGGAAAGAGATACTATTTGAATTGTGTTCTATTACTATGACAACGGATTGGAAACATATAACGTAAATTGACTATAATTTTTAAAGGAAAACCTCTCATTGTTACGTCAGTGCTTATTGGAATTACTGTAATTTTATTTCTATACTTTGTATTCCTCGTTGGTTTATTGACGTCTGGTGCGGGTGACACGAAGACCTGGACGTATTATTAGGTCGGATAGTATTGTTGGCGGGTTTGAACTTAGATGAATTAGGGTTTGAAATTGCACACGATTCCACACATACACAGTACCTCACACATCTGCGTTTAGAACAGGTCCGGATGTGTTTATTTGTCAATTTCTTTATATTACCACGACAACGTTGCTGTTCTGGTTCTTTCAACCTATGATCAATAACCCTACGGAGATGTCTCACCCACTATTAGAAGGGCTATTTGACACCAGTTAGTCAAAATGTGAACGTTTGGAATACAATAAATATTCCAATAATTTCTATTCATCCCGTCTGGTAGAATTCACATTTGTTTACACATACCAGAAGCTACAGAAGTTGAAACATTTACGTATTTTCACATACAAATGCGATTTGTAGAAGTTTCTGTGCAGTTTCTCACAGCCATTACACAATTGCCAAAACATTTACATTAGAATTGTGTCATAACCACAACGTTCATAAAATTCAATATTTATAAAATTGTATAATTTCACAAAACATTATCACATTCGGCAATGGCGGAAACATTTGGTGATTTGAAGTAACTGTATTGTGCAGTCTTGTAAACATTACGTGCGCTGTTGGAGAGGCAATTAGCGATGTATTCGGGTTATTAATACTGCTTGCATTTGAACACATGTATCTTATGTGTAATCTTTTCAAATATCTTTTAAAAAAACGTAGCCGCTCACCCAGTATGAACTTTACTTACATAAATACCCAGACTGAAACAAATATTTGTGGGTTACACAGGCAGGTGGGGTGGGGTATAGGTGGACTGTGTGCACCCACTTTTCGCCGACCATTTTAGGTCCCATGTAATAGGGAGCGAGCCCATTGCCATATACTGGCCACAATTCCAGACTCTGGACTGCTAATGGAATTTATCGTTAGAAAAATTACATTTGCCCGACTTAGGATTGTACCCAGGACCTCGTGCTCGCAAAGCGATGCACTTTGCCACTAGACCAACGAGACAGTGGACTATTCTCAGCCAGTTCAACTATTGTTTCGTTTTATAGCTGTTCAATTTTGCAACTGGGTATTTATTCGCTGTGATGTGACCAAACGCGGCGTTACGAATGACTTTTTAGAATGATTGCGTAATGGTATTCAGTATCGATCTGCATACCGATCTCGGTCTCCAACCTATTCGCGCCTTTATTAAAAAGGTGACAACCCGCTACTTCGCTAACGCGTCCAACTATCAGAACCCCCTAATCGAAGCCGCCGACTACGCACCTGAATCCCCTCCTTTTAGCCGCTACCGCCACCCGCAGCATATTCTCATCGACCGTCGCGATGCCCTTATTTTTCTTCATTACAATACAGATACCGCACACAGGTTCAGACACCGGCCTCGCCGGCGAGCTCGAAGAATCCCTTGCCCGCCGGCTGGTGCAGAACACCACGGCGAGACACCTAGTATATTAACTGCCCGTACCGATCCTCCTTGAGGCGCTCTTGGCTAGTTACCCCTTTGACCTTCTGGCTCGAGCGAAGGGCACACTCGCCCTCTTGTCCGGCGAAGTTGTATAGGCCGCGCGGCCAACAGCGTAGATCACTCACATACGCAAAAAGGTATTCTGTTTGCCGCTGGAGTACAATATAACGATTATTACGTTACGTTAATAAAACATGGCAACCGTACGACAAGACTAATTTTATTTTTAAATATGACAGTATACGTGTTTAAAAGGTCATAGCGAATAAGGCCTATGTTCTGTTCTTCAAATGTTTCATGCTACTACTGCCCGTTATGTCCGTTCTGCAACTATCTCATTCTACATCTATCCCTTTCTGTGACTGTTCTGTTCGCGTACAATTTTATAAATCAGCCGTCGTGGAAGCGTGCAGTTCACATGTCGTAGGTAAACTAAATAAATTTTTTTCTATTTTGAAAACTTTACTCTTATATTTTACTTAGATTAAACTTAGATTGATGGGAGAAAAAAATCAGTGCATAAGGTCCATTTTTGTGGAGCCGCTGGTGTTGTCTAGTTTATTTCATAATCCAGAATTTAATATAAAACATGTGATTAATTTTGATAAGGAAATGCTTACACATTAAGTAGAAATTAAGTAATGAACTTACTATTAGCTGCCATAAGTCTACTGCCATACGTAATAAGATAAGATCATGACGGACAGACAGACGCACGGATAACGACGCCGGGTGAAGTTATAGATATTATTCACACGCAGAAAAGACTAAACCTAGCCCTACGCTAGGAATTATACTGTCGTGGGTTTACAAACACGAAATTCACAAACATAAACGCTTAGACCAAAATAAATAGAAAATGTGGGTTACACAAAAAAATATCCGGTACGGAGATCGAACACACAACAACTAGATGCAGTGAGCAGAGCGGCCTATACCTATTCTAAATCATACCCATATCATACCATAAACACCATAGTAATTCCTGGAGTGGGAAATTTTAAGAAAGTCCACTTTTTTACGGGAAGCAATCAAAACTCCCTATTTAAGGGTATTTGTTGTTATAAGTACAAAAAGTATTACTTGTATAGGAATTTGTCAGTAAGCTTCTTATACAAGAAAATCATAAATTGTTTTCACTTATAATAATTGTTCATTATGCTACTAATGATTGTTCGGCTTCAAAGTAATGTAGATTGTGTTCGGTTGCCGCGGCGTTGTCGCTTTGAGCTTCCAAATTAACTGCCTCCAGGCATTAAAATATTATTTCCGAGGCCTTTGTGCTTGCCCTGTCTATTGTTTCTTAGAAACAATGACTCTGAATAAAGGATTCAGTATTTGGTACTTGTATTATTTCGGACATTGATTTTTGAAGTCGATTTTGACATTCGTAATTTACTTTGGTTATTGACATTAATTTTGTAATTTACGTCAAAAATCGACTTTAGAATCCGACTTCACAAATTTTAAACTCAACATCCATTTCCGACATAAAGTTTTACTTTGTAAAAAGATATATTTAAGAAAAAAAACGGTACCACACACTAGAAATTATTACTGTGTCGTATATTACAAAATCATGTTTGTATGTAATTCAAATACACAAACACCCAGACCTAAACAAATATTTGTAGGTCACATAAAGATTTGTCCCGTGCGGGGATTGAACCCGCGGCTACTCGACCCAGTGGGTGGCTTAAGCTCTTAACGTCCGATATTGGCTTTCAACATTATGAAAGTCATCCTTGACTTAGAAATTGACTTCGACTTTGATGTTGACATTCGACTTTTGAGTTTTAACTCCATAAATGAAACGCACAGAATCAAATCCTTCTAAGTACACAAGCCTAAATGTTTTTTTGTAAGAGGCTCTCTCCTTCAGGTACCTCTTCAACTCGGGTTACTTAAGCCCAGAGTCGGACTACTTCAACTGCGTGGTTAACATTCCCGAGGACATTCGTCGCGTGGATGAGCCTTCCGAGGCTGGTGAGCAGATGTCGGTCCTTGGTGGAGTACCAGGGAGACTGTACGGTGCTGCTTCCACACTCGTGGGACCTGACGAGAAGTCCGGAAGAATCAACCCGGCCTTGGAACCTGATGATGACGACCTGGATGACCCAAATGATGGCCCTACCCCTCTCTTCGGGAACAGCAACGCCCCCCCACCGGTCCAACCCTTCGGCAAACAGACGGCTTTCTGAGACGATAAGTATTTTTATTAGTTGAATTTACTTAAACGACTTGATTTTTACCAGACGTCATGTGAATCTACACTAAAATTCGACAGAGTTTAGCAATAATGTAACAATCACTAAAATATTCTATTGAAAATTGAATTTTAGCGTTACCTATAAAGAATCTAAATTCGAATGTAAAATTTTTTGTGGTTGAAACGTTTTTGCTTCTTTATGTCCAATTTATAGGTAATTGTATTTTCCGAAACTATTTACTGTGTTGTTCTACGGTTGGATCGTTACATCGAAATATGGATTATCAAAAATCGGTATTTTTCGAATAAACGGTTAGTGTGCTCAAGGCGATGAAATACATATCAAGAATATCTTCCTACATACAATTTTATATGTAACATAGTATTAGAGACTCTATGATTTACAAAAGGACGTAAGCGCAAACTAATACATACGTATATATCAATGGAAAGTGTCATGTAGTAATAAATGCATTTAAAGCAATAGATGTATGTTAATAGTCGATGTAAAAATGAATTAAGCTGTATTATTTTGTAGTTAAATATCTACGTGTAAGGAACGCAACTCATACATATCAAAATGTGCATTCGTTGTTAGATGATATATTATTTATACTGATGACAAATCCTTATTTAAGTCAATTAATGTAGAGAGAGGAGCACTGTACTGCTTCATAGATCACTGGCGCGACGTGCGCACACGCACGCCCACCGACGGATATCATGTTAAAGGTTTGGACATTTATTAAAAACGCTTTTAAAGCATACAAAAACACTGTTATAGGAAAGAAATATATATTTGGCTTTATATATAATTTATACCTAAAATATTTTATATAAAAATGCATTTTATGATGGTTGGCTCTACAGGTCATGGCATGATTAAAATGAGAACTGTCTGTCTGATACTTAATCTATGAAGTTTGGGTAATTATTGTTTGGCCTGTATTTTATATTGTTTTTCACTCATTATTATTAATTTATTATTTTAAATTAGTCAAAAACACAGTCTCTATTAATATAATTGGTGTCATTTTAATCATACTTAATTTTACAAGGCCTCTAGACTAGCTAGTACAATTTAGTATAAATTTCTAAGCTTTATAAAAATATATTTAGCGGAAATGTTTAATTATTGAAAGTGTCATTTTATATTACTTATTTAATGGTTATTCCTGTGCTTAATAGAGGAGAGAATTTATGAATAATGAAGAGACAGGATAGTTTCTATTGATTAGATTTTCTTATTATCTAATCTAAAATCAGAACTATTGAACGGCAGGTCAATTTAAGCAGTTCACGTTTATTGGAATGAAAGATAGTACAGTATCACTAGCAGTTACGCAAAAAAATGTACCGGAATAATCATACGCCAGGTACTGGTCGTGCATATATATGAAACAACTGATGGAGCTGGTACACTGATACATTTCCACAACCAATTTGGACTTCAAAATATATAAAGAAACTTAAAGGAGCTTCTGGATGTCTTTCAAACATGGCATACGTCGTTGATAGTGTAATCAATCTTTTAAAATTAAATGTGTCTCGGTGTCCAGTTTGTAAAGTCGGTGTTTGGTCCCAGTAGGACCCATTTGCCCCGTCCGACTGTGCCCTGTCCTCAAGTGTATCGATGTTCATGTCTGAAGCTTTTGAAATAATATGTGTATTTTTAAATATATCAAAAATATTTGGAGGATAAGTACCTAATTAAGATTGGTTTTACGACTTTGCTGTTTCGACTGTTAAGCTCTACTGGCTACAAGGCAGTTCTGGATACAATGCACTGGTAAACATTATTAAAATATCTCAGTCAAGAAGGAAATAAAGTTTGGCATTGCTATAGATTACACCAAGCACCTTAATCACCTGGGTGATCAAGGGCGACCAATTAGTGTCTAATGATGACCCAACGTTGATCACATTTCACTCGTGTTCGTGCGTCAAAAACCACCACTACTTAGATAAAAATATATCGTGGTGTCGAATAGTTAAGTCGTGAACACGATCGTATATTCAAGCTTTTAAATTGTTTGTTTAAATAAATATATAACGTCAAGTTAATCTATATACATAAAATTTGAAATGTTTAACGTAAGTTGCGTATAAACACAATATTGTGATATCCACCTGCCTGACCTTCGCTAAGACTACGGACTCAAACATATCATTTCGACGTGACTTAATATACATATCATAGTTTAGTGTGGAGTACATATCAATATATAAGAGTAGATATAGGTATCGTTGTTGTTCTTCGGCGGCGCCTACTGATATATATGTTGGACATATATTATATTTATTTTATTATAATCATATTTAAATCATTAAGGATTAATAAAAGGTTATTTAATTTAAAGTACATAATGTTTTTATTATTTGTTAAGTATAAAATAAGTATGCCAATATAGTCATTTTGAGGTAACATTTTACTATATTATAATTGACAAGATTTATGAAGAGGATATTATTTATATTAGTAAATTTTACTGTAGGTATAGTCGCCTGCGATAAGATAGGTACCATGTTTTTAAAATGATGTAGCCAATACAAGTTTACCAACATTATTTTAGTAAAAATGTATGTGAAAACTAAGGCACCATTCACATCTTAGTGCACGCGACTGTACTAGGCTTTACTATTGCTGTTGCCGAGTTTTAAATAATTATTTATCGGCTTTACCGTTTTTAATATAGACTCAGAAAATTTTGACTTTTATTAATAAATACTAATTTACATTAATAATGGTTGGTGTTTCCGAGCAAGCATCAAGATAAAATTTTGAATTTATATATTATTAACTACAAGTTTTTATCTGTGTGAGAGCATAGATATCAGGCGGCGCACCCCCCACTGTTAGCTGGTAGATATACCTACTATTGACTTATTCCTAGTTCTTGTTGAGTATTTTGAAAAAATGTGGAAAAAATGTGTAACGTTGTGAAACTCCGCGGTTGCTCTGCGACATCAAAATAAAACATATAGCATGTTGATACTTGGTTTCTCTCTACCGTATTGTCCTTCGTTTTCCCATTCCTTTGCTTCTTTCTTTTAACCAATAGAAATCTCATTGGATATGGCAAGTCGATTAGATGCACACTGGAGGTTGACATCATATTTCGATAGGTAAGTAGATAGGCGATACTTTCGCCGTCTTTCGCTCAAATTGATGAGTTTAAAGATGTTAAATTTGAACTTAACGTCGATTTTAATTTTACCACGAACTAATCTATAAAATTTCTACCAATCATTATCTAAAGAAATAATTTGCATCGTCAGAAGAGTTTATCTTCTACAGTTTAATGGATATTCTCTATCAAAATTAAAAATTTAAGGAAAAAAAGAAAGAGTGAAAAAAAAACAAAAACATATATTTACAAAACATTATTTAATTACACATACAATAATTAAAATTATTTAGTGCTTAACTAAGTTTTTTGTACATTTTCATTATTTTATAATAATTATTTTTAATACTTTCGACATGCCGCTTACTTGGTAAGCGGGCAGTGAGAACCAGTCTGTACACAGACCATCGCTTATCCTCTAACCAATCCATTGCAAGAACAAAACTACAAATATACGGCATGTTTCAAGATTCGATTAAAATACTCCATAATTACAGTTATTTTACTTTACTTTGATGTAAAGCTAATATACAAATTATTTCCAGCAAATAAATTATAATTTCAGAAAACTAAGTGCCTATTTAAAGGTGCTGTTGCGAAATTAAAGCACGCTTTATGTGGCGTAATCAGGTAGCTAAGATGGAAGCTTTAAATACGATCCGTTGATCATGGGAATACCCATAATGTGTTTAGAGTCATTATTTTGTAGACTTGAAGCATTCCCATACATTTCTGGCACAATATATTCACATAAAACATTTTTATAGTATTATCTTTGATAGATATCACATACCGCTATTTCAATAAACCTGCGAACTTATGTTATTGACTAATAAGTGCTATAAGTTCAGGAATCTACAAGGTCTAGTATACATAGCCACCGTTGGAATCGTAGCTTTGGCTGATCGTCGGGGGCACGCCACCGTGGCCGCCGGAACTACCTCCGGACGAGTAACCTCCAGATCCGCCACCGGAGGAGTAGCCACCTGATCCACCAGATGAGTAACCGCCTCCAGATCCTCCAGACGAGTAACCACCGGAGCCACCTGACGAATGGCCGCCTCTGGAACCACCAGATGAGTAACCACCTCCGGATCCGCCAGACGAATAGCCACCAGAGCCTCCAGACGAGTGACCTCCAGAACCTGAGCTAGAGTGGCCTCCAAAGCTGGATCCACCAGAAGAATGTCCGCCGGAGAAGCCAGAGCTACCACCAAAACCGCCGCTGCTGGGAGCGCCATAACTGCTTGATGGAGCAGGGGCACCGTAAGAGCTAGACGGCGAGCTGGAAGGGGCACCATAGCTGGAAGATGGAGCACTGGCTCCAAAGCCGCTACCTCCGAAACCACTGCTACCAAAGCCGCTGCTGCTGAAGCCGCTGCTGCTGAACCCGTGGCTGCTAGATGAGCCAGACGAGCCAGAGGATGGTGTTCCGTAAGAAGTAGAGGGTGACGAGGCAGGAGCGCCGTAGGAGCTAGATGGCGCCGGGGCACCATATGACGTCGAGGGGGGAGACGGGGCACCGTAAGAGCTAGACAGGGCAAATCCACCTGATGACTGACCACCAGAGAATCCAGAGCCTCCAGAGGAGTGACCTCCAGAGAATCCACCAGAAGAAGACCCACTGGAGAAGCTTGATCCACCTGATGAGAAGCTAGAACCATGTCCACCCCCGAATCCGCCGCTACTGGGTGCACCGTAGGAATTTGATGGGGTCGGTGCTGGGGCACCATAAGAGCTTGATGGTTTTGAAGGTTTGGGAGCGCCATAGGTGGAAGAAGGTCCGGTAGGTACACCGTAGCTTGTGGAAGGGGGCCTTGGAGCGCCGTATGAGCTTGAGGGCTTAGGTGCTGGGGCCCCGTAGCTGGATGATGGGCGAGGCGCGGGAGCACCATAGCTTGAAGATGGTGGTGCAGCTGGGGCGCCGTAACTCGACGATGGTGGTGAAGCGGGGGCACCGTAGCTCGAAGATGGGGGTGCAGCTGGGGCGCCGTAACTTGACGATGGTGGTGAAGCGGGGGCACCGTAGCTTGAAGACGGAGGTGACGGCGGGGCACCATAACTCGACGATGGAGGTGAGGGTGGAGCGCCATAACTTGAAGATGGGGGAGGACCGTAACTGCTTGAAGGTTTAGGAGGTCCGTAGCTCGTGGATGGTTTAGGGGCTCCGTAGCTTGACGAAGGTTTGGGGGCACCATAGCTGCTGGAGGGTCGAGGGGCGCCGTACGAGGAGGAGGGTCTGCCACCGCCGCCACCGCCTCGTGAAGGCGGTAAATATGAGGAACTTAGCGGTGCTGCGGACAATGGGAAAAGTTATTTGTACAACTGTTTTAAATATTAGAAAAAATAAGCAATCATCGTTTGTATTTATCTATTGAATAGAGTAGTTTGCTCGGTTTGCTGAAGTAGTCACAAACAATTTTTTGGTCTGGATGTTTGTGTAACATATCTGTGTTTGTAAAGGTTTGCACCCGGTAAGTAATAGTTAGAAAAAAGGGCCAGATTTTTTTTTGGGAGAAAGAGTTCTTGCGTGATAGTCGGGATCGCGAAAGACAAATATATTTAGTATGCGATAAATACATTTAGTATTAGCGTTGATGCTTACCATCCCGTTTGTGATGTTTCCCGGGGGTAGCCGCGGCTAAGCTCAGCAGGAGCAGGGCTGGGACCAGCTGGAACGAAACGGACATTTGTGTGAGATACATTGTTGTGCATTTTAGTCAGGTTTATGTTTCATCTTTAGTATTCAGTTATTGCCGCTGATCTTTTGGTATTTATGGTAAATTCGGAGTGTTCCGCATCTTTCAATCGATTTGCGTATCATGACGATTTAGCGCAGTAGTTAAGAGCTTAAGCTGCTCCGGCCACTGTGTCTAATAGTCGCGGGTTCGGTTCCGACACGGGACAAATGTTTGTGTGACACACAATTGTTTGTTTCGGTCTGGGTATTTGTGTATGTGAATTTTCATGTTTGTAAACGCACCCGCGAAACAGGAATAAAATATGGTGCGGGGCGACGATTAAAATAAATTCACTCAATTTTGTGTGTGTGAATGATCTACGCTGTTGGCCGCGGCGCCTTTACAGCTTCACCGGCAAGAGGGCGAGCGTGCAACCACTACGCTCCAGCCAGAAGGGCAAGGGCGCAACTAGCTCAAGGGCGCTTCAAGGCGGAACGGTCTCGGCTTGGGCAGTGGCTATGGGGGAGGGTATACCAGGTGTCTCGCCGTGGTGCTCTGCACCGGCTGGCGAGCAAGGGATACTTCGACCTCGCCGGCGAGGTCGGTGTCTGATCCTGTGTGCGGTATCTGTATCTGAAAGAAGGAATGTAAGGGCATCTGGAGGGTCGGTGAGAACATGCCGCGGACGGCGGTAGCGGTTGATCGGAGGGGAGTTGGGTTCGTAGTCGGCGGCGGCTACGATTAGCGGATTACTATGATTGGACGCGTTCGCAAAATATCGGGTTGTCGCCTTTTTAATAAAGGCGCGAATAGATTCGAGACCGAGAATGCAGATCGACATTCCGTATGAACCACGGGGCTCCGACGGCTTTGCGGAGGAAACGGGATTGAACCGTTTGGAGTCTATCGATGTGAGAGCGGGCGGCGTGCCCGAACACCTCACAAGCGTACGTCATGATGGGCCGTATACAAGTTTTGTAAAGTGTCACCTTATTCTTAAGGGACATTTTACTCCGCTTGCAGATCATCGGGTAAAGACGACCGAGCACAACGGCTGCTCGGTTACGGACTCGCTTGATGTGCAGTCCGAAGGTGGGTGGTATTGTTTAGGGTGACCCCTAGATATTTGACCTGTTTGACCCAGGGAAAAGGTAGGTTGAACATAGTCACTTGACCGAGATTACTTCTAGAGTGGCGCAGGGAGGGGCGCGGGGTGGCGGGGTGGCACCTCTGGAGAAGAACACCGCATCGCTCTTGTCACCTCAATACGCCACTTCCTGAACCAATCCCCTATGGTATTGGCGGCTGCCTGAAGGTTTCTGGTAATGATACCTTTATTCCTATGCGAGATTTAGAGAGCGGTATCATCCACGAATAGGGCTAGATGCACCTTACTGGAACGAGAAATATCGTTCGTGTAAAGGCTGAATAGGAGGGGGGGAAAATCACTCAAATCCAGGAAGATTTGTGAGACGCATATATTAGTGCCTGATATAATAAAGGTTTAATAGTAATATATTTGCATATCATGTAGAAAGGGTCAGGATGTTTAATAAAAAAATAAAAAAGTTTACAAATATTTTTTTTTTTAACATTTATGACGGCGTATCTCTAAGCAAGGCGTGCATGGTAACCACGTAGTATCAGCATAATCGTTTAGTTTGTCGTCTATTGTGGGTCCATTTGTGTTAACGCATGTTCGCTACGTGACCAGCAATTTGATCGGACTAAAATATGCATAAAAGTTTTAACCACATTCGAAGTAACATTCGAGTTATAACTCTATGTGCTTGGAATAAGATTAGGTTTTTTATTAAAACAGTTTAATGTTTAGGACATTATTTATAAGGTGGGTTTTGGCTCGCGGTAGGTTCGCTAATGACGTGAATTAACGAGTTGCGCAACGAACTGCGTGCGCGCACAGGCGCCTGCGCAACGGACCCATCTCACCCGAGGCTGCGTTAGTTGTTGCGACACGGACAATTTACGGAAATTCCCGATACTTGTACATTATTCCTGGTTGCGTTTCTAACGAAGTTTTTCTTGGTTTTAACTTTCATAGTGACATATTACTTAAAATTTTGAGAGCCTACCTATGAAATAAAAGTATTTTTCAGATGTTAACGCGGTTGATTTTTAGTTTCCGTCATTTCAAGTGCCTAAGTTTTTAAAGAATTAACGATTGTAAAATAAAATTACACTTTGTCCATATCGTGTCGAGTGTGATCTCGCTTACAAAACAACAGACCTCTGGCGTGCCGCTCGTAAACATACTAAATCCACTTTCGCGGATGTTAAACTGGCTTTTATGCCTTTTGGAGGTTTGTTTGAGGCTAATTTTATTTTAGTGTGTCTACATGTTTAGGGTAAAGGAGTAGCTTTGGAAACAACAACCAGAATAACTTTTGTTAAAAATGAAAGAAGAATGGAAGGATACAAGGCAATTGTTTGGTAGTCTGCAGTCTGTTGTTCTAGATGATTTATGGATAAAAAAATTAGGGACTGTCCGGAGTCTGACATTCTGCCCGTTATGGTAATACGCTTACTCCCTATTACATTGGAACTTAACATGTCGGCAATAAGTGGGTAGAGGATATATGAACCGCAAGAAGACGTTTAGATAGACATAGACCGGAGTCACCGTAACCGGCGAGCGTGTATGCGACGAACTATGAGAGTGGAGAAAGCCAGAGAGGTCTGTAAGGAAAGAACCTGTTAGAACTCTCTACTCCGCGGAACTGCCTACCCCGCGAGGGAGCTAGCGTGATGATATAGATAGATAGATAGAAGACATTTTATCAAACAAACCCAAAGATCAATTGAAAATTGTTAATTTTATATCAATACCTAAAACAAACTTTCTTTTCTAAGGGGTCCACACTTTTAGTGTAGTATTGGGGACACTGACCGTCCGTTCGACTATCGTTTGACGTAAAACATTCAATAAGATTGTTTCTTCAAATTATTAAGGTGGACCTTTGTACCTTCAGGGTCTATTTTGCTTTTCTACACAGTACACCTCTGCCCTTCCCCGCTTGGGAAACATACGCGCGATGGTATTTATTGTTTTATGTACCTACTTATATATTCCCCCAAAGTCTCTGAAACTGCCTGGTTTTTTATTTCCAATTAGTATCGTCATAGTAAGAGTTGTTCTTAGTGATAAGCACTATCATCTGTTTTACCTGTTCTTTAAGCCCTGTATATGATAATCTACCGACAATTGTCGGCCCATCGACATACACTAGCGCTAGATCACGCACAAGTCATTTCGCACATCATACATCAACAGAAAGTGTCATTAAATTTCATAACGTCTTGTCCATAATTACCGTCACGCGACCGCCATTCCCAAATTAAAAATGTCCACTATCTACGCTCTTGTATAATAACGCGTAACTCCTCGTACTAGAATAAATATTACATAACATAAATGCCACGTCTTTTTACCTGGAGAGGTAGGCAGAGGCGTACATGGTGCACTCATATTTCGCCGCGGTATTTCGTAGTATAATGTGGCAGGGGGCGAATCTGTTGCCAATCTTCGGAAACAAAAATTCATACACTGTTTCAAATTCTTGAATCCTCTGAGACAAGAAAGTTATCTAACAATATTTTTCTTCACCATTATAATGTGACAATTGCATTCAGATTTACAAACATTTACCACAAGCGGAAATTTGAACCTTAGACCTCCTGATCATCAGCAGCTCTATGCGCCACTAAGCAATCCTGGGATGTAGAATGGCAGATTCATGAAGACCAGCGTGGAAATAACGAAAACGTATTTCCGAAATTTACCTACATTATGAATCGAACCTGCTGCCATCTAATGGCGCGAGCAACGCACGCTCAGGCCCATGGAGCCAAGAGTCAGATTACCATCAATTACCCAACAGTTTAACTACTTAATAAATTTACAACATGTGAAACCCTGACATGATTCCCTTTTTCACATAAAACAACACACCAGTGGAATACAAACTGTCCCCGGACTGTTTGTAGTGTTGGCTTAGAGAACGCATACAGCAACAACTAAAATAACGCACTTTGACCGGCTACCAGCTTAGCATGAAAGAATCAGAATCAGAATATTTTTTATACATGTAAACCATTATAGTATTACTGAATCGTCATTGTTCTAAGCAAAAATTGTCCTAAGCGTCACGCTAGCGGGTTTATTTCAGAGATTGGCAAATTTAATCAGATTAATGATTTCCATTAAATTTTGTAACACTTTTAATCGTTATTATACTATTACTTATATTATTATATATATTATTTTTAATCTTCAGTCATGATTGAAGATTACGAAATGTAATCGTAATTATTAATTTGATTACATTTTGCCCATCTCTGGTTAATATGCCATCCTTATCATACTACAAATTTATGAAATAAACATGAACGTGACACCACTATTATTCGCTAGCATCACGCTAAGGTCAACGTTTTCGTGCTAAGTTCTCTGTTAATTAAAACCGAGGAATAACCCCTCTTTAGTAAATCTATTTCAATCTCACTTTGCCGTGAAAAAGAGACGGATCGCTGAATCATATTAATGTAAAATTATAACAGCTTTGTTAAAAGATTGTATTACGCGCCTTGGTCTGTGCTTTAACTAAAGGAGCAGAAGTCATTTAATCGATTACTGTTTATCAAAGTTAAGTTAAGTTAAAATGTAGACGGTCGGAATAAATTACATTATCAACTTTAATCTCTCTTTTGGGGATGTAGTCATGTTGATATTAATAACTTGGGTATAGCCTAGCTTATATATATAGGTCGTTGATAGCCGTTACTTTTCTCCCTATCTCGCTCATGTTATAGTTGATCCTAATACATGAACAATGTTACATCAATCACGCGCAGAAACAATGAAGAACTACGGTTCAATCAAAGTGACGAATTGCCTTATTAAAGTGGTCAATTGTACATGTAGTTTAGAATTAATGGACATGAAAAATTTTAGCATTCGAAGCGCGGCTGTACTTGAGCATCCGTTTCTATTTACCTGACTCTTAGAGTCGCAATTAGCATACTTTTCTAATTTCCTGTCAAGGTGACGAAAGAGGCCTTACTATTTCATACCATACATATACCTCAACCATTATCCCGGAAGTGACATAGGGCATACGTTTTTATAACTAGCCTTTTGTATTCCACTGCGGAGCAAAGGACACCCTCTTCCGTAACCGTTAATCACTACATATGTTATGTTCTATTTTCTTTCAAAATTAAACAGCGGTAGATTTTTGAGACATTTTTTTGTATTCCATACGCGTGTAATCTTTGTATGGTGTGTGTCTTTGTGTACGTGTAGTAAATACAGGAATAATAATTCTTAAAGTGGGTCGACTGCCTCGTTGGTCTGGTGGCAAAGCGCATCGCTTGGTGGTCACGAGGTCCTGGGTTCATATCCTAGGTCGGGCAAATGAGGTTTTTCTAACGAAAAAATTTCCCAGTATGAGTCCGGAGTCTGGAACTGTGCCCGGTATATGGCAATAGGCTTGCCCCCTATTACATGGGACCTAACATCGTCAGCGAAACGTGGGTGTTCTCAGTACACCTCTGCCACCCCCGCTTGGGGAATATAGGCGTGACGGTGTGTGTGGGGCAATGTTACAAAGATATCCCATAGAAAACTAGTTAATCCGACCTAGCTGTCTGACTGAATACTGGCGGAAGTGCATACTGCATAGTGAAAGCTCACAGAAATGATTGCGGGATGATCGTATTTCTTGTCGGCAAATAAGTCCGCATTGCGATCTGACTTCAAGTGTGTATGATTTGGAGACTTCCTGAGTATGGCTTGCATTTCATTCGTATTGTTGACAACTGCATACGAAAGTATGAAATACATTGCAGAGCGATAAGGTTGCTAATTGATACTTAACCTGACTGTACTCAGACAAGTAGTTCTGAATTTCCCTGACCTTTCCTTTGAGAGATGGCCTTGGCGAGTTTTGTGTAACGTTTCACGTATCTGCTCACTTCGTTTAGCGAGGTAAACGTTATGTTCACGCAATCTGCAATTCTTGTATGTTTCAATCAAACGCTGCTGTTTGTTTTGATGAACTTGCACATATCACACTTATAATGGACATTTGTTGTGTAAAATTGTGATAATATGTATTGTATAATACAAGTGTAAGTGTGTCACCTGATCAAAATGCAAGAAATGAATATTAATGTAGTTGGTAGTTTACTGTTTTAATTTATAAATTAAATAATGTTGTGCGTACGTAAAGAGGAAGTGTCTGAAGGATTTCGGATGGACCAGTCTCCACAAGCAGCACCCGTACACGAGTATGACTAGGAACGGCCATCACTCCGCTCGACCATATTGAGGGGGAGGAAGTGACCCGCGCCAGACAGTCACCGCAAGTAAAGACATTTAAGTGTGAATAGTGAATTACCTAATGAAATCCCAGGTCTGCTCACTAGCGCACTATACACTAGTTAAGAGCTCGTCAGAAATATTAGCTATGCAAAGTTTCAATGTGAATTTTCATATGTAAATATTGTTTGAATAATAATGAATGTGTGTAGGTTTTTAAAACACTCGATTTGTGCAACTAAGGTAAGTCAAGAACTTAGGTACACAAGGTATTTACCTCTTATTGCAGCAGACTCTACGACTCTACCGAGCGTGAGAATCTTTAAAGTTAGATCCTAATATAGGTTTTAGACATAATTAATCTAGCATAATTCAGTCCCAGGTGTCATCCAATACTATTTATAAGGTAGATCACAGGTTGCGTCTCGCGGGAACTGGCGCGGGCGCTGGGAACTGCGACAATGCGTGTGCGCAACTCGCGCAGCATTGTTCCCAAATGTATGCGATTTCGTCACCGCTCGCGATCCGGATCGTCTTGTGGAGAATAGAAATTTGAGTACTGATAAGGAGTTGATTGATTATTGCCTGAAAGGAATTTTGTGAAGGAATTGCTTAAGTTATGCCTGAATCAAGAGTAAAACTTTATTAGACCATCATCATTGAAGGAAGTGTATCTAAATACACCTACTTTAGTAGATAATAATTGAGGCGACAGATAAACCAGAATACCAGCGATGCATCATGATAAAACCTTACGGCGCAGCAATGATGCACACAATCTCTGGTTTTTGTAAATGTTTTATTTTTAGTATCTTGTGTCTATGTGTGTGTGGTTGAATATATGTCTTTTCTTTCTTTCTTTTTCCTTTCTATAAACCCGATGGATTTTGTTAGCTCATCCTTTATAGTTAGCGTGATCATATACTGCATCAGCATCAACCGAAATACGTTCATTGCAGAACATAGGTCTTCTCTAAAGATCGCTACGACGATCGGCTTTGTGCTGTATGCATTCATCTTTCACCTGAAAACTTCACTCGGTTATCGGTTCACCTGTTAAGAAACTGTCCCACCGTTGGGCACGGGCCTGCTCTCAAACTGAGAGAGTTTAGGCCATAGTCCACCACGCTGACCCAGTGCGGGTTGGCGCACTTCACACACCTTCGAAAAACTCTCAGGCATGCAGGTTTCCTCACGATGTTTTCTTTCTCGGTTAAAGCAAATGATAGTTAATTTTTAATTAACATCATGCACTAGAATAATAGCTTTACTCTTGGTTTCTGTGAGGAAAGCGACTATAATAGTAAGAAATATGAGGATTTAGCAATTTGGTGTTAAGGCAATTTTGTCCTGCACTTATATAGGTAGACAGCTGATGAAGTAGCTTTAAAATTTCATAGTAGCTTATTGGTTTAGTGTACTTAATATTTCTAATTATTCCTTGCAGGTTATTGAGGCATTTATTATTTCTTTATGGAACTATAATCGTGTATCTATTCGAAATTAATGCTCAGTAACATTTACATTGAATTGCCGTGAAAAATAAACAATGAACTAATTAATCTCAAATACATAATAATTTTCCAACGAATTCTCACGGATTCGTCGATAATGGGCTTTTTTGAACTCAAGCCGAGGAAGAGCAAATACGGAATGCACCATCATACTTTCCAATACAAAATGGCGGCGGCTTTTTCCCGCCAATTTTCACCGAGTGTGGTGTAATGTGTTAATCAATATTTGTCATTTATAATGTGTTAGTGATGTTATGAGAGTATTTTAAAAGGAAAGTAGGTACTTAATTTATATACTTACAAATTTGCTTTAGTATTTTATTATGGTTTTCCAAAACCGCGTTTCGTTCGTTTTCTCTACTAAACTGGTAGGATACTTCATTTGATATGCTAGAATCTATCTATGTCATCGTGCCAGATTCCTTAACAGAAATGTAAGAAATTGTAACTAAAGCTTTCTTAAATCCATAAGACGATGCGGTGGCGCTATTTCACTATTAAATAAATGAGTTTATTTAATGGCAAAATATTCACACATTTTCCTCTACATAAATGTTATACTCATGATCTGGTATAACCTCATGATATGCTGCATATTTTACGAGTATTGTAAATCCAAACTGGTGACAGCTCAATAATAAGATGTTTATTGTCGGTTTTATTCGGATGTATGCAACGATATTCTTATCGTTATGTCAGTGAGTAAGGATTTGTGAATCTTTATGAAAATATTACATCATACCATATTTTACAAGTTTATAATTGTTTTCACCTCAATCGGAAACGAAATTTTGGATTATATAGAATAATCATATAATAAGTGGCAAATATATCTACCTATTAGTCAGTAAACGATTTAAATAAGAGGGGGATAGTTATAAGTTACCATTACGTTTTAAAGAACCTCAAGTATAATCTAGATCCTGGAAATGGTTATAGTCTTGTTATACGAACTAGCCAGAACTCTACGTTCTGGCTAGTTCGAGAATGTAAACCGTGGCTGTGATCAGGTAATTCAACATGAACGCCAGCAGAGTGGTTATGTAAATTTAACATTCCCGCAAAAATCATTTTCATGTACATTTCTCTGCACACCACTGCACGAGTGAGCTGAATGTAAATCATTGGTAATAATTACGTAAGGTATAGGTAACTGTATAAGAATTATATTTGCGTTCGCTCCGGACCCTAGCGGAATCCGGGGAAAAACTACTTAATAATCAATCAATAGAGGCTGACTTTTTGGAAATGACCATTATTTGATATTGTTTTCGTCCTTCAATTCTAACAAATCTTTGACTTCCGCTAAAACAACCATAAACGAAGGGAGCACCAGACAGTGTTACATGGCTGTCCTGTCCTAGCTTCTCGCTCGAGTCTGCATTATAATAAACCCACATTTAATGTAATATGTGTCCCGCTTACTACTTTTAGGCCAAGTAGAATAAGATCCAACATTAGGTGGCAACAACCTTGATCGGCGTGGTGGATTATGACCTATTTTTTCTCGCTTCAATTAGTGGGAGAAGGCCTTTGCGAACAGTGAGACAGTATAGGCTTATATAATATGAGGTCCTCAAGATATTGAGGTTCCCTCATGACATTTCCTTCTACCGCAAGCACGTGACGGTCGTAAAGCTTCGCCGCTGGGCCATAATAACCGGAAAACACGAACCGAATTATCCATACATAATCTGAGCCATAATATTCTACTATTTACAATACATTTGACTGCCGCGTGACGTAACCGCCATTCTTTGCACGGCGAAAGTATCAGCTAACGCGACTCGAAGCGATAGCACAGCATCCATTGACAACTTACAAAGTATATTGGTTACTTATTTGGTCGAATGCACGTGTTGTGATCGCAGGATACGTTCAAACCATGGTTTGCACCACTAGGTCATTTGCGTGCTAGACATATTCTCCTCAATTTGAAACAGGAAGCTTTTGCACACCAGTGGGACAGCACAGTCTGATTAATCAGAAGTATAAAACCTTAACATATCAATTCTCTCAGCAGGCATATAGTATAGTTCCAACAAGAGTACAGTACGTAACCTATGTAAAACAACAATTGTAATGTTTTTGATACGTAAGTGGACGGTTATAGCTACTAGAGCAGACCGAGACCATCTGTAATGGTTAAATAGACCATGTCTTATCTGATGGACAAGTTAGGTCTGTTATCGACAAGGGTGTTGATGTCAATGTGTGTTTTTACTTCTTTAATCGCGTTTTATTACACCCAGAAGACGTGAGAATGACGCCATTCCACTACCCGGAACTACATGGGATGTCATTCATCTTTTATGTTGTACTTTGTCCGTTTTTAACCGACTTCAAAATAGGAGGAGATTCTATGTTCTTCCATGTGTATTTTTTTATAATTATCTTATTAATCCTGTAATGGCTATGTTTATTATTTTTGTCCTTATATTTTTGTGTCCCACTGCTGGGCAAACGTCTCCCCCTCATTTCTCCAACGATCTCTATCCTCTATCAATAATGTCAATTCTGTGCGATACCAATACCTGGGGGTGTATTGGCGATGATGACCTTGTTGTGGGACCCATTCGGTACAAAGTTTGGCCCACTTATTTGTGTTCTTTCGTTTCAGATGACCCCCAATTCCATTTTAATGGCGCGGTTTTAATCCGACTCTTCGTTTTATTAGGATAATGAAAAATTATTTCTTTTTGTGTGCATTAAGATATATGGTGTTTTATCTTATGTATAACCGGTAATGTATAATAATATGAGAGTGTGCGATCGAGTCGTGGTTATGCAAGCGCCGAGCGATGTGAACTGCGACCCGCTGTGGTGGCGGCCTATGTTCTACGAACTGTTTCTTTGTGGCAGATTAATGGTTACGCGCTTATTCACGCTTCTTATGCATTGTCAGGTTAGTAGAGCTATTGAAATGCATTCAGCTTTCCATTCGGTTTTGAGTTAACCACCGTCACGCGAGTACTCCCCAAACGGGGGTGGTAGAGGTGTACTGTGCCCGCATCACGCCGACGATATTAGATCCCAATGGAGTAGGCTGCGAACCAATTGCCATTACACCAGGTAAAAAATAGTTAATTAAATAATTTAATTAGTTAATTAGTAGTTTTTAGTCAATGTGTGTTACCAGTGATGATATATGGATTAGAGACGTGGTCTCTTACTATAGGTCTCATAAAATAGCTCAGAGTTGCTCAGCGAGCTATGGAGAGAGCTATGCTCGGCGTTTCTCTACGTGATCGAATCAGGAATGAGGAGATTCGTAGAAGAACCAAGGTCACCGACATAGCCCTTAAGATTAGCAAGCTGAAGTGGCAATGGGCGGGTCACATAGCGCGAAGATCGGACGGGCGTTGGGGCAGAAAGATTCTAGAGTGAAGACCACGTATTGGCAAGCGCAGCGTGGGACGACCACCTGCCAGATAGACCGACGATCTTGTGAAAATCGCAGGAAGTCGTTGGATGCAGGTGGCATCGGACCGGTTACGCTGGAAAGCGATTGGGGAGGCCTATGTTCAGCAGTTGACAAGTATAGGCTGAGATGATGATGATGAGGTAAAAATTAAGGTTTTGCGATATAGAATTCACACCTAGAACCTCGTGGACGGACACGTGGGTCTAGTTTCAAATTTTCTGTCTTATAAAACTTACTTACTTGAAATAAATAAAATAAAACTATCTTCCTTACGAAACTAACTAACTGTTTTCCTTACATAACATTCTAAGAAGTTCCGGAGACTGGATTGGTGTCCAGCATAATAGCAATAGGCTACCCCCTTATGGCATTGGGACCTAACATCGTTGACAAAATATGAGTGTACACCCCGCACCTCTGCCACTCCAGCTTGGAAATACTAGCGTGACGTTATACGTATACCGTAGTTAATTGTTTATTGCATTCTAAACTTGTTCTAAAAGTCATGCTGTAGAATTTGACAGGCATAAATGATATGTACAGTGCGACAAGGATCTTTTGTCCTACTTCAAAAAAAATATTTTAACATGTGGGTTCGCACTAAAGGTCCGCACGGCAACTCTGCGACCGTCATAGAGTGATATTTCACTTGATGAAAACGTTAGTTCCAATTTTGGAGCGGCCTAAAAGTTTATGATTCTGTAATTGATGTGTGTTAGGTCTGAGGGCTTCTAACACGCTTGTGTCATTTCTATCACGAAAGAAATGACACAAGCGTGACGCTATAATCAATCTTTTCGTGCTAAGCCATCGGTTGTTTCTATTAACGCCTTCGAAATTTTGGAAAGGGTAACTTGTTGCATCTCTGCCTGTACCTATGCGACGAGGTATCAAGACAATACGACGAGTGACATGCGTTATGGACAGTGACGGATGAGAGCGAGTGAAAATGACAGGGTCGTTAATCGACCTCTGAGTAGATCCGCCGAGCGACAATGGCTTGAGAGAACCCATTCAGATAGACATTCTTGAAAATATAAAATAACTGTCTGTGGTGTGAGCTGAACATTACATCCATATTTCATTTGTGTCCGGTTCCATTGAGACAAGTAATTCTATTGTGATAGGATACTGTCTTCGGACACACCATTTCGAAAGCCTTTTGAAGATATTTTGATTTCTTGAATGTGCGCGTCGCAATTACCATCTATCACATCATCTAATCACCTCTAGAACAGTGGCTATTTATTCAAAAGAAAAACTTATTGCTTTGAGTGTCTCGTTAGTCTGGTGGCGTATGATAATCACGAGCTCCTGAGTTCCAATCCTAAGTCGGATATACTAGTTATTGGGATTTTTCTATCGAAAACTTAGTGGTCCCGAGCATGGGACTTGTACCCGGAAATAAGCTCAACCCCTAATACACGTGATCGTGAATTATTTATTCCTTTTTATATCGAGTGCCTTAAATTTTTCATGGTCATATCCACGGAGACGTGGTCAAAAACAGTTAAAATATTCGACGTTTCCGATATACTAGAAAAAACCTGCTTGCGTGCTCTCATGCCGTGCTATTACGCTCACCTCGTCACGTGAGTCGGCAGTACAGACGTTATTTCGTTTCTGTTGCGAAAGGGATCCATTGTAATAGAATGCGGTGCAATTGTCAAGAAAATGACTATATTTAGTCCACCGGATGGATGTGTGACACAACTAAAGAACTAAGAATAAAAGAATCATGGTTATAGTTGTTAAAATACAATTTTTATACTAATAATATTTTTTTACACAACCGGACTCCCTAAGCGATAATTGAAGAGGTGTACCCACGTGCCGCCTTCGATGATATATCCCAATGTGATAGCGGGTGAGCCTATTGCCACTATATTGGGCACGTTTCCAGACTTCGGACTGACACATTTTTAGATAGAAAGATTACACTCTGTCCGACCTAAAATTCGAACCCAGGACTATTTAATCACAATACGTATATGCACCAATAGACCAAAAAGGTAGTTTTGGAGTTGTGTCTGTGGTCTAATATGTATATCCTGGTAACTGCCAAAATTTTGCGATTACAAATCATTAAGATCCAAATTACTCGAGCTACACTCACCAAGTTTGGGTACACTAAACTATAATGAGTAATTTGCACAGTCAAAAAGCCTTCCCTATTATGTCACTGCTACCACAGACTAGTTAAAATGAATAGACTCACAATGCCATACAAAATATTTTTAAACTAATATTTATAACTAAACTAATAATAACTTTCACCATGCCATATCTTAATGTGGCCAAATCTATCTATCTATATCATCACGCTAAATCTTTTGCGTGGTGGGTAAAGTACAGAGCCATAAATATTTATTCAGTGTGGCAAAATATCAGCGATAAAGTTATCTCAGAAATAATAGACTTTTTATTATTTAATGTAAAACAAACTACTATGTAAATCTGGCGTGATTTTATTGATAATTGAGATAATTCCTGCCGCGTTCGATTTTAAATTATATTATACACTAGTAACTATATTGCCCGCGATTTTGTCGGCGTTGACTTTAGACAGGAACCATAAATTTTTCTAAGATAAAACGGATCCTATGCGTGTGTTAGTCCCGGGAATAAACTATATGTGTGCCAAATTTCATCCAAATCCGTTCAGCCGTTTTTGCATGATTGAGTAACAAACATCTAAACATAGAAACCTTTACATTTATAATATAAGTAGAAAGTAGGACTAAATTATTTCTTGAAAAAATATTTATTATTTAACAAATTATTAAATTTTCTTGGTTTATGAATGTTTCTATGCAGGATATTGAGCTTTTGCGGGTTGTGGTGTATGCCTATTGACAGTCTAAATTTAAACGAGTCTGTGCTGTTACATAAGAATAAGATAAATGACTTGCAAAGCTCTAAGTTTAGATCTAGTCACAGTCGCACGGTCATTACGGCGGCGCCGGCGCATCGTTCCACGGATTTGGTTCTGCACGTTTTGTTCCAGTTAGATTTATCTACCATCTTTTTCTAGTTTGCTATAGAAATTGTAATTTCTTGTGTGAAGCAGTTTCGTTATGAAAATTAAAGGAAAACGGATAAGAACATTCGATTTGGTTTTTTTTATAGGAGTAATGTGATACTGCGGGATTTGTAGCGATAACCAAGGTTAAACAGCGTTCGGCTTGGTCAGTCGGCCGACCGATTGTGGCTATGTTTAGACTCTCTCACTTCCTTCCAATATGGTCGAGGGGAGTGATGGCTGTTCCAGCATTCATACTCGTGAACGGATGCTGCTTGTGGGGACTGGTCCATCTGGAGTCCTTTAGACACTCTTTACAGATAACATCATTAGATTCATATCTCGATCGTCAGGCATCACACTGGATCTAGATCGTAAACTATTTAATTGTAATCTAAACATCGTATCAACACAACATGATTGTAAAAAAGAAAAGAAAAAAGAGAAAGTGAAGTAAATAAAAAAGACAAGCCCGCTGAGTTTCTTCGCCGGTTCTTCTCAGTGGAGGCCGCGTTCCGAGCCGGTGGTAGATATTAGTAGTTAAATTAGATTATAAAAAAATTTGTAAATTAGACTATTTGTAAGCGCCCTCGCAAGGTTTAAACAAAATAAGTTATTTGAGTTTGAGTTTTGAGTTTCTGATTGAGGATTGGGGATGTGAGGTTGAGGATGTGGATTGTGGTGCGACCGATTGTGATATTTTCATTTTCGATAGTCTCGATTTTGCGACCGTTGGTCCCATTACAAGTCCCATCTGCTGAGTGCTATTCTTCTATCCCAAGATATACAACTTCCACAGGGGGAACAACAATGGATTTTGTTCGTAAGGTCCAGGCGCCAAAGTGCAAATTGAATATGTAGTAGAGGAAACCCTCGTGAAGGCTCGTAATATGCTAAGGCAGAGTCCTGTTTGGCCCCATACAACTTGTGCTGTTACTGCTTAATATACCTGTCTATTTACTTGTCCCTGTAGTCTGTTGGTGAAATGAATGCTTTTATTCCTTTTCCTTTCGTGAAACAAAATTTACTTCCGGAAACTTTTAAAAGGCAAGTGAAATTTTGTGCCAGAAAGATGGCGATAGGTTCTCATCTTATCAAAAACAACAATGAACGAAATGTGGGTGTACTAAGTACATCTCTGCCTACCATTTTGGGAAAAATAACAATCATCTCTAGCCATATTTACTAGAGCACGATTTTAGATAAACTTATCTTAATAGTCCCTCTTTGTAGAGTTTAAATTGTACCAATCTTTTTACAGACAGCAATTAGTTAAATTATTCTTTTTATATGTTTCTTTTTCGTTGTAAAAAGCGTCGTTTAGTGTTTACACACCTCTTTTTGGAATTTCAATTGGAATGTTTGAGCAACGCTAATTAGTGACTATTCTTTATATAAGTGAGTCGGAAGTGGGTTTTAGTTTAGGTTTGTAGCGTGCATCGTCAAAAAAGAGGAGGTGTAAGGGTTATTTCTTAAAAAAAATTAGGTAAATTTATACGGATTAGTATCGCGACTTTATATTATTATCACGTTTTATTAACTTGCTATCATGTATGTCTGTTTAGTAATAATTTCTTGAAGATAAGACATTTTAAATTTCTAAATCCCCCTTAAAGACGTGGTATATGAATTTTTTTATTCAAATGGCGACCGAGTGGTCTATTTGTAAATCAGAAAGGAAGTAACAGTTAAACCAACAACTGGTGCCCGAGTGTGCTAAAATCAGGGTGTACTAACATCCAACCTGCAAATGTATTTAAAGAAGCAGACTGCGAAAGTAAACAAGATTTTGGAGACAACTACATAAATGTGGCAACCATGGTAATGTCAGCACGCCGTGGCGACATCTGCCCACGTAATTGTGTACATTCATAGTTTTGTAATTAAATACACGAAAAGATTATCCCTTTAAATAAAAGTGAAATTGAGGTTTTTAGGAATCCACTGTCGTCAAGCGGGGGAGGCAGAGATGTCTGTACATATCTACATATCGCTGACGATGATATGTCTTAATGTATTTATATCGGACACCACTTCAAACTCTGGACTATTATTGAGGATTTTTTGATAGAAAAATAGCACTTCGGCTGCCTAGGATTCAAATCTAGGGCCTTGAAATAGCAGATCGCACTATACGTCATTACACCAACAAGCCAGGAAACAAGACTACCAATTATTAATAATTCGAATTACATAGCACACAAGCAATTTCGGTTACTGGTCATAGAACAGTCCTCTGTAAAAGTAATTGATAGTGTCCTTTTCAAATATCATTACGACTATATTTCCCTCAGGTGGGCAGAAGTTTGGAGCATTTACACTCTGAAGACCTCCAGATCCTAAAAAGCCTAGTTTATAGGTGACCCAATTACTAAAATGTTACAGTTTTCCTCATGTGTCGTCTTCCTAATATCGATAAGAACCAGCTGTAATATTTTACCAACAATAAAACATTACCTACTACTCTAATCTTTTAATACTGATAGTGTTATAGATCAGAATTGTTTTAAAGACCGTTACGACGATGAGTATGTCATCACTCACAAAAAATCCAAAATTATAATAGCCGAAAAGCAAAAGTTGGTAATCATACAAAATGTCACCAACGTCTCGTCCAATCGCTGGCCTGACCAACCGCAACCAATAGATGCAACCCACTGTGCGTACTTACATAACACTTTTAATAAATATTGCGCACGAGTCGAAAATGTGTGAAAGGTCAGCAAATGTTGGTCACAAACTAAAGCCTTAGATAGACGGGCACAATACGGTGTGAAATTCACACATGTATAATTATTGGTTATTGGTAGGGTTGGTACGTATGTCGTCATATTTTATTATTGGGTTTCCAGTTAATTTGCCTTATAAATTATTTACATAAAAAAAAGTTAGTGACCTGCCTCGTTGGTCTAGGGGCGTATTGTGGAACGATCTGTCCTGAGGTCTTTGGTTCATCAAAGAAAAATTAGATTTGTATACAAAAAATAACACTAGTTTAGAGTCTAGAAAAGTCACCAGTTTCACTATAATAAAAGCACGTGTACATAGTACACCTACGCTTAGGAAATATAGGCGTGACGGCGGTTGAGTGTGCGCAAATAGTAATAAAAGCCATGATTAGAAAATACATATTTAACTAATTGAAATAGTATTGATTGTATTTCTAATAATTCTGAACTGTACTCGTCTTAAGTGTAAAATTATTTACAATACATTGATACGATGAAAAATGTCCTAAAATCACTAAGATGTAAGATGCTAGGTATTTTTGCAGCTTAAAGTTTCAAGATACTGAGTAATATAGTTTACACATAGTAAAAAGCTGCGGTAAATTATTATCGACAACAGGTGATATCGAACTATTGTAATGAAGCCACATTTTTATAAATCACCGACTAATTAAAGCCATAATTTCCCCGTGGCAAACCCTACGTTTCGTGACGTAATTGCGCGGAAGAGCCGCGACCTTGACCATACGGCACTTTCGCGGCGCCCGCGCAGCCCGCGCGTTACGTCACGTGCGCGCGCCGCAGCACACAGCGGAACTACGCTATAAATATGCATTTTGCATACGGCCTGGATTTATTATCAAAATAAGAGTTTTATTTCATTTGCATTTTAATTACATGTAACGAAGTAATTAGACATGTCAGTGCGCCAACATTAATTTCCTGTGCAGTACTTTGATAAATGTAGTTACCGATTAATAGTAAACCGGCACTCGTTTTTCTTGCGAAAGTCTTAAAAAGCTAGTAAAGACGTAAGTGTAACTTATCTATTTATTTATTAAATAAAAGCCACTAAACAGTGTACAGTCAATTAAAACTTAAAATTTAAAGGTAGACTAGTTTCAAACTAGACAGTACACCAAACTATATGCCCTCATCTATATTACATATGAACAGTAACGTGGTAACAAAATAAAATAATGAAGAAAAAAACAATAACAGAAAATTTGGAAAATTCAGTCAAATTAAATTTACTATTACTAACTTATCTAAGGAAGTAAAGTAAATATGTTTATAAATAAGTTTTCTAATGCAACTCTTGTATGACCGGGGATTACTAATCATAATGTCCAGATTGCTGTTACTTGGTAATGTTGGTACTTGGTAAGGTTGGTGTGTTATCATAGTAATGACAACTTGTTGACCTTATAGGCGTAACACTAAACCAAGTTTTTAGGCCATTGTGAATTTATTTGGTGAGATGTGATCGTTAGTTACATACAAGTACAAATTTGGATTTATTTGTGTCATATTCCATTTTATATTACAGTAAAGGAAAAATGGGCTTATGAAGCGGTGCCATTATCGACGCGTACGCAGCCCGCGCGGCATCTTGTGATGACATAATTTTTAGTAACGGTCGTTACTAAAAATTATGTCGTTACGTTTAAAATATATAAGCTTATTATACCTACTTCGTCACTTTTTATAGTTTTCTGATACAAAAGCATGTTTTTATTTTTTTACCAATGTCATACTAATAAACTTAACACAATACTTCAACACACTATGTTTTAGGGGTGGGGGCGATATGGCGTGATGATATAGATACATAATGTATGTATACATAATGTATGTATATTTCTACCCCTTTGGAGAAGACAGATGTGAGATCCACAAAAATTTCATTTCAATATTGTAAGCTTATAAAACAATACTCTCGTATCCCCAACCCTGGCAAAGCCGTGTCTTGTGGTCTGCGTACCCTGAGGTGATGCAATCGGCATCGCCGTGTGTCGGCTTGCGGCCACACCGGAACGGATTTGACGAAACGCGATGTGAAGGGTGGCACCCGCTCTAGAATAGCCTAATGGATTTGCGAGTTAGGGTTGATAACTAGACATTTATAAAAACACGGTATATATAATACGGTATTTATGTACTCTTCTTTAGTCGTACTCTTCGTTACTGAAGTTCGTGTCCTTGAAAGGCCCTCATGGACCTGCGTACGACTTGCTTCCACTTGATTCGATTCTCGGCTTCTCTAAGAGAATTTGTTGTAAAGAGGCCACTGAGAGCAGTGATTTAATCACACCAGCGGCTAGGTGATCGGCCGCGCGGTCTTTTTCCATCTACCCTGCCCATTACCACCAATTTATTAAAATTGTCAGGCTGTCATCTTGCAATATGACCAAAGTATCCCAGAATACGCTGGTAGCAGATCGCTGAGAGTCTGGTTCTCATGTCTAGCTGTCCTAGAATAGACTTATTCGTTCTCATGGCCGTCCATGGTATTCAGAGCATCCTTCGCCAACACCACATCTCAAAGGAGTCTCCAATCTTTTTCCGTTCCATCGCTCGAATCGTCCACGCTTCTACTCCACATAGGAAGAATCGGAAAACCAAAGTTCGGACTAGTCTCACCTTGGTGATATTACAGATCTTTCTGACTTGCCAGATGCAGTTTGCTCATCGCGGATTCGGCTATTTTAGTTATTTATGTATAATATAGTTTTCATTATATGTATGTATTCAGTTTTGTGTACTGTGTACTTTCACTTTCGCCGACGGTCCCATGTAATAGGGGCGGGCACAATAGTGTGTGCATAGTATCCCCAAGCGGGATAGGCGTGACGGTGTTTATTTAGTTTTGTGTTTTGAAATATTTTAAGTTCGTCTGTAATTTCTATTTGTTTTCATAGTATTGTTTCCCTTGTTTTTTAATACTCGTTTTTTTGCACATGCCACAGCTGTTTCCACACCACCTCAAGGTACAGAAAATGCCTCAGGCATTAAGTCCGCCCATGTACATTTGTGCATAAAGAATAAATAAACTAAGGTATGGACAAAGAAATATTAGTAATTTACTTTAATTAGTATTTTAATAACAATGATTTACAAAACAAACTAGCGCCGGAAGGTTTGGTCCAGTGGTTAAGAGCTTCACCCGCTCAACCCACTGGAGCGAGTAGTTGCGGGTTCGATTCCCGAACGAGACAAATCTTTCTGTGACCCACAAATGTTTGTTTCAGCCTGGGTGTTTGTATTTGTAAGCGCACCTACGACACATGAATTATTCCTAGAGTGGGGTTACGTTTAAAAAAAAAGACGAATCACTTTTGTCACTACAACATCTGTACTTCTTTTCAACAGTACAATAAACTTTTTTGTGATGAGGGTAAGCATGTTCTTAAGATTAAGATTAAGCTTAAGCTTAAGCTTAAGATTCTTAAGATTAAGCTAGTATACTCAACTTCCGAATTCCTTGCTCTCTTGTTCTATTATTTTTCATTGTTACATTGAATCCTAAACTGGTATCCCTACCGAAATCGAAATCGAGAATTATATTTGTTTTAACATAGCCTTAAACAAGAATAGGTAGGTAGGTAAGAGTGATAAATGAAAGTTTGTTACACTGATGTACTATAAACATGTATACGAATATGTATATGTCAACTATTTCATTTTTTGGTTTATTGGTTTGTGACAGCCCTGGTCCCCGGCAGGCGCTGCGGTGAGTCTACATCAGCGTGACGCAACGTCATTGTGTCGCCTGCGGTCGTGTGCACCGCTCTTATACCGAACACCACGGCGGAACTAGGCTTACTAAATAGACTATTCATACTATAGTAATGTGATGGTTGAGTTTAATGACCGGGGTCTTTAGCCCGGTTCCGACGAGAAAAATCGCTCATAAACTTAGAACTGAAGAAGTCTTGTAAAGTTAAAACTAGGCGCTGCTGTATAATACAGTTATCATTTCAGGAATGCTTCGCTGGTCAGTGAAAATTCTCAGCCGCTGTCCGAAGTTGGAAATTGTGCCCGGTAATGGCGATAGCATCTCCCCTTTTACGTGGGCGCCTAACAGCGTTGGCGAATAGTGGGTGTACACAGTACACCTCTGCTACTCACGCTTAGGGAATATAAGCGCGTACGGTATTTTTCTTTTCATAACTGGAGTATGATAGCAGTGACATAATAAGGAATGCTTTTGACTGTGCGAATTGCTCTGTATGAGTGTAGGTATCCAAAATTGGCAAGTATATTTTGAATTATGTGATATATATTGAAGGTATTTATAGATAAATCAGCTTCTGTAGACGTCGTGGGAAACTAACTGAAATTTAATATCTCGGTAGGTACTGAGATTTCAGCGCTCTGTCTCGCTTATTTTAATGTGATTACAGGTGAAAATAATTAGGCAAGCTTCCGCAATGTTTCAGATTATAAATTGAAAGTTTGATGTACGTAGCCCGCATAGCGTCATGTTGAATTATCGACAAAGTGTGTGACTAATAGAGGTCATAGACGAATACATGACACATGTGAATACATTTCATAATAAAAGAAATTCGCATTGAATTGTAAAAGGGAAAGATACAGGACATTATTGGGTCTCGACCGGGCCGCATTTGGTTCGCGCGGTAGAGCATGACCTGACCCATTTATTATACCCCAGTTTGTAAGAGAAGGCCTTTCCCCAGAGTTGGGACAATATCGGTTGGTTTATAGATCCACGTCTTTGAAAGAGTGTATGTATAGTTACGTAGGGATACAGGCGAAGCGTATACCACGTACTTTGGGATTTAATTTTGACCTAACATTTATGTGCACCTTGACGATGTCATGTAAATGCCACTTAAATTTAGTTTGAGTAGGGGCTTATAAAATATTTGTATGGAATTACTTTAAACTAGCTGTGTGTTTTACCCAAGGAACATTATAAACCCTCTAGATAAATATAATGTCTCAATATTTTAACCCTTAAAACACCCTTAGAGGATAAATTTTCAAATATGTATTTTTAGTCTTGACCTGCGTTATAAGGCACTTTTGTGGAAATTTTCACGCTCCTAAATCTACTGGCATAAACTAAAAGCTGTGTGTCAATTAATCAGTGATAGAGTTTTTATGGATTTTTTTATTATCAGATTCTTATTAATATTTCACCGTTACTAATTTTAATATTCATAAAACGATCCGTTCGATTTCTAATAAGTGGATATAACTATTATTTTTTATACACTTATATTTTTTGATAACTATAACATATAAAAATGCCTATTCACGTGAAAGAAAAGTGTGTCAAAAATTTAGGAAACTTAACAAACAAAATGTGGTTTAGAGAAAATTACTGGAATTTATGCATAGAGAGGTATTTATGAATGTTAATTTTACGCAAACTGCGTGTTACGTGATTGTTGTTCTGCATTTCGGCGAATAAATATTAATTATTATGAGTATTATACAATAGTAGAGACCGGCTGAGAGATAATATACATAATTGTATTTTATTATCTGATTGTTTCTTATGAATAAACTATTTGAAACTTAGACATTTTAAAGAGTATTGTATTCGATACTATTGTAAAAAGGCACGATAATAAAATATTATTGTTTTTTTTTTGTTATTGTCTGACCATAATTGACTAAAAATATCAATTGATTTATTTGTGTATTAAATAGCTATGAGTGCTATTAATAAGGATAACATAATTATTAAGCTTAATTTTTTTTTTTGATAGTTGTTATAATTCATTGTACCTACCTATGTCTCAACGATTTCTACTCATACTAATATTATAAATTCAAAATTAACTCTGCCTGTCTGTTACCTTTCAAGCTCAAACCCCTGAATAGATTTTGAACTAATTCGGCAAAGAAATAAACTTTATCCAGAGAAAGGAATAGGCTACCTTTTTTCTCAAAAAAGCTTAAGGGTGTGAAATATACGCCTGAAAATAACGCGAACAAAGCTGCGGGTGCGGCTAGTATTACATCTATTGAATATTCATAGTTTAGTAACACAAACTAGTATGCACTTACCACTGATTTAATGTGAACCATCTTGGCACGGCAGCTTATATCTGAAAACAAAAAACATCGGCTGAATGATAGATCAACTAGAACTTAATATGAAGAACCTTGTTGGTCTAGTGGCCCATCGTGCGGCTGGAGATCATGAAGTCTTAGGTTCGAATCATGTCGTACAAAATGTTATTGTTTTTTCTATCGATATAAATCAGTAGTTGTAGAGCGTCTGAAACTGAGTCGGGTATAATAACAATAGGCTTATTCTTTAGACTTTGCCACTTTCGCTTGGGCGGTATGGTGTTTGTTATTATTAACTAATATAAAATTTTAAATTTAAGATATAGATAGTGTACTTATGTGTAATTGCACAGTGCAACTACCAGTTAAAATGCCCGCTTTTTTGTTTATGCATGTTGGTAAAAAATAAAAGAAAGGACAATTATCAGTTACTTCATAACATAGATACTTTCTACCTACCCCGCAAGAGATCTAGCGTGATGACATGCTAGTAGTAGTGTAATACAGATTTATGAATAGTAAAATTTGGATTTTTGCGGTAGCTACTTCTATTTTTATAATCGACTCTGACCGTCTCTATAGGCATATGTTCGTTACGATATTTATCTCCGTAGGAAGTAGAATGATTGCGTCAGGAACTAACTAACTTATTAAGTATTTGACCTCAACGGAAGTTATTGTCATTAAAATGTTTTTCAAGTGACTTTTTGTTTTGTATGTTTTGGTGCATTTTAATGGAGATACCTTATTAAAGAATGTTTCGGAATATTACTAACAAAAAATAATTATAAACACCGTCTCGCCTATATTCCCCAAGCGAGGGTGGTAGAGGAGTACTGTGTACACCCAATTTTCGCCAACGATGTTAGATCCCAT
Organism: Phalera bucephala; assembly: GCA_905147815.2. Classification (NCBI taxonomy): domain Eukaryota; kingdom Metazoa; phylum Arthropoda; class Insecta; order Lepidoptera; family Notodontidae; genus Phalera; species Phalera bucephala. The sequence goes on along the minus strand of LR990614.1, from coordinate 38,511,799 downwards.
GTAATAGGGGGCGAGCCTATCGCCATATACCAGGCACTATTCGAGACTCCGGGCTGATACTGGGAATTTTTCGATAGAAAAACTAAATTTGTCCGACTTAGGATTTTAACCCGCGCCCTCGTGACTGCAACTGTCTCGTTGGTCTAGTGGCGAATAATGTGCTTTGCGATCTCGAGGGTTCAAATCCTAGGTCGGACTAATGTAGTTTTTCCATCAAAAAACTCCCAGTATCAGTCCGGAATCTGGGATTGTGCCCGGTGACAAAAGGGTCGCCTCCTTTTATATAGGACCTAACATGGTCGGCGAAAAGTGGGTGTACACAGTACACTTAAGCTACCACTCATGATCGCAAAGAGCATTATTCACCACTATCAATTATAATGAGTTAAAAACTGTATCTCAAATATTTGAAAGAGAAATTAGAAGTCCTTAATAAAGTGATTCATCAACAAGCGCTGCAGGACCAAGGCCTTCCCCCAACATCGCTAATACGACTTTGACTTTAAATAGATATACTGATGAGAATGACCGATGAGAGGATGATAATGAGATGATGACGAGACTGACTGAGAAGAGTGCGAATTTTGAAAATTGTTCCAGAGTGTTGGTCTTCTAGTTCCTTCACACATATTATTGTTTGAGAAAAACGTAAAAATTACTATTACTAAGTTTATTTTCAAAGAGATTTTAATAATATGTTGCGGAGCTGGACTCGGGAAGCACAAGTTTTGCACGTGGTACATCCGAGAGTATTTCATATCAGTTACATACGTGATTTGTTTAACTTAATAAACTGATTATGGACTTCAGGTGTTCGTAGTCTGCTAGATTATGAGATTCTTAGTGATTCTCAACGTTAAGCATTTGGAACCGTCACTTTGTTAGTTTGAAGGGTGACCGTTTGTAGTATTTGAGCATAAAAATATTTATTTGTTGTTATTAATTTAATAGATACTGGACGATGTGCTTCACGAAAGTCCTTTTACAATAATTGGAAACAACTATTGTTAACGGAAAGACTTTTTCAATAACTTAATTTTTCATTAAGTATGTATTTACTATCTGTGGTCCAAAAAGCGAATACACGAAATGATAATTTCTAATTATTTATTCAAACCACTGTCTCGTTGGTCTAGTGGCAAAGCGCATCGCTTGGTGATCTCGAGGTCCTGGGTTCAAATCCTAGGTCGGACAAATGAAGTTTTTCTAACGGAAACTTCTTAGTATGAGTCCGGAGTCTAGAATTGTGCCCTGTATATGGCTATAGGCTCGCCCCCTATTATATGGGACCTAACATCGTCGGCGAAAAATGGGTGTACTTAGTACACTTCTGCTACTCCCGCTTAGGGAATATAGGCGTGACGGTGTGGGTGCTTATTCAAACCACTGGATCAGTAGTCAAAAATTATTTTAATTCAACAATGAGATGATCTTAAGCATCACGTTGTAAATAAGCAGGGGTCTAAAGAGTAAATGGACAAAAAGATGAGAACAACGGAGAGGTGCCAACAAGCCTTAAGGGCTGCTTGATGAGTTCCAACAGCAAGTGGTCACAAACCAGCCTCTACCAATCCGCACTGGGTCCACGTGGTGTAGTTTGACCTAATCTCTCTCATCTCAATTGATGAGAGAAGGCCTCTGCCCAGCAATGGGGCCGTACATACTGGTTTACTTTATTTTATTATTTTATAATATTGACATCTACAGACTACTGGAGCAGTTGTTCAAATTAATTTAACTTTAATGATGAGATAAAAATGATAAATCATGATTGTTGTAGTAATTTGCGGTCTCCAGCATCCGCCAGCAGGCGGCTGGGACGGCCAGCAGAAGCACGACTTCGAGATTACACCTTACTTTGTAACTTAATTGTGTTAGCATAATTGCATTAAAAGTAAATAATGATAGGGAAAATGTAGGTAAAAATCAGACTTATAGGTAGGGGTTATAAATCTATATCATTACGCCAGATTCCTTGCGGGGTAGGCAGAGAGTACAGAGTTCCAACAGGTGCTTTCCTTACATACCTCTCTGGCTTCCTCCACTCTCATAGTTCGTCTCATACACGCTCGTCGGTTACGGAGACTCTTGACTTGTCCTTCAGGTAAAACTCGGTCTATGTGTTATAAATGCTTTTAATATTTTATTTTATTAGGAAAGGTCTATGTATATATCAATTTATCTATATTATCACGTTAGATCCCTTGAGAGTTAGGCAGAGAGTACAGCTCCAATAGGTTCTTTATTTACAGACCTCAGTCGCTTCCTACACTCTCATAGTTCATCTCATACATTTAGCTCTTTTAATTACAATAAGATTAATTAGGGTACTAGTTTAAATAGATGTTTTACCTAATACGCAACTTAATCTAATTTAGTTATAGTTGTAGAAACGATTTTTAAGTATAAATGAATAATAAATAATAGAGCGCGAGTTTAAATTTACTTATTTTTATTTAAATGAATGAAATGAAATGTTTCTCATTAACAACAAAGAAAATTGTCAAAAACGTAGCAAGGGAAAATCTAAAAAAAATTAAGATTAACTTTTTATCTAAACTTACCAGAAACTCACAGAATCTTCAACACTTCAAAAAGTATATAAATCACAAACTTTTTCGTAAGTAAGTACGGATTTAAAAAAATATGTTTTCTCCACGTAACGCGCACAACGCCACCTGCGGTATTGGGTCTTGCGCGCGCATCTTCGCTTTATACGCAGCCCCCTCCCCCGCGCGCGCGCATCCTCCACGACGATCTTCGATAGTAAATATGCTCTAATAAGCGACGTAATGATACATTTGAGCCTGATCGAGATGGTCTCATGGAAATTAGGATCGGAGGGTCAAGTATGCGATGAAGTCTTGGAAATGGACAAATTATGTGACTATGGCTTCAAACTGAAACTCAAATAATTTATTTTGTAGAAGCCCTTGTATAAGCGCCCTCGCTTACAAATAGTCAATTTACATTTTTTTTTTAATCAAATTTTACTACAAATCTACCACCGGATCGGCACGCGGTCTTCACTGAGAAGATCCGGCGAATATCTTTTTTTATTTAATTCTCTTTCTCTTTTTCCTTTCTATTTTTTTATCATATTGTGTGGATACAATGTTTAGGTTACAATTAAATTTACAATGTAGCTCCAGTGTGATGCCGTACGATCGAGATATGAGACTAATGATGGTATTTATAAAGAGTGTCTAAAGGATTCCAGATGGACCAGTCCCCACAAGCAACACCCATTCACGAGTATGACTACTGGAACAGCCATCACTCGACCGAGCAAAGACATTTTAGTGAGCATGACTAAATCAGAACCCCAAAGACGGTGGTGGTGGTGGTGGCCTTCTTAGATGACACCAAGATATAGCTTCGGGCTGTTCCGTAGAGCGATTTTATTGATTGTCTTGGAATCCGCAAGCAGGAGTAGGAAAAATTATATTCCACAAATTATGCCAACTTTCCGTAACCGGTCAGCGTGCATGAGAGCAATTATGAGAATGGAAGAAGCTAGAGGGGTCCGCAAGGAAAGAACCTGTTGGAATTTTGTACTTTCTGCCTACCCGCAAGGGCTCTGGCGTGGTGATATAGATAGATAGAATATCTTAACAAATTAATTTGGATAGAATAGAATGGAGGCGATGGAGCGAGGCCTTTGCTCAGCAGTGGAACACTGAAATCTAGATATAATAATTTTATGAGTAGCAAACAATGAATTAAAAATCTGTGTCAGATCGTTCGGTTAACTGAATAAGGTGGTTGTGGGTTCGAGTGGTTCTCTCACTCAACGAATATTTTTGTGATCCATAGATAATTGTCTCATTTGTGTTTGTATAAGTAACTACAGTGATCTAGAATTGTTCTTTGTTGGTCTAACGTTTAATATAGAAAGAAAAAACATTACTTTCCTAGAGCAGTCAGGAAAAGTTTGTCTTGCCTAAAACAAGTTCAACGTAAAATTGTAATATTGTATTAATTTAAAAAACTCATAATTAGTAATGAGCAAAGTTTTTAAATTACAAATGTTCACAGCGAGCTAGAAATTGAATCCCAACTTTGCATTAATTCGATATTCTTTTGTATAATTCTGGCTGAGTTCTAAGCTATTCCCTTGTGTAAGCAGACGAAAGGTATTTGAATATGACCTTAAAGTTTGAAGTAAAATATAAAAGGAATAAAGGAATACATGGTATGTAGGTGTATTTGTATTATCAGTCCCTTATGTATTTAGTTCTTCATTGAAATTGGAGCACTCTTGGGGATGGCGGGTTTTCGTTCTGGATGCTGGATAAACACTTTTTACCATTAGCTCAAATAATTTATTTTGTTTAAACCAATTACAAATTTGCGTAGCGTGGTACGACCGTGATATTCTTACCGATCACAAAGGTTAAGCAGCGTTTGACTCGGTCGGTCTGAGATGGGTGATCGTTTGTGGCATTTTTATATTCGAGCGTCTCCGTGCTCTGGAAGGTACGTTAAGCCGTTGTTTCCGGTTACCACTTAATGTGGTAGTTGGTGGGCCAAGTTGGAAGCCTTATAGACGGCTTCAAAAGTTCCAACAGCAGCGGCTTTTAACCTCTCTCCACCAATCCACACAGGGTTAGCGTGGTGGAGTATGACTTAATGTCTGTCACCTAGGTTTTTGAGAGAAGGCCTTTGCCCAGTCCTGGGATAGTATAGGCTGATATTATTATTTACAAATTGTCTTTTTTACATTTTATAATCTACCTCCCGATCGCAATAGAGCCTTCACTCATAAAAGTCAGCGAGAAACTAATAAGAATACAAAGAGAAGTAAATAAAAAAGATAGTTGTATTTACTTCTCTTTGTATTCTTTTTTCTGGTTCTGTCAGGCACCGTTTTACAACCGGACTTAGTATTTTAATGCGGCGAATTCTTCAAATTCACTGCGACTTCACTATAGCGATGGCCAGAATTGTGAAAGGTCGGAATACGCTGTATCTGAGAGGTGTACATAGTACACCTTTCATATTTCATTCACATATTTCACCGATGGATTTTGGTTTCAATGTAATACAGGGTAAAATGACAATACGCCCATTGTTATTTTACCCGGCACAATTTCAGACTCTGGAATGCTACCTGAGATTAGACTTTACATTATCAGACTTTATTAGCCAGTACTATCCCACTGCAAGTCAAAGCCTTCTCTCATACATCCAGGGGAGAGAATAGCTCGTACTCCTCGACCCAGGCCTATTGTTGGAGGCAGGTTCGTGGCCATCTGCTGATATTATTTATCAATCCGATCACGAGGCTTTTAACTCGACTAAACGAGTACCACATTAAGTAGTAGCACAAAGCACGGTAACGCTCCAGAATGGAATTACTATAAACAGTCACCTATCTCAAAATGACGGGAACCAAACCCTGCTTAACGTTTGTGATAGCTAAGAACAGCACGATTCATATATCATATCATCATATACATATATCCATGAATATCAAGTGAAACGAATAATCTCGTTATAAAGCTCCCAAAACAGTGCGTGGGTCGTCGCATGCGCAGCCGGCATACAAACAGCCAAATTAAACTAGAACTTGACCAAAGATTTATCTCCGTATGGACTCCGAAACCGGAATTGTGTTTTATTACAGTTTTTGGTGCTTGTATATGTTATAGATATGCAGCGAGCTATGGAAAGAGCTATGCTCGGGGTTTCTCTACGTGATCAAATCACTAATGAGGAGATTCGTATAAGAACTAATGCCACCGATATAGCCCATAGGATGAGTAAGCTGAGGTGACAATGGGCGGGCCACATAGTGCGAAAATCGGACAGGCGTTGGGGTAGTAAGATTCTAGAGTGGAGATCGCGTATTGGCAAGTGCAGCGTAGAACGGCCGCCTGTCAGATGGACCAACGACCCTGCGAAGATCGCACGAAGTCGTTGGATGCAGGTGGCGTCGCACCGGTTGCGCTGGAGAGCGATTGGCGAGTATAGGCTGAAATGATGATGATATGTTGTGTTGGCGATATATGGCTTTGCAATTGGTATGGTGGTGGCACCTTTATTTATTAGTTTACCTTGCTTGTTAACTGCCTAGTTGGTCCGGCTGGAGATCATGAGGTTCTGCGTTCGTATCCTAAGTTGAATAAAATCTTTATATCTGTATCATCACACCAGATTCCTTGCGGAGTAGACAGAGATTACAGAGTTCCAACAGGTTCTTTCCTTACAGACCTTTTTGGCTTCCTCCACTATCATTCTTGCTCTAGTTAAACAAAATGTGAAACTGTGTTATTGAAAAAAAAATCAGTAGCAGTGTGGAGTCTGGTATTGTATCCGGTATAATGGCATGAGGCACGCCCTCCTTAGGCCTTAAGATTGTCGGCAATAAGTGGTGTACACAGTACAATTCTGATAGTCCAGCTTTACGGATATAGGCGTGGCGGTATTGTTCACGGGGCCCCCGACTATTACTGACGTTCTTTCGACAGAATATATTTTTTTTAAAACTAGCATTTATGCAGCCAGTGGATGCCGCAATCTAATACGGCCAATCAAAATTGTATGTGTATCTATACAATATGTAGTATCTATGCTATTGGTCGTAGAGAAGTTTCTTTTTTGGAATCAATCCTAGGTATAGAGTCAGGTCATGTCTACCATAAAGATACATTGTCTTCGGAAGTGAAAAATATGACAAATTTAAACCACGTCGGATACGAGGAAGTGGTTATAATTCATTCAATTATTTCTTAAAAAATAAACTAACAAACACTGCAAGTTAAGTAAAAAAAAAGATCACACTCTATCTGACCTCGCATTTGAATTGTGATTTTCTAATTTAGCCGCTAGATCAACGATCCTAAATTTGGAAAATTCAACAAAAATTCACTGACCCCGCACTGTCCATAGCATTTAAAGCCAGTTTTCGTTTAATGTTACATATATTAGATACTCATACTAATAGATACTTATACTTGTTTCTAGTAAGTGCAACATTTCTAAAATTTGCCATGTGTCCAGGTATTTGTTGGCACGCTTCACAGAAACAGTCGTGTTGAGGTTCTTGACATCAGGCTTGATGTGTTTATGCCTGATGTTTTTATCAGATCCGTGACGCCTTGGTCTAGTGGTCTAAGCGTAGGCCGCTCGACTCACTTGTTGAAATTTGTTCCCGGATAGGACAAATTTTTGTGTAACACACACGGTTACACGAACTCAAACACACGCACACACACACACGTCCTGACACACATCGCAATTAGCACTTACCTTTTCTGCAAATTAACAAACAAGTCTTATTCTAATATTATTTTTTTACTTTTTATGATAAGATTTCTTTCTTGAAGCTACAAAATTTCCACTCCGAATATTAATATGTGTAATAACTTTAGTAAAATCTATAATTGGCTTAATTTAAGTTCAATATGTATTGTGTGTGATAGCCTAGTGGTTAGCCCGTTGGACTGCAAAGTCAAAGGTCTCGGGTTCAAACCCAGGCACGCACCTCTCTCTTTTCAAAAGCATGTGCGTATTAAAATTTAATTATCACTTGCTTTAACGGTGAAGGAAAACATCGTGAGGAAACCTGCATGCCTAAGAGTTTTATCGAAGGTTTGTGAAGTCCGCCAACCCGCACTAGGCCAGCGTGGTGGACTATGGCCTAAAACCCTCTCAGTTTGAGAGGAGCCCGTGCCCAACAGTGGGACAATTTCTTAACAGGGTTAATATTATTATTATTATATGTATTGTGTATTATTTTGTATCACCATACCTGTTGGTTTTCTATAAATAAATAACCCATATATATTTGCTTCGGTCGATATTTGCTTGTGCATAAGGAATTTGTATTTGTAAACGCACCGATTTTATTATACAACGCAACTTTTTGTTTTTTACATAAAAAATATTGAGTTCTTAGATTTACGCGAATATTACACATGAAATAAAACTATTTTACAGTTTTTTTTTTTTTTTTTTTTAAAACACCGTCGCTCAAAGAAGTCTGCAGTCTGTGAACATGTCCTTGACCGCACCCGCCATAACATCAGATTTGATAGACCACAAATCCTCGTGAAAGAACACCGATTCCTACCAAGGATGGTTCGCGAGGCTATTGAAATTAAAAAACATCCTAATTTCAATAGAGAAGATGGCTGGGTGCTTCCATCGTCTTGGGATCCGGTAATTAATATAATTAAATCCAAAACCAAGCATAACACTGCAAGACCTCAAGACACCGTGAGCTCATTCTGCGTAGATCGGACCAACAACAACAAAAATAATTAAGAAGTTTGAGGGTACCCCGGAACAACTATGCCTATTGGACGTCTAACACCTCAGTCCCTCCCGTGACCATGGGTGCTGCAAAGCACTCGAAACGTCGGGAACTAAAAATAAAAAAAATAAACCGCGATAAAATCTGTAAAATAGTTTTATTTCATAAAAAATATTGCTTCATTAGTCTACCGCCACATGTTGTAGCTGACCATCGCGAGCTCCTGGATATGAAGCGTTTTTTAGGTAAATTTTCACAACAGCCTACAACATGCACAACAACCGCCGGATTATGGTTGTACAGTGTACACAGTACACCTCTGTCACCCCTCTCTGTCTCTGCAGGACGACTAAAATTACACCATGTATTTCCCGCCTATATTCGCCAAGCGGGGTGACATATTTTTTATACATGGTGTAATTTTAGTCGTCCTGCAGAGAAAGCCCAGGTGATGTATCAAACACCTTCTGTTCACTCGTACTAAAAAAAATTTGAAGAGAATACCACAATTAGTAAAATCTCCATAATAATATTTAGCACATTAAAAATACAAAGTGCAAAGTGAATTAAGGAGCGACGGTTCGTCAGCTGGCCGGTAGATACCTTTGGTATTTTCACCCTAGCTATGACATTCAAATAGATCAGGTATGTAGATGTTACTTATTGAAGTGTTCTTTTTATTCATTTTTTTATTACCGGTAGACATTAAACACATTAACTGGGCTTTCGCTCTAGGACGACTAAAAATACATCGTGTATAATATGTGTGTTTCTAATAGTGTACACTTCTATATAGAGTACTCAAAGGCGTGCTGTTGTCAGTATATTTTTTTTTTGGCATTTGATAAACCTTGTAATTAATCAATGACGTAAGTAGATACACATATACTTGTTTCCCTTCAAATTCGATAACAAAATATTTTTTTTATATAAATAATTCAATGACACTTCATCTTGTCACTTTTTACTTCAACTACAGCTATCTACAGTAGCCACATCGGTATGCGGCCTTCACTCAGAAGATCCGGAAAGATTTTTTTCCTCCTTAATTAATATAATACATTTTCAATCACATACATGCATAACGTCATGAGTTCTTTGCGGGGAAGTCACATATTATCTTCATGAAGGTACTTATTAATCTTTTGTTTTTCCTAGTACAGATCCAAGGTTTCAATAATCCTGAAAATTGTTTCCTTAGAATCAATTATTTGATGATTTCTCTGTACTTGCCACTTTTATATATAATTGATGTGTAGTAAGACTACGTTAGGCAAAAAAAATCCAGCTCTCCCCTGATGATGGGCTCTATGAAGTAAACCATGAAGGCAGAGGGTTTTCGGAGCGATCCTCGCAGAGATTTCGGAGCCCCTCCGAAGTCTCGAAGCCGGCAACTGTAGAGTTTTTGTCAGTAACATACGTCCCGAAAGCTTCCCCTGAAGATCTCGGAGGACATACATGAATGGAACATTGAATATTACAATAATTATTGCCGTAAAAATAATTGCTTATCCACACATATGTTGGTAATATGTCGATTAGCGCCATGCATATTTCGCAGTTTTATTTAATTGATTTTCTACATTGTTGTATTATAGCCGTTACCATAAAGTAATCAGCGAAAACAAGTTACTTTAAGCAAAAGTGTTAAGACCAGAGGCTAAAGAGTGGGCAGAAACGTTATTAACGATTTCATTAATTGATTTAATTGAATTGATTTGATGATTGATTGATTTAATTTAATTTTTGAAAACTAGTTTTTTTCAATAGAATCTAATCCGCGTATTTCGCTATTTTGCAGGAAATTTACTTCGGTAGCTGTGAAGGTATACGATGACGTCAGTCACGACGCTGTTATTTGTTATGACAAGTGTTCATACGAGATATCACAAGAATAATGACATTCCACGCTTTATAATTAAAACATTTACAGTAATACTGTAATTTATCGTTATCCGTCATATTTATTTCAATGGGTGATGTTTAAGACTTGTCTAAACAAGTCAAATGTAGATGTTTATATTATAAGTGATCAAACGAACTTACCTGAAGTGAAGTTCGATCATTATTATACGAAGTCCTTCGTTCGAAGATATAACATGCAGCTCTCTCTACTCGCTTGGCAAGCCGCTAAGTTTTTTAGAAACGTCAACGCCTCCTCTATGGTATCTGTGGACATAACCTCTGCGACCATTCCTTTTAGAAGTAGTACATTTCAACTTTACCAACGGGCAGGGCGGGTTGGGTACTTATATCTTCGAACGAAGGACTTCGTATAATAATGATCGAACTTCACTTCAGGTAAGTTCGTTTGATCACTTATTATACTGTGTCCTTCGTTCTCGATATAACATGCAGCTGTTTAGAGCTATAAGGGTAAAGTTGAAGTATACCACATGAATGTCATTTTTAAGCGTGAGCTCTAAAACATAATATGTCATGAGTACATTTGTATAACACATTCCTGTTGTTTGCATTGCTACACAACACAAATACAACATATATTGTTTCTTACAACCAGTCTGTCTAACTTATTCAAAATAAATTTATTTAATCAAATTCTATAACATGTTATGTTATATAGCGTAGATCCATCCCAACAAAATTCTTTAAAGCACCTGTTATAGCACACCTGTTGTCCATAACTCATTACTACCGGGTAATAATAATCAATCATTACTTATCAGATATCAGTGCATTCTCCATCTGTTATGTCTTCTATATGTAGATTTTTTTTTTTTTTTTTTTATAGTAGTCTCTTTATATAACGAGAGTTGAGGAATTACCGATCCAGAACTTTGTTTATATGAAATTAATCTCTTTATAATAATTCTTGTATCATAGAAAACCCTTCCGAAACGAACTATGAGAGTGGAGGAAGCCAGTAAGTAAAGAACCTGTTGGAACCCCGCTACCCCCTGCCTACCCCGCAAGGGGTCTGGCGTGACGATATAGATAGAGATAGATAGAAAACTCTTACTGTGTACTAGATCTGGAAACAAAGTATTTTAGTACCCAATCTATAACAATATAAGACAAATAAGACAGGGAAACCTGTTTCCCCACTAAAGTGTCTTCCAAGTGGGGCTTTTTTTTTTTTTTTATCAAATGATCTCGTTTTTGAGTACAGTACCAGACAAAGGCTACAAATTATATTGGTGATTATAAGGATGCTTTGCTATAATTACTTATTTAATTTATGATAAAGTATTTTCCTTTATGTCAAAGTTCGGTTATATTTAATGTTAGTTATATTTATAATCTTTAAAGATGTACATATACCAAAATTTAACATTTGGTACTAGAGGCCTTTGTACTAATGTCCTTATCTAGAGCTATTCCTCACATAAGGCTATGTACATTAACTATATGATCTCGCCCCCCACCCCCTCCCCCATTTTTGGGTTTGGAACGAAGGGCAGTGCTGATGTGTGGTAACCTAATTTAACCTGCCCCACTGTTAAACTATACTACTACTATTATTATATATTTCGAAACTATCCCGGAATCATTTCCATGTCCTGAGTGGCCACCTAAATATTTATGTATCACTTAACAATTCGTTCTTGCGCAATAACGCCCGCGAACATTCATTTTTGGCAATACGATCGGGCCACCCCTGACCCGTTATATTACTGATGAAAATTATACTCAAATTTACTAATTTAGTAATGACTTAAGTAGCGAATAAGTCACAGGCAACTAGACCAAACCACGGACTATAACTTTATGATATTGGGAATCCTATTCATCACTTAACTTTTTCATACCCTTAAATGCCACACTTCCTCTGCTTCTTTGTATGTGGCTGTTTTTTATAAGTAGCAACTGTAATGAGTAACTTTCTAGTAAGTTCTAGATTTCCAACTGTGAGAATTGAGTGTCACTTAACTTATACATGTAGTACCTACGTATCATTCATATTTCATTTAATATCATAATATTTTTTGCGCCCTCGCCTACCCACTTGGGATCTGGCGTGGTCTTATAATTAATAATAAATAAATAATATCAAGTTCCCTAAGACTAAGGTTATTGCAGATACTACCTAATATTTATCATACCTGTGATAAAAATATACTTTTGATTATTCTTGTTTAAGATAATCTATACTTTTAAATATTGTAACTCAATATTTCATCAACTATATCATGTCAACCTAATATCGTTAAATTTTTAAATAGGTATTATTATCAAGTCATTTGCATGACTTTATTTTCTTTTTATATATAGATACATTAATAAGATACATGTAACATGTGGATGTAATAATTTAAATGTAACAATATGAAAAATGCAAATTTATTGTATGACATTTCCAATTCAATATTTTTACACTGAACCACCTTCAAATAAATTACAGCATGTATAGTGCTCTAAAACCACCTGTTTCCATAATAGTAGCAGATTGTGTTTGTGTCATATCTCCGATATCCTAACTGTACCAGAACCATCACTGGTGCTCAATATAAATGTGCACATTCAAAACTAAACACAAACCTATTTTTTATAGTTATTAATTACTTGAATAATTTTATTTGATTATATATTATTTATTGATTATCATATTATCAAACAAAAGTACAATAAAAACATCTAATTCTTCAATTCATGAATTGATGTATAATCTTTCCTCTGTGTGTCTCAAATTTCTAATGTATTAATTACACTATAAATGATGCAGGACGTAACCAAAAACCAAAACCATTGGACTCATTACCCAATAGAAAGCTGAATAGCTCCTAATAAATTTTTATTAGTATATTTAATATGACTCTAATGTCTATTATTAGCATTGAGTTTCTTTGTGGGATAAGGATTATAGCACCGTTGTGATCATCTATCTTTAATTAAATTCTAATGAGAATGGCTATAAATTGTATATCAATTATTAAAAATTATGTTTCTAATAATAATGTTTCTATACATAATGGTAAATATATGTAGGACCAGATGTTTTAACCTTCACTTGTCTGGATTACTTGCAGTATTTGCACAAAACCCATAAAGTTATGTTTGCCGTTGAAGGCAGACAGACACACATTTTTATTAGTGTCATAGATACATTGTTACATACCAAAGTCAGTGAATACCTTTAGCCTCCAATATTATGGTTTATTTGTAACAGCCATGTTGTATTCCTGAATGTTTAACTGATTTTTTCAGTAACATAAAAAAAAAAAACATAACAAGCCTTTATGTAAAAAGCCTAGCAAGCTTTTCTTACCTCACATTCTCTGGTAGGAGACTTCCAATATCCATTGAAATTTGTTTTTGGTGGGCTGATAGGTACACTGTAGGTACATTTATACATACATTTGTGGATAGGTGTACATTTTTACACACCGGATGAGGATTGTTGTTCCATATTGGTTACAACAATGGTGGTTTTTTGAAATTTAAACTACTGCTTATGAATAGATAGTTATAATTCCATCTTGGTACTCCACTATATTAACCTTATTTAATACAAAATATATACTGCTGACCACAAAGGTTCTTATCCCAATCAATGTTTCATGACTGTATTGTTAGGACTCATCTTCCCTGGCTACCCTGCAAGGGGTCTGGGCTGATAATATTGATAATTATTAGTTTTATGTTAACTGGATAGACCAGGTATTTTATATTATATTTTAAGGATGTATGTGTGTAACACAAATTATTGTACAACTTGCCTGTCTCAGCATCGGTAGGCTGTGATATTATATTTGGAATATTTCCACAATTCTGTTGCTTGTCAGTTATAACAGGCATTGTTATAAGTAGAGACTACTTTGGCTCATCTGTTTATAAACCCTGTTCAGGGATAAATATTGCAAGGTTTACCTTTTTAATACAAGTGCTCATAATATTGCACAATTCTTTGTGTAATAAGCTCCACTTTGGGCTATTTTAGGATTATTATACAAGTATGTCTAATAATGAAATCAATGCAAAACATTATGTTTCTGCAAAGGGGTGGCTTATGTTATTAATAATGTATTGTTATTCATAAATTCATAAACAATGTCCCTTTAGTTACCCTTTCAGAAAGTCTCCTTTAGGAGATATAATATCACAAATTGCTTATAGTTTATAGCAATAGTCTTTGTATTTACTGTTTAAGGTATGTATGTTGGGTAACATTTTAGTTTCTTACCATTGTAGAAATGTGAACCGCACAGGAGCACCTCATGGGTGAAACCTATGAGTAGTATGACCTTCAGCACATATCTGGTATGGGCCCCAAGTCTTGCGGATCACGCCGATGCATCTCGTACACCGCTCGTGTCCTTGAATTACCGTTAAGTCTTGCGGACCACGTCGATGCATCTCGTACATCGCCCGTGTCCTTAAATTGGCATCGATCCTTAACAATCATTATTGATTAATGTCCCCGTTAATTTCTCTCATTAGAGGTATTACCTTGCCAATTTATAGACGGTTAATAATTGTTTGCAGGTATATTGCGTGTTAAACTGTTTTTACACGAAGAGGGACATGAGACTTCGTAAGTTTACTTTTCGAGTGAAGACTTTACAAGTCTTAATATAATAAACCTCACGTCTCCAAATATTCGATATTATATACATAAACAAGTTAAGCTGAAAACGCCACAAATAAACAACTATCAGTTGATCTTTTTTGAATGTACTCTTTTGTCAAGACGTAAAATATTTCTGAATTTGCCTATACGATGTTTTAAATTTATTTCACAACATCAACAAACCTTTTGTTATATAATTTCACTGCTACGATTATTTGATTAAATTAAATGTCGACCAAAACTTTATTACAAGGCATCGGCTGCCACGCTAAAAGAAAGAATGGTCGCAGAGGTTATGTCCACAGATACCATAGAGGAGGCTTTGACGTTTCTAAAAAACTTAGCGGCTTGCCAAGCGAGTAGAGAGAGCTGCATGTTATATCGAGAACGAAGGACACAGTATAATATCTAAATATAATATAAACATCTACATTTGACTAGAAATATTTTAAATGACCATCAGTGACCATTGCCATGTCAAGTTATTCGAGCAATGTTACCTACCTTTCTTTTTGATTCTATTTATTTTCGAATTGCCCCCAAGGATGGGCGCGGGGCGTGTCATACTGCTACCGACTAAAAACTCACGGCCACTGCCGGCATCGACACTTCGACGCTCCCGGATCTCCTCTAGGTACGCGCCGGAACACCTCTGTGCTCGGAAGAATCTGCCATCAAAGGGAGAGAATCGAGTCCCTAGCCCTTCGACACGGTCTTCATGAGGGTGTGGGTTATACCACGTCGTTCCATACACCGCAGGGTCGCGCGTGAATAGATTACAAATTACAAAGAAAATGACAGCTAAAAAAGCATACATTCAGATGAATATAGAACCTCCTTCTTTTTTAAATCGGCTAAAAACCAAGTTTTGATATACATACGCATTTGCACCTACTCGTGGAAATGAGTTTAACATTAATAATGACCTTAGATCTCTTTATCATGGTAGTTTAAGCGAACTGAGGTATTTAACGCGTCCTGACGTTAGCTATGGTTGGATCGAACTAAACTAAAAAAAAACATCACGCCTAGCTCCCCTGAAGTGTACTGTGAACACCAACCTTTCGCCAACGATATCAGGTCCCATGTAATAGGGAGCGAGCCTATTGCCATATGCCGGGCACAATTCAAGACTCCGGACTGATACTGGGATTTTTTCGATAGAAAAACTAGATTCGTCCGACCAAAGTTTAGAAATCAAGACCTCGTGATCGCAACGCGCTTTATTTGCCGCTAGACCAACGAGGGAGCCTAAAAAATTAACCTTCCAAATTCTACCGAACATTAATAGAATCTTAGTAATTTTCATTAAGGCCAAGGCATAGTGCGCGTACGCACATCTAAGAGAATAGCCGCCGCGTCACCTGTCGTTACAACACATTAATCATTAACCTGTGTTTTAAGCATTCGTGACGACATTGATTCTTCAGACATCATTATCGTTACTCGGTGTATTTTTTCATTAAGGATGGACAAAGCGGTGGGAAATGGTGGAGGTAATGAAATAGATATTCGCATGTGATGTAACTGAAGTGTTTGTGACGATGACGATGATTTTCTCCGAAGGTATCAATGGAAAACGTTTTTTCGATTTCTCACATTTTTAGTAGGTATACTAACCTCATCAGGTTCGATAATACTTTTAAATACTTATAAAAGTAGGGGTCGATTGGTTTTCAAAAATGATTGCCTATATACGTCCCACCAAATTGTATATTTTGTCAAAATGTCTCAGAATCTAAAAGAAAGTCTAATAACGGCGGTTAGGGTACCCTAACCGGCAATTACTGTCCTATCTAAAAAATATATCCTATGTAATTATAGACTTCAATAAAATACATCTAGATCTAAATCTGTATTACCGGTAGCTTGTACATATGTAGTGAGTGTTATATTATGCATTGTTATGTAACGTGCTATTTAAATAATCTTTTCATTTGTCTCCACCTATGTACTTTCAAATGCGGTTACACTTGCCACTGTACCATTCCACGAGTTATATCAATTGAAACGGGGTTCCGTAGAAATAATTATTATCAAATTCAATAGCAGCGCGTTTGTTTAAATTTGAGACTTGTAATCGTGAGGATTGATTAGACTAGTAAGATATGTTATTGTGATGCAGAAAGGAAAATGATTATGATACTTGGTGATGAAATTATTTTTACAATAACAAGTGAAAAATTATGAAGTTTAGTGTGAGGCCCTGGAAAATCGTATCTTTTGAACATGAAGGAACCCACGTCATTGTAGCATATGTAGCATATGTGACATTATGTAAAACCCAAAGGTAACTAGAATATTTACTCTGGACCTCGTGGCTACCATTGACACGTGGCTTAATATAAGATATCTACAGAAAAGAGTAGCACTATTCTAATACCTATACTGATTCTAGTACCCATAGTATTATCATTAGCAGAATGACATCCACTACAGGACAATGGCCTCTCCTAAAGATTGCCACGACGACCACCTCTGTACTGTACACATCCAAGTTTTTACCGCGACCTATAACAGGTAACCGATCCATCTTGTATTCTAAAAGACGGATCGATGACCTGGTATAAATCGCGGTACGTAGTTTCATGATTAGAAATAGGTGTTTTCTTTAAAGCTACCACGGAACTCTAAAGTGATTCAACATTATCGTGCTCCTAACTTATACACGCAAGTGGTATAGAATAGTAAGAATCATTAACACTAGACTGTGCTAGAACCACTAATATTATTCTTTCGCCGTGTTTAAAAATACGAAACTGTCTTTATTTTTAAATGTGTCAAATATTTTTATGTATCAGTAGGACCCAAAAGACATTTGTTAAAAAACATTACGAAGTAATAAAGCAAATTAACCAGACACTTCTGCACTAAGTATTGGATTTATCCCATCAGGTTAGAGTTATTAAGATTATCATGCTCTGTGAATTATTCAGACATTGGTGAATGTTCAGAGCTTTTATATATATTTCTGGTGACCCAGTGCCCCCTTGCGACAGTTACCTTAACGAATTGCATGTTTAAGTAATTAATGGATAATATTTGGAAACGAGTTGCCAATCAAAATAATAACATAGACATTTATAGATTTAGAAATGGTCTTCATTAACCGCGAGGTTAAGTATTTTAAAACACGCGTTTATTTATATCTTATTGAAGTATAGAAAGAAATATTAACAATAAAAAGAGTCTACTCTCTTAGTCTTGTAAAATTAAGACTGTAAATTTAATTATTTGGTAGCATACATATTTTAACAAAATATAAAATACTAGCATTTTACCGCGGCTTCGCGCCCGGGCGACAACAGCGCCACCTACCGGGTCTGTGCTATTTCTAAATAACAAAGCTTTCTAATAGTGGAAAAAATATTCAAATCGGTTCAGTAGTTTCATGGTTTATTGATAATAAACTAACAAATCTTTCCTCTTTATAATATTTGTATAAATCGCTCATTCCCGATTGCAACCACTGACTGCTTTCCCGTGTAGACTATCTATATTATTTTTGAGGGTTCTGTACTTCAATAGGTACAAAAGGAATCCTTATAGTATCATTCTATTGTCTGTACTCCTATTCAATACTCCGCGTGTCTGTCTCTGCGTCTATCCATGCATCCGCCCTTCCGTCCGCACCTCTCTGTGAAAAACCAAGCGGTTTTTGTTTTTCAAGCCGGGCTATGTAAAACGAATACTTATATGAGAAAATAGCATATAATAATGTAACCCTGGACTTTGTCATTACAGGCTAATCGACGACGAGGTTTCACTTCTATGCTCATTTTTAAAATCCAGACCGAAACAAGCATTGGCTTTGCAAACATTGAGCTTGCGACTATTAGATTCAATAGGCGGAGCGGCATAGGCTCTAATGGACCAAGCCGTCGCTACTGTCACAGTAGCTGTAAATTGCTTCATAATCTTCACCTTCGCCGCATGCAACTAAGTATACACACAAACACAACACTGACGTGTTAAAAAACACGGCAAACATGATTGTGCACACCCGGATTTGAACTGAGGACTGCTGCCCGTCACTTAATCACAGTTGTCTTAACTGAAGGTTTGTTAATTAAGTTCACCTTCGCTGATTTTATCTAATTTGTAAGTACCTCGAAATAGTAGGGTATATGTGGAAAGACGTTAGTCAAATTACTATATTGCCAAACAAAGAAAAATACTGTTGGGATTGATAAAAGATTTTTACTGCGGTAATATACCTTTGCCTTCACAGAGGGGTTTTTATGAATATTTTAATATAAAGCTTTGCTTCACACTAGAACTTGTTAATTGCACCGGCGCATTTCGCTTTGGGATCCCGGAGAAATTCTATATCTGTAGAGGCTAACTTGTTTTTTTTATATTAATGAATCATCCGACACCACTTCTGGGCAAAGACACTCTCAACTCACTCGAGGTGAGAGACATTAGGTTATATACTCTACCACGCGACCCCAGTGCGGTGCGGTGGAGACAAGTTTGTGGCCAGCTGCTGTTGGAACATATCAAGCCGCCTATAAGGCTTCCAACTTGGCTTAACGACTACCACATTATGTGATAACCGACACCATCGGCTTAACATGTCATCCGAAGCACAGAGATGGTCGAATATGAAAATGCTACAAATGGCCACCCATTTCAGAGCGACCGAGCCTTGAGCCAGCGCTACGAGCGCTTGCGGTTTTTAATGTGGTAAAGGTCCCAAGTACCTCAGTATTTTCCATAGAGAACTGAGAATCTTCTGGACGTTTTTCCGTGAGGAAGTTAATGGACTTTTTCTTATTTACCATTCCTTAAAAAACCAAAAGAGCCGATTTATCGGTTTTCTTTAGGTCTGAATACATAAAAAAAACGATAATTCGGCTCTTCCGGTTGTGAGCTCGTCGTTCGTGTATTAGGTATATGTATATATTTCGATTTAATCAGATCTCTTCCTCATTATCTGATCTAGTTGCTACTTGTGGGTCACGAGTGGCGTTTGACCCAGACCCACATCTGATGCGTCACGTCTGTACTAAGGCCACTGGAGGTGAATGCGTCCGCGCACATGTGAGAACCATCTCACGCATGTTGTCCTCGAAGCCTTAGGTGTGCTTACTACCTTCAAGAATATGAGGTTTCTTTTCCTTTACTTGGAGGTTCAATCATCAGTCGAGAGACATGAATTACTGGACAAAAGCCTCCAAAAACATTGCCAAGACAGACTTTACTTTACTTTAATATTATAAAGAGGAAAGATTTGTTCATTTATTTGTAATTGATAAACTCTGAAACTACTGAGCCGATTTTAATAATTCTTTCACTATTATAAAGCCTCATTATTCAGAAGTAATAGTAGGTGGCGCTGTTGTTGGCCGGGTTCGAAACCGCGGAAAACAGATAGTCCTACTAATATTATAAATGTGAAAGTTTGTATGTTTACATGTTGGGATGTTTATATGTTTAAATGTTTGTTATCTATCAATCTTTATCATCACGGCAGATCCCTTGCGGGGTAGGTAGAGAGTACAGAGTTCCAACAGATTCTTGCCTTACATACCTCTCTTTCCGGCCTCCTCCACTCTCATAGTTCGTCTCATACACGCTCGCCGGTTACGGAGACTCTTGACTTGTCCTTCAGATAAACCCCGGTCTATTTGGTCGTGGTAAGACTTCTAGGTCTTCCCCGGTACCTACATCCTTCCACTTTCGCATTGTATATCAGTTTTGTCACGCTCTCATCTTGCAACTTTTCAACCTTTATTCTTTCAAGTTCACCGAAAGGGATACGCTCTTGCCAGTGCCTCCACTTCCTGAACAGACCACTAAACGGACGATTTAGCGCAGTGGTTAAGAGCTTAAGCCGCTCCGCACACTGTGTCTAATACCCACCCACGACACAGGAATAAATCCTAGTGTGGGGCTACGTTTTTGTAAAAAAATAAAATAAAAAAAAAATAAAAAAATCAAAAAAAAAACCGCGCAACTACGAGATAGTGGTCTGATTCAAGAGTGGAGCATCTATACGCACGCGTATCTTGGAGTTTGCTTAATTAAATGCTTGCTGGATTAAATCTATCATGCTTTTTTGTTTATTCCTTCTCCGCGTGTACATATGAATATCCTTGTGTTAGAATATCGTATTAGACACAAGGAGGCCTCTTTGCAAACATACATTTACAATGACCTTACCTGCATCGTTCACTCTCTTATCACCATAAGGACCCAGAGCAGCGTGCACTCTCGGCACTATACACCCCACGACTCGCCAGTTCGGGCCCGGCGTGATGGGTGGCGGCCCCCATCGCCGCTTGCCCTTATATTCGTACCGACGGGGGCGGGCCAGTACGCTTCGCCTCAGGGGGACGCCCTAGCCCGCACTGCGGTATATCTTCGGTTAAAGATTGTATCCATAATGATTTCCAGGGATCGCGACGAGCACGCTCTTGGACAGACCCCCGACTTTGTTACTCAATCACGCAAAAACTGCTAAACAGATATGGATGAAATTTAGCACACAGATAGTTTATTACTTGAATTAACCAATAGGTATGGGACTTTATATTCTGGAATAATTTTAGGCTCCGGACGAAGTCGCGGGCAGAAACTAGTAATACATAAAAGTTACTTCGCAATATTTGTAATTGTCTCTTATTGGCCTATACAATATAAATACATATTTCTGACTTTGACGACATATTATGTGTCTTGTTATGGCCCTGAATCAGCTTTTCTAATGTAAGAATAATAAGTATTAAGTATTGGTGAATAAAGATTTATAATTATTTCCAAATTATTAAATTGATGATAAATACATTTACTTACTTCATCAAAAGTCTAAATACTAATGTTACGAAAACTAAACCCCAATTTAATGACGATTTCTTAAAAAACTGTACCGTGGCCAATCTGATGGCACCTGCGTAATTGCTTCATGGATGGCGCCGCATGCAAGCGCATTAACATTGACGCAAAAAATTATTAATGCAATAACAGTTAAGTTTTTCAAACTCGAGAGAGCTTTAGTACTTCTAGATAGACGTTAGCGTAACGCTATTGAGTTGTAATTCCCTTCCTTTTAACGCTATAAATTTACCGAATAAAGATAACCGCGATAGCACGTTTCTCGACAACGTTACGCTAGCGACTGTCAGTGCTATAAGCCCTTTGAGGGATAAGCACAAACCATTTGACATTATAGTCACGTTGTCGAAATAGCTTGCTGTCACGTTCATATTCATTAAGCAATATTGTAGCGTGAAAAGGAGCATTACGCCAACGTCATCCTCTTGGTGCTAAGCCCTCAAAATCCACGTCATACATCATTATCTCCACATGAAACTGGGTCGAGACTGGTCTGTCATCCCGACGTATTAACCGTGACGCTGTATATTTGCTTTTTGGATATCACCTCAAAATCAACATCCATAAATCGATTTCGGAACCCCAGCCCTAAAATTCACACGCTCAAGCGTAACGGATCGATAAACAGATCGAGTGGTATCAGAGTACCACACATATAGCAATCCGTGGAACATGGTGACCTCGTAGATATTATTTCTACATAAATGAGATCCACTTGACACGCACGCATTTGAGCACAAGATGTTAAGGTGGTGATATACGATTACGTTATTACAAAGATTCTACAAGCTAGATCTTTGACGATTAGAAATGTTAAGCAAGGCCAAGCGTGATCTAATCCTAGATGATTTTCGGATGATAGCATCTTTATTCTTCGGAGAGCTTTGATCCCAGCTGTTGTCACCGTCTGTAGACACGGCTTGTTGATACCAAATTCTGCAATCATTGAAGATTCCGTTAAATCTAAAAAAACTAAAAATTAACACCGTCGCGCCTATATTCCCCAAGCGGCGGTAGCAGAGGTGTATTAAGTACACCCACATTTCGCCGAAAATGTTAGGTTCCATGTAATAGGGGGCTAGTTTATTGCCACATACCGGGCACTCCAGACTCCGGACTCATACTGGGAATTTTTTCGTTAGAAAAACTGCAAGTATCCGACCTAGGATTTTTATTACTCTAAAAGCTTCATCATCACCTTCAGCTGAAGGATGTCCACTGCAGGACAAAAGCCTTCCCAAAGATCGCCCGACGACCGGCTTTGTACTGTACGCATGTAGATTTTACCCGCGACCAGATAATTCGTATAAACGCTTGCTTCAGGCCAAAGGACATTGTTCTGCGCCCATACATGATTTGCCCCAGAACCAACAGCAATGAAAAAAACGTGAATGATTTCAAATCACCCATAAATTCTCTTAAGGAATTTATTATTAAACGGACAAGCAGAGGCAGCAATCGCAATATTGCACAAAAGTATTAGATTTTGAGGTTATAATTCAGTAGCCATTAAAACATGTGTTGACATTTAGCAAAGATGTCGGCGACTTCGATATAAAAACTACAATACTTTGAAATATTCGTTTTAGATTGCAAATTGTCCGTTAGATACGGATATTTGCCATTATTTTGATAAAATAGATAAATAATAATGGCATGGGTCAAATGTTTGTTGGTTCTGGGGCAATTTTCGACAATGTCCTTTTTATCAATTTTTTTTTAAACGTAGCCCCACACTCGGATTAATTCCTGTGTCGTGGGTGCGTTTACAAACATGAAAATTCACATACACAAATACCCAGACCGGAGCAAGTAATTGTGGATCATACAAAGATTTGTCCCGTGCGGGACTCAAACCCGCGACTATTAGACGCAGTGGGCAGAGCGGCTTAAGCTCTTAACCACTGCACTAAATCGTCCGTCAAATCAATGTTTTGTATCACCGTGGGACTATCGATAGTATTTGGCATATTCAATTACATACATCTACCCGTTCCAGAAAAAAGAGTCTTAGCCGTCGGACTGACAAACAGGCGGACCATGAAGTGTTCCTATGAGTTCCTATATATATTTTACCACAGTAATTATAATAATGAAACGCTAGAAGCGAAATAGCGCACGATTTTTTTCAAAACCACTGTCGCCACATTGGTACAGTTTAAAAAAAAATAGAACATTATTCCTCTAAAAATATTTTCCTATATATTGTATTACTTTATAAGTACAGTTTTGTAAGACTCATGGCAACTTTTGCCACTGGATCACATTCATTGGTCCACGGATTCCTGAAGGATTTTGTGATAATTCTCTCTCATGTGTGGCAACAAGTTTACACGGAGTTTTTGGCGGGTAATGGAAGAGTGATGTCAATTTGTTTTAAATTCCAAAACTTGTGTTATTTCGAATTATAATGTGTAATGTTGGTGGAATATTAACCATTACGTATTCTTATATGTGCACGAGTGAAGGTAATTGTAACAAAGTGATTAAACGTGCCTTTTCGATTTCCCTCAAAACGGTTGAAGCAATTGGTATGTAAGTATCCATCGCTATACTATCCAGGGTGGGGCACTTCATCAACTTTATAAGCATCTTTGTCATCAAGTTCATCGGGGAGATGAATTAATTTAGAAATGAGTATACGTAATACTTGACATTGGCAAAATACGCGCAGTCGTGAAGCCATGTGAACATAAAAAAACAAGTTTATTTATTTATTATTAAGGTTTACCAGCGCTTATACACACTAATACTTACAACTAGGTTTGACAGTATTATAGATAGAACATAAGTGTGACAAACTATTACAGGTAAACACCACATGCAATTTGTAAAGACGACAAAAATACTTACTTTATAAATTAAAACTGTTAAACCAAAAAAAATAAAAAGTAAAATAAATCTCTATCTATCTATCTATCTATCTATAACCTCACGCCAGATCCCTTGCGGGGTAGGCAGAGAGTACAGAGTTCCAACAGGTTCTTTCCTTACATACCTCTCTGGCTTCCTCGACTCTCATAGTTCGTCTCATACACGCTCGCCGGTTACGGAGACTCTTGACTTAAAATAAAAAGAAGTAAAATAAAATATGATCATAAAAAATAAAAAATATCAAAATTACTTACTTATGTGGTATCAATAATTAAAGAAAACAGAAAAACCAATAACTTTAAAAGAAATTACATAGAAAATTGTGAATTATTATCTAGAGCGGACTCACTGATAACTCTTTGATGCATTTAAAAAGCTTTTTTAAATGCATCAAAGAAAAGCTAAAGCTTTTTTGTTTACTCGGCTATACGTCTTCTAGTGTCTTATTATTCGATTTCTATCGTTTTTACCGATTGAGGAATGAAACCCCAACAAGCATAGTCACGCGCAGGAATTCAAACCCGGGACTCCGTGAAATGCAATGCCGTGTAGCACTAGACCGATGAGGCAGTCACCATAATTATGTAAAATAAAAAATAAATACAGTCACGCCTGTACCAAACGGGGTTGGCAGAGTGCATTGTGCACAGCCATTTTTTTAACGATGTAAGGTTCTTATGAAATAGTGCTACCCTATTGCCATTATACTGGCACAATTCTTTCGGCCTGATATTAGGACCTTGTCCGATCCAGGATTTGAACCCAGAACCTTGTGATTACTACACGCATTTTTTGTCACTAGACCAACAAGGCAGTCCATATAACCATAATTATATTTTGGTTTAATATCCCACAATATCAGTTCATCCGTCCGATCTCATTCGATCACGCGCTGAATACAATAGGAGAGTTATAGAATAATTGGATTGTAGTAATATGTTGGACACAATAACGGCTATGTCTATATTTCGACACACATTGTAAGTATATGGGAAATAGGTTAGATAGAGTGTGGAGCGGTTACGTGATATTGTAAGATGTGACCTCTAGCTGTAAACGTACTTACCACATAGTCTAGAATCTAGATTATCCAGCAAAATACAAACTGATTTGCCACAGCGTGTTCATTGGACACAAATTAGTCACCTTTGATCAACCGACGGACGATTCGGCGCAGTGGTTAAGAGCTTATGCCGCTCTTTCCACTAGGACGAATAGTCGTGGGTTTGATTCCTACACGAGATAAATCTTTGTGTGATCCACAATAATTTGTTTCGGTCTGGGTATTTGTGTATGTGAATTTTCGTGTTTGCAAATATACCCTCGCCTCAAGGATAAATCCTAGTGCGGGGCTACGTTTTTTTTTTGTAAAACACCAGGTGATTAAAGTGGTTTTAACAGACGGCTTGGTCCAGTGGTTAAGAGGGTTAGCCGCTCCACACACTGGATTCGAGTAGTCGCGGGTTCGATTCCCGCACGAGGCAAATCTTAACGTGACTCACAAATATTTGTTCCGGGATTTTGTAATGTGAATTTTATGTTTGTAAACGCACCTGCAACGCAGAAATAAATTCTAGTGTGGGAGTAGGCTTTTTTTTTAAATAATGGCGAAGAATAATAAATGAAGAAGTGGGTCTAGCCCGATCATACCGATTGCGAACTCAGTTTAACATTTGTCTACTCAGCCTATTTTACAGTTAATAGGCTGTTACTGAGTCAGCGAGCCACATCTCAGCCCTATTGCCACTTTTTATAAGGTGAGAAAGGGATCGCTCATTATTCCTTAATAAACTGAATTGACGTGCTGCTAAAGGTAATAATCACCTAGTTCGTCGTATGTTAAATATATTTTTAATTATTTTAATTTTTACAATTTTAGGAAAACTGGCAGATTGTACAGAAGACCGAAGAGTACAATCAGCCGCTGTGTATGGCTTTCGTGGACTACGAGAAAGCCTTCGAATCCATCGAAACCTAGGCGGTTCTGGATGCTCTGCAGCGATGTGGCATCGGTTGGCGCTATATGGAGGTGTTGAGATGTCTGTATGATACCGCCACAATGACCGTCCAGCTCCAGGACCAAAAGACCAACCCGATCGAGCTGCGTCGAGGTGTAAGACTAGGGGATGTAATATCCCCCAAGCTCTTCATCAATGCACTTGAAGACGTCTTCAAGACGCTGGACTGGTCTGGGCGGGGCATTAACATCAACGGCGAATACATCTCACACCTTCGGTTTGCCGATGATATCGTCATCGTGGCAGAGTCACTGGAACAGTTACGCGAAATGCTGCCTAGCCTAAATGGAGCCTCTCGAGGTGTCGGTCTCGGCATGAACTTGGATAAAACCAAGATCATGTTTAATGAACATGTCACGCCGGGACCGATCTACGTCGATGGTTCGATGCTCGAAGTTGTTCGGGAATATGTCTACCTTGGACAAGTTGTCCAATTTGGTAGAAACAACTTCGAGAAAGAAATCAACCGCAGGATCCAATTGGGTTGGGCAGCATTTGGCAAACTACGTCACGTTTTCTCTTCGCCTATACCGCAATGCCTGAAGACAAAATTGTACAACCAATGCGTCCTACCTGTTATGACCTACGGGGCCGAGACGTGGCCACTCACGGTGGGACTGGTCCCTAAATTTAAAGTCGCACAGCGGGCTATGGAACAAGCTATGCTCGGCATCTCTTTGAAGGATAAAATTCGTTTCGAGGTAATCCGACAAAGAACCAAAGTTACCGACATAGCTCGCAAACTCAGTAAGCTAAAGTGGCAATGGGCTGGTCACATCTGCAGAAGGACCGACGACCGATGAAGCAAACGTGTCTTAGATTGGAGACCGCGACTTGGTAAGCGTAAGGTAGGACGGCCCCCAGCTAGATGGACCGACGACCTCAAAAAGGTCGCTGCGACAGACTGGATGCGGAAGGCGGAGGACCGTGTGCAATGGCGCGTGTTAGGAGAGGCCTATGACCAGCAGTGGACTGCGATAGGCTGATTGATTGATAGGAAAACTATTTACTTTAGTTATATACTACAACAAGGTCGAAGGTGTGTGAAGTTCGCCAACCCGCACTGGGCCAGCGTGGTGGACTATGGCCTAAGCCCTCTCAGTTTGAGAGGAGGCCCGTGCCCAACAGTGGGACAGTTTCTTAACAGGGCTAATATTATTATTATTATTTATATGTTTATATATATCATATATGTCATTGCCTCGTTGTTTAGTGGTCTATGGCGCGATCGCGATCACGAGGTCCTAACCTCAAATCAAATCCAAGGTTGAACAAAAATTTTATTAAGGTTTTCTATCGAATAATTCATAGTTATAGGTTCTCCAGGTTTCGAAATTCTAATATTATCATGTGGGGGCAGGCAGAGAGTATAGAGTTCCAAGAGCGAAATTCTCGTCGATGGAATGTGGGTCGACCCTGTACACTTTGTGACCCCTGGCTGGACAATGTAGGCGTGGCGATATTTATTTTTTCTTACATCACAAGTGCTAGTCGCTCGCTAATACATAATTAGCCCCGTTGCTAATTAAGGCGTAATTCAAACTACTCGCACCAACATTTCCACCATCTTAATTATCCGTGTTATTTGTATGTTAATGCATGTAGTAGTAGTATCTCTGAGCCGGTATCGTCCATCAACATACATACATACAAACGAGCATATTACCGCCACGGTTCACGTTTCTTGGATTTCGGAAGAAATTATGAAATAATGCAATCATATAATATATTTATACACGACTGCCTCGCTTGTCTAGTGGCGAAGCGCATCGCTTGGTGATCATGAGGCCCTGGGTTCAAATCCTAGGTCAGACAAATGAAGTTTTTCTAACGAAAACTTTATCATTATGTGTTGGGAGTTTGGAATTGTGCCCGATATATGGCAATATGCTCGCCCCCTGTTACATGGGACTTAACATAGTTGCCAAAAAATGGGTGTACTCAGTACACCTCTGCCACCCCCGGCTTGGGGAATATAGGCGTGACGGTGTTTTTTTTTGTTGTTTTTATTTAATAAAATTTTGAATAACCTTAATCATACATATTATAATAAGCATATGATTTATAAAAAACTTATTCTGTTATAAATTTATTTAGTTGCACTTTGTGTGATTGTTACACTAAAAAAGTTCAAAATGGATGTATTCTAAATAAGTATTACTGTAAACAATTTTTGGTAAACTAAATAAACATACCACCGACGATATACATGGCAAAATTGTCTCACTGTACAGATTCGATCATTAGTATCGTCTTTGAAACTATAGATTTAGTATAGTAACTGTTTGAAACTGTTCAAAGATTCAAATCCCAATACGTATCATTTGGAACATTTGAATCAGCTAAATACAAGCACTATCGACCCATCGACCGACATCGCGTAGCGTATTCGTTCGTTCTGTGTTTAGTGAATGTAAGAACGAGATTCAGCTTCAGATTGGAAAGAACTAAGAAGAATATTGTTTGTTCTGTAAGATGAGCGCCTTTGTTTACTGACTGGTGAATGTAAGATCGAGATTCAGATACAAATGAGGCATTTTTTTGTATAACTGATTCGAATCTTGTAGTTCTCGTTCATGTTTCATATCACTGTATCGTATCAGTAAATATTGACACATATCTACCGACGATGTTAGGTCTCAGTGTAAAAGAGGGCGACTCTATTTCCAGCAGGTATGGAGTCAATTTTAAACTCACGACAGCTATCCAGAATATATACATAAAACATTTTGTCCGGTCTAGAATTCGAACTTAGGACTTCGTAGTAAGACTAACAAGTTTGTAGGAGTTATTGTATCGCGTTTTGAATAACATGGATCCAGTAGAAATGAAACAGAATTGCAATATTCGCCTCCCGCGGAAAATTAGTCTAAACTATTCTGTGTTCCGACTGTAACTATTCGGAATTTAGCTAGTCGTTGGGGAACAACCACAGTTGATATAAATAGCAGCTTAAAATGCAGATTTTGAAGTCGGCTTGGACCACTGGTTAAGAGGTTAAGCCACTGTGCCCACTGGATCACATAGTCGCGGGTTGATCTCCCACGTAACAAATCTCTGTGTAATCCACAAATATTTTATTCGATCTTGGTGTTTGTGTTTAATTGGTTCAGAAATATTTGGTCAATATTTTAATATTTAACTAATAAATGACGCCACCAAATGAATTGAAATAGAAAATATAAAAAAAATAAAACGAAAAACTTATTGCTAACTTCGTCGCGAGAAAAAATATATATATAACGGACGACTTAGCGCACTGGTTGAGCATAAGCCGCTCCACCCACTGCCTCTAATAGTCGCGGGTTCGATTCCCGCACGGGACAAATCTTCGTGTGACCCACAATTATTTTTTTTAGTCTGGGTATTTATGTATGTGAATTTTCATGTTTGTAAACGCACCCACGATACAGGAATAAATCTTAGTGAGAAGCGCCGTTTAAAAAAAAAGAAATGTAAATTGAAAATATTAACGATTGAGCGTTGCCTAGCACCGTAACAACAATAAAGCAAATAAAATATTTTCTAACCTATTAAGTGTTTATTTGAGCGTTTTTAGATTTAACGGTTTGTGTAAATGAATTTCATGTTTCTGAGTGCACCCACGACACAGCTACAATTTTTAGTGTGGAGATACCTTTATTAAATATAAATAAAGAACTGGACCAAGCCGTCGCCAGGGTCGAGCAGAATCGGCCATCTCCCCATCCCGCTTGACCATCTCCTTCTGGGACATAACAGTCACGCAGGCGAAGGATGCGGCCCCCACACCAATTTCCCTGCCAGCATAGCCGCTACTGTTACCGACAGGGAGATGTCCGGTTCAATTCGGTGGGCCAGGATCCACCACTCCGTCGCCCACGCTGGGCACTCTTTAAGCGTGTGCTGGGCGGAACTCTGATCCCCACCGCAATGGTGACAGGTCGTTGTCGCCTCGCTTCCAATATTCCTCAGATTATCACCGAAATAACCGTGACCGGTGATTATCTGAATAAGTCTAGAAGAGACTCTCCCTCTCTTTCGCTGTTGCCAGGCTTCGAAGGGTGGCAAGATAGCTTGGACGATGCGCTTGCGTGCGATGTGCTCTTTGCTAAGTTGTGACCCTAGATTAAGCCGTCTTCGTCTCATAATGATAGTCATGTCCGAACTATTACGTCACCATTGCCGGACGGAATGACGGTGATTATGTTCGACGGTACGGAGCGTATTAACCTACTGCGCACTAAACTTCGGGGTAATGAGGTTAACTGTCTTTTATACATGAAATGTTCTTTATACAGAATGAATTGCATTTCTTTTGTGTTTCACCTAGTTTGATGATGCTTCACCGTTGGAAAGAATCTATCTATCTCTAGAGCATAAAATTTTTAATTAATCTGTCGAAAAGGATTAAAGTTACTGTAATTTCGGTACGTATTGCACACAAATTTCACCCAAGAAATTAAACTCAATATGATAGGGAATCTCAAATAATAAGAAATCAGTGTATACTGATAACTGATATAAAGTTCCAACTGGAGCTTCAAAATCGTTTCGACCTGCTGGAAACCGAAGGCAATGTTGACGAGAAAACCGACACAGTGGTCAAAACGCTACAGGATGTGTCTCGAAGGGTGTTTCCCGGCAAAAGCGGTAACAGAGAGTCTAAACTCTCGCTCGAGACTCTTGAACTTATAAGGCAGAGACGGGAAATGTCATCCACGCAGGCGTCTTCGCCGGATGGGAGGAACCTCAACCGGAAGATCCGGAAGCAGGTGCGACGTGACCTCCGATGTTCCAACTGCCGCGCCATCGCGGCTGCGATTGAACAGAACAGAGGCACCAAAGTCTTCGCTCGCCAGCTAGGTAGATCCCATCTGACGAAACTTAAAACTGCGGGTGGCAAAACCGTAACCTCCAAGTTCCAGATACTCAAGGAAATTGAGAGTTTCTACAAAGACCTGTACGCATCACGGATGACTAAACCCACGAGACCCAGCGCTGACGACCACAGAGCCCCACTCACACGCCACCACATGGAAGACATCCCTAATGTCAACCAGGACGAGGTCAGAGTGGCTCTCGAGCAGCTCATAAACAACAAGTCGCCAGGCGATGACGGAATCACCACTGAGCTCCTAAAAGCAGGCGGGACTCCAATCCTGAAAAAGCTAGCGAGTCTCTTTAATTCCGTCATCCACCAGGGCTTAACACCTCAAGCGTGGAGCGGGAGTGCGGTGGTTCTGTTCTTCAAAAAAGGTGAAAAAACCTTGCTGAAGAACTACAGACCCATCTCACTCCTGAGCCACGTCTACAAGTTGTTCTCGAGAGTACTCACAAACTGTCTCGCCAGAAGACTTGACGAGTTCCAGCCACCGGAACAAGCCGGGTTTCGAAAAGGCTACAGCACCGTAGACCACATCCATACTGTTCGGCAGATTGTACAGAAGACGGAAGAGTACAATCAGCCGCTGTGTAAGCCTTCGACTCCATCGAAACCTGGGCGGTTTTGGATGCTCTGCAGCGATGTGGCATCGATTGGCGCTATATCGAGGTGTTGAGATGTCTGTATGATACCGCCACAATGACCGTCCAGCTCCAGGACAAAAAGACCAACCCGATCGAGCTGCGTCGAGGGGTAAGACAGGGGGATGTAATATCCCCTAAGCTCTTCACCAATGCACTCGAAGACGTCTTCAAGACGCTGGACTGGACTGGGCGGGGCATTAACATCAACGGCGAATACATCTCACACCTTCGGTTTGCCGATGATATCGTCATCGTGGCAGAGTCACTGGAACAGTTAAGCGAAATGCTGCATAGCCTAAATAAAGCCTTTCGAGGTGTCGGTCTCGGCACGAACTTGGATAAAACCAAGATCATGTTTAATGAACATGTCACGCCGGGACCGATTTACGTCGATGGTTCGATGCTCGAAGTTGTTCGGGAATATGCCTACCTTGGACAAGTTGTCCAATTTGGTAGAAACATCTTCGAGAAAGAAATCAACCGCAGGATCCAATTAGGTTGGGCAGCATTTGGCAAACTACGTCACGTTTTCTCTTCGCCTATACCGCAATGCCTGAAGACTAAAGTCTATAATCAATGCGTCCTACCTGTAATGACTTACGGGGCTGAGACGTGGCCACTCACAGTGGGACTGGTCCACAAATTCAAAGTCGCACACCGGGCTATGAAGCGAGCTATGCTCGGCGTCTCTTTGAAGGATAAAATTCGTAACGAGGTAATCCGACAAAGAACCAAAGTTACCGACATAGCTCGCAGACTCAGTAATCTAAAGTGGCAATGGGCTTGTCACATCTGCAGAAGGACCGACGGCCGATGGAGCAAGCGTGTCCTAGAGTGGAGACCGCGACTTGGTAAGCGTAAGGTAGGACGGCCCCCAGCTAGATGGACCGACGACCTCAAAAAGGTCGCTGGGACAGACTGGATGCGGAAGGTGGAGGACCGTGTGCAATGGCGCGTGTTAGGAGAGGCCTATGTCCAGCAGTGGACTGCGATAGGCTGATTGATTGATTGATTGAGTGTATACTGTCCCACTCCCACTGGTCCCACTGCTGGGTGCCTAAAATATCTTGTCTCACAAATCGAGGAGAAAGAGATGACATCATTCTCCACCAGGCGGTCCCAATGCGGCGCGGGAAGGCAGGTTTGTGGCCATCTGCTGTTTACATTGACGGACGATTTAGCGCAGTGGTTAAGAGCTTAAGCCGCTCCGCCCACTGTGTCTAATGGTCGCGGGTTCGATTCCCGCACGGGACAAATCTTTGTGTGATCCACAATTATTTGTTCTGGTCTGGGTATTTGTTTGTGAATTTTCATGTTTGTAAACGCACCCACGATACAGGAATAAATCCTAGTGTGGGGCTACGTTTTTACAAAAAAAAAAAAAACCAACCATAAGGCTTTTAACTTGGCTCAACGACTACCAAATGAAGTGGTAATTGAGAGGGCTCGACATGACCTTCGGAGCAAGGGACGAAATAGAAAATGGCATTGTAACAAATGGTCACCCATCACCCAGATGAATAAGCGAGGCAAACGCTGCTAAATCTTGGTGAACGGAACACCGCGGCCCCGCAGGGCATGAGCGCCTCGTGTGTGATTGTCTAGTAGAACGTAACCTATAGTTATTTAATTTTGTCCCAATTAATTCACTATAATTCCATTCACCGTAAATGTTGTTGACGTCGTTCGGTTAGTGCCGCGTAATGCGTGTAATGATTATGTGGCCTTAGTTTCGAATCCTAGATTAGACAAAGTGTCTCTGGAATTTAGAAATGTCGCCCTCCACTCTGACCGACTGAACCAAAAAACTGAAAGGGATCAACTAAGTGGAAGGATGTAGGTACCGGGGAAGACCTAGAATATTTTACTCCGACCAAATAGGCCGAGTGTTACCTGAAGGACAAGTCAAGAGTCTCCGTAACCGGCGAGCGTGTATGAGACGAAGTGTGAGGGTGGAGGAAGCCAGAGAGGTATGTAAGGAAAGAACCTGTTGGAATTCTGTTCTCTCTGCCTACCCCGCAAAGGATCTGGCGTGATGATATAGAAAGATAAACTAATTTCCATCATCATCACCTAAAGACGTTGACTGCAGGATAAACAACTCCCCCAAAGATTGCCACGATGACCGGTTTTATGCTGTACGCATCCAGATTTTACCTGCAACCTTTACCAGGTCAAAAGTCCACCTTGTTGCGGAGGCTGTCTACCGCAGGTCACTCCATTCCCTCCAATATATTCGTGGGCAGTGATGGCTATCCCACTAGTCATACTCGTGAACGGGTGCTGCTTGTGGGGACTGGTCCGTCTGGAATCCTTTAGACACTCTTTACAAATAACATCATTAGATTCATATCTCGATCGTAAACTATTTAATCTCTAGCTATTCTAATAGCTAAACTCGAGCTAGATCGTAAACTATTTAATTGTAACCTAAACATTGTATTCACACAATATGATTGAAAAAAAGAAAGGAAAAAAAAGGAAGAGCAGTAAATAAAAAAGTCAATCCCGCTTAATTCTTCGCCAGATCTTCTCAGTGGAAGCCGCGTTCCGATCCGGTAGCAGATTAGTAGTTAAATTAGATAAAAAATGTAAATTGATTATTTGTAAGCAGGGTATGCCCCCTCATGGCTTATACAAAATAAACTATTTGAGTTTGTAGGCGGCCTACCTACTCCACGTCTTCCTGTACTAGTTCCTTTCTCCACGATGTAACTATTTGGTTAGTTCAATATGTGCATGGTGTAATAGTAATAGCTCACTCCCCATTACATTGGGACAACATCGTTCGTAATAAGTGGGTATACATAGCATAGTTCCGGCACTGCTGAATATAGGCAAGACTGTGTTTATTTATATATTTTGGATCTCCAAACGATGGAAATATATCATTTTCAATATTCACAATAAAGTACTTGGATCTTGTTTGAGTGTATACCT
This sequence comes from Phalera bucephala, assembly GCA_905147815.2. Taxonomy (NCBI): domain Eukaryota; kingdom Metazoa; phylum Arthropoda; class Insecta; order Lepidoptera; family Notodontidae; genus Phalera; species Phalera bucephala. Next base: position 38,476,830 of record LR990614.1, on the reverse strand, counting down.
CCAATTTTTATGTTTTATTTTTATAGTATACCGATAAATTATGGTATGAAAAAAAATTGCGACCCCGCTCTCTGCTCATCCCACATCTGTGATTGCGTGTGTAATACAACATATTATTAAGTATTATGACATAACTATTGTTTGGGTGTTCGGCCACTGTAGCTACAAAATAGGACAGAAGCTTCACTCTGCGAACGTAATATCTAAATATTAAATACTTTATCTTCTAATCGCGGAGGAAAAATTATCAACAAAATCCGAATCACTAAAGCTTTTTGCATTAAAAACCCCCTGCAGAGGTCTCCTTCGATGCCTTGGCTCTCCAATCGAAATACTGATTCTTTCGTGATACCATGTATGTCTACGACATGTCACGGTGGAGTGCGGACGTCCATCCCTGATGCCACCTGGGCTGAATGCCGTTATCATCTTTACTAGGACTTACATACACTCTATCAGCGTTAAGTAAGGAAGTCGACATGAAATTGGGTAGGGCAGTGCAAGATTGTTAACACTGTTTAGATACTTGCGCTACAGTTTCGTGTCCACTACACTGCTTACAGCCCCGGGAGTGGGCTCATCCAAGCCCAGAAGAAGGGTTAAGCCAAAAACAATATCAACTCAATAGCGTAACGCTAATGAGTGGATATGCCATCCATTACATACCACAAACGCACTATTAAACAACTACAACGCTTTCTTAACGTTAATCTGTTCGCGCTAAGCCCTCTGATAATACGAATGCGGGCTAACTTAAATACATGCGGATCGCTTTGTGCATAATATTTATATCTATCGCCACTGTTGGTACGGAGTATAGTAGCTGGGTTACTGCGCTGTGCCACAGTTGCGTTGGAGCCATAAAGTTCGACCATTGACTTTGGGTATTGCAAAGTTAGATAACATAATAAGTATGAACGTACCATTAAATTTTACTATTGAGGTCAGCGCCGTAACTTAAATATGTTTCTCACTGTATTTACCGATTCTACGACCACTTGGTCCAGTGGTCAGAGTTTAAGCCGCTCCTCTCACTGAATCGATAAGTAGTTGGTTCAATCCCCGCACGGGATAAATTGAAGTGGCCCATAAATATATGTTTCGGTCTGGGTGTTGTATGTAAAAAACATGTTTGTAAACGCACTTATGAATAAATACTAGGGTAGGGCTACAACTTTTTGATCATTCCATTATTTCAAAGGCTTACTCATTACTTATAGCGCAGTGGAACTGCGGTGTTTGTAGCGATTTTCAGGGTTAAGGGCGGTTAAACTCTGTCAGTTGGAGATGAGAGACATTTAAGGGCACTTCCATTACAGAGCGTCTCTATTGTTAAGCGTTACAACACTGCTTCCCTCAACTTTGGCCGTTTTACTGATGGTGGTCGGCAACTTTTCTATAAGTTACTTACAACGAATTTAATTAGATCGTGCGCATGGAACAGTGGAATAAATTAGTGAGTCAATACGTTTACTACTTATATTATCAATATACAATACTTTACATCTATGTTTCGGAAAATTTTGGGTGCTGTTTGATGCTATCGTGAAGCTAATTAGCATCTCTACCGCCTAGTTGTAATTATACATATACATACGAGTGTGTATACCTCTATATGAAACTGTATATAGGTAATTTATACTGCTTCGTTGATCTAGTTGCTAATTCCGAAGCCCTGGGTTCAAATCTTAGGTCAGACCATGGTGTGTTTATTCTATAGAAATATTCTTAGTAGCTGTCCGGAATCCAGAATCGTGTTCAGTTTAATAGCAATAGACAGTTGAGGACGTATTACGTAGACGCCTTTGTATGAGTTTCATTAGAACACAATTTCGTTGGCGAATGTTGGTGTACACTATATCTCTACAAAGTCAAATAAGCGTGAAGGTGTTTTTCGGTTCTTTATATAGGTATTATTATTTGTATAGTTCCGTAGGGATACGAGCTCCTTCTACAAGCAAATACCTACGTGAAAACATACAAAAAAGCTTTCTACCCAATGGCTATTGCAAAACAATGTGGGGCTAGAGGTCTCAAACAACGTGACGCAGGTCGGCACTGTGTTGCGTCACCGTTTTTACGTCATCAAGTCTATTAACCGCGGTCTGGAAGTGCCACTGAGCAATTTGAAGATATGTCGTAATGTTGGGGCTTTGAAAAAAAAAAAAACTAGCTGTACACTAGAAATTATTCCTGTGTCATGGGAACGTTACAAGCACGAAATTCATACACAAGCACTCGAAACAAATGGTTCTGGGTCACATTAAGCTTTGTCCCGTGCGGGGAGGTAGGTGCGTAGGGAATTTAGTAAGATGTAAGCGGGTGTTCGCACGGACGTTTTTCACCACGCGGTGCAGCCATTTTTTTCATTCCAGCGCCTTACTAACGCGCGTTGAAAAAACGCTCGTGCATATGTATGGTAAGACTTTATGCAGTTTTAGAGTGTAGAATAGAATTGTTATTTTTTCGAGAGGATATTAGTAAATTAGGACTAAAGGGAAAAAACATTATAATTCAACTAAGCTACTCCGAAGTCTGGAATAGTATCGTGTAGGCAATAAGCTCACCCTTATTACATGAGGACTTAACAAGGTCCGCGAGATGTGTTCCCAATGGGTACACACATCGCCAGTAGGTCGCCACTTTGTCCAGTTGTGTCGAAGAGTCGGATGGAGGAGGCGGCCGCCGACCTCATACCGCCGTGCTGGGGGCCTGCGGGTGACAGCAACGGGGATTGCTGTCGCCTACGCAGAACATCTAGCCCCCGAGGTTGGGAGGCGCACCAAGTGTTCCGGTGCGCCCTCACCATGTAGAAGGACCAGGGCGGGGATACCCCGATAACGTAGAGTCCGAAAACGGGCAGCCGGTGACGGGTCGCGGAAGTATGTCCGCGTCCCGGTGATTTGCCGCTATAGCGGGCGATGGAACATGGTGAGGTTTTAGTGGATAGGACTTGCTCCAGCAACGGCTGGAGTTACGCCGACCGTCGCTGGAGCGAGGAGTCCCACAAAACCTGTTCACGTCCCCATTGCGAAAGGGTACCCACGAGGATATCCTCAATTAAAAAAACAAAAAAAAAACGTTGTTAAAAGCTTAAGTGGACGGAGCGCCACTGGATCGAGAAGTCGCGGGTTCGAACACCACACGGGGCAAATCTTGTGGCCCACATATATTTGTTTCGGTCTGGGTGTTTGTGTACTTATGTATTTTTTTTAAACGTTACCCTACTCTAGGATTTATTTTTGTATCGTGAGTGCGTTCACAAAAACCCAGACCCGAAACTAAAAAAAATCTTTATTTTGCGAATATGAGTATAACAATATGGTGTTAATATAATACAATCATAACATTGTGCAAAACTGTGGGTCATACAAAGATTTGTCCCGAGCGGGAATCGAACGCGCGACTATTAGGCTGAGTGAGCGGAGCGGCTTAAGCTCTTAACCACTGCTTTAAATGGTCCGTCAATTTCGTGTTTGTAAATGCATACACGATACATGCATAATTCCTAGTGTTAAGTTAAGTTTAAAAATAAAACAAAAAAACATCTGCCACCCCTGCTTCGGGAATATTGGCGTTACGGTGTTTATTGTTCTGTCAATCAAGCTGTTTGTGACCCTGACACACCTGAAGTGAGTCAATGCTCACAATAATTAAGTGCTTTATTCCACGTTAATCACCTCGTTCATTCCGCATCCGCTGCCGCCCGCCCGCTCTATTCGTGGCCCCAACTTTCAACTAACGTAGCCATAATCGAAAGGTTGTTGTTTGTCTATAAATATCGATACCGATGACATTTGCTTTGCGCATCTGCGATTGCGCATCATGCATGTATACAAAACACGTGTTTGAGTTTTTTTATTTAAAACGTAGCCTCGCACTAGGATTTATTCCTGTGTAGGTGCGTTTATAAACATGAAAATTCACATTTACAAATACCCAGACCGGAACAAATAATTGCGGAGCACACAAAGATTTGTTCCGTGCGGGAATCGAACCCGCAACTATTAGATACAGTGGGTTGAGCGGCTTAAGCTCAACCACTGCGCTAAATCGTCGATCAAGTCCGTTATGCGAAAATCACACGTAAAATAAAACTATCTTTCGGATTTTAGCGCGACCTCAGTCCGTCTTATGATCATGGGAGCTGCAGGGCACTCGAAACTTTGGAACATAAAAATCAAAATAAACCGCGATAAAATCCGAAAATGGTTTTATTTCATAAATTAATATAATTTCGGTAAGTATCATGTACAGAAACTGTATAAGATACATTTTGTTTTTTTTTTTGTGAGAAAAGGATCTGACGACCATACTTGCATGGTACATGGTGTGTTTACTTAAATGGGTCAGATAGAGACATTCGTAGCTTTAAGCATAAAGTCCCCCATTTCATCCGACTGCTTACAAATAGCCGGTGTAGGATGTGAATATATTTTCATGTTTAACAAATCGATCGGTGTTAAATTGTCAATCATTCAGCGACGATTTTTCTCATGTCTAGAAATTAAATTAAAGCGGCGTCATTGTCCAGTCAAATGCGAGTGAAGCCAAGGGGGCAATAACTGTATTGTGTAAACACTTAAACGTATTATTAATTTAATACTTATAACTTTAAGAGAAGTTACCCGCCATGATATTATCCAAGGTAGTGATCTGTTTTTATTAACGTGTTTTAATTTTTTCACCAATATTATTTGTTTACCTCGAAGCTACTTGAGCTGGGGTATACCCAGCTCAAGTAAAATCAAAATGCTTTATGGATTTTTATACGGTGGTTCTCTATTGCGGTTACTAGCAGCACAACAGCGAATGGATTATTTACTCTGTCAATCATTATTTAAGGTTAGTGCAAAACGATGAGATAGACGCATTATGATTATTAGATACCTAATAATGAAAAACGCTTGCATAAAGATGAATTAAAAATATAAAAACGCCAGACAGAGTAGATGTTGTTCGAATTTGAAGCAATAGATATACATATAGTTAGTATAAATTTGAAGCGATAGATATACATATAGTTAGTATAAATTCCGGTTGAAAAATATAAAGAAATTGAAAACTCTGTATTAATCGGTTTCCTGACGGAAGCTTGGTTTAGTGATTCAAGTAAAGGTCGTTCAATTCAATAGAATGCAGTCCTTGCGTTGTCAGTTTCCACATGGGATAAATGTTTGTGTAATACAAATATTTCTTTCTCTGGCTGTTTGTAAGCACATGTGAAATCTTATGTTGGCACATAGGTACGGAAAAAAACAAAGCGTATGACGTATTTTCGATAACACCATTCGCTAAAATTGTTCCAAGATTTTGTACAGATTAGTCCACATAAAGCAAACATTGTGCAATGTGCCTGTTGTACTCCAGGCCTTATACTGTATACTGTACATTAATTCTCTCTGATGTAAACGTGACATTGGGTTACAGGTCACAGTAGCAGGTGCATGCGAAAACTACCGACCCTCATTTAGCACACTTTTAATTTAAAAGTGCACGAATTAGCGAAACATTATTAATAGCTAGTAGAATAGTACAACATTTTCGATTTGAGAACTTGACGGATCACTATTGACCAATATCTTATTTTAAAAATCAAGTTTTAGACGAATCCCATCGGTTGTTCCTCAGCGAAAATATGTTGTTACGAAATAAAAAGGAGAAAACATTTAAGCAGCCCTTAATGCCCGTGTAACTGTGATACGTAAGTATTTATACTTGGATAATAATTGTTGTATTTAATAGCCTTATGACCTCAATCTTATAATGGTTTCCTACTAAACTTAATAAAAATACATGGAGTCTATTGATTTCGAAAACTAGCTGCAACAAAAACGCAAATAGAACATGTGCCTTCGCTTATTTTAAGATTAATATTACATGTTGTCGTATTTTTTTTTGTATGAAGGCATAAACTGTTAATTTTTTCGCCAGATAAAAAATATACACCACCACACCTACATTCCCCAAGCGGGGTTGGCAGAGGTATACTGCATACACCCGCTTATCGCCGACGACGTTTGGTCCCATGTAATAGGGGGCACGCCTATTTCCGTTAGGTATACTAGATATCCGCCGATACCGCCGTTCGACATCCTGGCGGACATGGACGCGAGGGTCTACGACCGGACTCGCGACGTCCGCCAAAGCGACGAATGCGTGCCCGCGCTCGGCAAAATTAGACGGCAGGAACGACGACGCGCTCTGGAGGAGTGGCGCGCGAGGCTCAGCCAGGAGCACATCGCGCGCAAGCGCGTCGTCCAAGCCATCCTGCCGTCCTTCGAAGCCTGGCAACAGCGGAGGAGTGGGCGAATCTCCTACAGGCTTGCTCAGATAATCGCCGGTCACGGCTGTTTCGGTGATTATCTGAGCAAGATCGGACGCGAGGCGACGGCGACATGTCACCATTGTGGTGGGGACCGGGATTCTGCAGAACACACGCTCGTTGAGTGCCCAGCGTGGGCCTCCGAGCGGCGGATCCTGGTCGACCGGATCGGACCGGACCTCTCCCTGCCAGCCTGCCAGCAGTAGTAGCGGCTATGTTGGCAGGGGAATCGGCGTGGGGGGCCGTATCCTCCTTCTGTGAGACTGTGATGTCCCAGAAGGAGGAGGCCGAGCGGGATCGGGAGAGAGCCGATCCCGCCCGGCGAAGGCGACGGCGCCAGGGCGGAGGCACAGCTCGCCCAGGCCCCCCAGCCCAGAAGCCCGGGGCTTTATAATACGGGCTAACTTGTGTCCCCCGCCGCAACATCTGGCGGGGGACCCCCCCCTGCACCAACATCCGCAGGGGGGCCCTTGGGGTTGTGGGATATTGGGTCGGGGGCCCTAAGCGTCCTTCACGCGCGACCCCGAGGAGGACGGCGCCGTGGTGTGGCCCATGCCGCCGTGAGTACCGTGACGGTGCAGGGCGGGAGCGGATCCATAGGCTCCCCCCCGAAGGCGGGCTCTTCGGAGCATGACACAGAGGGGCACCGGTGCGTTCCTAACGGAGATCCCGGAGCCCTTCCCTGAAGTGTCGATGCCGGTCATCGTGGGGTTTTAGTCGGTAAGAGTCCGACATGCCCCGCCAGCTTCCCTCGAGGCTGGCGGAAGTCCATGAGGATTTCCCAAAGTTAAAAAAAAAGAAGGTATACTAGATATATATTTGTAGTGGGCTTTGCATGCTGGATGTATAAAGCCGAGGATCGGGCTGTGTGGCGCACATTGGATGAGGCCTATGCCCAGCAGTGGACTAATTTGGACTGACGATGATGATGATGAGGATACTAGATATTTGAAATTAGTGTATCAAATAATTACACTGCCTCGTTGGTCTGGTGGCAAGCAAAAATCGCTTTGTGATCACGAGGTCCTGGGTTCAAATCCTAGGTCGGACAAATGTAGTTTTTCTAACGAAAAATTCCCAGTATGAGTCCGGAGTCTGGAATTGTGCCCGGTATATGGCAATAGGCTCGCCCCCTATTACATGGGACCTAACATCGTCGGCGAAACGTGGGTGTACTCAGTACACCTCTACCACCCCCTCTGGGGAATATAGGCGTGACGGTCAATAATTACACTTTGTTTGGATCCGAACGCAGGAACTCGTGATCTCTACGCGAATTATTCGCTACTAAACGACCCACGCAGTTCAGACCAGTTAAAAATGATTACACTCATGTAGTCATGCTTACAAAGAGTATTGCACAAGAAGTCAGCAAATATTACCAGCCAAGTTTTAATTAAAAATAAATAAATTGATTTTTTTCTTGTTCCAACAGCCTCGCCAGTTGGCAGCGAGCCCAATAGGGCACGGCGATGGCACTTACCGCGGAGGTCGCGATCCGACTTATCGTGTAATAACTTAAGTATAATGTATTGGTTATCATTTAAAACGAGCGTATGCCATGCGTAATTAAAATTTTACAACGCTCACAAATATTTATTGAGTTGTATTTAGTTTGGGATGTGTACCCGCCAAGTTCTTGTTATTGAGTTATCATTTCTATGTTATTTTATTTATGATGATTATAGGTATTATTGCGCTTGTACCGACCGCCAAGGTTAAGCAGCGTTCGACTCGGTTGGCCTGAGATGGGTGACCGTTTGTGGCATTTTCATATTCAAGCATGGCCGTACTTCGGACGGCACGTTAAACCGTTGGTTCCGGTTACCACTTATGTGGTAGTCTTTAAGCCGAGTTTGAAGCCTTAAAGGCGGCTTGATAAGTTCCAACAGCAGGTGGCCACAAACCTGCCTCCACCAATCCGCACTGGGTCCGCGTGATTAGTATGACCTAATCTCTAACCTCGATTAGTGAGAGAAGGCCTTTGTCCAATAGTGGGAAAGTAGAGGCTGATATTATTTATTTATCATTATAGGTATTATTGAAATAATAGAAAACTGTGAGTGAGTTAATATTTTGAATCCCATTTTTAGTTACCATAACAATATAATACAATGCCTAAATCACGAAATGAGTATATAGCTTCATGATGAATTAGATAGAGTTAAACGAGATATTTTATTTTTGTACATGCAGAACTAACTAACCTCTCATATACAAAAAACACTGATTTATTTTTTCCCTTATTCTAAGGAAAATTTAACTTTTTTTTGCATTACTCAAATGAATTGAAACTAAATTTTATTGAAAATCCTTACTAGAGCCCGCATAAATTTTGTACGAGCGTACTTTAACCAGGTAATATTTGTCTGGGGTCTGTCCAAAAGCGTGCTCGTCGCGACCCCTGCCAGTCATTATGGCTGCAATCTTGGACCGAAGACGTACTGCAGTGCGGCCCGCTCCCGTCGGTACGAATATAGGTGGAAGCGACGATGGGGGCCGCCACCCATCACGCCGGGCCCAAACTGGTGAGCGATAAGATGCATGACGTGATTGATGTGATGAAAGAGACGCCTGGATGCTCTGTGTGTAACAGAGACTAAGCGAAGGGGCAGTGAAACCTGTGATCTTCCTGATGGCACGATGGCTCTGTGGTCTGGGGTACCGCAGAGCAGTCATGCCAGGATGGAAGTGGGTATCATGCTGTCTCATTGCCTGGCCTCTGGAGTGAGAGATAATGGCCAGTACGATGCGAGACTTCTCTGGGTCCGTTTTAAACTGGGTGTCACTAAAGTATTTTTGGTCGCAGCATATGCTCCCGTAAGCTCGTCGACACCCCAGGACCTTGAGAAGTTTTGGAATAATGTCAGAGAAGTTCTGGATCTGGCTGAGACTAATGAAAAGGTTATTATGTGTGGCGATCTGAACGGATGGGTGGGAACCAGGCGACTTGCGACGCTGCTCTGGCTCCTTATGGTGATAAGAGAGTGAATGATGCAGGTAAGCTCATTGTCGATGTATGTTTGGAAAGGGCCCTCCTTGTGTCTAATACGATATTCAAACATAAGGATATACATATGTACACGTGGAGAAAGAATGAACAAAAAAGCATGATAGATTTGATCCTGGTAGATAACCGTCTCCGAAGCAAACTCCAAGATACACGTGCGTATAGAGACCCCACTCTTGAATCAGATCACTATCTTGTAGTTGCGCGGTTTAGTGGTCTGTTCAGAAAGTGGAGGCACTGGCGGGGCGTATCCCCTTCGGAGACCTTGAAAGAGTAAAAGGTTGAAAAGTTGCAAGATGAGAGCGTGAGAAGAATGTATGAAGACAGAGTCCGGGATAAGCTTTTGACAGCAGGTCCTTCGGACTCAAATAGCCTGAAAGAGATGCTGGAATAGCCTGAAAGAGAGTTTGGTAGAATCCGCGAAAGAAGTATGTGGTTGCTCAAAGAAGCATAGTACAGCAAAAGGCGATGCATGGTGGGATGCGGAGTTACAACGCTCCGTAGAAAGTAAGAGGAAAGCGTGGCAGTATGACAGAGATAAATAAAGAAATATACAGGCAATGCAAGAATGCCACCAAAACTTTAGTGAAAGAAAAGCGTGAAAGTGCCAGTGCGATTGAGGAGGAGATGCTGGCGAAGAACTTCGAGGACAACACTAAACTCTTTTGGAGCAAAGTGAGAAAGTCTCGAGGTAATTCGTTAGGTTCCACAATGGAGAGGATAAAATCTAAGGATGGTGACATTCTTGCAGATACACAAGCTGTATTAAACCGGTGGAGTAAATATTTTGAAGAAATGTATGGAGATGCCCCGGATACTGGTGTTACAGACGAGCCCAGAGGCGAGTTTGTGGTACCGGAATCAACAGAGGGCATCACTATGGAAGAAGTTGAATGAGCGATAGGAAGTATGAAAAATGGTAAAGCTGCGGGAATAGACTTGATATCAAATATGGTGTAACTTGCGTCCGGGATGCCTTTCGAGTCCTTACAAACCTTTGCTGGAGGACCGGTCGGGTCCCTACAGACTGGCGCCGCGCAGTCATGCGCGGCGCCAGTCTGTAGGGCCCTTGTACAAATGCAAGGGCTCACAATTTGACTGCGCCAATTACAGAGCCATTAGTTTGATTAGCTTAGCAGCCAAGGTGTACGGTAAAATTATTGAAAGAAGAATGCGCGAGAAGTCCGATATAATGTTGTGCGAGGCACAAGGGGGTTTCAGGTCCGGAAGAGGATGTTCGGATCAAATTTTCTCCCTCCGCAACATCGTAGAGAAGCATCTGGCAGTAGGCCAGAAGGTTTTCTGCGTTTTTGTGGATCTGAAGAAGGCGTTCGATAGAGTTGTGCGAAAGAGACTTTGGGACATTTTACCTAAGTATGGTATAAATGGCACTCTGCTGCGGGCCATCCAGTCCACCTATGTGGACAGCAAGGCATGCGTACGGGTAGGTGGTAACATGTCACACTGGTTTGACGTTGAAATCGGCGTCAAGCAGGGTTGCGTGTTGTCCGCTAGACTGTTTATAATATATTTGGATAAAAGTGGGTGATCTAGTGATAAATCATCTACTATATGCAGATGATGCGGTTTTGATAGCGCCAACAGTCACTGATCTGCAATCACTAGTCACAGTTATGAAAGACGACTGCATGAAAAATGGCTTACATTTGAATGAGAAGAAATTCCAAAATTATGGTTATTGAACGCGAAGAAACCAGAACGAATGCAAGGATTGTGGTTGGTCACGGTGTGCTGGAGCAAGTGAACCAGTTTGTATCTCTTGAATGCGCATTCACTAAGGATGGGAAATACACAGCTTACATAAAGAGAAGAGTGAGTGCAGGGAACAGAGTGAATGGCGCGATGGGAAAGCTACTTGGGAGCCGGCACTTAAGCCAAAAGGCGTAGCTGTCCATACATAATGGAGTGCTTGTCCCAACGCTGTTATATGGCAGCGAGAGCTGGGTATGTAAGAAGGAGAATGAAAGTAGGATAAATGCGGTAGAAATGCGAGCTCTTCGGAAGATGTGTGGAGGGAAGCTGACCGTATTCGCAACAGCGTAGTAAGTAAGCGAATTGGTATGAAAGATAGTATCGGTGTAAAGATGAGAAAGGGTATGCTCCGTTTGTTCGGGCATATAGAAGGAATGTCCGAAGAAAGAATGACAAAACTGATATACAATGCGAAAGTGGAAGGATCTAGGTACCGGGGAAGAACTAGACTATCTTACCATGACCAAATAGACCGAGTCTTATCTGAAGGACAAGTCATGAGTGTCCGTAACCGGCGAGCGTGTATGAGACGAACTATGAGAGTAGAGGAAGCCAGAGAGGTATGTAAGGAAAGAACCTGTTGGAACTCTGTACTCTCTGCCTACCCTGTAAGGGATTTGGCGTGATGATATAGATAGATGGATAATATTTTTTTCGGAATCAAAACAGTGCCTTAATTTTAAACAGTTTTACTAGAACATTGGTCCATGTAATACATTAAATCACAGTAAATAAGCTGTTTTGTATGGAAATGAGTTGCCAAAAGCTTATGTTATATTAAGTTGAAAATTTCTTTTACACGTCTACAATGCTTAAAAATAATGAATAATAATTCTAATAGATAAACTGTTATGAAATTAAGATATTATGTAATCTAAAGAACATAGACATTTGCTTGTTCGTTGTTCACATTTAGTTAACACATATTTTTACATTATAACACTTAAAGGCCGCTGGCGGGTTTAATTAAATTTACAATTATGTAACACTGAATTTACCACACAGGTGAGATATGCTGGGACGTGTTAAGCATTCTATTCGCTGTTTAGGTAATAAATATTATTTTAGCGTACATACATATAATGTAACAGATATATTAATCAATCAAAAAAAGAAGGAAGGAAGGTGCTACGTGCCATCAGAATCCTTCCTTCTGCTGTAAGGAAAGAACTCTGTACCCTCTGCCTACCCTACAGCGTATCTGGTGTGATGATAGAGAGAAATACAGTCCCTCAAACTTGTCAGGGTACATATATTTTTTTATTTTTAGTAGTAATTGCCAGGAATGACTTAGGAAATTTGTAATATAAATTTAATTTTATTTATTGTTATAAAATTTATTCGTAAATGCATTAACGATAAACTATTTCTTAAAAAAAAATCAAAAAGAGAACTTGGCGAAATTTAACACGATTACAAATTAATTTTAATACTACGGGAAGTATACGAAGGGACAATACTGGAAATACCAATAATGTACGATCGTTATAGTACAAGGTTAGTCCCCACATTCCTATCAGTATAGCTACAGATAGGAATGTGGGGAGTACTCTTGTAGACTTGTATACTATACGAAATATGAGTTTTGTCTGATTATTGGTGCATGTGAAAACTGTACTCTTGATCTTAAAGAGTCCATACACGGTCGATCAAACCTGAACTAAACCTACGTTACTCTCTGGTCTTACTACCTACCACCCTCTTGGAAAACTCCAATACGCACTGAGGCATTCCTCAGTGCATCTGTCTGGAACCTAAGTGTGTTACCACGCTAAATGATCGATGGCATTGTAATTCTATGTGTCTTTGAACTGGTGCTAATTTTAGCTGATCGGCGAATATCGGTTGATCAAACGTCAGTTGACAGTCACCTGAAGATTGTTCGATCGAAATACCTGGTATGGTGACCTGGATCTTTGGTTTGATCGATGGCCAAACATTTATAGTATTTCAGCTGACTTTTAATACATCTACTAGAATTATAAGTGACGCCATTTCAATTATAAGAGCCGTGGCACTTATGGGAGATTTTAGGTAGGTGTGTGAATATTTTGGCCAAGTAGAGCCAAGGCCAATAGATTATGAATCTATCATAATCTATTTAATACGCACGACTACGGAGTAGACGGACGATTTAGCGCAGTGGTTAAGAGCTTATGCCGCTCCGCCGACTGTGTCTAATAGTTGCGGGTTCGACCCCGCACGGCACAAATCTTTGTGTGATCGACAATTATTTGTTCGGATCTGGGTATTTGTGTATGTGTATTTTCATGTTTGTAAACGCACCCACGACAAAGGAATAAATCCTAGAGTGGGGCTACGTTTTTTTAACAAAAAAAAAAACTAAAACATTGCCACGCCCGAAGGCAGGACACGCTATACATATTTTTAATGCACGATAAATCCTGTAATTGGAATTTATAAGGAAAATCATATTGGGTCTTTTAGAAGCGAATCAATCTTGAAACGGTAATGTGTAAACGGTGTCATCGTCTAGCGTCCTTATTTTTAACCATAACAATGAAAAAACACTTCGAGAACTTAGAATTTTATGTTAATATTTCGTACTCTGCCTACCCTGCAAGGGATCTAGCGTGATGATATAGGCAGATAAAAACATATTGCATGGAATAGGTGATTAAAGTCGACTAAAGAATTTACAGGTAAAATCTGTTAAAACTACGATTTATTCGTAAGATAAAGTTGTTTATCTATATCATCATGCCAGATCCCTTGTGGGGTAGGCAGAGAGTACAGAGTTCCAACAGGTTCTTTCCTTACATACATCTCTGGCTTCCTCCACTCTCATAGTTCGTCTCACACACGCTCGCCGGTTACGGTTGTATGTATACTTAAAATGATTAATTTCTTGCGTACGAAATAAAAATTGGTATAAAAAAATATTTTATGTATATTATAAGTTTCTTTAATGAATTTAAAAAATATAAGAATATGATTTGGAAGTGTTCCAAGTTACCCAAGTCAACTGTGATGTGTATTAGAATTTTTTGTATTATTATGTAAATGCATTTGCGACACAGGAGTAAGTAGTGAAGGGAGACGCATTTTTTTTAAATATAACAATATTATACGGACTGCCTCGTTGGTCTAGTGACGAATAATACGCGAAGCGATCACGATGTCCGGAGTATAATTCCTAGTTGTGTAGTTTTTTACTGAAAATTGCCAGTATAAGTCCGCAGTCTGGAATTGAGCCCGATATATGGTAATAGACTCGCCCTCTCCAACATTTTATTTTTATTTTATTCCTTTTAGGAAAACTAACCGCTAACAAAGAACAAGTATAGCTTAAGTAATAAATGCTGTAGGCCAATATAAGTTTCCACAAATAATGACAACATGAATAGAGCACGGTAGAACAAGAAATGAAGATAAAAAGTATGGGACCAAACATCGACGGCGAAAAATTGGTGTACACAGTACACCTCTGCCACGCCGCTTAGAGAATATAGGGGTAACGGTGTCGATATATCATACAATATTTGATCGATGCGTCCGTCACGCATGTTTATTTTTATTTGTGTTTGCCGAATATATGGTGGGGCGAGCTTATTGATATTATCATCATCATCATCGCCATCAGCCTGTAGCAGTCCACTGATGGACTTATGTCCTATGCCTCTCTAAGTGCACGCCACTGGGTACAATCCTCTGCTACTCGCATCCAGTTTCTGCCAGCCGCCTTACGAAGATCATCGCTCCACCCAGCCCGAGGGCGTCCTGAATTACGTTTGCCAGCCCGTGGTCTCCACTCACGAACTCGTTTGTCCCAGCGGTCATCAGTTGTTCGGCTAATGTGACCGGCCCATTGCCACTTCAGCTTACTAATCCGGTGGGCTATGTCGATAACTTTGGTTCTCTGTCGAATGACTTCGTTCCGGATTCTATCCTTCAGAGAAACTCCGAGCATAGCCCTTTCTATACCTCGCTTAGTGACTTTAAATTTATGGACCAGTCCAACCGTAAGTGTCCATATTTTGGCTACATTAATATTATACCGGGAAAAATTCTAGACTTCCTCGAAATTTAGAAAATTCGATAGAAAAAAACCTAATATTACATTGGTCGACCTAGGATTCGAACCTAGGACCTCATGATCGCTAGCTACACCTTGTGGCACTAGACCAACAAGAAATTATTCCTACAGTAAACACTACGAGTTGCTAACTAAATCCTACTAAATGTAATTATCGTCGAGTATTCTCGTTACATAATATATCCATATGAAAATGTAAACATAGAGGATTAAATGTATCGCATTAATTGAGATAGTGTCTGCTTTAATTATCAATTTAATTAGCATTGAATTGCTCACCTGAAAGTAAATGAGTATTACGTTGATGATGTATTACATCAATAAAAATTATCCTTTGATGTTTAAGAACGCTTTGTGTTGTGTCCGAGCGTGAGAAGGCTTAAACTCAAATGATTTATTTTGTTCTAGCTATGCCCGTACCTTCGTTCGCGTTATTTTCAGGCGTATATTTCACACCCTTAATCGTTTTTTTCGAGACAATAGGTAGCCTATGTCCTTGTCCTAGGTAAAATCTATCAATTTGCAAATCCAAATCAGCGGTTTGGACCTGAAAACGTAGCAGACAGACGGAGTTACTTTCGAATTTATAATATTCTATCTATCTATATCATCATATAAAAGCACTGATAGCCCAGTGGTTAGACCGTTGGACTGCAAAGTCAGAGGTCGCGTGTTCAAACCCAGGCACGCACCTCTATCTTTACGAAAGCATGTGCGTATTAAAAATTAATTATCACTTGCTTTAACGGTTAAAGAAAACATCGTGAGGAAACCTGTATGCGTAAGAGTTTGTCGGAGGTGTGGGAAGTTCGCCAACCCGCACTGGGCCAGCGTGGTGGACTATGGCCTAAACCCTCTCAGTTTGAGAGGAGGCCCGTGCCCAACAGTGGGACAGTTTCTTAACAGGGCTATTATTATTATATCATCACGCCAGATCCCTTGCGGGGTAGGCAGGGAGTACAGAGTTCCAACAGGTTCTTTCCTTACATACCTCTCTGGCTTCCTCCACTCTCATAGTTCGTCTCGCTCTTCGCTCGCCACGGACGGAGCCTCTTGACTTATCCTTCAGATAAGACTCGGTCTATTTGGTCATGGTAAGATAGTCTAGGTCTTCCCCATCCTTCTACTTTCGCATTGTATATCTGTTTTGTTATTCTTTCTTCTGACATTCTTTCAAAATGCCCGAACCAACGGAGATGCTTATCCCCATCCATGAGAAAGGGTCTCATCTTTACACCGATACTATCTTTCATTACTACTCGCTTTCTTTCTACGCTGTTGCGAATACTATTTATAAAAAAAAATCTACCACCGGATCGGAGTCTACTAAGAAGATCTGGCGAGAGCCTCCTCTCAGTGGACTCCGATTCATGTTTGTAAACGCACTCACGACACAAGAATAAATCCTAATTTGGGGCTACATTTTTTTAATACTCAGTCAAATCCATAAAAGAATATCCCAGACCCCGGACAGTGATCAAAGAATGTCTGCAATCTCGTAGGTTCGATCATATAGTATATTTGAAAATATTTAATACCGAATACAAACTTGTTATTTTTATTTATAAACTAACTTAAAAACTTAAATTATCAATAAGGAATCCTTAATCATGGAGACCGCATCCGCGTGAAATAGTGTTAAGAATGTGGGTGCGTTATCAGCCTGAATAGACAAACTATTCTTTTGAGCGAGGAATGAGCAAAGCTCTTGTGTCACCCGAGGAGGCGGGTGTTATTTTATTTATGATTTTTTTTGATGCGGAACTCCGTAGTAAAAGTGATTTTACGGCAAACGGTAGAAATATATAATTGTTACTTTCCTCCCGATGCCGTTATTTCCCTTCTTTCGGATACCGTATATAGGATCAGATACCGACCTCGCCGGCGAGATTGAAGAATCCCTCGCCCGCCGGCTGGTGTAGAGCACCACGGCGAAACACTTAGTATATACATATACGCCCTCCCCCATAACGACAGCCCAAGCCGAAGCCGTTGCTCTCTGAGGCGCCCTTGAGTTTGTTGCCCTTTGGCCCTTCTGGCTGGACTGTAGTGGTTGCTCACTCGGCCTTTTGTCCGGTGAAGCTTTAAAGGCCTCGCTGCCAAAAGTGTAAATCATTTACACATACACAAACACACACACATACACACATTATTGCAATTGGCAGCATATTTGCGCAGTTTGCCCAGATCCGCTTCCTTAGCCGCAGCTCCCACCCAAGAACAACTGGATTTATGCAGTGCCACTGTCGCCACCTCCTGCATAGAGTTATAGTAAACAACGTGGACTGGTTACATATTCACTTCGCATTTAAATGACAGACGTATACTTCTGCATCGTACTTCAAGCATCGCTCCCTTGTCGTTGTGTTTTTGGAATCTTCCTACATCTGATTTCATTTTTACAAGCGTTTACTTAACTTGTTTTTCTCGATATGTTATTCCTTTTTTTGTATGTTTATGAAAAGAGATTAAGTGTATTACTGTATTGCTTATTATTAAAAATATATTTTTTAGCCATTGACTTTAACTCAATGTTTTTATATTTAAATGATGTATAGTTTTACATTGCAACAATTTATGTGACATTGCGTGTGTGTGTGTGTGTGTATGAATGATCTACGCTGTTGGCCTCGAGGCCTCTACAGCTTCACCGGATTTTAACGGCGAGCGTGCAACCACTACGCTCCAGCCAGCCAGAAGGGCAAGAGGCGACATACTCGAGGGCGCCCTCGGTTGGGACAGTCGCTGTAGGGGGACGGGTGCACTACTAAGCGCACCGGTCAACCGCCGGCTATGGGAGGGGATCTACTACTACGTCTACGTCGTCGTCGCCCGTATTCCGAGCGGAAAGAAGGGATGACAAGGCATCGGGGGGGTCGGTGAGAACATGTCGCGTAGAGACTAAGACATAACTTTGTGGCTAGACCAAAGTTTTGGGGAACTAATATCATAAAACTAGTTTTGTTTTGTGAGAAAAATGTTTTATTTACTTCGTCAATTAAATATAACCAAAAAAACCATTGTCACGTTAATCCATTACAACATAACTTTATTATGACCATTTAAAATATGTTGAAAACAACTTAAGTTTCGTACACTCTAATGCTTAAGTAACACTTTGATTTGTAATAATTGGTTTTGTAACAGTGTAATACAAACCAATGTTTTCGCGAATGCGTTAATTGAAGATGCTGTGCCAATTTCATAAGTAACAAAATATTTCTCTCACTAACGTTTTTTCCGAAGTGATGTGTCGAGTTGTACAATAGGAAGACTGGTCCACCCGGCCTGCTTTAGTGATATATTAACACTAGTTTCTGCCCGCGACTTCATTAGCGGTGACTTTGACAGGAACCTTATGTTTTCGTGCTATAACTATGTGTGTGCCAAAGTTTATCCAAATCCGTTCAATCGTTTTTGCGAATTGAGTAACAAACATCTAAAAATACAAACTTTAACATTTATAATATTAGTAGAATTAGTTTCATGTCTCGGTCGTTAGGCATCGCACTGGAACTAGATTGTAAATCGTAAAAGGACCTAAACATTACATGACATTTCAACAAATATAGAGAATTAGATAGAAATGATAGTCCCACTATATTTTTCTTCGGATATTTTGAGTAGAGGCCGAATTTCATTCCAGTGGTAGATTATAAGATAATTTAATGGATAAAAAATAAGATTTGAGTGTGAGTTTTAATGTGGATAGTACTTATATCTGCCCTATGGCCTGTCTGCGGGGTGGCTGCCAAAACAGGAAATGTTTTATTGCTTCTCTTCCTGCACAATTAGTTTTGAGGCGCAAATCAAAACCTTGCCGTGAGCGCTTATGACCTAAACTAAGCTCGTACGGTTGAATTGTGGAATCAACTCCCATCAGTAATCTTTTCCAACAAGCACAATCTGACGACCTTTAAGAAAAGAGTATTTTGCCTTTTAAAAGATTTAGCGCAGTGGTTAAGAGCTTAAGCCGCTCCGCCCACTGTGTCTAATAGTCGCGGGTTCGATTCCAGCACGGGACAAATCTTTGTGTGATCCACAATTATTTGTACCGGTCTGGGCATTTGTGTATGTGAATTTTCATGTTTGTAAACGCACCCACGACACAGGAATAGATCCTAGTGTGGGGCTACGTTTTTTTTTAAATGCCGGCACGCTTCAGGTAACCCGCAAGCTCTTGTGCTCTCTCTTCCATAAAAAAGCCATTTAGCTATATACAAGGTGTAATATAATAAACGCAAGACCGGAAAGTAGTTTTTTCTAAATAGACATCTGAATTGTATCCAACTATTTTTAATGTATATTACTTTTTTTTTAAATGTGCAAAAAGTCTGAAATGAACAAGAACAGATGTTGATGATGAAACATGTTATTTTGATAGAACCACCCACAAAAAGTGGCGATACTCTACCACCCTACTAATTATAAGCGAACTTAGATATTACATAACACTACAATATTTACCCCCCTTCTTCCCCACGTAGCACCCTTAAATGCCTCCACACATTCGATCATTCACATTCATAGCCGGTTCTAAATCAGTCCTATGACCATATTAGACACGGGGGTGCCTCCCCTATTGCGTGGAGGGGCGGCGGCGGGCGGTTGGGGGCAAAGGGGAGAGGGGCCCGGGCGGGTGGGGCAGTGGGCGTGCCCGCGGTCGATACTGAAGGGCCACTGAAAAACTTTGGTGTCATATGTAAGGGACATGATGAGGTTAAGCAGATAGCTGTTGAGATGGCCAGATCTAGGTTAAACTGTATCTTCCTTAGCATATATATGGCATTTGTGTGGCAATGGGCAGAGAATCGGACAGTGTAGGTGAGAGGCGTTTACATACTCGCGCTGTCAAGTTTCATGTCAGTTCCTTGTTCTTTACTGCGGAAATATATAAATATCTTAAAAAAAACTGACTTTAAATAGCAAAAAAATAAATATTTGAAGTCGGTTACATGGCACCGACTTCAAATATTTACTTTTTGGTGCCGGGAGTCAGTTTCATTCTTTTTAAAAAGATTTTTATTTTACAATTGTATGTGACAAGTGAATTATTTACTAATATTTATACACCTATATTATATTATTTTCCTGAGTTGTACAGCAAGGTACCTACAGGATTGATATAATAACCATAATAACGGAATACGTGGTGTATCTTCAAAGTCCAAAGTTCAATACCGATTTCATTAAATTGGGACCACCTCGAAACTATACTAAACCCAACGCAAAAAGAATCATCAAAATCAGTTCATAAATTAAGACGTTCTAAAAAAACAGACGAATTGTCAACTTCCTCCTTTTTTGAAGTCAGTTAATATTCTGATTAGTTCTACGGCAGGGTACCTATAGGATTGATGTAATACCCATAATATCTCAATCTAAATGAAATGAAATGAAAAATGAAATGAAATGAAATGAAATGAAATGAAAAATGTTTATTCAGCACAACATAGATAAAGGGGTTAAAAAAAAGAACAAAAACAAACAGACAATGAATAAAATACAATAAGGTACTATTTTATGTATTGTTTACTAAGGTGTGAGCTGTGCCGAAAGGTGTTTCTACGCATTCGTATTGTTTGTCGTTAAGGAGATCTCTGGTGTATCTTCCAAGTCCTGGTGTCTCATGGGTGCACCTTGGAGCAATACTGAACCCAATGCAAAAATAATCATCAAAATCTATTCATAATTGGCGGAATTATCGCGTTACATACATACAAAAAAAAAAACATACAGTCGAATTGAGAACCTACTCTTGTTTAGAAGTTGGTTAAAAAGAAAAGAAGTTTATCTAAGGTGTGCAGAATGTTTTTGATTTCACTTTTATATGTAAATATACGTCTATGGGATAGCCAGATATATATATAATAGGTAGCTAGTGGGCAAACTTACCACCGGCTTGGAATAGAGAGTCTAAAATACATTGTCAGGTGAGTACAGAGTCCCAACAGGTTCTTTCCATAAAGACCTCTCTTACTTCCTTCACTGTCATAGTTCATCTCACACACGCTCCTCTGTCACGGTCACTTTTGACTTAACCTTCAGATAAGATACAATATATTTGGTTATGGTAAAATACATATTCTAGGTCTTCCCTGCTTCCTAACATCCTACATGAATCACTGGGAGAGAGGTTTTTATAGGTACAGGTATATACAGCTGGGTAGCTGTTATACTGTAATAATCTTCAATATAAGACACCAAGGAATTAACACAAAAATAAAAAAATACCATTTTCAACATCTTGTAAAATAGGTACTGGCATTTATAAAATAAAAAAATAAATCTGATTGACAGTTTTCACGATGTCATTTAATTTCAAACATTGTCATATGCTTAAATTTTTATTCCTTTTGTAAATAAAAATTTAGTAAAAATATAAAAAAATATCACTTTTACCGCAACAGAAAATCAGTTAATATGCCTTGGTAAGTTTAGATCAAGATATATTTTTGAATTTATTATTTATTTATTTTTTTAAGCCCTGATTTATGTTTTTATAAATAAGCAAGCGCGTCCCAAAATTTTCCATTTAGAATAACTAATCTATTTTTTCATACAAATGCACAATTATAAAGCCCTTAGGTCACTTACACACACATACAATACTTTTAGCCTCAGCGATCGGCAATTATGCGACTGTGTCAATGCTGCATGGCGTTTTTACGACTAACTGGGCCTTGCTTATTACCCAACGCGGCGCGTTACGCTTTGGGAAGTGATCATATAATAGTATTCTATATGCCACTGAAGTACCATTGATCCTTTCGCTATCCGCAACAACACTAAACCATCCGAACACTTCTCTTTAACAGCCCACTCATGCTTATACTTATCACCACACTGCAGCTGCCCAGTACTTACAGGATCAAGTACTGTGAAATACCTTGGTGTAGAAATCGATGATGGATTGAGATGGGACAAACATATTGATGCCCTCACAAGCAGAGTAATGCGCCTTATTTATATCTTCAAATCACTGAGAGAATCAGCTAGTTATGATACACTTAAAATGGTGTACTATGCCCTATGCCAATCCATCATCGGTTACTGCATCGTTGTCTGGGGCGGAGCCGCAAAAGTAAATTTTCTTAGAATAGAGAGAGCACAGAGAGCTATTTTGAAAGTTATGTCTAGAAAGTCATACAGATATCCTACTACAAAACTGTATTCCGAATGTCAAGTACTAACCGTTCGTCAGCTTTATGTGCTCCAAGCGATTCTCAGAAAACACTCCAGCCTCCTCCCCACTGGTCTAAATAAGCGATCAAAAATCCCGCCAGGTATATGTCACAGGACCACATTTGCCCAGCACCAATATTATATATTAAGTACCTTTATATATAAAAAAATACAGAATGAACTCAACGTACTAAATTTGAATAAATTTAATGTTAAGACCAAACTTACAAAATGGTTGTTGCAGCAAGACTATTCCAGCATAGAGTATCTTCTCACATACGTTACTTAAAATAAGACATCGAATTATACATAATTTATCACCGCACTATATACACTTATTACTAATAAATTAACTTGCACACACACACTCACAAACACACACACACACTCACAAACACACACACACACACACACACACACACACACACACACACACACACACACACACACACACACACACACACAAATGCATGTCAAACCTTTTGGTAAATGTATCCATAGTTACTAACAACCGCGCACTATTGTACGATAGATATCTCATATTGTAAATTACTCTAGTTTAAATCACAACATTTGTTGCCATTATATAGCCGAAAACTGCCCCTTAAGATACAGGGCAACCTAGTTTAAGAGGCAGGGTTCACATGTTTTGTATACAGATTTAACTTGTACAACCTAGATACTGAGTATTATTGATGTTCATTTCACGAATTTATCGAAACGCACCGTGTTACGTTGTAGTTGCTCAAAGCGAATATGGACCCTGCGTTTGATCGCGGTATCAAAATCAGTGTAGCGTAGCGTTCAGTTGCACATCGAGCATCAAAAGAAACATGACCGCTGCGTCTGGAGTTTGTATGTGTGAAGATGGAAGCGTTCGGACGCGGCATCGATCTTCCGAAAAGTAACTAAATTGCCAGTCGCCGAAGCTTAAAATAACAAGTCTGATGAGCCCTTACCAACACATTTATACATAGATATCCGAAACATGCCTATTAATGAGTTGAAAAAGGCTATCAAGACACCTACGTAATCGAGCATATTGCAAAACTAATAATTTCTTAATAAGATCGCTAGTTACACTTAGCCCTACTAGCAATTTCCTTCAGTGGTGCTATGAGTTCAGCTCCTATTCAGCAATATGCTGTAATTTTAACAAAAGATGAGGAGAAAGGCCAGTCAACTAAACAAACCCAATGAATAGCCCGTCATGTTTTCCGCGTTCCAAGCCGGTGGTAGATGTAGAAAGTGTAATCATTTTGTCATTTTTGTCATTCTTTGTTGGTCTATACAAATAAAGATTTCTAACTATGGCTTGTTATTCGTCCGCAGCTGTTTGCCGTGCCACGTATGTCCCGCCATGTCCCCGTTCGTGCGCTCCGCCGGGATCAAGTCGGGGTTGCGCGACGGGTGCCCCATGGACGGCAAGCAGGACCCCTTCATCTGTTGCTGACCCCCCTTTTTTTAAGCCGTGATGTTCTTTTGGGTTGATCAGAAATATATGATACGTTTTTTTTAATATTTGGGTTTATTGTAGTTTTGTTTTTATCTACCCTAATCTAGTAGCCTTCCCATCGCACCATTCACTCTTTTACCTGCATTCACTCTTCTCTCTATATCAGCGGTGTATTTCCCATCCTTACTGAAGGCGCATCCAAGATATACAAACTCATTCACTTGCTCCAGCACATCGTTACCAACCACAATCCTTGCATTCGTTCTGGTTTCTTCCCGTTCAAAAACCATAATTTTGGTTTTCTTCACATTCAAATGTAAGCCATTGTTCATGCAGTCGTCTCTCATAACTGTGACTAGTGTTTGCAGATCAGTGGCTGTTGGCGCTATCAAAACCGCGTCATCTGCATACAATAGGTGGTTTATCACTAGATCAGTATTTGAAGACTTTTATCCAGATACACTATAAACAGTCTAGCGGACAACACGCAACCCTGCTTGACGCCGATTTTAACGTCAAACCAAGGTGACATTTTACCACCCACCCGTACGCATGCCTTGCTGTCCACGTAGGTGGACTGGACGGCTCGCAACAGGGTGCCGTTTATACCATACTCTGGCAAAATGTCCCAAAGTCACTTTCGCACGACTCTATCAAACGCCTTCTCCAGGTCCACAAAACCGCAGAAAACCTTCCGGCCTACTGCCAGATGCTTTTCTACGATGTTGCGGAGGGAGAAAACTTGATCCGAACATCCTCTTCCAGACCTGAAACCTCCCTGTGCCTCACACAACACTCCATCGGACTCCTCGCGCATTCTCCGTTCAATAATTTTACCATACACCTTAGCTGCCAAGCTGATCAAACTGATGGCCCTGTAATTGGCGCAGTCATATTGTGAGCCCTTGCCTTTATACAAGGGTACTATGACTGCGCGGCGCCAATCTGTAGGGACTCTACCGGTCTTCCAGCAAAGATTTGCGAGGACCCAAAAAGCGTCCCGGACGCAAGTTCCACCATATTTAATCATCTCGGCAGATATCATGTCTATTCCCGCAGCTTTACCATTTTTCATACTTCGTATCGCCCATTCAACTTCTTCCATAGTGATGTTAAAACTTTTAATTATGAAAATGTTTTAATACTCATAATAAGCGATAGCAGAATAATTAATTCGCAGTATGTTCAATTGATGCACGGCTTGCTCCCGTGGTTAAGGGCTCAAGTTACTCTGCCCACTGGATCAAGTAGTCGCGCGTTCCCCCCAGGGGACTAATCTTTGTGTTACCCACAAATATTTATATGAGTTTGAGAGTTTGTATATGTGTGAATGATCTATGCTGTTGGCTGCGGGGCCTTTACAGCGGACAAGAGGGCGAGGGTAGAACCACTACGCTCGAGCCAGAAGGGCAAAGGGGCAACTAGCTCAAGGGCACCTCAAGGAGGGAGGGGAGGGCATATACTAGGTGTCTCGCCGTGGTGCTCTGCATTGGCCGCCGGGCAGGGGATTCTTCGACCTTGCCGGCGAGGTCGGTGTCTGATTCGGTGTGCGGTATCTGTATCCGAAAGAAGGGATGTAAGGGCATCGGGAGAGTCGGTGAGAACATGCCACGGCGGTAGCGGCCGATAGGAGGGGAGTTAGGTTCGTAGTCAGCGGCGGCTAGGATTAGTGGATTCCTATGAATGCGTCCAGCGTTCGCGAAATATCGGGTTGTCGCCTTTTTAATAAAGGTGCGAATAGATTCGAGACCGAGATCGGAATAGAGATCGACGTTCTGTATAAACCACGGGGCTCTGGAAAGGGGATTGAACTGTTTGGAGTCTATCGATGTGACAGCAGGCGGCGGCGCGAACACCTCTGAAGTGTACGTCATGATGGAATATTTCATAGTGTGGGACTACGTGTTTGAGGTGTTTGAGTTTCTCGCCGGACCTTCCAGTGTGAAGCCGCGATTCAATCCGATGGTAGTTGTAAAAAATTAATATAATTTTTGACGTTTGTAAGTGCTTTTGATGGCCTATACAAATAAAATATTTTTGACTTTGAGTTTAGAGAAAAAAAGGTACTTAGTATGTGTAGTACGCAGAATGTCCCATGCGTAGGATGTATAATATGCAATGTTTCATCGTGTTTTTAGTGCCATTTCAGAATTATTAGTAGAATATTCGAGCTCTAGTTGTACACTTAGTACTGGACCACGTACGTGCCTATAAAGTCAGAGAAAAAGTTTATTCGAATGGTATATACAAAATCAAACTATTATTTAAGTTTAAATACACTGATAATTCACTAATTATATATACAATTCGAATATTTTTTTCCTCCGGCCTTATATTTTATTACACATAGATAGATGATCAACCTTATCATTATTCGAGCAAAAAGTTAGAATTAGTTATCTCCCAACTCAAGGCAGCGTAATGATAATGTAGGTACCTCGGCGTGAGGGGACTGACGACTAGTCAGTGGGAGGAAGTAATGAGCCACGAGCTACGTGACCTGGGCACCGAGAGAGGAGAACCAGAAACTTATCTGTTTACATTAATACATGCCAACACAAATGTCCTAGAAGGTGTAACCAGAGACGTGCAAATCACTTCAACACAGATTCCGAATAATTTTCTATCTATATAGAATACAATACGCAATATTTTTGATTCATGTAAATCATTATAATATTTATGAATATGTATTTATATATGTATTTAAGAAAAGTAACAAAGATTCTACCATCGTTTTCCGTTTACACTTTTTAAAAAATCACCTATTAAGGGGTGAGCAGTGGATACACATAATATGTGAAACCAACAACCATTTCACCCACAAACTTGTGATATCCAATATAATTAATATCTTATTCATTATAGACACGAGTATATCATTGATTCCTCGTCATCATATCACAAAATGTCTCTGTAAATATAAATGTATGATGATGTCTGCCGTACCCAGGAATACCTACTTGAATTTATTGAAATTAATTTATATATATTATACGTCCAATTTTAATTGTTTGGTTACACTTGACATTTGAAATCTTGATAGGGCACTGCGGGCGGACATAAATCACGGGATCCCGCAGTGATACGGAGATAATACCCCCGTAATCCCGGGATTATGTGTGTCCATTGTCAATATTTACATGTAGATATAACATGAATAAATACATAAATATAATATTATGACCTTAAACTGTGGATAAGTATAAAATTTATAGACACACATAATATAACGATCCTCAACCCAGACAGAAAGAGCAGAGAAAATTTGAACATTTTAATATGCCGAACGCCCTTTCACCGGCTATTTTATTCTGGAACGATCTCGAACAGACCATGTCATAGCGGTGAGCCATTGCCTTGACAGATTTCTTGATGGTGTTAAAAATTTTTTAGAAGCAAACCGTTTAGTTTTCTGAATCATTAATCCTCTTACTCCACCAGAACCAGCGTCATCGTTCTAGGGTCAGTATTATGTGGGGCAATTATTAAAATTGTGCATTTTGCCACAAAACATCATTTTGTCTATGCCACGTATGCACCACGTAGTCAGTTTTGAGGTTATAATAACTCATAGAGATAAGACTAAATCTTATCTCTATGTAATAACCAAATGTCACTATCACTCCTTGTTCTTCTTATTATAATGAATGGTCCCATACTTAATAGTGTATTTTGCTAATGTCAAGTAATAATAGAATATAACAGTAAATTATAAAAATTGGCTTGTTGTCGCCATTACGGCATAAAACAAACGTCCACTTCTCGTTTCTTATGTTGTTATGGCAAGTGGGTTGTATTTGTTTCTTTGTAAGATTTTTTCCTTTTCTGATTTACACTACTTAGATTTTATTCATGTTATTGTTTTGGTTTTAGTTTAATTAATTTTTTGTTTCTTTTACATTTTTTGCTAGCGTCCGTGAAGTCACCAAACGGCCCAACGGAAGACCAGCGCTGGTTGCTTAAGTAGCCAGCATTATGCTGAGTTGGGACCATTTTTTGTGACGAGGTCATATAATTATATCTTATTTATTTACATACTAATACGATAGGTACACCATTTACGTCGGTTTGTTCTTGGTTCGTCTAAAACTTTTACTACTTTTGTAAAATGCACTAAGAAGCAATTAAAACATCATTTTGATTATAAATGTCAGCACTGTTGTTAGTTATAATTTGCTTTTAACTCTGACAAAGATAATTGACTCAACTTAACTAGTCGTACAGAATATAACTTGAAGAAGCGTTTTGTTATAAACAAATCAACTAGTTGGTACATTGGTTATTTGCATTGGTATAATATTATTCTCAGTGAAATCACTGGGTTCATTTTAAAGTAAAACAAACGGGTTCCACAGATGAATCCATGAATACGTTTTCTGTTTCTACGACCCTTCTATGTAGTAGGGAGAATTCATTCATTCAATGTTTATAATATTTGTATGTCATTAAAAATTAAACGGTCAAAATACCAGGACACCATAACATACTAGAAAATCTTGGTGCATATAAAATATATACCTATTGGAAGGAGACGGGTAAGAACGTTTGAACGAAATCCCAATTCAAAGTACCAGGATATAATAGTAGTAGGGATGTGCTTAGGCTCAGGAGCCTAACCTCTGTACACATGTAATGGCACACAATACATGCAAAAAATTCTACTCGCCCACCTGTTTCGAGTGTATTGCTCATAAGCTAAAATCTACCAATATGTTATGATATCCTAGTTACACCTACTTTGACCAAAAGTTTGTTACATTCATTAATTCAACCTAATAATTTTTCAATTGGGAATATATTAGTGGGCATATCGTTATGCGTTTTGCAAAGTGGAAAAGTTAAGTTTTATCAGCCGATTATTTCGATTATTCCAGTGTATGCTTCTATACTAGTATAAGTTGTGTAGGTAGGTATAAATTAAAATTAAAACACTATTCCTATCGAATCATATATCGTACCTTTTCGGGGCAAAAATAAACTTACTTTTTTTTTTCTTACACCTATAATAAATGAAGTGCCCATATGTATTGAAAGGCCACTTTTTAATATTTAAACGTAGACACTACCTTTATTTAGCCGATTTTTTACACCCGGTCCTGGATTTCTAGTAAAATCATTCAAGTATTAGTAAAATCACAGTGGCTCCTTAATCTATACGGATATATAAGCAACAGCAGGCTCTTCGGACTCAAATGTAGATAAATGCTGGAATAGCCTGAAAGAGAGTTTGGTGGAATCCGCGAAAGAAGTATGTGGTTGCTCAAAGAAGCATATTACAGCAAAAGGTGATGCATGGTGGGATGCGGAGTTGCAAAGCTTCGTAGAAAGTAAGAAGAAAGCGTGGCAGGACTATGTATCTTCTTTGAACCTGAATGCCAGTATGACAGAGATGAGGAAAGAAATATACCGGCAATGCAAGAATGCCACTAAAACTTTAGTGAAAGAAAAGCGTGAAAGAGCCAGTATGATTGAGGAGGAGAGGCTGGCGAAGAACTTCGAGAACAACACCAAACTCTTTTGGAGCAAGGTGAGAAAGGCTCGAGGTGATTCGTCAGGCTCCAGAATGGAAAAAATAAAATCTAAAGATGGTGACATTCTTGCAGACACACAAGCTGTGCTAAACCGGTGGAGTGAATATTTTGGAGAAATGTATGGAGATGACCCGGATGCTGATGCCGCAGACGTGCCTAAAGGCGAGATTGCGGCACCAGAATCAACGGAGGACATCACTATGGAAGAAGTTGAATGGGCGATAGGAAGTATGAAAAACGGTAAAGCTGCGGGAGTAGACATGATATCTGCCGAGATGATCAAATATGGTGGAACTTGCGTCCGGGACGCTTTCCGGGCCCTTGCAAACCTTTGCTGGAGGACCGGTAGAGTCCCTACAGATTGGCGCCGCGCAGTCATAGTACCCTTGTATAAAGGCAAGGGTTCACAATATGACTGCGCCAATTACAGAGCCATCAGTTTGATCAGCTTGGCAGCCAAGGTGTACGGTAAAATTATTGAACGGAGAATGCGCGTGAAGTCCGATGGAATGTTGTGCGAGGCACAAGGGGGTTTCAGGTCTGGAAGAGGATGTTCGGATCAAGTCTTCTCACTCCGCAACATCGTAGAGAAGCATCTGGCAGTGGGCCGGAAGGTTTTCTGCGGTTTTGTAGATCTGGAGAAGGCAATTGTCAGAGTTGTGCGAAAGAGACTTTGGGACATTTTGCCAGAGTATGGTATAGATGGCACTCTGTTGCGAGCCGTCCAGTCCACTTATGTGGACTGCAAGGCATGCGTACGGGTGGGTGGTAACAGGTCACCCTGGTTTGACGTTAAAATCGGCGTCAAGCAGGGTTGCGTGTTGTCCACTAGACTGTTTATAATATATCTGGACAAAAGTCTTCAAAGACTGAAAGCGATGAATGAAGGTGTACAAATGGGTGACTTAGTGGTAAACCATCTACTTTATGCAGATGACGCGGTTTTAATAGCGCCAACAGCCACTGATCTGCAAACACTAGTCACAGTTATGAAAGACGACTGCATGATCAATGGCTTACACTTGAATGTGAAGAAAACCAAGATTATGGTTTTTGAAAGGGAAGATACCAGAACGAATGTAAGGATTGTGGTTGGTAACGATGTGCTGGAGCAAGTGAATGAGTTTGTATATCTTGGATGCGCCTTCAGTAAGGATGAGAAATACACCGCTGACATAGAGAGAAGAGTGAGTGCAGGGAACAGAGTGAATGGTGCGATGGGAAAGCTACTCGGGACCCGGCACTTAAGCCATAAGGCGCAGCTGGCCATACATAACGGAGTTCTTGTCCTAACGCTGTTATATGGTAGCGAGAGCTGGGTATGTAAGAAGGAGAATGAAAAAAGGATAAATGCGGTAGAAATGCGAGCTCTGCGGAAGATGTGCGGAGTGAAGCTGACCGACCGCATTAGCAACAGCATAGTAAGACAGCGAGTAGGTATGAAAGATAGTATCGGTGTAAAGATGAGAAAGGGCATGCTCCGTTGGTTCGGGCATATAGAAAGAATGGCAGAGGAAAGAATGACAAAACAGATATACAATGTGAAAGTGGAAGGATGCAGGTACCGGGGAAGACCTAGACTATCTTACCACGACCAAATAAACCGAGTCTTATCTGATGGAAAAGTCAAGAGTCTCCGTAACCGGCGAGCGTGTATGAGACGAACTATGAGAGTCGAGGAAGCCAGAGAGGTATGTAAGGAAAGAACCTGTTGGAACTCTGTACTCTCTGCCTACCCCGCAAGGGATCTGGCGTGAGGTTATAGATAGATAGATAGATAGATATATAAGCAAAATGTTCAGATGTAACCAAGGTGTTCCCGCGATGTACCTCACTGATTAATAGATGAGTCCCCGGCGACAGACTAACGCTCTCATATTACCCCTGCGCCAATTATAGGAGTAAGGCAACGGAAAGTAACATTGCTAACGCAATTTTTCAGGCTTTACTGACAAAAGTTATTTAGCAAAAATCTTTTGAATATAGATAGTTCAATGCATAAAGCCTCTTCACTCATCCTCCCAATAACAGTAGAAGTGTGCAATGTTTTGCTAACAGACTGCCGTTCCATTTGAACACCTAAACGGACCAACTAATGCAGAAAGGAATTCGATAAAGTAATTGGTTCTAATCAGATGAAGCGGTTGGTGCGATGATTGTTTTCTTATTATTTTGGCAAATTTAATTCAACAGGAAAAAACTTGTAAAATTCGTTTATTAAAAAAATCCAATCAAACCAACTAGTAATTAGAATTGGTTTGATTCAGTCGATCGGTTCAGTTGGTCGGTTTTGACTACTCGGTATTAGTTCTATTAAACTCATAATTGTATCTATCGTTACATGTGTATCTAACGATAGACCGAACACACTAGCAGAACATAGCAAACACACCTGTAACCGAAGAAGAAAGGGTTTATGAACTAAACGAATTCTGTCTTTCACTACCAACTATATGACGTACACCTACGTCTTGTTTTAAGATTTACTTCATGTGTACTTATTGCAGAATATTCCTCGATAGCTATATCAGACAAGTGTCAGGGAAAGATGATCGCGTCAAATAAATTACAGGAGCCCAGCTGCGCGGCATTAATCCCGCGTAATCCCCGTGTGGACATCACTAGCTATAGTTAATTGGTTCCATTCGTGTGATGCTATTTACAGGTTCTAAGAGTCCGATGCGATGTAATCTCTTTCTAAGCAATAAATAGAATAATAAACTAAACTTTTTTTAAAAAACTAAAAGCAGGTATATTACGTATATGTAACATACCCTAGACCCCACACCAGGATGCCCTGTGTTATGGGATCTATTCTCATTCGTCTTTTAGAATAAAGGTTGCAAGTTCACAATAATATTAATATGGCTATTTAGGCAAATAGTATATAATATCATCACATTTTATAAAAGTTATGTGTGTGCGTATGTGTGTTTGTGTGTGAGTATGTGAGTATGTGTGTGTGTGTGTGTGTGTGTGTGTGTGTGTGTGTGTGTGTGTGTGTGTGAGAGAGAGAGAGAGTCTGAGTGTATGGTAGATTCTCAAAAGATCATCATCATCATCTCAGCCTATACTTGTCCACTGCTGAACATAGGCCTCCCCAATCGCTTTCCAGCGTAACCGGTATGCCACCTGCATCCAACGACTCCTGCGATTTTCACAAGATCGTCGGTCCATCTGGCAGGCGGTCGTCCCACGCTGCGCTTGCCAATACGTTGTCTCCACTCTAGAATCTTTCTGCCCCAAGCCCGTCCGATCTTCGCTAATTCTGGGGGCTATGTCGGTGACTTTGGTTCTTCTACGTATCTCCTAATTCCTGTTTCGATCACGTAGAGAAACGCCAAGCATAGCTCTCTCCGTAGCTCGATGAGCAACTCTGAGCTTTTTTATGAGACCTATTGTAAGAGACCACGTCTCTGATCCATATATCAAAACTGGTAACACACATTGACTAAAAACTTTAGTCTTGAGGCACTAAGGTAGTTTGGATGAGAAGATGTTGCGCAGTTTCCCGAACGCTGCCCAGCCGAGTTGGATTCGTCGATTGGCCTCTCTCTCAAAGTTGGACCTACCTAACCGGACTACCTGTCCCAGGTAAATTTATTCATCGACAACTTCAAGAGTAGAGTTCCCAGCGGTGAGTGCGGTGGGTACGACATGGCCGTTAAACATTATTTTCGTTTTGTCCATGGTCATTTTAAGACCCACTTATTGGGATACTCTGTTGAGGTCACCGAGCATTCGTCCTAGATCTACCAGCGACTCCGCCATGATCACAATGTCGTCGGCAAATCGAAGGTGAGTGATGTATTCGCCATTGATGTCGATGCCAAGTCATTGCCATTCCAAGAGCTTGAAGGCGTCCTCTAAAGTGACTGTAAACAGTTTCGGAGAAATTACGTCTTCCTGTCTTACTCCTCTTTTTATAGGGATCACCTTCGTGCACTGCCCCTGTACTCGGACTGACATGGTGATGTAACGATAGTCAATGCGGCATCGCTGGAGAGATCTAAGAACCGCTCAAGTCTCGATCGCATCAAAGACTTTCTCATAGTCCACATACGCCAAGCATAGTGGCCGATTATACTCCTCAGTCTTCTGTATAATCTGTCGCAGCGTATGTATGTAGTCTATGGTACTAAACCCTTTCCGGAAACCGGCTTGTTCGGGAGGCTGGAAGGCATCAAGCCTGCGTTCGATACGATTCGTAATGACTCTCGAAAACAACTTATAAACATGGCTCAGCAGTGTGATGGGCCTATGTATCTATATATGTGTGTATAGTAATGGTGTAATGTATTACTGAAGCGGGGGGTGGCAGAGACAGGTACAATTTCAGACTCCGAAGTGTCACTGAGAATTAATCAAATGAAAAAAAAAAATAGAAAAAACCCACCTAACAGTACTTCGTGCTCGACCATCACTTTCCGATCTAGTTATCGAACCCAGAACCTCTTGCCACTACACCAACTAGGCAAGTACCTAAAATTAACATAAACATGTATTTAAGTTTCCAAACATCACCATTTGCTTGCCAGTAATGTTATTGATGAGAATTTTTCCAAATATGTTTGTCTATCTATCTATATCAAGTCCCTTGGGAGGTAGGCAGAGAGTATAGAGATCGCAGGTAAAATCTGGATGCGTGAAGCACAAAACCGGTCGTTCTGGCGATCTGTAGGGGAGTCTAAACGTCTTTGTCTAGTCTTAACGTTTATAGAAATTATTCTTGAAACAAGCTTTCTTGCGTTAAGTTTTTAGGACATAACGACTACCTCGTCTGTCAAGCGGTGAATAATTGGCGTAGCGATCACGACGACCTGGATTCGATTCGTAAAATACCAATTCGATCCGCCCACTGGTTCGAATAGTCGCGGTTTCAATTCTCGCACGGGACAAATCTTCGGGTGTCCCACAATTATTTGTTTCGGTCTGGGTATATCTGTATGTGAATTTTCATGTTTGTTAAGAACCCACGACACAGGAATAAATCTTAGTGTAGGGTTAAGTATTTTGTTTTTAAATAAAAAAGTCCGTAGCTTTGCAGTGGGCCCGGTTAGATGGGCATATCAACGGCGAAAGGTGGATGTACACAGTACACCTCTGCCATCTCCGTTTGGGGAATATAGGCGATGTTTTACCGCGCTGCCTGTGAGCCTTGCTGGAACCCCTCGGTTACTTCCTTAAGAACGACCCCGGGGTCGCTTTGGAATTCTATGTTTTGTAGCACGCTTCTGAAACCGATTCTTTTAGGAAAGCGGTATTACAGCAACACAACAGGTTTACAAATTAAGGAATTATGTAAGTGAATTCTTGCGACTGCCACGTTGGCCTAGTGGCGTATAGTGTGAGTGGCGATCACAAGGTTCTAGGTTTGATTACTAAGTCGCACGGTTGGGGTTTTTTTTGGGATCGATCTATTCTTCGTAGCAGTCGGGGGTCCGGATTCTGGCAATAGGCTATCAACAGTCCACATACACTTATTGTTGATATTATTATTGAAACTGCCTCGTTGGTCCAGTGGCAAAGCGCATCGCCCTGTGATCACGAGATCCTGGGTTAAAATCCTAGGTCGGACAAATGTAGTTTTTCTAACGAAAATTTCCAGTATGAGTCCAGGGTTTGGAGTTGTGCCCGGTATGTGGCAATAGGCTCGCCCCCTATTACATGGGACCTAACATCGTCGACGAAAAGTGGGTGTACTCAGTACACCTCTGTCACCCCCGCTTGGGGAATATAGGGGCGATGGAGTGATTATTGAAACTATTCTGAATATCTACTACTACTGTAATTACGAGGCATGCCTTTTAAGTTTTGTCGTTTGAAGAAAAAAACACAATTAGAACCTTATAGTACTTTTTATTGTTTTTCAAAGTAATCACCACGTAGCTTAATACACTTTTCCATTCGCTCAAACCAGTTATTATAACATTTATCCCACTCTAAAGTGGGGGTGTTCAAAATGGCTGACTTGAGCGTCGACAGCTTCTTCCTCGGACTGGAACCTTTAGCCACGAAGACTTTTCTTAATTTTAGGAAATGTAAAGAAATCCTTAGGGCTTAGGTCAGGACTGTATGGAGGATAGTCAAGAATTTCTACTTTTTCCTGCTTCAAATACTCAATCGTTTGACGAGCGCTGTGTGAGCTTGCGTTGTCGTGGTGCAGGATGATGCGTCGCTTTGAGTTAGATGTTCGAAGTTCGGCGATGACTTGTGGTAAACAAACTGTGGTATACCACTCTGCGTTAACCATTCTACGATCCTCAAGTGCAATAGTCGCAAAATGGCTGGTTTTTCCAACGAACGGGACCACCATCTTCTTTGAAGTGCTTCGAGAACGAACAACTTTAGTCGGCTTTGGCTCGTCTTGAAAGACCCAGATTGTAGATTATTTTTTGGAATCAGGATCGTAGGCATAGATCCAAGATTCGCCACCACTGATGATGTCGTAGACGTGATTTGACTCTCCTCGGTTGAACCTTTGCCGAGTTTTCTTACACCATCTGACGCGGGCCGCCTTGTGATCGTCGGAAAGCAGATGCGGTATCCAACGGCAAACTAGCTTTCTCACACCAAGCGATTCATGCCAGATCTTCTGAATGGTTATCCCTGAGATGCCTAATAGAGCCTCTATCTCTCGATACGTCACATGACGATCTTCGAGCACAGCAATGATGTTATTTTCAGTGAAGGCGGATTTTGGGCGTCCTTCGCGAGATTTGTCACTAACACTAGCATGTCCACGCTGGAATTCTAAATACCAGCGTTAGAGAGTCCGCAGACATGGGGTTTCATCACTGAACACAGATGTTAGCTCTTCAAAACACTGAAGCCGTGTCAGGCCTCTTCTAAAGTTGTAGAAAATTATTGCACGAACATTTTCCTTAGAAAGTATCATTTTCGTACGTAACCTGACAGATTCCAATCGACGCTGTGACTAAACAATAGCATTAATCCTAATACTTTCAACTGTTTTGAGATTCAAAATTTAAATACATTCGAATATAGAACAGTTCCAAATTCAAAATTGCCGGGAATTATGGAAACGACAGAACTTAAAAGGCATGCCTCGTATCAGGACATCGTGCTACAAAATCGCCGACCGGCTTCCCAAGGATCGCCATAAAAACCGGCTTTGTGCAGCTTTTTCCGCGAAGTTAAACAGGTCATCGTTGTGTTGTCGAATATCTACATTTGATTGCACAGATTCTCGTCAAATAGTTACCTATAATTGTACAAGGGTCTTTTGGTCTGCGGTCAAAATCAGAAATAACGCTGTCATCAAGTGAAATGACACTTCTTGACAGTCGTGGAGTTCCCGTTTGCTATGAAGTTTACCCAAGTTCGTAATGAGTAACCGTGCGGACCCACGTGTTGAAATATTTCCATTTTACCTAATGATAACCCTTATTTCACATCAACGCCACCCTGTCAATGCCATCCACGGCCCAAAGATCCTTGTGGCACTAACATGGATATATTACAATGGATTGAGTACTGTCCAAATATTGCTAAAGTTAATTAAACTCTTACTCACAGACACAACATTGAATTTTCTATGATTTAAACAACTCGAAAAACCATGATGCGTGAGAATAACCTGGAGCCCGGCGTCACGCTCGCACCCATTACGATGCAATACGGTGGCCATAAGGTAGAACTAATGCTGACTATACCTATTTATGATATGGTTTAAATACGCTGTAAACCATTTATTACCGAGTTCAAAACGAACAAGGTTCTCAATTTGTCTTTATACACAGGATAAATTAAGATGGGACAGTATGGGCAGCTATCTCAACCGTTGTAGGTACAGAAAAACGGCCCTAGGAAACTATCCTTAATTTTTGCGATATTTGTAGCTGAATTTACAGATTCTGAAAAAATCTACAGGCGGCAAGAAAATGGAAAATTTAATTAAACACTTTAACTACTACTCATTTAAGATGTGGCATATGCGTAGAAAGAAATTACGGCAATAAACAGTGCCCGAGAATTATACGTTAGTTATAGATCAACAAGTCCATAATCATATCAATTACTACTAGAAAAAGACGTAGGGCTCTAAATGAGTATCCTTGTCATCACGTTTTTTTTGCAGTGTGCTCAATCCCTTGTAATTTCATTGTTCCTTTAAGTTATCTTTAACCCGACGAAGTGAAAAAACACTATGGTCTTATATAAAGCCGCTTCATTTAAAATTCTATTCATCGGCGAACTGTTACGTCGAGACAAAGACGCCGCCGAAGGCTCTGTAAAAAACAACTCGTTAAACTTTTGGACTACCCCACTTCAGTTCCAATTTCAATCTTGCAGTTATAAGGACTTGGTTCAAATTCCTTTGGGACGCAGAAAATTGAAGTCAACTTCCCGTATTACTATAAAAGAGTGTAAGTAAGCGGAATGAATTTTCCATATTGAATTTTATGTTTGAGATGCTTTTGGTTGAAAATGGTTTGGTGTGTGTGTAGTTACAAATTGAACTGCATCCGTGAAAAAAATATTACAAGTGGGATTTCAGTACATTATTCGGGTGAAAAGTTTTTTTGGTCGGTCTCTCGGACAACTCGGCGGAATGTTCTAAATGCTTCAAGTAAATTATTTTGTACTTCTAAGGTATATTATTAAAAATGACTTGGTATAAAATCCTTCATACTTTCATTAAATTCTTAAATTTAAACTTAAGCTTTGAATAAGTAAATGCTGTACAAAATGCATGTGGAAGCTGCGTGGAGGCATAAAAAATACACTTTATATTTCGGTTATGTTTTTTAACATGACCAAATAGACAGTTTTTAATCTGATGTCAAATTAGGTTTCTCTGTTACTGGCCTGTATGACACTTCTATAGAGGGTTGATTTTTGAGATGGGGCGATAAGGGCAACTACCTCAACCCTTGTAGCTACAGGAAAGCGGTCTTAGGAGACTATTCTTGATTTTTGCGATATTTTGAACTGAATTTACAGATTTTGAAAAAACCAATAGTCAACAAGAAAATGGGCAATTTATTCAAAAATTTTCTGTTTTCTTCTCTCTAAGCTTGTAGAAGATTACGGTAGCAAATTTCACAAAACCTTTTTTTTAATGCCAATCAATCCTGTTACTGTAACTATTTTCTACAAAATGTATGGAACAAGGTATTTGCGATTTGTGACCTTTCTATATCTCCAACCTCAGTTGGTCTAATAAAAGTTTTTGATCCTTATAAGAAACAGGATCGAGTGGTACCAAAAAAAGCTACACAATTTTTTTTCCTTGCTGACTATACATTTTTTTCCAAATCTGTAAATGCAGCTCAAAATTTCGCAAACGGTTAAGAATAGTTTCCTAAGACAGCTTTTCTGTAGCAATGGTTGAGGTAGCTGCTCCTACTTACCTATAACTATAGAATGTAGGCAAGCAAGATAGATCTGTAAGGAAAAACCTTTTAATACTTTTAACCGCTTTACCTTTTCCGCAGGGGATCTAGAGCGAAGATATAGATATAGAGAGGTTTTTTTTTAATTTAAGTATTTTAACTTAGCAGCGATAACTTAGTAAACCTGTTTAAAAAAATTTAAACTTATAAGTTCAATTAAGGCACAATGTGCATTATCTCTCAAGAAATCTTCATTATCTCAGCTAATACTTTTAAATTAAATTAACGGAATAATTTTCAAAAGTGGTTGTGTATGGTGCTGGTGGCAATCACGAGAACCTGGGTTCAAATCGTTCGTCGGAAAAAATGAGAGGAAGGTTTTATTTACCGAAAAATGTTCTATAGTGATCCGGAGTTTGGGATTCTAACTCTCATAGTATACCTCTCTGCCCATCCTGCTTGGTAATATAGGCGTGATAGTGTATTATCGTTATAAAAAAATATTTTGTTTAAAAAAGAACAGACCGACCCAATTATCATTATGGAGAGATAATGAGGAGTCATGTTAAAGAGGAGGTTTAAAAAAGGGGTCTGTATCCACTCAAGAGTTTTTTACCATTATCAGTAATGAAACAAAACTCTTCTTGATTAGTGTTTGCTTGCGCAAAGCGGTTACTTTGTTGCCATTATGGCCAACCTATGGAACTTTGTTGCCATTATGGCCAACCTATGGAACTTTGTTGCCATTATGGCCCACCTAATGTCAGAATTGTTTAAACCACTGGTAACGTTAGATACAAACGGCGGACGATTTAATGTAGTGGTTAAGTTGAGCCGCTCCGCCCGCTAGAACGAAGAGTCGCGGGTTCGATTCCCGCACGAGACAAATCTTTGTCTGACCCACGGGACAAATCTTTGTTTCGATCTGGGTATTGGTGTATGTTATTTTTTTCATATTTCTAAACAATCCCACTACACAGGGTATCGTCGACACTACAAACGTATCCCCACACTACTAAATCTTAGTGTGGGGATACGTTTAAATATATATATATATATATATATATATATATATATATATATATATATATATATATATATATATATGTGTATAAAAAATCAAGAAGCCAAAATAAGTTTTCAAGTGGTAGAGCCTTGCGGTGATCTGTACAGGGTTGCAGTCATAGGTAAAGTATATCCAAAGTATTTCCGCTCGGTCAAAAGTGTCAGTTCGAATAACCGTCCAAAAATAATGGGACAACTATCGGTATGGTAAAATAAAGAAATAAACACCGTCACGCCTGTATTCCTCACGCAGGGATGGCAGAGGTATACTGTGTACAACGACGATGTTAAGTTTCATGTAATAGGGGGAGAGCCTATTGACATATACTGGGAAATTTTCGTTAGAAAAAGCATACTGTCCAAACTAGGATTCGAACCCAGGACCTCGTGGTAGCTACCCTAACGTTCCATAAATTCCATAGGAATTCAATATAACAGCCTGCATTAATGAACCTGATATACTTCTGTCTGCTTCCTCATGGTAAAAGAATGGCACGATCGTATGTATTACTGTCTCTGTAGTAGCATCACTTCAGATCCCTAGCGGGGTAGATGGAGAGTACAGAGTTCCAACAAGTCCTTTCCTTACAGACCTCTCTGAAGGAAATAACTCTCCTCTTCCCTTATAACATATATTACTATTTATTCTATAATTTCTTTATCGCCGAAGAGCATTTTCTTAGGCTTACACGTCTCTCCAGAATGCAATAGAATGAAAGAGACAGCAATACATACTCATGTCCTGCTCTACCGCAAGTTCCAGTTCCCAGGGGTAAGCAGGGGTGCAGATATTAAGTAGTTTATTTATTTATATGGTAATGCACACACGCTCCCCAAAAGTCTGGGGTTGGATATGAAATTTATACCTAGAGCTTACACATATTATACATCTCACGCCCGTTCTTTTGGGATTGAGGTGCATATAGTACACCTAAACTTCGCCGAGGTACTTTTTGGCACCAATGTTGTGAAAGTCTTGTCTGTCTTCGGGATAAACGAATCGTTCGATCACACACATATACAAAGGCTTGTACGCAGGCGTGTGCGTGCTACTACACACACACACACACACACACACACACACGCACACACATGTGCGCACACGCTTACATTCGAATATTTAATTATCAATTATTGATATTCCTCATTAATTGACTGCCTCGTTGTCGTCATGCGGCTACCGGTTACGAGTTTCTAGGTTCAAATCCTACGCCTGATAATACTTACGTTTTTCAATAAATTTGCAACAATTAAAATAATACAGTAGTTGCCTTAACTCTGAAATTATATCCGGTATAATGCCAATAGACCCCTACATTACGTATATTA
The DNA here is from genome assembly GCA_905147815.2 of Phalera bucephala. Taxonomy (NCBI): domain Eukaryota; kingdom Metazoa; phylum Arthropoda; class Insecta; order Lepidoptera; family Notodontidae; genus Phalera; species Phalera bucephala. The sequence goes on along the minus strand of LR990614.1, from coordinate 38,435,737 downwards.
GGATCTAACATCTATATAACCAGATATATATTTATCTGGTATATATATATGTTAGATATATATCTAACATATATATATCGGGATAGGAACATATTTCTCTATCGCTTGGGAAATAAAGGTGTGCCTGTTTTTGACTACGTTTTATAGTTTCCCCAAGGTTTTCTTAAAACCCATGGCCATAGTCGTGTAGTGGTACCAATCGTCTTTATAGTTTCGAAATGAGTCTATATCTTGACTGCACTATAAATACGAGCCGGTCGATGCAGCCGCGCCTGCGCACTGACACACACTCCGCTGTCATTCATCATTACTTTATAACTGCGAAAATAAGGAATTATATTACTTCGATACTATGTAGGTAAAAATTCAAACCATGACACATGGTTTGATATTTTATTTGGTCATAGGTGGAATACAACTGTTTGTGAGATGTTAGTCTGGGTATTATTCATTTATTTTAGGGATGGGAAAATCAATAAATAATTTATTATTATTTATTTAGAAAACAACTTAATGCACCACGTTAAACCATAACCCCACAAAACTGTGCAATCAGGTTGACTGTGGAGTCAGTTGAATCTACAAAACTGAGTCTCACTCCTCATGGCCGCCGGCAGACTATTAAAAATGAATGGAATGGGTGAGTACTGTACGTTTCACCAAGTGGTGTACCATTAAAAAATTTAATTTAAAAAGATCTTTTTATACCTAACATCGTCGGCGAAACGTGGGTGTACTCAGTACACCTCTGCCACCCCCTCTGGGGAATATAGGCGTGACGGTGTTTATCTTTTTATAAACAATCTTTTACAACAAAAGACAAAGGAGATATCTTGTTTAGTTGTGGAGTCCTTTTGGGGTCGTTACGACTCCATTATCAGATCCTGAACACCACACGTGTCTACAGTACTCGTCAAGACAAATCCAACGTTGAATAGTTGGGTGGTTCCACTGGCCACCTTTCGGCTTTATCAACAGATCCTTAATACCATATGATTGTATAGTGCTAGTGGTATTGACCAGTCTAACAAGCCTAAACACAAGAAGATTATGTGGTGTAGTTGAGATATTCCGACTCCTTCATCAGAGCAGCTTCATGTAACAATACGTTTACAGTCAGTTTAGATATCATATATACAAACATATGTATTTATGATTTTAACTTTGTATACTAGATATCGCTGCCCGTACTGAATCCTAGTCCTTGATTTGTGTGAAAGAAGGTATTTTCCCAGGAATATATTAATTTATTATGCACATCAATAATACAAGCACAAACATGACATTACAGCATGATTGCAGGGAATTGACGATTATTGGTCATAAAGCACGTCTTTAATGTAAAGAAAAATGTCAAAGCGTAGCGTGTCGTGTCAAACGAGCTCGAAGTACTGCTCCGTTCGTAGACTTTTTCTGACTGCACTCTGGGGTCTGGGATTGGTCATGCTCACTAAAAAGTCTATGCTTGCAGTGTCTATTTGGTGCGGGTCACTTCCTTCCCTCTAATATGGTCGAGGGAGTTGATGGCTGCTCAAATAGTCGTACTCGTGAACGGGTGCTGCTTGTGGAGACTGGTCCACCCAGAATCCTCTAGCTTTTAAATAAAGCATATATTTAAAAATAGTCCTCTATCTCAGTCGTAAGGCATCACACTGGAGCTGGATCGCGTTAATTATTTTGTATAATATAAAAATGTATGTATCTATACAAAAAATTATGAAAAAATAAATGAATGGAGAATTAAACAAAAAAGACAAGCCTGCTGAGTTTCTCGCCGGATCTTCTCAGTGGAGGCCGCGTTTTGAGCCGGTGGTAGATTAAGTAAGTTAAAAAAATATGTAAATATGACACTTTGTAAGCAGGGTTTATGCAAAATAAACGGTTTGAGTTTGAATTTTGAAGGAAAAGCTAGTGTTTGCATCAACATTACAAAGGAAAATTAAGATTATAATCAGTGAATAAGTTTAGAAAATGCCAAGACAATTACAATATCAGCATGACAGAATACAAAATAAAAAAAATAATTACATTTACAAACAGGAATGTTATACACGGTGTAATTTTAGTCGTCCTGGAGCGAAAGCCCAGGTGATGTATCCAATGCCTACTGCTCACAGGAAATGAAAAAAAAAAAGGAAAAAGAATAAGATCACTTCAATAAGTGACATCTCCATAACAATACTAACAAAATTGATGCATTAAAACAAGTACAAAATGAGGGGCAGCGCAGCTGGTCGGTAGATACCTTCGGTGTTCCTTATTCTCGCTCTATATATTTTATTCGGATAGGTCAGTAGGTAGATGTTACTTATTATAATGTTCTTTTTATTTATTTTCTTATTACTAGTGAACAGGCATTGGATACATTACCTGGGCTTTCGCTTAAGGACGACTAAAATTATAACATGTATACATACGTATAGGACTGTAAATAATACAACACATCTGTTCGAAGTAGCCGTTGGAAACTTCTAGAACATAACTACATTGTTACTATGACGCAACACTAATTACTTAACTGAGTATACGTGCTGAGCACTTAAATAGCTTTTAAAGGATTGTAGCTTAAGTGAAACTTTCGAAAACTAAAGTACTTTCATTAAATACGAATAAACAAAGTCACGCCCACATTCCCCAAGCGGGGGTGGCAAAGGTATAATGTACACCTACATTTCGCCAACGATACTAGGTCCCAATGGAATAGGGGGCAGGCTTATTGCCATTATTCCGAGTCAAATTCGTAACTGCCATAAATTTTCTAATAGAAAACTTTAAATATAATTTTGAGTGCCCAAAAAGTCAGACTCCGGATCTCGTAAGTGTGGGCCAGTGTGAATAATTAGGTTTAAAATTTTGTACACCGCCACATCTATATACCTCAAGCGGGGGTGGCAGAGGTGAACTGTTTACATCCACTTTTGCCGATGATGAAAGGTAATGGGGGCGAGATTATTACCATCCTACTAAGCACAATGCCAGACGGACGGATGCCAACATTTTTTTAATCGAAAAATTGTTTAATATTTAAGTTAGCGCTTAGTCAAAGTTTTAGGACCACATGTTTGTGTACGATGGTATGCATGTGATTAAGCGTGACACCATGCCTGAAAGAGTAGCTGAAGACGTTTGAAATATATACGGATTATTCGGATTGCAAATGTCCACTTTTCACTATTTGACTAATCTGATCTTAAGCAGTCAAAGGATTAACTGTGACATGTGTATAATAAAACTGACTTATTTAAGTACCTTTTACACACCCATACACATACACATAAACACTCTCTCTCTCTCACACACACACACACACACACACCACGCACACGCATTAACACACACATACACACACACTCGCACACATCCTTGGCTACGGGACTTCGTATTTGCAAATGCATTATTATTACAATTTCTGGATTTTGAATATACTGTGTGCTTCTTTTCGCCGACTATGTCAGATCCCAAAATAATAGGGGGCGAGCCCATTGTCATTATACCGAGCACAATTTCATACTCCGGACTGACATTGTGAATTTTTGATAAAAAAGCTACACTCTGTCCGACCTAGGATTCAAATCCATGAACCACGTATTCGCTACGCACATTATTCGCCACTAGACCAACCAACTTCAGGATTTTGAATAATAATGAAAAATAAACACGGCCATGCCTATATTTACACGCTCTTTTCACCGACGATGTTAGATCCTAAAGTATTAGGGGGCGAGCCTATTGTCGTTATACCGGCGGCAATTCCATATTCCGGACTGACACAGGGATTATTTTGCTAAAAAAACTACACTTTGTCCGAGCTAGAATTCGGACCCATGAATTACGTAATCGCTAGGCGCATTATACGCCACTACACTAACACCAAGAGGTAGTCAAGACTTTAACATAGTGTTGTAAAAATGAGCGCTAAAGACAAGCGTTTAGCGCTGAGTCGACGCTTACGAGCGTTGAAACAGGTAGAAGATTAAAGCGCTGATTCGAGCGTTTTTACAACACTACTTTATCAGCAATCTCTATCTATCTACATCATCTCGCCAGATGCCTTGCGGGGTGGGCAGAGAGTACAGAGTTCTAACAGGTTTCCTCATACCTCTCTAAAAAGCTTTTGAAAAAAATATCGTATTTAAAAAAAATCGATTACTTATTCTAAAAAAAACGATTAATAATAGTCGATTTTTTATTTTTGTTTAATCGATTAATAATCTAATTTTTTGTAAATTAATCGATTTGTTTTTCAGATCATCTGCTGTAGCAGGCATGTCGATTCGCCGGCCGGTGCAGAGCACCACAGCGAGACACCAAGTATACGCCCTCCCCCACAGCGACTGCTCAAGCCGAGGCCGTTTCTTCTTGAGGCGTCCTTGAGCTAGTTGCCCCCTTGCCCTTCTGCCTCGAGCGTAGTGGTTGCACCCTCGCCCTCTTGTCCGGTGAAGCTGTAAAGGCCCTGCGGCCAACAGCGTAGATTATTCATACACACACGCACACACACATACACACACACAAATCTAAATTTTGCTACAAATATTTACTTGAAGTGTCTTCGCAATATAACTCAATGTTCTTGGTCAGGAAATTCATGGTAGATTTGACGATTTAATAAAGTCATCCTATCTACTTCTTAATATATTTCTACAAGAAAGAAAAAATATCGATTATGTAATAATCGTTTTTTTATCCCTCTTGTCACATCCCTACTCTCTGGCTTCCTTCACTCACATAGTGAAATAAAGTACGGTTAGTAAGTTAGTAAGTTAAAATAAGAAACGGTCTATTATTTATCAGCTAAATTTTCTAAAATACTTATCCGTATTAAAATGTGTTTCCCGGCAAAAGCGGTAACAGAGAGTCTAAACTCTCGCTCGAGACTCTCGAACTTATGAGGCAGAGACGGGAAATGTCATCCACGCAGGCGTCTTCGCCGGATGGGAGGAACCTCAACCGGAAGATCCGGAAGCGGGTGCGACGTGACCTCCGATGTTCCAACACCCGCGCCATCGCGGCTGCGATTGAACAGAACAGAGGCACCAAAGTCTTCGCTCGCCAGCTAGGTAGATCCCATCTGACGAAACTTAATACAGCGGATGGCAAAACCGTGACCTCCAAGTTCGAGATACTCGAGGAAATTGAGAGTTTCTACAAAGACCTGTACGCATCACGGATGGCTAAACCCTCGAGACCCAGCGCTGACGACCACAGAGCCCCACTAGCACGCCACGATACGGAAGACATCCCTGATGTCAACCAGGACGAGGTCAGAGTGGCTCTCGAGCAGCTCAAAAACAACAAGTCGCCAGGCGATGACGGAATCACCACTGAGCTCCTAAAAGCAGGCGGGACTCCAATCCTGAAAAAGCTAGCGAGTCTCTTTAATTCCGTCATCCACCAGGGCTTAACACCTCAAGCGTGGAGCGGGAGTGCGGTGGTTCTGTTCTTCAAAAAAGGTGACAAAACCTTGCTGAAGAACTACAGACCCATCTCACTCCTGAGCCACGTCTACAAGTTGTTCTCGAGAGTACTCACAAACCGCCTCGCCAGAAGACTTGACGAGTTCCAGCCACCGGAACAAGCCGGGTTTCGAAAAGGCTACAGCACCGTAGACCACATCCATACTGTTCGGCAGATTGTACAGAAGACCGAAGAGTACAATCAGCCGCTGTGTATGGCTTTCGTGGACTACGAGAAAGCCTTCGACTCCATCGAAACCTGGGCGGTTTTGGATGCTCTGCAGCGATGTGGCATCGATTGGCGCTATATCGAGGTGTTGAGATGTCTGTATGATACCGCCACAATGACCGTCCAGCTCCAGGACCAAAAGACCAACCCGATCGAGCTGCATCGAGGGGTAAGACAGGGGGATGTAATATCCCCCAAGCTCTTCACCAATGCACTCGAAGACGTCTTCAAGACGCTGGACTGGACTGGGCGGGGCATTAACATCAACGGCGAATACATCTCACACCTTCGGTTTGCCGATGATATCGTCATCGTGGCAGAGTCACTGGAACAGTTGAGCGGAATGCTGCATAGCCTAAATGGAGCCTCTCGTGGTGTCGGTCTCGGCATGAACTTGGATAAAACCAAGATCATGTTTAATGAGCATGTCACGCCGGGACCGATCTACGTCGATGGTTCGATGCTCGAAGTTGTTCGGGAGTATGTCTACCTTGGACAAGTTGTCCAATTTGGTAGGAACAACTTCGAGAAAGAAATCAACCGCAGGATCCAATTGGGTTGGGCAGCATTTGGCAAACTACGTCACGTTTTCGCTTCGCCTATACCGCAATGCCTGAAGACTAAAGTCTTTAACCAATGCGTTCTACCTGTTATGACTTACGGGGCCGAGACGTGGACACTCACAGTGGGACTAGTCCACAAACTCAAAGTCGCACAGCGGGCTATGGAGCGAGCTATGATCGGCGTCTCTTTGAAGGATAAAATTCGTAACGAGGTAATCCGACAAAGAACCAAAGTTACCGACATAGCTCGCAGACTCAGTAAGCTAAAGTGGCAATGGGCTGGTCACATCTGCAGAAGGACCGACGGCCGATGGAGCAAGCGTGTCCTAGAGTGGAGACCGCGACTTGGTAAGCGTAAGGTAGGACGGCCCCCAGCTAGATGGACCGACGACCTCAAGAAGGTCGCTGGGACGGACTGGATGCGGAAGGCGGGGGACCGTGTGCAATGGCGCGTGTTAGGAGAGGCCTATGTCCAGCAGTGGACTACGATAGGCTGATTGATTGATTGATTGATTAAAATGTTTAGTAGCTCCTTCAAAGATAAAATATTAAGCCTGGGAGCCTTACCCTTGTGAATACCCGTATGCCCTTGCGTGTACCCTCACGTCTCCGTTCGCAGCCAAGTAAAATAGTTTTCCTGCGAATGTTCTTTACATTTTTCATTTGATCCACTATCTTTGAAGAAAGAAATATTTATGTCATATAAACACGAACCTTTGAAGAAACATTTCATAAATATTCATCGCAAAAAAAGTGTCTCAAAAATCGCAGTGAATGTATATGTTACTGTCAAAGCCAGAATATTAGTAAATCTTAGGTTTTACTTGTAAATTTTTGTCTGAACGAAATTTTGATATGAAATCATAAAATTTTTCGGATTACAGAGTTATTATATAATATCGAGTTCGGCATTTATTCATTCATTTATCAGTGACGATTAGTAAATATGTGTCTTGAAAATAAAACGATGTAATATACCTGATAGAATGTGTTTTCAGACCGGCTGTTTACAGATTTCCAAAATTTATTCCCACCACTTCCATGACTTATGTATACTTTTAATTACCACGATATCCAAGAAATATACATTACCGTCAACATGGACAGGGCGAAAAGGCGTATTGTTGATGACGAGATAGAAATTACTGGGCATATTTAGATTAAGCAGCCATTTTTCTTACTATTTGTAATTCATCTCCTTCTGATATAATATCAGCCTATACCTTCTACTGCTGGGCAAAGGCCTTCTCTCACAAATGGAGGTGAGAAAGATTAGGTCATACTCCACCACGCAGACCCAGTGTGGATTGGTGGAAGCAAGTTTGTGGCTACCTGCTGTTGAAATTTATCAATCCGCCTTTAAGGCTTCCAACTCGGCTTAATGACTACCACATTAAATGGTAACCGGGACCAACGGCTTAACGTGCCTTCCGAAACAAGGAGACGCTTGAATATTAAAATGCCACAAACGGTCGCCCATCTCAGGGCGACCGAGTCGAACGTTGCTTATCCTTGGTGATCGGTAAGAACACCGCGGTCGCACAGCACTACGAGCGCCTTATCCTTATGATAATCGCCAGTAAAATAAATACACATAAATTTGGTTGTAAAAATACTCTTCCCGGAACATCGCTACTTCTTAATAATATTTTATAAAACTTATATGGATGCCGTGGGAAACAAAATATAATAATAAAAAATAAAATATCAGCCTATACTGCCCACTGCTGGGCAACGGCCTTCTCTCACAAATCGAGGTGAGAGAGATTAGGTCATACTCCACCACGTGGACCCAGTGCGGATTGGTGGAGGCAGGTTTGTGGCCACCTGCTGTTGGAACTTATCAAGCCGCCTTTAAGGCTTCAAACTCGGCTTAACGACCACCACATTAAGTGGTAACCGGGACCAACGGCTTAACGTGCCTTCCGAAGCACGAAGACGCTCGAATATGAAAATGCCACAAAGGGTCATACCATCTCAGTCGACCGAGCCGAACGCTGCTGAACCTTGGTGATCGGTAAGAACACCGCGGTCGCACAACGCTACGAGCGCCTCCGCTATAAACAAAATATACTGTCGTGGAAGTCGCGGGATCTAATATATGTTTCATTATTTTTTTGCGAATACAATGAGTTTAGGATGTCTGGGATACACCCTTCCTAACATGTAAATACCGTGCCTTAGGTTAGACCTAAGTTTTACCGAATGAGAGTTAGTAGAAGTCCAAAATTAATTATATATAAGGCTATTCGAACCTTTATCTTTGAAACGTGGTAAATTTTAGGACTTACTGAAAAACCGTAGGATTTATGATTTTTGTTCGGGCTTTTACGATAACATATAGAACGATTTGTTAAATTATAAATGAGCTTAGTGAAAGTATAAGATACACAAACTAAATTTCAGATTACAATACAGTATGCTTTATTAAAATAAATAAAACTATTGAATATAGTTTGTATGGTAGAGTAATGCGGCCTCAATAGTTAAAGACAAAGATTTTAAAATAATAATTTCGTAGGTAATATCGAGGTCCCGGGTTCAAATCCTGGGTCGGACATTTTCGATCTAAAAATTCTTAGAAGTAATCCGGAGTCTAGAATTGGTTCTGATGATGGCCTTTAATACACCGGGGCCACTTATCGTACGCAAAAGTGTACTTATTTAACCTGCCAATAACTTTTTCCATTCCTAAAAATAATGAACGCAAATTTAAATAGAAATCCAATCATTGCGAAGAATAGGCCGCCACTAATCAGCTGAATGTTTGATGGCGACAGAGGATCGGCCTATCGACTCCAGCCTATTTTTAGTAACCCACTGTACCATACCTACGTGAAATTTTCAGACTGCTCCCATTGGCTAATGAGGCGTGACGTCACGTAGCTGGAACGGCCAATGGGAGGGCGGTATTTTGCGCATGGCATCGAAGCCTTTTCAGCTCACTGCCGTGGGATAGCAGTCCGGGCGAGAGGTCCCCAGGTGTGCGAAGCACCGGCCAACACAAACAAAAGGTCAATAATTTTATTTTATTTTACATGTTATCTGAACGGCCATTTTGGATTTATGCTTAAATTTGGAATGCGTTAGTTATTTTTGTTTATTTTTAATTTTTTAGCGCATATAGAATTTATTTTATGAAATGTAAAAATAAAATAGTCCCGTTTCAAAAAAATAACAGCCGATAGCAAGTTATTTTTTAAATTTGAAATTTCATTCATTTCGGTTACCTACTGATGTGTTGTATATTTTTTTAAATGTATTTTTATGATGTGTGTCAGTTTTAATAAATGTGTTTGTTATTACATAAGCAATGCGCAGTTATATTGATGGAATGTGTCAATGTGTGCGTTATACAATCGTTACGTAACGATCTGTAAAATCCGTTAAATCGTGATGTATGAGTGTAAAAGAGACCACATTGATTAATTTATTTTGTAGATTCTCTTCATAGCGTTCGTTATTGCATAATACTAGTTTGATTAGGTACCCATATGTATATAAGAATATTCCATATGCCTCATGATAGTATAGCTTTTGAAATAGACAGATTTGTAATAAGTATTTATGGGTAGCTCTAAATTTATTGAAAACTTTTCAAATATATATTTCCTTGCTTAGTGTGTAGTGTTATAGAGATACGCGGCGTAGCACACAGTTCGTAGCAACTTGCTACGCGTAACCCGTAGCACATTATTATTATTTTAATCACTTTAATAACAGTTTCACTTTAATAAACTTGAAAATACTAGTGAAATGTGGGTACATTATGTACACCTTTCCCTCCCCCGATCGAGAGGTAATAATTATATTTTAAATGTCTAACAATGAATGAAAGACAATGCACAGCTTAAACGTGGCTAAAGCCGGCCGGTTTAGAAGTATAGAACTTTGTACAAGTACCTTATATAACGTAGATGTACGCGCTAAGAAAGGGTTTACTAAAATTGATTCTTAAGGGGCTTAAAAACGGGGTTCAAAAATGTCAATGAAAAAACCCATCTGGTACATGGCTATTGTAATAAATAGCTTACAACGAGGTTAGCTTATTTATAAAAAAAATTTGAGCATCAGTTTCAGTAATGGATCGGAAAAAATATTTTTATTTATTTTACCACGCTATATTTCTTGTGGGATAGGCAGAGGGTACAGACTTTCAACAGGTTCTTTCCTAACAGATCACTCTAGCTTCCTTCACACTCATAATTTGTTTCAAACACGCTCACCGGTTACGGAGACTCTTGACTATTTGCTAACGTAAATTAAAGTGACTTCTAAGAAATTTAGCAAATAATTTCACTTTTATTTAAATTATTTGATGCAAATAATATCAACCAATCTTTCTCAACAGAGAGCTTAGCACGATCAGCTTGGCGTTACAGTGGCGTCAAAAAAGCGTGCTGTCACGTTCCTCTTTATTTAGTACATTTATAGTGTGAAAGGATGGTATATGAATTCGATAGCGTCACGTTGATACGTATCAATCTGTTCTTGTTAAACGTACAAAATTTTTTAAAAAAGGCCTTTGCTCAATAGTGCAGCACTTTATTCCGATTTATTATACCGAGTTATATGAGTAGAAGCATGAAAGAGGTCGCGATAGGGACTTTTGTAATGGAATATTATATTATAATAGGTAATATTATAATATACTGACGGAAACCTCATCACACCGACTTGGGTTCGCGCGACTTATTCTCTCTGACCTCTATCTTTGAAAGAAGGCAAATGCCTTCTAGTTGAGAAACGTCCCATCAGTGGAACAGTATTATTTTACCGAGCAATGTGAGTGGAAGCATGGAGAGGTCACGCTAGAGAAACTCTGTCTACTGGGTCCGCGTGATGGAGGATATCCTGTTCTCTCTCACCTCTATTTTTGTGAGAAGGCATAGACTGATGTGGGTAAAATCCAAGCAGGGGGATGGTTCATGCTATATTTTATTATAACTACCGAAAATATATGACGCCATCCGGAGTTTACAATTATGTCCGGTGTAACGGAAAGACTCGCCCCCTATCATATAGGGTTATTACATCGTCGGCGGTATATGGTTGTTCACAATATATCTGTGCAAGGATGTATCTCAAAATACATGGTATGGTTTATGAATATGGACGTAGAGTCATTTCTAATCTGTAACATATTAGCAAGGTGTCATGTATAGAGCTCACAGACTTATTTAAATATTACACATGAAATAAAACAATTTTTGGGAAGGTGAAGGTATACTTATCCTTAAAATTAAACACATGAGTGTTTATAATAATAATAATAAATCTTTATTGCAGACACAGAGATCCATAGTTTTACAAATATTCATTTAGTATAAAATATAAAATAATATAAAAAAAAACGAATAGTAAGGAAATTGGGAGAAATCATAGAAAAAAGAAAATAATAAAAATATAAATAATAATAATAATGATTTTTCTCTTCTGTCCTCACTTTCACGTCACAATTTCAATCCATTTTCATTTTCAATTCATTTTCAATCCATTTTCAGTTTAATTTAAGGATAAGTATAATAATTATTTCATTCCGACACTATTATGATTTATAAGATTTATATGTGCTTTATTGGTCTGCATAGATCACGGGGTCTTGAATTTGAATCCTAGATTGGACAATGTATTATTGGAATTTTTATATCGTAAATTCTAGGTACATGCCCGCAGTCTATAACTTATTCGAATTATTCGTACCGCAGCCACATCTATTTTTATTAGTTATTATTAGTACCTATGTCTCAGGGAGTGAGTCTGTCATCATAATAGATATTGTTTTTTATTCCATATAAAACTTTTTGTAAAACGCAAATTGTCCTAGCTAGTCCCCACAGAATTATCGGCTTCATAATGAAATTAATGTCATACAAACAACAAAAGCGAAAATGTATTCACAAAATTACATTTCGCATCACAAAAGCGGGCGGAAGCCGTAAACCGCGTCTGTTTCCTGCCGCAAGATGGCCGCCGGAAGTGGCTTGAGTGGTGACTTCCGGTGGCACACATCCGGTGTGGAGGCTCTCGACTTGAGATGAAGGAATTGTGATTTTTTTTGAAACTTTTTATATGCGGAGTGGTTGCGCGAAGAAAATGGTTACAGATTAGTAGTAAGTAGGTAATTTGCTGACATTATATCAGAGATATTTCCTCAATCGAGTTAAAAACTATGAATACCTACCGAGAAATCCAGCTTGTTGGTATAGACAGATGGTTAGAAGATCAATTAATTGGTTAAATCTAAAATTTCCTAGACAATAATTGATTTGTTAGTAGGAGGTGAATGAGGTTTATACAAAAAGAACTCTATGGATCTCTGTACTCTCTAGTTTCGGTAGTCCATTTCTAGTAAATTGACAGAATGTGCTACAAATTTATGAATATTATCGTGAGTTTATGAACATAATAGCGGTGGTATAAGGAAGTAAGACACTACTGTCTTACTTCCTTTTAATGATTAATTATTACAGTACTAATAAATTATTATTATCCATAAATATATTATTTTTCCGATAACCTATCAGCGGTAATAATGAATCTCTAAAAGGAAGTAAGACACTACCCCCAATTGAGAAAGTTGTTACTGTGTGTAAGAAGAGCAAAAAACTCCCCTGTTACTGTTTTAAAATAAAAGATTTGTATATTTTTACTATCTACATTTTTAGTTGTAGATTACACTAGTCTACATTGTTCTCCCATATTACAAAACTATGGAAATACAAGGTAAACTAGGTCTCAGTGCAATTAACATTTTTTTAACAAAATAAATAATCGTCTGGAAACACTTATTGTTATAATTATGTGTAAAGGTTACATATTACTTTTTCTATTGTTACAGAAGTCCACACGAGCGCACCATGGTGATCTGAGCCAAAAAACAAATACATATCAAATAAACGCACTGATTAACATATTAAAACTATATTATAATATAAATATCTAACTATATTCTTAATACTCAAGTCGTCTATACTCAATATATTAAATTAAAATATTTTCAATTGAAATTTTAAATACGACGTATTGTCCGAGTGACTTATTTTAAGGCGGGATTTTTGGAGTCGGTGGTGTTTCGTGGGAGTCGGGCAAGTGTCGAAGGTGGAGGCGGAGGGGGGCGCGCTGTTGGGGCGGCTGGGGGGCGCGCTGCGCGGGGGCGCCGCCGCCGCCTCGCCCGCGCGCGTCGCCAGCTCCATCAGGGGTTACCTCACCAACAAGGTCGGCTCGCTGCAGCTCAGGGACACAGGTGAGGAATAGCTTATCACAGAAGCATCTATATCCTTGGATTTTATCTATCGCACTTTCGTTCATACAGCGACATTAGGCAAATTAAACAGATTTGGAGATTTATATCTAAAATGTATTCTATCTGTCACTATTTGGGTAAAAGATATGTATTTTGGTAATGGGTCAAGCTTTCTGAAGATCTACATAATGGCAGATAAAGTAATCTAAAAATATGAAAAGAACTGTACTCTCTGCCAACCCTGCAAGAGTTCTGGCTTGATATAGATAGATAGAGATGTAAAAGAGTTTTCAGTTTTAGCACTATTTGAGCGAAGGTGCGATATGTGATTTTTATCTGTATCCCACTCGCGTAAGTATAAGCAAAAAATGGACATTAGACTGGCCGCGTGAATATAAACTACGGCAGTGAGCAGTGAAATGGATATGAACCATTAATAGAGTGATTATGTAAACCTTATCTACTGGTTTAATCTAATCCTTCTTAATTTAGTGGAGGGTTTAAATTAGCGTTATTTTAATATAATATTTGTGTTAGAACAAATTATATAATATTATTCAACTGGTACGGACTAAATAATATAAAAATGGCGTACGGGTGGGTGGTAGTATATCACCCTGGTTTGACGTTAAAACCGGCGTCAAACAGGGTTGCGGGTTGTCCGCTAGACTGTATATAGTTTATCAGGATAAAAGACTTTAAAGGCTATAAGCGATGAATGAAGGTGTACAAATGGGTGACTTAGTGGTAAATCATCTACTATATGCAGATGACACGGTTTTAATAGCGCCAACAGCCGCTGATCTGCAAACATTAGTCACAGTTATAAAAGACGACTGCACAAACAATGGCTCTCATTTAAATGTAAAGAAAACCATGATTATGGTTTTTGAACGGGAGAAAATCAGAACGAATTCAAGGATTGGGGTTGGTAACGATGTGCTGGAGCAAGTTAATGAGTTTGTATAACTTGGATGCGCCTTCAGTAAGGGTGGGAAATACACCGCTGACATAGAGAGAAGAGTGAGTGCAGGGAACAGAGTGAATGGTGAGATGGGAAAGCTACTTGGGAGCTGGCAATTAAGCCAAAAGCTGGCCATACATGTCGGAGTTCTTGTCCCAACGCTGTTATATGGTAGCCAGAGCTGGGTATGTAAGAAGGAGAATGAAAGTAAGTATAAATGCGGTGGAAATGGGAGCTCTGCGTAAGATGTGCGGAGTGAAGCTAACCGACCGTATTCGCAACAGCGTAGTAAAAAGCTAGAAGGTATGAAAGATAGTATCGGTGTACAGATGAGAAAGGATATGCTCCGTTGGTTCGGGCATATAGAATGTCAGAAGAAAGAATGACAAAACAGATATACAATGCGCACGTGGAAGGATGTAGGTACCGGGGTAGACTAGACTATCTTACCATGACCAAATAAAACCAATATCTGAAGGACAGATAAAGAGTATCCGTAACCGGCGAGCGTGTATGAGACGAACTATGAGAGTGGAGGAAGCCAGAGAGGTATGTAAGAAAAGAACCTGTTGGAACTCTGTACTCGCTGCCTACCCCGCAAGGGATCTCGCGTAATGATATAGATAGATAGATAGTTATATAACTGTCTATTTCGTTGGTCCAGTTGCGTTGCATGTGAAGGTTGATAATCACCAGTTTGGGTTTGATTACCTAACCATAAACCATCGGAAAAATTTCAGCAGCAATTCAGAGTCAGCAATAGTGAGTGCCCGGTATTATGGCAACTAGTTCAATCTCAAGTGTATTGGAAACCAAAGTCGTGAGCGAAGTTTGAGAGTACACAGTACACCTCTACCACTCCTGCTTAGGAAATAGGCATGAGAATAGGAAATAGAAATAAAGGAATATAGATATGACAATGTTTATTTTTTATTCCAAAACAAATATAGAATATCAGGAAGGGCCTCCAAAACATCAAAAACAAAATGTATTAAGACAACAAGACAAAACATTCCGTAGGGTGCGTTACCTTTGTTTTAATGGACTCTATCACCTTGTATCAGAGTTTATTTAAGCGGTAAACATTGTAAAGCTAACAATAAGCAAATATTTGCGAGACAAGGTTATTAAATAAATTGGGGGAGAATGCAGCAAACAAAGGAGCAGTCAGGTTTTATTTGTAGTTGTGTTGTATTGTCCAGATGTGTTGTGTTATAATAAACGTATAATTATATATATTAGATATAATAATTGATAAAACACCGTCAAGCCTACATTCCACAAGTGGAGGTGGCAGTCCTGTACTGTGTACACTCACTGTTTGCCAACAATGTTCATCATCTCATCTCAGCCTATACTTGTCCACTGCTAAACATAGGCCTCCCCAATCGCTTTCCAGCGTAACCGGTCCGATGCCACCTGCATCCAACGACTTCCTGCGATTTTCACAAGATGGTCGGTCCATCTGGCAGGCGGGTGTCCTACGCTGAGCTGCGCCAATACGTGGTCTCCACTCTAAAATCTTTCTTCCCCAACGCCCGTCCAATCTTCACGCTATGTGGCCCGCCCATTGCCCCTTCAGCTTGCTTATCTTGAGGGCTATGTCGGTTCTCCTACGAATATCCTCATTTCTGATTCGATCACGTAGAGAAACGCCAAACATAGCTCTTTCCATATTTTTTATGAAATCTGTTGTAAGAGAGCCAACAATGTTAGGTCTCACACAATTGCAGCACAATTACAGACTCTGGACTGATACTGGGATTTTTTCGATAGAAAAATTCCCAGTATCAGTACATTTTTTCGACCTGGGATTGGAACCCAGGATCTCGTATAATAATAAACCAGCCTATAATATTGAAATGTTAAAGCTTCCTCTTGCAAATCGAGACAAGATAAAATAGGTTAAACTACATGTCGCGGACCCAGTGCCGATTAGTAGAGGCGAGTTTGTGGCCGCCTGCCGTTAGATGTTATATAAGGCTAATTTATTTTATTTTAATTTAAATGGTAACCGGGATCCACGGCTTAGCGCGTCTTTCGAAACGAAACGAAAATGCCACAACCAGTCATCCATCTCAGACGGACCGAGTCGAACGCTGCTTAACCTCGGTGATCGTGAACATCGAGGCCACAACAGCAAATGCATAGAAGGAGAAATTATAACTTATTGACTTATATCAGGACACAAGCCTTTCTTTTGTAAGGTATCTACTAAAGTGTTTTTGCTGGTGAGAGGGTGAAATGCTGCTAATGTTTACAAATGCCAATATAGATATTTGATGTGTTTAAATTTTAATTAATCGCTTTGTGAAAATAATATCTTGAGGAAAGAAAAACAAAAACTGCACGTCTATTTTCTAAGAGATAATATGAAGCGAGCCTTTTGTTATTACCCCACCACTATAACAGATTTCAGACCTCCATTGAGGTTTTTTACATAGAAAAACTTCAATACTTCTTTATTTGACTTAGGATTCGAATTCAGGAACTTTATCGCCGGTCGTACCATGCGCCATAGATCAATAAGGCAAGGTTATTTATATCTACGTATAATAATTATAAATAATAATATCAGCCTATACTGCCCACTGCTGGGCAAAGGCCTTCTCTCACAAATCGAGGGGAGAGAGATTAGGTCATACTCCACCACGCGGACCCAGTGCGGATTTGTGGAGGCAGGTTTGTGGCCACCCGCTGTTGGACTTATCAAGCCGCCTTTAAAGCTTCCAACTCGGCTTAACGACTAAAACATTATATGGTAACCCGGACCAACGGCTTAACGTGCCTTCCGAAGCACGGAGACGCTCTAATATGAAAATGCCACAAACGGTCACCCATCTCAGGCCGACCGAGTCGAACGCTGCTTAACCTTGGTGATCGGTAAGAACACCGCGGTCGCACAGCGCTACGAGCGCCTCTATATATACGTATTAAACATTAATCATAACAGTTCGTGTAAATGTCCAATTACACTTCTCCGCAATACGAATTCAGTTCGCCCGCACGCGATCGACGCCGATCGGCCGGAGCGCCCGGGCCTTCGTAATTAACGCGTAAATCGTTTAGTCTTTGAGCTCCGACGTTAGTTAGTAATTAAATATTAGGGTCTTATCGCATTTGTTAGCTGCGGGTCGCTGGGTTTCGGAGCGTTCAGAATTTGATTGAGGGTTTAATTTTGGGCAATTTTGGGAATTTCTTTTAGTTTCAGTATTTGTTAAATATATTGATTATTTTCTTTCTACTATAATGTTACCGGTGGGCTGTTTAATGAGTATGTATGAGTATACCACGAAATGTGAAATGAAATTTCAAACGCAATGTTTTTTAACCATAATTTAATTTAAATTAGAAGGCATTATAACTAATCAGAATTTAAAAAAGTCTCAATCAGTAACTTTTGGATGATTTTATATAGTGAACTATCAATCTAAACGTAATCAACGTTTAGTTTGATAGTTTACTGTATGAAATCTCTTACTTAATATCATCACACCAGATCCCTATGGTGTAGGCAGAGAGTACAGAGTTCCAATAGGTATTGAATGAAATCACTTGGTAAAATTTTTTTTTTATTAAATTCCCATCTTAAGCTAGACTCGATATCTCTTTTAACGGTATTCCCTCTTCGTCTGTATCCTGGCGCCCTAGCTAACTGATAACCACAAAGACAAACTCGCAGCTCATGACTGGCAGCAAACTCAATAATATTTGCACCACGTTCCCTCGTTTCCCAATATTCCCTTTCTCCCCCAGCTCGCTAATTGCCTCAATTACTGTTCCGAGGCGTTGTGTTCCCACCCTACCAGAGATTGGAGATTCCGTACACTAAGGTCTTATACGCACGAGCGCTTTTTAGCACGCGTTAAAAAGCGCTGGAATAAAAATATGGAATATAGTACGTTAGTTAAAAAGCGCATATAGCGATTAAAAAACATGCGTATAAAAGCGCTGAAATAAAACAAACGCAGATCAGAAAGCACACATAAGAAGCGCTAGAATGAAATAACCGAGAAACAGTCCATTAGTTTAATTAAAAAAGCGTCTTCAGGGAATTACTAACGTCAAAGAACTTGAGAATTTTTGTTTGAAAATTTCCCTTGTCTTGACAACAGTGAAAAGTGTGCAAGCGAACCCAAAAAGCAGGTTTTTTCAAAATAATTCAGATCCATACAAGTTATAGAACATATCTTAAGCTTTTTTCATGTATATTTTATGCATATCCAATCTAGAATTGATTATAACATTTGCAATATATATTCAAGATACAGTTGTTAAAAAGTATTATTTTAGAAAATTGAATTCGTGAAATAAAATTCTACTCCATACATTAAATTCACGACCTTTTCATTTTCATTTATATTCCTTATGACAAATACGCAGTACATTCATCAAGAATCTTGTGTAAATAGAGCTAATTTTTGGGAGTTGGGTTTCCCCTTAACAAACGCGCCTCGAAAAAGCGCTCGTTCGGATAAGGGCATTGACGTAATACTATGGTGCGTCGATTTATCGCAAACTACGACGCACAACGCATCGCGAAACTTTAGGTGATTAGATTCGTATTTCATTGTGATGTGGTTCTTGCAATACATCGTAGTACTGCAGTGTTGTGTAATTCTGTTTTCTACATCCTTAGAACGCTTTCGAGGGATGTAGAATATAGAATTAGTTATTGAAAAATTTGGATGTTATCACGATGGGGTGAATTCAAGCTTCAATTTGTATTGCTGATTTTTTTTTAAATCTATATACATGTGCGATTTTACTCGTGCCAGTTAACAGCGAGGAAACCTCCGTATTCGAGATAATCTCATTTTTTTTTTAAGCACCTGGAATAGCTACTATCAAAGTTAAGCAGCGTTTGGATCGATATGCTTGCAATGGGTGACCGTTTGTAAAAATTTCATTTTCGAGCGATATAAGTGATCAATCGAAACGTGAAAGTTTCTATGGCATAATTTTAACAGATCGAAAAGAATCAAAAATTCTTCTAAGCAACACCATCTTATCAAAGGTATAGTTAAAGTTATCGGTAATGGAATATCCCCACCATAATATATTTCCGCTAATTTTTCTCCTCCCTAATTTTGTAATAACGGGAGACATAATTGGGGTTGATATTTAATAGGCCAGTGGAATAGGTAATGGCTTATTTATTTTTGCCTATTACGAGACTGGTAATGAAGATAAAAGGCACCTGTTTCGACGTTGGCCAAAATAGATTTTTCAATTAGTCTTACTTAGACATTCTTATAAAGATTCAAAGCTCGTTTAATTAAGATTTTGAAGCGATATTGGTTGCTCGGATGTCCCAAGGGGGAAAATTTATATATTTTTTTTATTTTAAACAATAATAATGCGTCAAAGTAACATTATCTACATAGTATAATAGTACCAGTTGTCAAAATTGTATTGATGCTTATAACATGGTGGAGGCAGGTTTGTGGCTATAGCTGGTGTAATTTGTCAAGCCGTTTGAAGCTTCCTACTTAGCTTAACCACTGTTTTACATAAAGCGGCAGTTCAGACCAACGACTTATCTTGCTTTTTAAAGCATGGATATGCTCGAAAATGGAATTGCCACAAATGACCACCTATCTTAAACCGTCCGAGGCGAGGACTGCTTAACCGTGGCAGAATACCGTGGTTCCGCAGCCCTATGAGCGCCTTTATATCTTTAATATATGATATTATATGCGACGAGCTTAAACGTCTAAAGCAATCCTTCCTTACACCTTCAAATCAAAATGCATAGATCCAAAATCGAATACCAACATATTTACACGACACTCGACTTTCTACACGATACATTGCTGATTGCTGTACGCACGTGACTCGTTTACGTGCTCTCTAAACAACGCTGCGATGTATGCTGACATCTAATCTTTACCGCGAGGGGAGCGAGCGAAGAACGAGATTGGATTTTATATATTTATTTATATTTTTTTTTTAACGTAACCCCACACTAGGATTTATTCCTGTATCGTGGGTGCGATTACAAACATGAAAATTCACAAACAAATACCCAGACCGGAACAAATAATTGTGGATCACACAAAGATTTGCCCCGTGCGGGAATCGAACCCGCGACTATTAGACACAGTGGGCGGAGCGGCTTAAGTTCTTAACCACTGCGCTAAATCGTCCGTTTTCTCTCATGAATGCATAAATGTTTCCATGTGGCATTATTGTAATTGCTTTGACGAGACGTAGATATTGTGAAATAGAACGGAAAGAACCATACACAATATCACAATACATGATACACAAATCATCATCAGCCATGACAAAATATATTTTAAACGGCCATATTTTACTCTGTACTATCAGCCTACCCCGCAATGGATCTGGCCTAAGGATATAGATAGTTTACTATTTGCGTAACTCGCAAGGGATCTGGTGTGATGATATTGTTAGTAATTTTACTACAATGTCCGTGAGATCAGAATCTTTTTTTTAAACTGGCCACTCACTAGGAATTATTCCTGTGTCGTATGGGTGCGTTAAAAACATTGTAACACTGAGAATGACGCAATTAATTATGAGTCACATAGGGACATACAAATTTCCCGTACAGGGATGGAACCCGCTGATTCGGTCTCGCTATTTAGTAGCGAATCGGATTGCCGGCTGGGACAAATTTTTGTGTGACCTACAAACATTTTTGTTTTAGCCTGGGTATTGGTGTATGTGAAATTGATGTCTATAAATGCATTCACAACACAAGAAAATAAATGTTCTAGCGTGGAGTTTTATTTTAAATCGTTGCCACGCTTTGCAAAAATAAGCAGTGAAATAAAATCGCAACATACCCTGCAACTTGACAGGTGCGTATACCCAAAGGGGAGAATGGGGCGAACAGCCACACTCCCTCTTATGAATATTCGATGCGACGGGTGGCGCCGCCGCCGCCGCGGGCAAATCTCGCAACTCTTGCCGTGGTAATATTGCAACCGACAGACAATGTTCAACGGATACCCTTGTCTTTTTATATCGTATTGACTTTTTCGTTCAGAATTATTTTATTCCGCGCTACTCGCGTGATAGCTCTCTTATTCCCAGAGGAGTAGATGTGTAGGTTGATACATCTGTTTTTATCTTAAAGCAATAGATATACAGATGGTATATGAAAAGATATTGTCCTCCTTAACTTTAAATATTTCATTAGCCGAAATATTGTACATATTTGTGAATGGTGTATATTTTATTTGTACAGCAAATATATGGGATACATTTAAACCCGAACCAACGGAGTATAACCCTTTCACATCTTTACTCCGATACTATCTTTTATACTTACTCGCTTTCTTACCACGCTGTTGCGAATACGGTCGGTCAGCTTCACTCCGCACATCTTCCGCAGAGCTCGCATTTCGACCGCATGTATCCTACTTTCATTCTCCTTCTTACATACCCAGCTCTCGCTGCCATATAACAGCGTTGGGATAAGCACTCCGTTATTTATGGCCAGTCTGCCCTTTGGCTTAAGTGCCGGCTCCCAAGTAGCTTTCCCATCGCACCATTCACTCTGTTCCTTGCACTCACTCTTCACTCTATGTCAGCGGTGTATTTCCCATTCTTACTGAATGCGCATCCAAGATATACCAGCTGCCACGAAGACACCACTTAATCCTTTCTATAGTTTCCAAATGAAGACCGAAGTCGCCTTAATGGCCTTCGCAGAAAATAGCGACACTATTGGACCAGGTCTTGGAAATAACACAAAATGACGTTTTAACCTGTATTTTACGACTATCATCCATATTAGAAAAGGTAACTTCAAGTTACATTAAAATTTCACAAAAACTACCAGAATCGTAGTAATAATTCTTAGTAAGAGACTTACCCAAGAAAGTAATTTAGCACACCCACTTGTACCTTCATTGCTCGTACTGTTGGTACAAGGGTCGGTACGTTGGGGTTATTTATAATTAACACTCTGTAGTGTAGTCGCTTGAGGGTAAAATGGTGGATCAGTTTCATTATTTTCCCTTTTATTTTTCTTTTTTAATTGTTGTTATTGATGGTTTAGTGGTAAACTCGTAGGCTTATTATCTTAGGTATAGATAGAGGTAAACCTAGTAAGCGCATATTTTATGAGTATATTTTGTTCTTAATGAGACAAGTGTAAATAAGTACATCTTTATATAGTATTATGTCAAATTTTTACCTATATACCTGACCTATATGGTAATATAAAAAAGCAGTGATAGCCTAGTGGTTAGACCCTTGGATTGCTAAGTCAGAGGTCTCGGGTTCAAACCCAGGCTCGCACCGCTCTTTTCGTAGGCATGTGCGTGTTAAAAATTAACTTTGATATATGATAATGGGATCTCTCGAGCTACTGTTTAGTAGAAAAGAACCACTCCTATGCAGTAGTAGCATATAGGATCGTAAAGACCAATTAAAGTTTATCTAGAATGTTAAAAGATAGCTTTTAAACAAAAAATTGCCTCATTATACGAAATGTTTCTGTCTTGAATGCCTTTACAGGCATCCGTTTCATAAGCAGAAATACTCAGACTAAAACAATTATTCGTGGGTCACACAAAGATCCCGAAACTTCTATGAAATATTGTTGTGTTTTGAGTGCGTTTACTAATATATTTTTTTTTATTTGTACAAATACCCAAATACCACTTAACTACATATATTCCTTGCTGGGCTTGACCCCACCCACAACTAGTTGACTCAGGAAGCCAAGCGGCTTACACTAAGATCGCTAAGTATCTAATCAGTTCGTCATCTACTTCTTCTATACAGAAAAAGGTTATTTTTTTTATTTTAATAAAAACGTAGCCCCTCACTAGTTTATTCACATACACAATTACCCCGATCGAACAAATAATTGCGGGTCACACAAAGATGTGTCTCGTGCGGGAATCGAACCCGCGACTATTAGACACAGTGGGCGGAGCGGCTTAAGCTCTTAACCGCTGCGCTAAATCGTCGTCGGTTAATAAAAATATCTACGTGTATTGTGTAAGATCTATCCATATCAACACGCCAGTTCCCTTGCGGGGTAGGCAGAGAGTACAGAGTTTCAACAGGTTCTTTCCTTACAGACTCCTCTGGCTTCCTTAATTATTATAGTTCGTCTCATACATGCTCGTCGGTTACGGGGATTATTGACTTGCCAATTGTTTAAGGTTGTCTTAATTATTTAGAAAACATCATCATAGGTTGTATAAAGTGGAATTTTTCCATATAAAATTGGCACTTTGGAGGGGCTCCGGGATCTCCGTATGGAACGCACCGGTGCCCCTCTTGTGTCGCGCTCTGAAGAGCCCGCCATCGGGGAGAGACTTGATGACGGGCTCCCCACCAACGCGGTGCTCACGGCGACGTTGGCCACACCACGCCGCCGTCCACCTCGGGGTCGCTCGTGAAGAACGGTCAGGGCCCTTTTGCGTCCGCGACCTCGAAGCCCCCCCTGCTGATGTTACGCCAAATATTACGGCGGGGGATAGCTTCCTGTCATCTAATCTAACTTTGTCAGCGATAGTGAACTGTACTCCTCTGTTACCTTCGATTGGGGAATGTACGCGTGAACAGTAATTTTTCTCAAAACTTAATTGTCCACATGTCCCTGTCCTCGTCATCATTAAAATCAAAAGTCGTACTTTACCTTTCCTTTTCCTGTTTTTGTATAAAACAGGACAAGATCAAAGTTATAAACTAATTAAAACCTATAACGAGAACACGATGATAAGAGAGATTAATCTCAGCAAAACAGGATAATTACACCAATAAGCCAAATAATTTGTCTACTTCAATATGATTTTGGAATTAAAACTTTAATAGCGGTAGTAATAAAATACATTTTTAAACGGAATATATTAGTGATTAGTACATTATTGCTAGTAAGTAAACCTATGTTCGATTATAATTTACCCGTCCACATATTTTGTAATAATGAAGCGCATGGTTTCCTTGTCATTCCCAGCTATAATTGTCCCCAACAAATTAATAGGTAAATCTACAATCGCATTGAGTTTCAACTAAGAGAAACATAACCTTTTAATGTTTTCGTAAGCGTGGTGCTTTGCAACTGGGCTTATCCTAGTTGTAATATCCTTCTCTATGGCTGATCTGCCAATATTTTTTTGTGTCTCCTGCTTTAGAAAGGAGGGAAGTGGAATTTTATTTTTTATACTCCTCCAGTTTTTCTTTCTAATTAAATTGGTTGCGAGTTCCAAGAGAATTAGGGAGCTTCTCAGGACACCCCAAGGTTCAAACCTTGGTGTTATCTAAGGAGACCATGTGGATCCTGGCTTAAAGAAGTTACAATAGTGGGAATGTGAGGCGGGCCTAGTCCCAAGAAAAAGAAAAAAACCTGTACAATATCATCATCAAAAAATCATCACGAAAGACGACCATTGCAGGTCAAGGGCTCCCCAAATATTGCCACGACGGCTTTGTGCTGATCCAGCTCTTACCTGCGATCTTCACCAGTTTCCTGTGGGAAACCTAAAAACCTATTACTACACTAAAATAAATACATACATTGAAATGTTTGTATGTTTCTTACACAATCACGTTTGAACGGCTGAACTTAATTAAATTAGATTGAAATTAGAAGAGAGACAGATTATAAACTAAAATAATAATGTAAGAACAATAAGCTTTATACATTTAGTAATTTAACGTGAAAAAGACCTTTTCAAAAATAAGCTTATATAGCAATAACGGAACGTAGGTGATATCTTGCTTCGTTGAGAAGTTCCTATGGGCTCCATCATCAGACCTTGGACACCATCCGGGACTAAAGTACTAATCAAGACAAATCTAACGAGTCCAAACACGGCGGGGCTATATTGAGTCGTTGGGTGGTTCTATTGGCCACCTTTCGGCTTCATCATCAGACCCTGAACACAATCTAGTTGTATGGTACTTTTCAATACCAATCTAACAAGCCTAAACGTGAGGCGGTTCCATTGTATAGTTGACATGTTCCTATGGCCAACTTCCAACTCCATCATCGGGCCATCTCTACGGTAACTTATTGCACCAACTTTACATATGTATGCAAAATTTCAGTTCAACCGGATACCCACAAGAATTGCTTGAAAAATGGAATACAAGATTTGACTGATAGACATACGAACATTGCAAGTTAAATAAACGCTTGTAAACAGCGCTCACGTGTCAGCGAATGTTAGTGTATATGTTGTTGACCAAGTGATAAATAAGGCATTAATCATATTGCTCGAACAGTTTGAAAAATGCCCAAAATAACGGAGCAATATAATAATAACTATTTTTGAAAAATATTTTACACTTATTGGGCAGAATAATAAAAATACGTGTTTTCTTTCAATGTGTAGCATTATTATCATAAAATTGATACAAATAATAATTTAATATCAAATCAGAAACTATGAGTTCCTATTAAATTAATGTTCAATATGATACTAAATTGCATTTGTCCCCAACGAGTCATACTCTAATTGTAAATGATATATATCCGCCAGATCTAAGGTGGCCGCGGTCACATCTTATAGTGTAACTGCATGCAATGTTGTATTCCCCATTAGTCACACACGTCACTTAATTTGTGATTCGATGGGAAAACCATAAAAAGTTATCCTATCGAGTGACAGTGCGACTGATTGAGGTCATTTTCATAATTTTGCCTGCCAAAGGTACATAGTAAGTAAGATAATGAATAATAATATAATATCAGTCTATACTGTCCCACTGCTGGGCAAAGGCCATCTCACAAATCGGGGTGAGAGACATTAGGTCATACTCCACTACGCGGTCCCAGCGCGGTGCGGTGGAGGCAGCTTTGCGGCCACCTGCTGTTGGAACTTATCAAACCGCCTATAAAACTTCCAACTTGGCTTAACAACTACTACATTAAATGGTAGTCGGGACCAACTGCGTGCCTTCCAAAGCATGGAGACGCTCAAATATAATAATACCACAAACTGTCTCTCATCTCAGACCGACCGTGCCGAACACTGGTTAACCTCGGTGATCATTAAGAAAACCGCGGACGCACACCGATCTCTTTGACGAAAATTGGGTATATTATATTATAATACGCCAGGATGCCCATAAATTTGAAGCAACTTATCACGCACCTCCATTCATACCTTTGCACCCGTACTTGGGGAATATAGGCATGACAGTATTTATGACGTAATATTAGGTAAAATATGTTATTAATAAAATAATTGCACCTACATGTTATGGGTTTACCTATTCCCTCTATTAACCGGCGCGTGCGTTTGTCGTCGTTAATTTGCTCGGTGCCATCGGGCACAGTGTGTCGAACAGTAAGTGGGCATTTGTGGACGTTCACACGCACTCGACTGTGATCCGCATCGTCATGTTGTGTTCGGTGGCGTACTGCTATGTTGGCAGACATGGTAAGTGATCTTGCAATTGTTCCGGCTTTTCCATTTTTTCTTTTAAAAAAATCATGACATGCAATTAAATATCAGGCTTAAAAGGTTTTGAAAAAAAAAATACTTTTTCTTCAGTATTTTATTAATGTCGAAATAATTTATTTTTATTCTAAGACCATGATAGAGTATTTCAGGCCAATGGGAATTTGATGATCGTAATTGGATTTTATACACTTTCAATTTATCGTTATACTGGAATGGAAAAAGGAATTAATTTTATTCTATAAACATCACTGTTTATGATTTCGTATGAATAAAAAAAAAACATTTGATTTCGTTCGTTTACAATAGAATTTCAGGATAAGACATATTATGCAGATCCCAATTCATGAGAAATCATTACCATCTATCAGCCTGTATCTCCTCACTGCTAAGTCTCCTTTACGTGATAGCCTTGGCGTGATAGCCACTCAAGTTACACAATTTTCCGAAAATTGACAAATTGAATAGAAATATATAATAATAATGATCGATATCTCTAAATAAAATTTTAAAATCCTGGTACTAAGTTTTACCCGTGTGTAATGTGACATCGGTGCGTGTCGCTCCCCACTTGCTTTGACAAGCAATGACAAATGGATCCCATGAATCCAGTGGATCCGGTGGCGGTGCGGTGGGTGCAGGGTTCAGGCCTACGCGGTGAGGGCTCGTAATTGGCACGCGGGGGATGAATATGATACGGCGGCGTCACTATTGTGCAACCACATAGTGAGAAAAGAATTAGTTACTGGATAGAACATTTATAGTCCCCGTTCGAACGTCGATTTTAGTTGACAAGTGCATTTCATGGCAATACTGCTGGACTATTAAAATGCGGTATATTGCGAGCATAAGGCTAAAACGAATCGAAACGAACGAAGGGATTGAAACGTTGATATTGAAGGTTCGCCGTGATGCTGACTTTTTCATTTAGTTTCAACTTTTAAAAACTTATTCATAATTATTGGACAGATTCCTACATAGCTTCATAGAGCCTTAAATCAGATGGTTGTTCGTCCCCTTCGGCTCCAATTGATATTCACGTCACAGTGGTTCCAATCACCCCGCATCCACCAGCGCCCCTGGTACCGAGCCACTCGCCACCGTCACTAACCGTCACTTGGCCCAACGTGCCCCGTTCTCCCCTCAGCACGCGCCATTCGACATACCCTGTTGTTTGAATACACGGAAACATTTAATATCAATAAACATTATCGGTTGAAAAGATTTTTTTATTGGTGCTATTCAAAAATACAAAAGAGGAATGATAAACGATGAGAGTCAAAAAATAAAAGGTAATTTTTGGACTTACAGAAAATACCCCCATAACATATATTTTGATTTTAATATCCATATAAAATTCCGGTGTGTGTTTGTGATGTATCTCGTCCTAGACCGATTGGTTCGACCTAGATGGTTTTTAGACATAGTCGGGCCCGGTACCAGGCACTGTTGTCGACCGGGTGCGAAATTGAAGGAAACTACTAGTAATATATAAACGTCATATTTTACCTACATATTTTGATACTATTTTTCGTAGAGAGAACCGGTTCCGCGCAATCGAAACGATTGTCACTCGCTCAACGCAACATTTGCAATAGTAATTAAATAAATTTATACCCCATCCCACATATATTATATTGTGACTATATAAACAGGCTTTTTATCTCATAGTAAATCATAACTTTTTCGTTCATTATATATGTATACAATATTTATGTCTCTTTATTTATACATTTATATTACATAATTAGGTATTTACTGTATTTGTAATACACAGTATACGCGATTGCGTCAGCATTAAGGGTAAAAATTTATGAACAATAAATAGTAGTTAAGGAGGTTTTGGCTGAAAACCAGCGTTGGGGGAGACTTTGTCCCCCTCCAACACATGTGAGCCCAATGCCTCTCGGCACAGCTCACAGCGAGGCAAACGTCACAAGAAGCAGTAGCAGTTTATTTGTCTTTCTTCGTTTTTATTTTCTTTTGTTACCTTTCATATATTTTTTGTGTGCTGTGCTGAATAAATATTTTTTCTTTCTTTTCTTTCTTCTTCTAGATATATTTGCAACATTAAAGTGACTGGATAAAATGTTGCATTTTTAGTTTAACCTAACTATTTTTAGTCTAAAATAACCTTTTATAGGAACATCTACGAAGACGTGCTGCACACTTTTTCTTAATCGCTTACAGCACATACGTGCAATGTTCTGCTAGTATGTTAGTTCTATCGTGTGTTAGTTATGCACGTGTAACGATAATATGTATCGTCAGAACCAAACATTTACAACGTTACCACACAAATCCCAAAATCAGGGAGTGCTATTAATATCTCTAAAACAACAAAAGTAGAATTAAAAATAAACACCATCACGCCTATGTTTCGAGCTGGGGGTGGTAGAGGTGTACTATATACACCCACTTTTTTCCGACGAAGCTAGGCCCAATTGTATAGGGAGCGAGCTTATTGCCATATGCCGGGCACAATTCCAGACGCCGGAACAATCCTAAATTTTTAAAATTTTCTCCTACCTTCGGTTGAACCCAGGATCTCGTGATAGCATTATATGCAATTAGACCAACAAGGTCGTCAAGTCTCTGAAACA
Source organism: Phalera bucephala (assembly GCA_905147815.2). Classification (NCBI taxonomy): domain Eukaryota; kingdom Metazoa; phylum Arthropoda; class Insecta; order Lepidoptera; family Notodontidae; genus Phalera; species Phalera bucephala. The sequence continues at coordinate 38,406,278 of LR990614.1, read as the reverse complement.
TCGTTTTTCGAATACTATCTAATAAGTATTCATCTCACAATGCTGCTGAGTACACGAGCGCCCTCTGCCCCGCGGCCACTCCCCGCCGTAACTAACCGTTTCCGACGCGGCTCATTGCACCCCACTCGCCCCTCGGTGCTGAATTCAATGCGCTTTGTTTTGTGCTTGTAATACAAGAAGTGTTAAGATTTTTGGGGTGAATAGGGTTAGCATGTCGAGTTAAAATAATAATCTATCGACTTTTTTGTAATACAATAATTATTAGAATACTGTCTCGGTGATCCAGTGGCTCATTTTTGGATAGCATGAAATCCTAGGTCGGATAGGTGGAACTCTTTTATTAACCAATAGTAGTAAACAATAATTCACATAACACTTTAAAAAAATACAATTTCTTGTTTATTAAACATTTCAACATATACTTTTAATTGTGAAACAATTATTTTCATCATTATCAGTCTAAAAGATGACCCCTGCAGGACAAGGATCTCCCTAAAGATCGCCATGATGACCGACATTGTGCTGGACGCAATCAGATCTTTCCCGCAACCTTCAGTTTTATTTTAAACAATATATTTATATCTTAATGAAGCACTCCCAAATTACAAGCCATTATCCAAACGATTAGCCGTTTGCAAATTACGGAGGAAAAATTATGCTTACAATTTAACACGAGCGACCCTCTGTTCCTTATCGCCCCAACTTCCCCGCAATATCCGCGTGTACCCGCATTGTTGCGGGTACAGCACCAATAAATGTAAGCCGGGGTGAGTCGGGGATAAATGGCAACGTTATGAAAGAAATATCAAAAAGGCTTGCTTTAACAAGCAAATTTGGACTTTATATGTAGTGTTATAACATTAAATTTTGTTTACATGTAGGTGTCAGATTGACCTTTAAAGGCGACGGAATACAATTGTAACAACCACTCAACGCTTTTTGTTTCATTAGACTAAATTGACCTTTAAGACAAATGTGTAAAGTTGAATTTTGACGGATATGTGTAGAAGCTTGATAGATTGTTGCATCAATAATGTTACGAGAGGATGAAAGGAGAACGGCATTTATTAGAACTGGGATTAAGTTTGTTGCGCTTGTTGTCTGAGTTTATGTTCAAAACGGTGGTGGTGTCTGAGAAGAAGAGAACTTTGTTTTTCCATTCATATAATAAATATAATAATATTAGCCCTGTTAAGAAACTGTCCTACCGATGGGCACGGGCCTCCTTTCAAACTGAGAGGGTTTAGGCCATAGTCCACCACGCTGGCCCAGTGCGGGTTGGCGAACTTCACACAACTTCGAGAAACTTTTAGGCATGCAGGTTTTCTCACGATGTTTTCCTTCAGCGTTAAAGCAAGTGATATTTTTTTTTAATACGCACCTGCTTTCGGAAAGACAGAGGTGCGTGCCTGGGTTCGAACTTGAAACCTCTGACTTAGCAGTCCAACGGTCTAACCACTAGGTTATCACTGCTATTTCCTATCATATAATACCTTAACCTTGCGCAACTGGTTTTATTTATGTGAAGTTTAATTAAGTATAAACAAAGCAATTCCTTCATTATATTCCAAAATAAGTGTCACATTTAAACCTTTCTACCTGTAGTAACACACCTCAATAAGGCTAAATCAATACGCCTTATAGTATATGGATTTAGTCTAGCCGTATAACCGAGTAACATAATATAACAGAGCATGGCTGCGCCGCTTATTAGAATCGTAAGTTACGGGTTCAATTTCAACACTGGTCAAATCTTTGCGTGACTCACATTTACATTTGTTGACAGTGTGAGTATTTGTCTATGAAATCACCCACACAGTCTATGAAAGTACACAAGAATAATATTTAATACGGAACAAGGTTTTTCAAAATATATTCCCACACATGTGCGATAATTCACACAATAATAAAAGTGCGACGAACCCACCGCACACTGTCACAGCAATTCCCGACAACATCTGGAGAAATGATGCGTGCAACATTACCATTAGGACGCGCAGAATTGCCCATTATGATACAATAATATTTGCAAGATGCCCCGGCCGCCCCTCGCGGAAGCTTTTAACAAAAGCTGCTGTTGAAAATTAGACTTTTTTGTCGCAAAAATATTACTATTGCAAGAGCCGTACATTTTACAAAAATACGGAACTAACCAGAATTTAATGGTCTCAGTGTTAACTGCTCGGTTGTACTCAGGTTAGATATGGCGGAAAGGGCTTATTTTCTGTTTCACGCATTACATAATTGTAATGCGTGAAACAGAAAATAAGTAAAAATTATCACAGTAAATATTCGTCACTTCTGCCTTTTCAGTAGAAATGAACTCCCCCATCTACTTCTGAGTACCAAAAAACTTACCACACACATCAGACAAAAATGTCGTCTCAAACGCAAGTGTGTAGCCATCCTTCTCATCCCCTACCCGCCATGTTAAATTAGCCGTCAGTAATGCTCCGACGGCCGATGCCAATGATTTGTGGCGATCGCCTCCCGATAACGACATAGCTAATACCTCCCTCCTCTTAGGGAGGGGTAAATAGATACAAGATAACGTCGGCTAGTTTTAAACGGTCCTTGGAAACGTTTTTCAGGGCAGTAAGAAAAGGCAGCTTTTCGTGAGAAGTTTATGTTCTCATAGTTTTTGTGGGGAGCTATTTAAGTTTTATTTGAGTGTAAGTTATGTGACTTGGGTGTGAACGTTTCTTTTTATATGAATGCACTTTTCCTTTCTTTGTTCGAGAGGTAAGGGTGGTTAGAGACTATAAGACAATCGTGATTCTGAATACTTAGTTAAAACAATGCAATAGGAGGCATAGATGAACCTAACACCACAGTTATAAAGTTCATAAATATATAATAGAATATGTATATTATATTAATTTACTTTTAGTGCTTTTCCTATTGATGGGTACAAATGGTAAGATATGAAGCAATACAGAATAGAATAAAATTATCATAATCGAAGAAAGACGTCCAATTCCAGCCATTGAGAGACTAGTGCAGTGGTTAAGAGCTAAAGCCGCTCGGCCGCACAAATCTTTGTGTGTCCCACTACTATTTGTTTCGGTCTGGGTGTTTGTGTATGTGAGTTGCATGTTTGTGAACGGACCTACGTCATAGGAAATAATTACCAGAGTGGGGCTTTGTTTTATAAAAAAAAGGAGGACAAAAGCCCGAAAGATTGCCCCGACGGCCGGCTCTGTGCTTTACACACCCAGTGCTGTAAAGCAATATTTTGTTGTAATTACATTTAAAATTGTACACAATATGCTGCCGCACGAAAGTGTACTCGTATAGAAAATACAAAAAAAAAATGATTAAAAAATACAAGAGATGTTTATACATTAATTCCTTTTATCAGAGTAATAATTGGAAAGTAGTTAAATTTTCTAAGGGTTAAAACAATATTATTTTAGCCCTTAGCCCACGTCCACAAACGTCCTCTCATATTATCTAAAATAATACAACCGAATTCCATTACAGCCAGGTACGTTTATTTTTTTTAAATATATATTTTAATTACTGTTGGACTCCAGATTTTTTTTAGCGACAAAGTGCCTCTACCACTAAAAGTAGAATAATAAAAGCTATGCTTGATTTGACTCCCTTGTAGGTCTAGTGGTATATAGTGCGACCGCTTACGAAACACTAGATTCGAATCCCAGGTAGGACAAAATGTGTTTTTATTTACCAAAAGTGATAATAATTCACTTACTTACAATTACATTGGGGCCTAACATCACCGGAAAAATTAGTATACACAGTATTTGTCTGCCACCCCCTCTGGAGAATATAGGTGGTGTAAAACTAACAACATTAAAAAAATCACGTATTTTTTTGACAAAGGCAAAAGGAGGTGAGAGACATTCATACTCCTCAATGCACACCAAAATCAACCAGAAAAAACAAACAAGAAAAAACTAACTATTCCATTTGCGCCCACTCTACCCTGACATTTCAATTCAAATGTCAAACAAAAATGGCGGACATAGCCGAATGCTCACGGAGACTCCGGCGAGTTCAGTAACAGCTTTATTGCCTGCGGGCGCCTCGTTAAGGGTCTGTGAGGGTCCGTGAGGGCCCGTGTAGGGTTCGGGAAGGGACCAAGATGGATTTTTCTTGAGATTTACGGCTCCAATTTGCGATTTTGTCGGATATAAAAGTTGTGTTTGTTCGTTGCCGGTGTTAAGATTTTAGGTTAGAATTTTTTTTTTAATATTTTTCCTCCATTCTTTAGGAGACCCCAGGCCCCCTTCAGCACTTGCCGACCCAAACAGCTTTCGGCACGGCTCACGCCGTAGCAAACAATACCTATAATGGTATCTCATCGTATTTTATTCTTTGTTTGTTTTTTTTATCTCTGTACTTTGGCTGTGCTGAATAATTTTTTTATTTCATTTTAAAAAGCAAAAATAAAATATTTTAAAGTCGGTACCGGTTGGTGCAGTCTATTTCCCTTTTCTTTTTTAAAGTTATTAATATTACAATTTTTAATGATGTTGAATGAATAATTAATATTTATATACCTATATTTTATTATTCTGATTAGTTATATAGTAAGTTACTTGTATTTTTTTTGGTATTTTTTTAAAACATAGCCTCACATTAGGATTTATTCATGTATCGTGGGTGCGTTTACAAACATGAAATTTCACATACACAAATACCCAGACCGGAACAAATAATTGTGGATCACACAAAGATTTGTCCCGTGCGGGAATCGAACCCGCGACTATTAAACACAGTGGGTGGAGCGGCTCAAGCTCTTAACCACTGCGCTAAATCGTCCAAGTTACTGATATAATACTCATAATAACTGCATCTAAACATTCGTGCTGTTTAGCGATAAGGAATCCCCTAGTGTATCTTCAAAGTCCAAGGTCCAATACCGATAATGATTGAATTAATATCAAACCACCTTGAAGATATACTTAACCCAACGCAAAAAGAATCATCAAAATCGGTCCACTATTGATAGAAATATTGGTGCAGATACATAAAAAAAACATACTAAATACTGAAGTCGGTTAAAAATAAGAAGATTTTGCTTATCACAAGCTTTTATTTAAGTTCCAATGATCGATCAGACAGACAGACACTGTCTGTTTTTCGGTTCAAATCTTGTCATCCATTTTTCAAGCACTTGCGGGTATCCGATCGAGCTGAAATTTGGCATATGTTTTTAAAGTCGGTGACAATGCAATAATATGGTACCATGGAGTTGGTCTAATGCTGAAGTCGGAAGGTGGCCATAGATACATGTGAACTTTACATTGGAACCCTTTTGTGTTTAGGCTTGTTAGATTGGTAGTGACAAGTATTGTACAACCAGATAGTGTTCAGGGTCTGATGATGAAGCCGAAAGGTAGCCAATGGAACAACTCAACTACTCAATATAGACCCGCCATGTTTGGACTCGTTGGATTTGTCTTAACGACTACCCAGATGGTGTCCAAGGTCTGATGACGGGGCCGGAAGGAAGCCGTAGGAACTTCTTAACTAAACAAGACATCTTCGTTAGTTTTCTGCTATAGAAGCTTGTTTTTAAAACGGTCTCATTAAATTAAAATTATTATTATACAATGAAAAGAAAACTTTTTGATACAGCACAAGAGAGATACATTATTACGTATGTATATCCAATTTCTCCCAGCTTTATCATAATTCCGCTATCCAATAACAGTTTTGTCGTTTATCCAATAAAAGTCGGTGCCCCAAAGGACCGATTCTAGTTTCCTTTTATATTATTATTTCTATTTTCCCTCCAACAAAATATTTTTTGACATGTTTCGGAAAGTAATACTTGTGCATAAATAACTTTCATTTCTTTTGGAAACAAAATATCTTGGCATAAGATAATATGTTTATTCTCTATAAGTACGAATAGTTTTTTGCGAACTTTATGGTAAAAGGGAGCTTAGGCTATGAATGTTATTTCCTTTGTCGTATATGTATAATAAAGCCAGTTTCATTCTTTTTAAGTGTTTCTAAAGGAGCATATAAATATTATTCTGAACATCTGAACTTGGTACTCTAGAGCTTTTAAAGTGCGACAAGGATATTTTGACCCGTGGATGACATGGAACGCGTTGGTATGAAATTACGGTTATTATTTAGTCAAATATTTCTACATCAAGGGAAAAATTAGAACAGGTGGGGACCCACCGTAACTAATTAAAAAAAGAACTTGAGTAAAATTCATAGCAAACGGCATCTCTGCGACTGTCATGAATTGACAGCAGTCATACTCGTGCACGGGTGCTGCTGGTGGGGACTGGTCCATCTGGAATCCTTTAGACGCTCTTTACAGATAACATTAGATTCATATCTCGATCGTATGGCATCACACTGGAGCTGGGTCATAAAATATTTAATTGTAACCTGAAAATTGTATCCACACAATATGATAAAAAAAAGGAAAGAAAGAGAAGTAAATAAAAAAGACAAGCCCGCTGAGTTTCTTCGCCGGATCTTCACAGTGGAGGCCGCGTTCCGATCCAGTGGTAGATTAGTAGTTTAAAGATTTAAAAAAAATGTAAATTGACTAATTGTAAGCGCCCCCGCAGGGCTTATACAAAATAAATTATTTGAGTTTGAGTTTGACATTCCACTTGATGATACCGTTAGTTCCGATCTGGGCCGCGGACCGAAAGATCCTTGTAGGACTTGTTTTTAACTTCTTTGAGGACTGTAGTTAGTGTTTTGTCGTATACATTACCACATTACTATGACTACTAATTATTATTACTAGTAGAAAAATAGAAGAAGTATAAGGCGCACATACACCCTCATTTCGCTGACAATGTTAGGCCCCAATGTTAAAAGGAGGCGAACCAATAGTTCGGCCAAAGCTATTATATCGGCTACAATCACAGACATCGGTCTGCTTCTAAAAATTTTGTGATAGCAACTCCCGAACAACGTATCCGACCTAGGATTCGAATTCACGACCTCGCTCGTGATCGCCAGCTACACCATGCCCCGCGAGAATAACTTACTACAATAATAGCATAAATTGCTCCTAACAGCTGTATAATAATGCGACTAAATACAAAACACAACCAGCTGTAAACCTACCCAGTGAACAGTACACAACACCGCAACACATTTCTCATTAAACTATCCACGCTCCATGAAACAAAACGCTGAAATAATTGCGTCTACCCTTGCGACGCAGCCGAGGGGAGACTGGGGCAAATGAAGCCATCTTTACTACACTAGAGAAAAAATATACGACCACCCACACTAGCGCCATCTAGTGCTGAGCGAAAACCAGGGTCCCAATTCTGGTAACAAAAAAATAAACACCGTCACGTCTGTAGTCCCCAAACGAGAGTGGCGAAGGCGTACTGTGTACACCCACTTGTCGCCGAGGATGTTAGGTCCCATAATTATTAGGGAGACTATTGTTATTATACCGGACATAATTCCAGACTCCGGATTGATGCTCAAAATTTTTTGATATACAAACTATATTTGTTCGACCTAGGATTTGAACCCAGGACCTCGTGATCGCAAAGCACATTATTCGCGACTAGATCAACGAGACAGTCTGGCAAGAAAATTCAGCTAATAATAATAACTAACCCTGTTAAGCAACTGTCCCACCGTTGGGCCCGGGCCTCCTCTCAAACTGAGAGGGTTTAGGTCATAGTCCACCACGCTGGCCCAGTGCGGGTCGGCGAACTTCACACACCTTCAAGAAACTCTTAGGCATGCAGGTTTTCTCACGATGTTTTCCTTCACCGTTAAAGCAAGTGATAATTAATTTATTCAGCTAAAACGGCATCTTAACCGCTACCGATTAACGGGTCATTCCACTTCAATCCCCTAGGTGGTCAAAGGCGTCTCATTAGTGTTCAATGATTAGATACTGAAATTACCAATGTAGCTATCTTCTTCTTATCGTTTCGATCGCAAACATATTGTTTTTACATAGAAGCAGCCTAGCACGCGGCCAAGAATGTAATAATATCCCATCTTATTAGTGTCCAATAATCACCCAGTGGCATATCACCAATGTTTATATTCTACATAATTAATGTCCAGTAATCATCCAGAGGCAAATCTCTGAGATGATTATATGGCATAACTGTTTTCGTATACTACTAAAATACGTAATCATTATTCGGTGGCAGCTAAGTTTCGGTTTGACCGGAATTTTGTTACCAGAATTGAGGACGTTCCATTTCCAAACGTTTGACGGTTACAAGTTTTGCAAACTACCCACTTACGTTGGAACAAAGAAAATGTGTTTTATTTACATAAGGATACGGTTTTAGTTTCTTTGTTAGTGGAAAGGGGGGAGGTGGTAGATTCGAGTTACAAGTGATGTGTGGTTTCGTGTAAGTAATTGTTGTGGGTAATGCGATGCGCCGTTGAGATAATGTTGCTTGTGGGACTTGTCTTAAACATATACCTTTCATGTCCTCCATAACTCATTTTCCTAAAGACGTAGGTGAAGGTGTACATTCGCATTTTTTTATCGAATTTCTGGACCTCAATATGACAGTTCTTCCGGTACGTTATTTTACCTATCTTTTAATATCTAACATAAGTTAGACGTAACAGCTTTTTCCTTTAATGGTGAAGATGCCAATAGGTATTGAAATGATAATTATAGATGTTACTGTATAATTATATTGCTTATTAAAAAATCTTTAAAAATATTTATTACTGCTAACAAAAGAAGACTCTTTTGTTGTTGTCTGCAGAAGAAAAATGATATTTACCTAATTACGCCAGTAACTATTAAGCGTCTGCTATGAAAATAGTCATGTCATCATTGCAATAAGCAGTTAGAAATCATTTATTTTTCAAAAAAACATTTTGTCATTACGAACGTTTAAGTGCTCTGTAAAATATTTTAAAATACGCAACGTGTACAGCCATGATGTTATACTATACACACATTATGTTACAAAATTACTAATCGAAAGGCTAAAACGTAACGTAATTCAAAGCACACCCACTCAAGTTTGACGTAACATCACAGTACGCAAGCCTGTACAAACAGGGAGTCGAACCCTTGCACCGCACTAACCCAAACGGGATTACAGCTGACTTACGCAAACTTTTCCCACCGTGCCCCACTTTCCTCCACCTCCCCTGGGACTCAGTTAATCCAGTTTGCCCCATTCTCCTTGGAATGAAACGCTGGGAGGAATACAATTTTATTTTTTGCTATCGCTATGAGTGTTTGTAACTCTTATTGTGCACATACTAAAGGTGGTTTTGGATTATCTGGGGTGTAAATGAGGTTGGTCTATCAGCATGACGTCAAGTGAAGTTGAAAGTTGTCCCGTTTGAGAGAATAATGGATTTCTTTGTGTTTAGGAATAGCAGTACGGCTTTGTATTGTTTTGTTACGTAATAACTAGGTAGCTTTCCCATGTGACTCCGCTTGCCAATTAATTTTTAAAACCAAAGCGTCCAAATTGTCGGTTCAATTAAAAAAAAGTGTCTTGACAAGTAACCCTTTTTGATAAAAAACCATAGATTATTTTTTGATTTGGCAGTGCAAAAACATAAATGTCCTTCGCTTTGTGGGGAAGAATGAGATATGATCCTTTGTGCAGCTCCTTTCTAAGAGTTTAGAAACCATCAGAATCATTTATTCTAAATTTATTGTTTATAATACTAAAGATTTGGTAGATCTGAAATCAACTACGTTTGTAAAATGTACGATCGACGACCTCAGTACCAAAAAAACTATTAAAAAGGTCTACTATTCCCACACAAGATTAAAAACCGTAACTAAACGACCGGCTTACCTGCATATCCCGCTATACCAAACGATAATTTCACATATATTTCGAAAACGTTGACGTTTACGAAATATCTTCAACGATGGTTTCTATTTAAGAACGTAGCCCTACATAAGGAATTATTTCTGTATCGTGAGTGCGTTTACAAACATGAAATCCACATACACAAACCGAGACCATAACAAATATTTGTGGATCCCACAAAGATTAATCCCGTGCGGGAATCGAATCCGTGACTTTTAGATCGAATGGGCGGTGCGAATGAACCTTTTAACTACTGGACGAAGCCGTCCAAACATTGAATCCACTAATTTAAATAAAAAAGCATTAGTATTGATACTAATGCTGTAGCTTCTTATTTGTGTTAGGTAGTAGATGAAAGGGGATGAAGTACTCTTCATCCCCTTTCACCCCTCCTTTATTTCATCCCGTATTAAACTAAGAATAACACAGCTTGCCCACTCGACGTCTGAGTGCTCTCGAATCGTGACCTATCGCTGCCCGGCCCTCTGTGCACCGCCGTGAGGGTTGCCCATCGATATACACACGTAACATCGTGACCATTACATGTGAAAGCAGTCAGAGATTCTCAACTACGCATTATTCTACTTTTTAAAATTACAAATTTTACCAAAATATCCACTACCTTTTAAATATCGTGACGAGCTGTTTGATTGATTTTATATAGTTTTTATTGTCTTGTTGGTACTATATTTCTATGTTTACCTCGCAAGAGATCAGGTGTGATGATATAGAAAGATAGATAGATTTTTGTCTTGTTGGTCTATTGACCGCTATGGACCATTGACCTGGTTCGATTTCTAAGGCAAACATAATTTTATTACAGTTTTTCTATTGAAAAATTCTCAATACCAGACCATCAGGAGTTGGGTTCGGTTATATAATTAATAATAGGCTTACCCCTCCTGTTAATTGACTGTTGCCATCAGCCACACTCTGCCCCAACTCTCGTAAAAACCCTGGACCTCAGTATAATCAGTTCATTAGACGGCACTAAACCAACAATACAGTCCAAGAGACATGCATATTTATGTATTAAAATTATAATTTTTCACTTACTTATCTGGATTCCGAAACCAAGCCGCGCCACCGTCGCGCCGAGCGGGGCTGCGCTGTGTGGCGTCTCCCGTACATTTCAGTACATTACAAACCCCCAAGCCGCGCCACCGTCGCGCCGAGCGGGGCTGCGCTGTGTGGCGTCTCCCGTACATTTCAGTACATTACAAACCCCCAAGCCGCGCCACCGTCGCGCCGAGCGGGGCTGCACTGTGTGGCGTCTCCCGTACATTTCAGTACATTACAAACCCCCAAGCCGCGCCACCGTCGCGCCGAGCGGGGCTGCGCTGTGTGGCGTCTCCCGTACATTTCAGTACATTACAAACCCCCAAGCCGCGCCACCGTCGCGCCGAGCGGGGCTGCGCTGTGTGGCGTCTCCCGTACATTTCAGTACATTACAAACCCCCAAGCCGCGCCACCGTCGCGCCGAGCGGGGCTGCACTGTGTGGCGTCTCCCGTACATTTCAGTACATTACAAACCCCCAAGCCGCGCCACCGTCGCGCCGAGCGGGGCTGCGCTGTGTGGCGTCTCCCGTACATTTCAGTACATTACAAACCCCCAAGCCGCGCCACCGTCGCGCCGAGCAGGGCTGCGCTGTGTGGCGTCTCCCGTACATTTCAGTACATTACAAACCCCCAAGCCGCGCCACCGTCGCGCCGAGCGGGGCTGCGCTGTGTGGCGTCTCCCGTACATTTCAGTACATTACAAACCCCCAAGCCGCGCCACCGTCGCGCCGAGCGGGGCTGCGCTGTGTGGCGTCTCCCGTACATTTCAGTACATTACAAACCCCCAAGCCGCGCCACCGTCGCGCCGAGCGGGGCTGCGCTGTGTGGCGTCTCCCGTACATTTCAGTACATTACAAACCCCCAAGCCGCGCCACCGTCGCGCCGAGCGGGGCTGCGCTGTGTGGCGTCTCCCGTACATTTCAGTACATTACAAACCCCCAAGCCGCGCCACCGTCGCGCCGAACGGGGCTGCGCTGTGTGGCGTCTCCCGTACATTTCAGTACATTACAAACCCCCAAGCCGCGCCACCGTCGCGCCGAGCGGGGCTGCGCTGTGTGGCGTCTTCCGTACATTTCAGTACATTACAAACCCCCAAGCCGCGCCACCGTCGCGCCGAGCGGGGCTGCGCTGTGTGGCGTCTCCCGTACATTTCAGTACATTACAAACCCCCAAGCCGCGCCACCGTCGCGCCGAGCGGGGCTGCGCTGTGTGGCGTCTTCCGTACATTTCAGTACATTACAAACCCCCAAGCCGCGCCACCGTCGCGCCGAGCGGGGCTGCGCTGTGTGGCGTCTCCCGTACATTTCAGTACATTACAAACCCCCAAGCCGCGCCACCGTCGCGCCGAGCGGGGCTGCGCTGTGTGGCGTCTCCCGTACATTTCAGTACATTACAAACCCCCAAGCCGCGCTACCGTCGCGCCGAGCGGGGCTGCGCTGTGTGGCGTCTCCCGTACATTTCAGTACATTACAAACCCCCAAGCCGCGCCACCGTCGCGCCGAGCGGGGCTGCGCTGTGTGGCGTCTCCCGTACATTTCAGTACATTACAACTCCCCAAGCCGCGCCACCGTCGCGCCGAGCGGGGCTGCGCTGTGTGGCGTCTCCCGTACATTTCAGTACATTACAACTCCCCAAGCCGCGCCACCGTCGCGCCGAGCGGGGCTGCGCTGTGTGGCGTCTCCCGTACATTTCAGTACATTACAACTCCCCAAGCCGCGCCACCGTCGTGCTCCCGACGCGTCGGCTATGTAGTGAAACCTTTCTAGGTCCTTTTTTTCAGGAAGGCAAAGTATCAGGTTGAAATTTATGTCAAATACTGTAGTCTGGTTCGTTGGCAGTGTAAAATATTGTTTCGGTGATTGCGTCCCACGAGCTCCGTCTTAAAATATCTTGCCCTTATAGGAGTTGCAAGGTAAACACAGGGCTTGATGATATAGAGAAATTATTTTGTACATTTTCGTCCGTTTTAAAAACGTGGTACATTAAGAGTTTTTTATCCAATAATAATTTTCTTTACAACTAACAGGAAATACATAAAAAGGAAGTATAAGTTATGCGTCACAAAGATATCTGTTATATAGTGTAGTGCAAAAAATAACAGCTCATCTACTCGACGTCGCCGAGGGCTCTCGAATCGTGGTCTATCGCTGCCGACCCCTCTCTGAACCGACGACAACTAAGCCTATTGATTTACATATGAATATTCTTTAGCTACACACTTAACGCGGAAACTTGTTCAAAATCATTCATCAAATTGTTAATTGATGAAAGATTTTGAACCAGTTTTATCGAGGGTTTTTATTTGTTTCTTTATAGTATATCGAAATTCAAAATAGATACACGTCACTGTTACACTTAAATGTCCCAACCGTGGGTGGCAGAAGAATTTCAGAGACTATGTCAAATTCTAATGTAATAGGAGTAAGCTTATACTGAACAAAAATTCTTTATGTCAGAAATACTAACCGTTTGTTAGAACTAGGATTTGAAACCAAGACCACTTCACCAACTATACCATGCGCTACTTAATCATAAACACAAAAAATTATAATAAAATGAATATTCCTTATACCGTAAAAATTAATCCATATTATGATATTACCATAACGTCAAAGCAAATAAACATAATTTGCAAAAACCTATCACAATAGGAAACTCCTTTTCCGAAAATGGAATCTTATGTCAGTACTTTCAAAGTACAAATTGCTAGGTAAAATTGATTTAGGTTAACATATTTTTGCATATATTCATCTAAATATGAAACAGGGTAGCTGGCGTGAGGTTTAGGGTTGCCATCGACGATCAAAGCGCCCAGCAGGGGGGGGGCGCCTTTGTGACGTCACAATACACGTTCTGGTACTGACAGCCCTGTAATAAGGTTCGTAATTATATAACTATTCCAAATGAGACTGCATTGGATTATCGTTAGGTAGGATAGACGCCAGTATATTAAAGTAGGCAGTTGTAACTCTATATACCTTATCACGCCAGGTTCCTTGCTAGGTAGGCAGAAAGTAATAATCAATTTCTTGTTAAATTTATTTACCTTTATGAAATACCGAAAAAAGGAGTCCATTTTGACATGTGAAATATGCAAAAAAATGACATTTAGTAAAAGGACATACAAACTACGTCATTAAAACCCGGTTTTTGATGATTACCCGGTGATTCTTAAAATTAAATCCATGAACCTGAAAGAATAATTATAATAAAACTCTTAAACATGTAAAAAGTGTAATAAAATAACCTAAACGCGTTAATTGAACAAAATTCCATTAACACAGGCTAGAATCTAAGACTAATACTTATATACGCGGCACAATGCCTGACTCTGGACTGATACTAGGATTTTTTCTATTGAAAAATCTTTAAAAAAACACCGACTTCAATAAGCAAAAAATAAATATCTAAAGTCGGTACCGGTTAGTGCAGTCGGTTACTTGGCACCGACTTCAAATATTTATTTTTTGCTTTTAGAAGTCGGGCTTTTTTTTAAAAGATTTTTATTTTACTAGTTTAAGTGACAAGTGAATTATTTACTAATATTTATATACCTATATTATATTATTTTGCTGAGTTGTACGGCAAGGAACCTACAGGATTGATATAACAACTTAAATAATCTATAATATCTTATATAATCTATACATTCGTGCTGTTCGCCGTTAAGGAGTCCCCTGATGTATCTTCAAAGTCCAAAGTTCAATACCGATTTCATTAAAATGGTACTACCTCGAAACTATACTAAACCCAACGCAAAAAGAATCATCAAATTTAGTTCATAGATAAAGACGTTATAAAAAAACACAGACAAATTGTCAACCTCCTCCTTTTTTTGAAGTCGGTTAATATTCTGATTAGTTCTATGGCAGGGTACCTATAGGATTGACGTAATACCCATAATATCACAATCTACGAATTCGTATTGTTTGTCGTTAAGGAGTTCCCTGGTGTATCTTCCAAGTCCATGGTCCAATAACGATGAAATTAAAATGGGACCACCTCGGAGCGAATCTATTCATAATTGGCAGAATTATCGCGTAACATACATACAAAAAAGAACATACACTCGAATTCAGAACCTCCTCGTTTTTAGAAGTCGGTTAATAAATACACTTTATCTGCGCATTATTCGCCTTTATACCAATGAGGCCCTCGAAATTAATTTCACAACTCTGAAAGTAACCTGTATCGAATAACTCATAGTCTAACCTAAAACTAATTCCTCAAAAAAGTTCACTAGCCCTTATTTTAAAACGTACAACTCAAATAAAATACAAAAATATCGTAAAGTGCTTCCAAAAACCCGTATAAAAAATTCAAAAGCACCGACCTCGCCCTGCGAGACCGGTCACTTCTCCCCGACCCAACCCCACTCACCCCCACTCACACCCACTCGCTCCCTAACTCGTACTCTGTCCCCCGTCCCTCGGGACCCGGCACGTACCCCCTAAATTAACTCACCCTTACTCACCTGCCCTTTAAGATGCCGTCTGCACACGTAAACGACATTTTGGCTAGACGACCCAAATAGCTTTACGGTTTTGTAATATGATGGCGGAAAGTGTTTGGTGACGTTTTTGTAGCTTAACGGGCTGTACTTTCTTGTGATATTAATTTTACTGTTAGACCCTTAAGAAAATTGGTACTTCGGTCTTTACTGGGTATATGGAAGTACGCAAATCCCGAAATATGTGGTAGTACTTGTCAATGCGAACGCTTGTACAATACTAACTTTTAGCGGAAATAAAATAAATAAGCAGTTTCATACATTTTGGTGGAAAAGATTGCAAAAATAAAATACACGAAATCGCGCTGCGCTATGTTCGAAATTTCAATTTGTTCCACAGATGTATTTCTGTTTTATTTTTAACAATAAAACTTCATTCCCGCAATGTTTGAAATGTTTGTTTTTGATCCAGCTTGTTATTTGTTTGCTCGGAAGCTTGATTGTACTCGAAAAAACTCAAATACCATGGATCTCTAGAGCCTTATCAGTGTCACAAATGCAACAGTAGTATAAAACTTTCCCATAGCCTGTCTCACACCTCTTGCTGTAATCAAAGGTGTACACAGTGCACCTATATTGTGTCAAGATATTTAAGGTTCAATGTTAAAGGGAGCGAGTTTGTCGTTATATTTGGGTCACACCATTTCAGAAGTCTTTCGAAATGTTTTTTGGTCTTTAGAACATGTTATCCATAGTTTCCTTACTACTAAGAAGTTACAACTATATACGGGTTCCGATCAAAAGGCATTTGTAACTTGAATCTCATTAGAAAAAGCGATACAATAAGAAGATGCGTATTTGGCCTACTAACTTGGATATTGTGCCTTAATTAATACACCGACCGATGTGAATGTTATATACCCGAATTGGGTTTTTTAAATAACTATTTTTTACTTGTTTTTGATCAGTCTTGTATAAGCTAGTGCAAGTATGTCGTGCAGGCGTGCCCCACGGGGCGCCGCCGGTCGTCTATAGAAATCGCAATTTCATTTCATTTTAATGCGACTGTTTACCTTCAATATAATCCAGTTAGGGGCTGCGGGGTGAACTAGTAATTACGTATTTCCATCACGCTGCCAGTGCCTACCCTCTGTTGAGGAATAGATAATATTTTTATAAACGCTCCTGCGTGGACGCAATGTTTGAAAATATTTGGATAAGAAATTTTGGAATATTTTGTTTTCTCCTTGTTGTGTTTATGTCTAAGAGAAATGTGGGTTATTTTGCCGGTGTAATATTATATTAATTTTCATCTGTCTATACGTCTTATCTTGTTTTTGTTTAAGGTAATGGTGGTTCATTTTTAGTGTAATTTAATATTTAATAAAATAATGTTTTTTGATTTTCATCTGTCTATACAAGAAGTACGAGACAGTTGCGTAAAATCTACCTAGATATAGGTAGATGATAGTAGATAGAGCATAGGCGACTTGCAGTCCAGTACCCGATTTGATTGCATGGCGTAAATTTCTGATTCTACACAATGTTTACTTACCACCTTTTTTCTACAACATGACGGTAGTCACATTTTATATAGCTAGTCAAATATAAAGGCCGGCGTGACTTTATAAAAATATATTTATTTCACAATACAAATTAATAATAGATACTCAAAATATTAATGCAGTCAATTAATATTACTTAACGTTAGTGCGAACGGTAAGAGAGCTGAGTCGATATTGAATGTACTTTGCTTGGCGATGGCTATTTATAGGCATCGTCAAGTAAACAACTGTTTCTAGAAGGAACCCACGCATTATGCGTCTTATTGATTGATATTGCTTATTAAGCATAACAGTTATTAGAATTGGACTGAGACTAAACAAGTAACCTGATATCTGTTTACATGATAAATACGCAGCTGAGGCAAGTTAAGCTGATTAAGCAAAACAGTACTTGGAATTATATTCTATGAGCAATAGTCTGTTTATATTGCATCATCTTTTAAAGTACTTGCACTGAGCTGTGTACTGGTCTAGTATACATAACTCCTCCCTCCATAAGTTCAAAATCAGCGTTCGATTTTTGAGAATGTTGATTTTGCTTATGTTTACATAAGGACAATATTTTAGACTTATAAATATATAAAACAATCAAAAGCACAACTATTAATATTACATAAATGATTATAGAACCTAAACTTATGCTATGCACATTCACTGAATATACGTGGTTTTCACTGAGTTTTTCACTTTTACTGCTTAACACGTGTGACAGGAACTGAAGATTTTCTAAGTTGACTTCGTCTACGCTGATTGGCTGCTTGTAGACTTTCTCTGCTGCTGTGATGCTTGGTAAATTTATAACTGGAACTTGGTGAAAGACTTGATTAGTTAGTTGTATGTGACGTTTCCTTAATGTGATGTTCTCTAATTTAGCTTCACATTCATTATCTAAGGTTAATATATAGGTGCCAAAAATGTTGAACTGGTTGAAATCATTTTCACAGTGCTCTGTGAGAAATGTCTGTTTTCCTGAATATAGTAACCATGTGTCAGGCCGAATAGATTTGACCTTGACTTTTGAGGATTTCACTGTAAGTGGAGAACATGATGTAATTTGTGAAGAAAATTTCATCAAATCTGTAATGCATAAGTCTTCATTAGTGACAGATAAATTATCTTCATAACACAGGAATTCTCCTTCGTCTATTTCTTTGCATGATTGTGATAGTGGAAGTATATCTGACCCTCTGACCAGGATTTGGGAATATTGAGGCGTTAATAGGAATGTTAGGTTTAAATGAGGATTATACATGGGAAAAGGATGAAGGTTGTAATAGTTGTAGAAATCTAATTGGACAATTGGTATCGACATAATAAACGTTATTCGTTTGTCCTTAATATATGCTCTTATGTCTATACAATGTACAATTTTGATCAAATTATCGGTATTTACTGGATACATTAATTTATCTATTTTCTCTATGTCTTTAAGAGTTGATAACAATTCATCTATGTCTAAAATGGATTGGTGTAAAATATTTAATCTACTAAAAGCAATAGCTGTTTCAACCTCATCTAACCTAGTTAACAAAATTTGAAAATTATGGATAATTAAATCGAAAGTATTCAGGACAATTTCCTTACTATGTTGGAATTGAGTTTTATTCAGAATGGATTCTATTTCGTTAATTGTTTTGTCTATTTCAATAAAATTATTTCTCGTAGAGTTTGTCAGATTTACTAATACTCCAATTGTTTCGGAAACTAATGATATTTTGTTATCAATAGCGTTTTGTTTAGATTGAATATGATTTATTAAGGAATCGTATCTGATTGCGTCTTCATTATCTAAATTGCCTGTAATGGCTTTAACTATTGAACCTAGGGGATTTAAAATACCTCTTTTAATTCTAATTGTTGGGACTAATTGATTATAACGCTCTAATGTTAAACTCATAATATACTCAGTTTGCATTTGTGCATCTATGATATTTCCGTCTAAGAAATATACATTTAATTTTTCTTTTAAATAATCGTTAACTTCATAATACTTGTTAACGTTATATTCAATGCTGTTACTAACAAATTTTAAATCTAATATTTTAATTATATTCCAATTATAAGTGCTAATGAATGCTTGTCCTTCCTTAACTGGGAAGATTCCAGGATTATCTTCAATTTTCTGAAGTTGAAGGGCCAGGTTTTGGGCTGCCTGTACGAGGATCAGGAGCGCGAACCTGCGGAGGACGTTTTATATCTTTTATTGGGACTTTTGTGTTCCTAGAACGGGGTTTATTTTTGCCATGGTTTGATAATATTTTATCGTCCTGTTTTACTTTATGTTTACGTTTCTTTTAAACTTTTATTTTGTATGGATTAAAGTCTTTGATTGAAAATATTAAAGGATTTCTAATAACGTTCGCATAATTTAATTATTTTTGAAACATGTAATTAATTGCCAAAATATAAGAATTGAATTTAATATTTAAATTATTTAAATAATGATGTTATTAATTAAAATTGTTGACTGATAATATTTAGAAAATTTAGAAATTTTATAATCGAGTTTTTCGGTACCATATCTTAAGTATTCAGGTTGTCAGGTTTGTATAACCAAGGTATTAATTTTTATTTTTTTGAATCTGTCTTATTTTATCGATTTCATTCGGACTCTAATTTTATTATGCCTGAACCTTTTAATTAAATAAAAATACATATATTGAAGAAATGGTCTGATTAATTTTGGGGTATTCGTATGTAATGTAGCTTTTACTGAAATAATAATTATTTCATCTTCGTCGGAAGATGGAATATTTATTGAAGTTGGGGTATGTCTATCTGGTGAGTTATTCGCTAATAAACTGTCTTTTATTTTATAAAGTGAATCAAGTAGTATTTTTATCCTAATAGTTATATTACTATCCTGTTCGACAGGTATTAATTCGTTTAATTTTGAAGGATCGGTAAAATTTATATTTACTATCTTGGGGGGTTCTTCAATATCAATTATAGGGGCATCTTTTTGTTCACTTAATTTTGAAAAATCGTTATTATTAATAATGTCGAGGCTTTCGTCTATGACTTCGTTAATTGCTACTGGCTCATAATCATATAAGTATTCAGTCTCAAGGTCAGTGTCATCTACGTAATCCTCGTATAAGTCTTCTGTTCTAGGATCTCCAAAATGTTCTATGAGGAGTTCCTTTAGGCTATCCCAAGAATTGATATTAATCCATTTGCTTACTAGTATCGCGGCTTTATCGGTTAATTTACTTGTAACACTATGGTAAATATACAATTGTTGCGCGGCATTATTTTCCCTTGAAAAGCTTCTAACTACATATTCACACCTTTGGATGTAAAGATTTAGTAATTGATCGTTACCGTCGTAACGCGGAATTATATCGAGAATTTCTTTCGGAATAATTTGAATTTGATTCATTTTCAATATCTTGAACACTTATTATTCAATTTTACAATTTGAAAAACACAATAAGATACATATTACACACACAAAATAAAAAAAATACAATTTAAAATAACACACACAAAAAAATACAATTTAAAAATAACACATAAAAAGTTTACAATAAAAAATTAATATAATAAAAGCAAAAGTTCATAAATTCGGCGATTTTTGTCCGAAAAGATAACTCTTATCAATTATTATTCAACTTAGCCTTTATAGGCAGAACAACGTTTATTATTTTTTTTATAATATTTAATTTCTTTTCATTAAGATTTATTTTCTTTTAATATAAGATTTATTTTCTTTTCAATATTTTACGTTCTCAAGTGGACCTTGTGATCGCCCCACTGGAAGGAATTTTCTTTTCAATAAAATACGACAATGTTTTACGTAAGTTCAGCGATGCTTGTCTGATTCTTACGGCCCTAAGTGGTGATCTACGGCTTAGCGATGCGTGTCTAAATCCCGTGAGATCCTAAATTCTAATCACAAATTAGCGATGCTTGTCTAATAATGCGATATCCTTTTATCCAAATAATTCCCGTGATTTTTGACCGGAATTACAGGCTCGGGGTCTGAATGAAATTAGCGATGCTTGTCCAATTAAATTCAGAATAGACAGAAAAATAGGAACATGTGGGAAAGGTCAGAACTCACACAATGCTGCAATTTTTCATGCCGAATATCCGCTCTTTGAGTATCTGCAGGCACTTCTTGACAAAATTTCTTTGTTCGAAGGTAGGGTAGGTCTTTTTCTAGGATTCAGCCAGGCGATTGTGGTCCGGAATCGATGCTTGTACTCCTGCACGGCGTTGAGCTTGTCTGGTATGACTACTGCAACACTTATCGCGACTGAAATCCTACCGTTCGGCTGCGCCAGTCAAATATAAAGGCCGGCGTGACTTTATAAAAATATATTTATTTCACAATACAAATTAATAATAGATACTCAAAATATTAATGCAGTCAATTAATATTACTTAACGTTAGTGCGAACGGTAAGAGAGCTGAGTCGATATTGAATGTACTTTGCTTGGCGATGGCTATTTATAGGCATCGTCAAGTAAACAACTGTTTCTAGAAGGAACCCACGCATTATGCGTCTTATTGATTGATATTGCTTATTAAGCATAACAGTTATTAGAATTGGACTGAGACTAAACAAGTAACCTGATATCTGTTTACATGATAAATACGCAGCTGAGGCAAGTTAAGCTGATTAAGCAAAACAGTACTTGGAATTATATTCTATGAGCAATAGTCTGTTTATATTGCATCATCTTTTAAAGTACTTGCACTGAGCTGTGTACTGGTCTAGTATACATAAGTAGCTTGCGTACAAAATAAGAACAATATTTAGGCCTTTTTTACCTTAACTGGTAGCGTTAAGATAAATATCTTAAGATATTGTCTCATATCTCGATCGTGGAGCTGGATTGTACACTATTAATTGTAACCTAAACATTATACGCACAAAATATATTTTTTTTTTTTTTTCTTCAGCCACTATCGTCCCATTGTTGGGCAAAGGCCTCCCTCCACTGAGTCCATTCGGTTCTGTCTTCGGCTTTAAAATGCCAGTCTTCCAGGAATGAGTCCAGCTCGTCCCGCCATCTTCGTCTGGGCCTGCCGCGATGTCGTTTGTAGTTTAGTGGGACCCAGTTCGTAATTATTTTTGCCCAAGCTGTATTAGACATGCGGCAGATGTGGCCAGCCCAGTTCCATTTTAACGTGGCGGCTTTATGACCCACATCAGAAATTTTTGTCATGGAGCGCAGGGCACTGTTCCTAATATGGTCTGTTAGTTTAATGCCTAAAATGCTGCGCTCCATGTTACGCTGGCAAACCGCGAGTATGGACTTCTGAAGTTTTGTCAGAGACCAAGTCTGTGCACCATATGTGAGGATAGGGAGAATGCAATATGATTGAAAAAAAAATCGAATTTAGTAAAAATAGACAAGCGTGGTGAGCTTTTTACCAGATCTTCTTAGCGAAGGCTGCTGATCGGGTAGTGGATTAGATAAAAAAATGTAAATAGGCAGTTTCTAAGTGCCCCGCAGGTGGTGCAAATAAAATTATTTGAGTTTGAGTTACATTACAAAATATAAAATTGACAATTTGTGGGTAGTCAGGGTTTATACCAATATTCTATTACCGCGGGAACCATGAGTAACTTCCTCTATAATCCATTAACGAGTGACACCGTGTGACGAGGCTGTCAGAGAACAAACAAGGTCCACCTCGAGTGGGTGACTCATCAAGAACATCCACCGAGGGGTTTGTACAATTTGTAGCGTTTCCGACTTAATGATTTGACGGCGAGGAAACTTCGGCGCTAATAGGATACGAGTAGGTTACGAGTCTGTTGACGTTTTGATTATAAAGTTTTGTAATTGTTTTGTTGAATTATACTTGTTTCGTTTAAAAACATAGGAACAAGTAGTTAAGCAAGTGCTTACTTTAAATTTTTCACTGTTTAAGTACTTAAAAAACCTTGGTTAACACTGTTACCATCAAACCTAAGAAAAATATAAAGAGAGGCAGAGTTTTACTGTGTTCACCCACTTTTCGCCAACAATGTAAGGTCTCATGTAATAGGGGGCGAGCCTATTTCCATATATTGGGCACAATTCCAGGCTCCGGACTGATACTGGGAGTTTTCGATAGAAAAACTACATTTATTTATTTATTTATATTCTTACATGCCTTCGGGAGAGCATTACAGCTTTCCAAATCACTCTCCGATGCTCATACAATTAACTTAAATGTTTAAACTTATACTATACTAACAACAATTATAAATATTCTTAAAAAATAAATATAAAAAAATTAGCACTGTAAAATTAAACAAATTAATCTATAAGATCTACCTATGTACAAAAAACTTATTTTCACTTCGCCAAGCACTTTGGCCTCATAGTAAAAAAATCCGTTGCCGCCCTGTGAAACTCGTTACGAGTACAATGAAAAAGTTCTAGTTGTTGGTAGTACTCAAGCATTGCATTCAACATGCGTATTGCTCTAGAGATCGGGAAACTCCTGCCAAATTCAGTATTGGACCACGGCTCACATAAGAGCTTGTGTCGACGAGCCCTCAAATAATTATCTGGTACAGCTTAGCTCAAATAATTATTTGTCCGATCTAGAATTTGAATCTAGGACCTCGTGATCGCAAAGCATATTATTTTCCACTACACCAACGAGGCAGTCAAGTAAATTATTTTAATGCGATGAGATTAGAAAAAAAGATGATGCAAAACTACATGCTGTTAAAAATAATGTCCTGCGCTTATGTCGCTCAGACTTACGTACAAGACAGTGGATAGATAACTAAAGGAAGCTGGCGTGGCGATGTAGATAGTTACATTAGGCCTACTTGCACGAACCAGGCATAGCGTCACCTATTGACTAACTCGAGGTTATAACGTTAATTAGACTTCAAATTAAAAATTGGCAACCGGTTTGGGTTCCATTGTTTCTTAATCTAACAAAGTAAAATCATACTTGTGAAAACCATTAAAGGAACTTCTAATCCTAAATTGCTAAATTTATTACTGCACATCTATCGCGTAACACAACCATTTTAATTAAAATAAATCTTTTTAAAAACAAGCTTTTTTGCAACAATACGACGAAGATATCTTCTTAGTTAAAGTTCTATCTTGCTTAGTTAAAGAGTTCTTATGGTTCTTATTACCATCCGCGTCTTAAGAAGGTACTCGTTAAGATAAATCCGACGAGGCCAAATAGGGCGAGGGTATATTGAGTAGTTGGGTAGTTCTGTTGGCCAGCTTTCGGCTTCATCTTTAGACCCTGAATACTATCCGGTTGTATAGTTCTTTCCAACACGCATGCAACAAACCTAAACACGAGGGGTTACATTGTATATTTCACATGTTCCTATGGCCACCTTCTGTAACCATCATCAGACTAGCTCCATGGTGCCATAATATTGCATTGCTACCGAATTTACAATTACAGCATGTTCTTGAAAAATGGATCACAAGATTTGAACCGGAAAGACAGACAGACATACAAACATTGCATGGTAAATAAAAGAAAAAAATAATCCTATATCCTTTACGAAACCAATGCAGATAACCCCCGTGTGCCGCCCCATACCACTGCGACTCGCTGCTCGAACGGTACCATAGTTAATGTGACCGTAAAGGCACAAGCCTCAAGTTCGCTGGTCGCGTGCGAGGGCCGGTCACGCGAGCCGGTCGATACGAGCTGTGGGGAGCGCAAGGGTTAAGATTCCAAGTAAAGCGAAAATTTTAAATTGAACTGGGTATTTCTAAATAATACTTCACCGTCCTAGTGGTGCATAGTACGTCTGGCATTCAAGAGCTCCCGACATCGAAGCCTAGGTCGGACAAAGTGTGATTTTTTATGGTAAAATTCAATCGCTATCCGGGGTTTGATATCAGATATGATGGCAATGGACTTGTCTTCTAAAACTGTGATCTACATAGGTCGTTTAACATTTTCAGTTTTTTAAATAGCTTGTACGCGTTTGTATCAAATCAATTATATTTCTTACACACCGTCACGCCTATATTCTTCAAGAGCGGGTGGCAGAGGTGTACTGTGTACTCGTCAAATTTTTCTTGATTTAAATATATTTGAAAATGTTTTTAATAATTTGGTTTTGACAATATAGACCAACGGTAATAAAATATAGTGTATTATTACTAATTTTAAATCTGAGTACGTTAAGATACTTATGTTTATATCTGTACATTGGGATTTAACATTGTAGACGATAAATGGGTGTACAAAGTACACCTATCATAAGTACACATATCTAAAAATCCGTCTGACACGTCTATTTTCCGTGCCAGACGGATTTTTTTTAACAAATTTATTTTTGGTAAAAAGTTATACCTGAACCAGTTGCGTTAGCCAAACAACTTTGCATGTCCAATAATACTTTGTTTTAAAGCCCCATATCTCAAAATAGCCGAGTACAATACAACGTTTCTAACACAATACACGTTCGAAGCGGTGGCCATTAGCTTTGCACGAAAGCCGCCGTGTTACCGAGCTGCTGCGTCACGCCACACTTGCCAACTAATGGTTTAAGATTATTTACATCGTTACATTACCGCGGACTAAGTGCGGAGCGGTAGCGAGTCCATATAGACCACAAAAACACTTTTCTAAATGTGGCATTTTGCTACGATTAACGCAAATCTTTCAAATTATAAAGCGACTCGTACGTTTAAAAGTTGTTTTCATAATATGATTGCTTATAACTAGATAATATATTTTAAAATCTATATACTCTGTACTCTCTGCTTACTCCGCAAGGGATCTGATGTGATAATATAGATAGAATAGGTATAAATTATATAATATCTACGTTTTAGTTATAAATTAAAGAAACGAATGCAAACACGTACCTGGGCTTCATATCAGTAGTCAGGATTATAGTTAAATAAGTTCGTACCTACCTGCAGGAAAAAAATACTATTTACATTACCTGTATTCAGCACAGCATATTATAATCTAACAATACTCTGCTAGACTAGTCTATTAACCTATTGCACTTTGCTCAAAAGAATCTTTATCGATCGATACGTCATATGATCGACTTTTTACTAGTAGGTTATATTTTGCATTTCGATTTCATTGGCTACTATTTTAATATAAAAGACAGTACACAATTTTATGTATTCTTTTCATACCCAAATTTCCGCTTTAACGTCATAACCTGTACCACACATAATCTTGCCACAATCTACCACAGCGCCTTACGGGCCGGGGCGGGCCGCCCTGACCCGCCCCGACACAGCCTTGGCCGGGACCATAACAATTTAACTAGTTACATTAATTTCAAGACTGCAATGCAGAATATTAGCTTACAAATGTTTACCTAATTAATATTCTTGCTTTCGAGGTTACGGGTTTAAAAAAATATGATACTTTCTCAAGAAATCAGTTTTAAATTATGTCCCATCGATCAAGCAGTTTATCTGTCTTACTCTTGGTTGTGACTGCTACATACTAACTCTTGCAGAGTCTTATGCAGCTGCCAACTCCGCAAGGAATCTAATACTAGATGGATACTACCTCATTTTTCTAGTGATGCATGGAGCAGCTAGCAATAACTAGGTCCTGAGTTCGAATCCCACATCGGCGATAATGTTGGCGCTACAACTTTTTATATCGAATTATTCTCAGTAACAGTCCAGAGTCTGGAATTGTGCCCATGTTCAGTGGGATCTAACATCGTTGGCAAAATCGGGGTATAGGTGTTGCTACGTAAGGTGGTGTATTACTAATTTAATTATTTTTACATTTCTACCCTCCCCTGATTACTCCAGGCGCCATTATCCCTGCCTCGTTTAGACTTTTCCTTGTTCATTGAAATGCGTCGCGAGCGAGTCTTCTTAGCCGAGGATTTTCCGCCTTTTGCTCCCTAACGAGGCTGCCTCTAGTGAGGCTTCAAAAGATTGCTTTCTTATAAAAAGACGGGATTACGAATTTATGTGATCGGAACTTGTTTTTTGCCCATTTTTTGGGAATAAAATGGCGTGCATTTCAATATTTAGTATATTTTTTAAACAAAGAGTTAAGCCAGACATAAGGCCTCGATGATTGGTATTAGCTAGAAGCTATAAGAGGGTTGACTCTGTTTTGTTTTTTTTTTTAATAACGAAGCCCCACGCTCGTATTTATTCCTGTATCGTGGGTTCTTTAAAAACATAAAAAAATCACATACACAAATACCCAGACCGAAACAAATAATTGTGGGTCACACAAAGAGTTATCCCGTGCGGGAATGGAACCCGCGACTAGTTGCCACTAAAGAATGCTCAAATCCCTGTTGTTTTTTTCTATTTCTACCGTTTTCTGTATTATTTCATACGCGGACTTACATGCACACCTCCCCTCTATTATCCCAGAACGGGTGGTCGGAGACGATCGCCATTGGAACTTTGTAATATTTTCTTAACGATCAAATTGTACCAAAATTACTAACTTCTTCAGCTTTCTCGCAGAGCAGTAAGTAGACAAGTAGGTAGCCGTAAAATTGGCCAGCTCATGAAATATGCAGTGGCAAATCGATTATATAAACTTTATGTGTGCACTGCTTATTTGTCTGCCCATTTTCCTTCATACTACTACACAAGTAGACTGAATATAAATCAAATGTGACACTGCTAAACACTTTTATCTGAATAAGAAATTTCGAACACTAACACAGCCCCACAAAGCAACACAAACCGACCCAATACACCATCTTCATAATGAACAACACACAAAAACTCACAGAATCTAAGAACGTCTTATTCCTGATTGAATGAGTCGTCTATTTCATCCATGCTCAAGGAAAAAACACTCGAGAATATCCCTCTTTGAAGGCTCGGGTACTGGTAATGACATTGGCTCCACTCGGAGCTAACAAATTGGATTTCTGCTAAACAACTCGTTACAATTACTGACTGCAGTCGGCAGGAAAACATTTTAGGTTATTGAGTTGTGATGGAGGCATTTGAATGCTGATTATGTGTACTCTGAAGATGTTCAAATATTTGTTTTTAGTCTAAATAGGTTTTATATTTATTAAATAAAGTACTGGGAGATGATTACATCGTACTGGTTGATTCAAGCATTTATTTTGTACAAGAATGGAATAGTCGTTTGTTTATTTATGACTTTTATGGCACAAGATTCACCATTAATTCCCACCACTCTTCGCAACACAACACTCTTGATATTTAATTTTGATCGTTGGTGAGTCCCAAAGAACGTGAGTGCTTTAATAGTTTGTGCACTTGCAACAAATAAATTTATAAATTACCTAGGAAGGAACATATTTAGCTTTTCTTTTCAGCGAGGTAATGCAGTCTGCACTTTTGTTTCACTGAAACTGAAAGTTATATTACTACATTTAGCTCTGAACTTTAATTTTGTTTCGCATCATTTATACCTATGTCGGTCTGAAAGTTACTATAGTTTTCTTATCTTTATTCTGCATGATGTATTACCTATAGTTACAAATGTACACATTACACAATCGCTACACTAACACAAAAAAAAAAACTACAAATGAACACAAATTCTAATTCTCCAAACTCACAAATTCATACCCACTTGTACAACATCCCTATAATTTACAAACATTCATATATTACATTTAGATATACACAGTCAACCCATATATACATTTACCCATACTCGGCTCTATCACACGGTGCAGTTGCATCCTTGTTCATAGTTAAAATTCTTTTGTATGGCTTTCGGTCATCCTTCCTTTGCTACAAATAATTAGAAAAATTAAATATAGTAATAATGGCTAATATGAACCAGTTAAATTCAGTTATTAGCTCGTTCAGTATCTCATTTTCATTTAGTTGTCAACCTGATAAATGTGCCCAAATAATGGCCACAAAAAAATAAGCAGTCTCTCCAGATAATACACATGAACATACGCAGCATTAATAAGAACTTTAGCGGTTTTCTAACATTTTTAGCAAGTATATGATATCATTCTTTTGTCCGAGTGCTGGTTGAAACGAGATTACATCCTACCAGTTCTCAAAAGTTACACTATCTATTACACAAAATCAGTTAATAATCAAAACGATGGACTTTTCCTTTAGTTAGAAATAATATCACTTGTTCAGTAAGTGAACCCGTATTCGTTGATGGAAATTGTCTAATTTGTAAACTAAGCAATAACATAGTGTTTGTGGGAATATACCGGTTACCATCGTTTAAAAATATTGTTAATTATTGTTATACTCTCATGTTAATACAATTTTACGCAAGCATAATCCTAGCGAGAGATTTAAACATCGATATTAAGTCTGGGAATCTTGATACTCCACGATCTAATGAATATCTAACTTTGGCTGCTACTCATTTTATTCTGCTCACGCATTTGTATCCTACTCGGTTAGAGAACTGCTAAGACTACATCCTGCTCAAAACTAACAACATAGCTACAACTATAGTAGAAGAAACTTGTGTAATAGGCCATTACCCAGTGATGTTGTGCCTAAATTTAAAAAAAAACCCATCCTAAGCCTAGCGCTTACACTACATTCATAAATTACATAGAAATTAGAAATGCTATTGAAAATGCGGACTTCAGGCAAGTGCTATTACCTACAGATGCAAATTATGCATCAACATTCTTTCGCCAGTAATAAAACTTAATACCAGAATTTTGAAAATCCCTTTTAAATGCCGTATTCTAAGACCCATGATTACGGAAGGTTTATTACGTTGTATACGTAACCGTGATCTAATGCACTATAAACTTCGTAAGTCTCAGGGTAATATTATTCTTAAATCTAAATACGTTCAGTAACGTAATTTTGGCAATGGACTGCTACGTAGACTCAAAGCGAAATATGAACAATCTGAATTCTGAAAGACGAAAAACAACCCTAAAGCTACTTGGGATACAATCCATAAAATTACAAATATGCAGCATGACAAGAGAATAGCTTTGGAACTGCTCAAAATCGAAAACCACCCTGATCAATCTGTCAATTATGTGAATTCTTTCTTTGCTGGGATAGGAAGAGCCTTAGCCACTAGTACGAATCCTCGGACGGCAGCGATATTCCACCGCTTGTATTAGCGGATAGCATATCACCAGCTAACTCGTTAGTCATATTACATGTTGATGAAATTGAAACAGAACGTATCATATTGAGTTTGAGGAGTTAAAATTGTGCAGTGGATTGGGATGCTATTCCTCTAAGATATTAAAAGCTTCACGTGCTACTCTAGTTCCATTCATTACACATATTTGTAATCTGTCAATAGATAATGGCGTATTCCCTCAGCTCTAAAAAAGGCAGTTGTAACTCCTAGACACAAGAGTCGAAACAGAGACTATGTTAATAACTTTAGGCCAATATCGGTACTTCCCGCACTCTCTAAAATTCAGGAGTCTTGAAAAATAATTTAGTAAATTTTTTACAACATCAAAAAATTATTGCTAATAACCGATTCGGTTTCCGTGCGGGAGTATCTACGGACGATGCTTTGATAAGTCTCACTAACTCTATAGTTAAAAACATAGATAACAAGCGCAAATGCATTGGGATATTCCTAGATTTTTTGATATTCCTAGAAAAGCTTTTGACACCGTCACTATTCCCATTCTTTTGTCAAAGCTGGTAAAAGTAGGTGTGAGAGGAATTTGGCTTTGGACATTTTCAAGGATACCTTAACTGGACATATGCAATGTGTTAAAATAGGAGACTGTATTAGCGGAGAAGAGCCACTTTTGTACGGGGTACCAAAGGGCAGTACCCTAAGACCAACTCTCTTCCAAATTTAGCGCAGTGGTTAAGAGCTTAAGCCGCTCCACTCACTGGGTCTAATAGTCGCGGGTTCGATTCCCGCACGGGACAAATCTTTGTGTGACCCACAATTGTTTGTTTTTGTAAACGCAACCACGACATAGGAATAAATCCTAGTGTGGGCTACGTTTTTTAAAAAGAAACAAAGAAAGAAGAAATCTATGTCAATCATCTCTGTCAATTGAAACTACCAAACTGTGAGATAATTGCATATGCTGATGTTACCGTGCTAATAACTTCTGGTGCAGATTGGCCGGCCTTGGCGAAAAGTTACGCTGAAAAGGGGTTATAGTAGTAATGGATTGGCTCTACAGAAACATTCTTACAGTTACTCTTGAAAAAACAAAATTTATAACATTTCCAAACTCATCATCTTATAACCCACTGCAAAATTTATTTTTGAAAGCACATACGTGGCACTTTTTCCCTCCCGCAAATGATTGCTCATGTACAGTAGTAACTCGAACCGCAGAAATTAAATATCTTTGCGTTCAAATTGATCAACGACTAACTTGGCATGCGCATATACAGTCACTCGCTTCTAAATTAAGAAAACTAATTTTCATCTTCAAAAAATTACGCCAATCTGCAAATAAAGACATACTAAAACTGATCTATTTTGCGCTTTGTCAATCTCTCCTAACATACAGCATTGTAGCGTGGGGAGGGGCATCAAAAACTGTCTTTCTCGAGCTCGAAAGAGCCCAAAGAGCAGTCCTAAAAGTGATGACCTCGAAACCGTTTAGGTACCCAACTACTGATCTCTACCATAAGTGTCAAGTTCTCACTGTAAGGCAACTTTATATACTCCGAACAGTATTAAAAAACACAAGTCAGTAATCTTTAGGCCGCAATTGATTAAAAGTAAATGCAGAAATCATACAGTGTGAAATATGGTAAAGCACAGAACGACCTCCGCGAGCCACCAATACTACGTCTTACATACCCGACTATACAACAAAGTCCACAAAACTTTGGATATTTACCCATTAAATTATAGGGAAGTAAAATGCCAGATAACAAGATGGCTAAAAACTCTAAACTATAGGCTTACCGAAACTAGTTAGTTAGTTGCTGCTTAACAGAATGCTTCAAACATATATGATTATGTAAACAATTGCACTCCTATATTAACCTACAAAACAAACACACATTTACATAAACCCACAACTTACACATGTAACACAATACATACATCTCACACACGTAACATAACATACAAACATCACACACCACGACACATAGAAAACTTAGACAAGAAAAAAAGGATTCCTTACCGTAACTTTAATTAGTGTTATGTAACCTGTGAAGGAACACTGACTCCCAAAACGCAGGTTGTTACCTAGTTTGGAAGACAGAGGTCACCAAAATGTATGCTATTAATTACCAGTCTGTATTAAACCACAAGGAATCTTTGTATTGTGATCCCTTATTACTGGTTCTAAATAAATAAATTATTATTATTATTACTGAATCTTAAAATTGGGACGTCTTGATTATTATTTAAACAACATATGTGCAAGTGTTTAAAACATTTACTAATTAAGCTTTGTGTTCAAAAGGACTCTGAATCGTCTTTGGATTTCGAAGATCTCGTTACCGCGACTCGGGCAGAGGAACGACAACTAACAGAAACAAAGATCGACTCAAAATCCTTTTGAAACGTACTATTTGTCCCTCTCCGACCGCCGAAGCACCGGCCCTCCACGAAATGATAATTCAATGATCATTTCTGTTTGTTGTCAGGTTCCGAAGTCCGTTACGGGGGTGGTGACATCGCACCTTATGTTTGAGCTTACACCTCCTGGTGCAGACCTCTGAAGATGAGTACAGTGTTAAACGCGGCAAAGAATTCCTTAAAACATTAACACTAACAAATATTCAAGATGGCGGAGGGACCGCAGACGATATGGCAGAAGATCGACAACTCTGTCATCCCTGTCGTCAATCTAGAAGTTAGAGAAGTGAGGGAGATACTATGGGAGAAAATTAAGGAGCCCACATCCCAGAGGAAAATCATTCTAGTTATAGTATCCATAGCGCTCCTGCTGGACAATATGTTGTACATGGTCATCGTTCCGATAATTCCAGATTATTTGCGGTACATCGGCGCGTGGGGCGAGGCAGGGTACGACCACGTAGTCACCTTGGCTCCGTACCAGGAAGGCAATCGAACTATAACACCGACAAAAATCATCCCCGCGTCGCATGAAGGCCAGGACTCGGCTACCGGCGTCCTTTTTGCCTCTAAAGCTATCGTGCAACTCATGATAAACCCATTTTCTGGTGCCTTAATCGACCGCATTGGGTACGACGTGCCAATGATGTTCGGACTCATTATAATGTTCTTGTCTACCTCTATTTTTGCATGCGGACGTAGTTACAGCATGTTATTCTTCGCAAGGAGTCTTCAAGGAGTTGGGTCAGCTTTTGCCGATACATCAGGATTAGCAATGATCGCCGACAGATTCACTGAAGAGAATGAACGGTCCAAGGCATTGGGTATCGCTCTAGCGTTCATAAGTTTTGGATGTTTGGTGGCGCCTCCTTTTGGAGGTGCCTTGTACCAGTTCGCTGGTAAAGAAGTCCCTTTCTTGATTCTCGCGTTGATATCACTCATAGACGGTTTCATGCTGTTGCTGGTAATGAAACCTTTGAAGACACAGTTAAAGGAGGCGAATGAACCTAAGGTGGCTGGCACACCCATTTGGAAACTTCTTATGGATCCATACATCGCGGTCTGTGCAGGAGCTTTGATGATGTCAAACGTTGCTTTGGCATTCTTGGAACCCACCATCTCTTTTTGGATGGAGGACAATTTGACTAAAGACAACTGGAAGATTGGAATGATATGGTTGCCGGCCTTCTTTCCTCACGTCCTGGGTGTAATAATTACAGTCAAAATGGCCAGGAAGTATCCCCAACAGCAGTGGTTGATGGCAGCAGGCGGATTAGCTCTCGAGGGTTTATGCTGCTTCATTATTCCCTTCGCAAACTCGTACAAGATGCTGATGATACCAATTTGCGGCATCTGTTTTGGAATAGCCCTGATTGATACAGCTTTGTTGCCAACTCTTGGATACTTGGTGGATGTCAGATACGTATCGGTATATGGAAGCATTTATGCTATTGCTGATATTTCTTACTCTTTCGCGTATGCTGTCGGTCCAATCATAGCTGGAGAAATTGTAGAAGTGATTGGCTTTACAGCTCTGAATCTCCTCATTGCCTTCAGTAACCTCCTCTACGCGCCGGTTCTGATGTACCTCCGCCATATTTACGACTTCAAACCTTTCGAGAACGAAGCCAATATTCTCATGGCTGACCCGCCGGATAAGGAGTATCAAACTTACAGCATGCAAGATCAGATACCTATTAACGGGGAATACAAGAACCATCTGGAGTACTCCAACGTATCTGGTCAAGTTGCTTCTGAAACTCAAGAGTCGAACGTAGACGCTGGAAATTACACGTATGACCAGTCGTATCAAGGTGGGTATCAGAATTATAGTCAAGGGTACGAGCAGCAGCAACAACAGGGCTACCAGCAGGATTACCAGGAGCAGTACAGTCAGCAGAGGCAGCTGCCGGCTCAGCCGCAGCCTACTGCCAGCAACCCGTTCAGGGCGGGAACAGTACCTGCTCCCGCCCCCACCCCGGCCGCAGCTCCACCCCCGCAGCCCACCATAAAGAACCCCTTTCGGCAGGGCTTCTAATTAGCTCCAAATCAGTGTTGTTGTCGATATTTTTGAATTTACTTGTTGTGTAATTATAAATGTCCTATTTGGGTAGACGTGTGCGCTGTCACATTTGCTTTTGAGTATTATATTTTACTCAACTATGATACTATAAAGAATAATTAACTTTAAAATAAGTACCACGTTTATATTTTAATGAAGTGGCACTAAACGAACACGTTCACGAATTAATTATTCAAAAAAATACCATATGCGAGTGGGTGAGTGATAACTGGTACTAATGGATATATCGCTGGCACGAATCGAAATAGAGAAAAACTAAAAAAAACATGAATAAGAGAAATCAAGCATTAAGTTTTGTAGTTCTAACTCAATTAACCAAATGTGTGAGTTGGGTCAGCGGTATACAGACATATATGTTGGTATTAAAGGAGATTTATTGCTCGACCAAGTGGCTTGTTAGAAAAAGACTGTAGTATGAATGGTAATGTTAAAAAGCAAATGTAACGGAGTGCACTAGAACTTCGATCACTGAGCCGCGTCCCACCGGCGGATAGTTAATTAGTGTCTGATTAGGTGTCTATTATAGCTGTGCTTGTAATTGTAGTGTCGGCTTGGCATATAATAGCGTTTTGATGGCGCTATAATGGGCGAGGAAGATCAACAGGGCGATATTTACAAATATATTTAGATATTCAGTAAATTATTACCAACATAATCTACAGTAAAATGAGTATATGTATCGATATTATCATGTTATGATTGACACAAGAATGTGTGTGATGCATTATATGACATGTAAACATGAGCAATTCCCCTGAAAAGAAGGTCAGAGTTATTTGAAACGTTGCTATTTCGAAAGGATAAAATCACCGATATGTAATATTTTGAAAATATATGTATAAACACCGACACCAAAACATGGATGCGGGCAAATAAACCTAGCTAAAAGGTTATTACAGTTTCGAAAGAACGTATCTTATGATAACGCAGCTAAACTGATACATTCCTATACCCAGATATAAAAATCTCGGGTGCTCTAAAACGCTATTCTCTGCCAACCGTTGTTTTCCTTGTTGATCTTGTATTGTTCTAATATAAAAACAACTGTTATGCCTTCTAATAGTATATAAAATACATGTATCTGACGCCAGAACTGTAAGAACCAATATATTATGTAAGGAGTTTATTCTTGTATGGAAACATAGCTAAATGGAGAAAGAAAAATAAATGGAAAACCTAGTCAGGTTTTATATAAGGGTAGCTCCTCCAAAAACTGGTATGTTTCCATCCTATGAAATTATAATGGGAGTTGAATTTAATCACATACATATAACAATGAAAGTGTGAGCCCATAACCACTGAAAACTTGTTATTGTCTACCAGTCTTCTGTTCCGATGCTATTATGTTTTGATTTGCTGTAAGTTTTCCATATTGTAATAAATAAATAACATTCCAAACCTATTTTCCCATATAATTGTATCGCTAAGAAGTAATTAAAATGTTTGTTATTAGGCACGAGTATGATACACGCACGTTTATCGTAAGGGCCTAAACATATTTAACCGTTATTGGCACTTACTTAGTTTTAGTGAACTGTTAAAAAATGTATTTTGACATGTTTACTAAAGCTTAAATCGTAACATAATATAATATTAATTCGAAAATGTTACGATTTAAAAAATGTACATAGATTACTGTAGTCTGCTCTTTCAACTCGTCGCCATTATATGTGAAGACATTGTCACGATGTATACATGCATTTTGATCATTATTGTATACATTATATTAGATTATACTTAAAATAGTTACTGCTTAATCAGCAATACTAGCGTAAGTGTCATCATATCTCGCTTCTATATCAATTAAATCGATTTATATCAATTATAATATCAATTAGCAGTAAGTTAGGTGTCTATCAACTTGTGATAAGTTGCAACCAAGTAACGAAACATATCAGGATCTTTTGATCCACTTAGTGTAAGGGATATAGTGTATAATTTTACGGCGTATTGTATTCGTTTTCTTAGTGTACAGGCGTAGTTGGTGTTTCTGTCGTTAAGTGTATACATTGAGGTAGGTTACGTAACATCGACACACAGCGCGGCGAGCCAGTGCGGGCGGGAGAAATTACATTTTAAAACTATCCTGTAAAATATATTACGTATGTGTTAATATTATGTGTATGTATGTTTAATGATTTCATATTTATCATTAATTGATATCATGTTCACAAAATCTACTTATATGTACTATGAAGTACAATATGTATGTTTATGTATATACAGTAATATTACATCACACAACATTTAACACATCATTCTTCATTTTCAAAAATCTCACTCTTTAATATGATTATCACAGTTTTAGTACATATTTTATGAATATTTATATATTTTTACTGAAATAATTGAGCACGAATTGACACTATCATGGCAGCTTTAAAAATCATACATAAATTTATTTATTAATAATGATTTTGTTTATTAAAATAAAAACTAATGGCTTATGTATTTTTGAACTATTTGTCTATATTATCACATGCAAAATATGTTGAGAGAATAAAGTAACAACAAATCGGATATTTATTATTTTAATTGTATTCAAATATCAGCCGTACACAATTCACAATTTGGCAGCTCCAGTCATCACAAACATATTTATACAGCCTATATTTATATATGAGGTATGTAAGGAAAGAACCTGTTGGAACTCTGTACTCTCTGCCTACCCCGCAAGGGATCTGGCGTGAGGTTATAGATAGATAGATAGATAGATAGATATTTATATATTTACATTAAATTTTACACATGTGGACACTATGTGACAGCTTCAGGAATAATTTCCACCCGCCCGTACGGCACGGTATTTATTTGCAGACGACTGAACAACAAATGAGTCAAAATTAAAAGATAACTAAAAATAATTGTACAAGAAAAAGTGACGAGCCCCGATATGTCAATTGAAAGAATGTATAAAGTTTAAAAAGCGATTATTGTGAATAATATGCGTTTAATATTATTGTCGTAATGAAAACGCTAAGATACATTTAATTTGCCATTTGCGTCCATCCAAAAGTATCTGGGTATTTTATTTAAATTATTCAAACGTGGTACTTTTTATTG
Organism: Phalera bucephala; assembly: GCA_905147815.2. NCBI lineage: Eukaryota > Metazoa > Arthropoda > Insecta > Lepidoptera > Notodontidae > Phalera > Phalera bucephala. Next base: position 38,368,849 of record LR990614.1, on the reverse strand, counting down.
AATAATTATTTGAGAATTAGTACCTAGCCTGCAAAGTACAATAGCGTTTGTAGATCCTCTGGAGCACAAAACTTTAAATAATTTCGCACTAAACTACAGTTTTATATTTTCAATTGTTAGAAATAGAGAGAGGTACCTACTTACTATCTGTATGAAGGGGAATATAATAGAAAAAAGGAAAAGTACCTGTAAAATTAACTTTCAACTTTTAGTAGGTACTTTGCCGAATAATTTCTTATAAACGATTATGCTAATATCGAGTTTGTAGTAAGGACGGAGATCGAAGAGCCTCTCTGAAAAATGTATTTGTAAGTTTAGAGTCAATTTTCGTGTCAAATTCTCCCGAAATTCAATTAATTAGTAGAGTGTGAGCACAAAAAGGTAATATTTATTGTATACTTAAGTACGTCTTAAACTTAACGTGTATTTTGATGGCTTTTAACAACATCAATGTATAATGTTTAATTATTTAATTTATGAGAAATAATGTATACAGTACTGATTTTTATTTTTTGGTCTAGAATGCAATTTAGCATGGCCGTTTTGAAATTATTTTGAAGTGACACCATCAGAATACACAGGTGGATATAATAGCAATGTGTTTTGTTGTGAAATGTGGTACTTACTGTGTGTGCTGTATACTATTGTATTTGTCATGTACTATGTACTGTTATTATATTATATATCAGCAATAAAGCCGCCGATATCACATACATATCATTAGTATAAGTATATTTATAATATACAACTTCGATGTACTTTTATATATTATGATGTATATTTTTTGATATTTAAGCAAATATTAAGAAAAGGGTACTTTACCTTTCATGCACAAATTCTGAAATTTATTTTTATTTAATTATAAATTTTTACGCTTTTCGTAATAAAATTATTATTACAGGCATAAAAAATACTCTTATATCAATATATATTGTATTTATATTTTGAATTTTCAATATACATACTAGCACCAACATATTTCAAAGTAAAACAATTAAACTATTATTAAATAAAAGTTGGTGCTAATTTTCTTTATAGAAATTATAATATTATTACAATGTTTTTAAGTTTAATTTTATGTACAACGTTTTTTCAGCTAGTCTATATTAAATCGTCTTTTTATTTTTTACTATCTCTTGCATTCCTCTTGATCGCTTCTAGTCTTCTATTTTTGAACTTTACTAAATCTAGTCTTAAGCTTTACGTATCTAGTCGTAATATTTTAACTCTCTACCTTCTCTAGTTTTATATTAAGTGCCACCGTCTACTGATAAATGCTCTTAAAACGGCTGTTGCCATTTCTTTAAAGCTTAATTTTATGAAACAAAATTAAAAGTGTTTTAATACTAATAAATACCTAACACTTCATTTAATATAAGTTTTCTATTCTGATATTAATGTACCTGTGTTTTCGTAATAATATAGTTTGGAGGATTATTTACTGCATACAAGTCGGCTTTATTTTAATATGGGTTTTGTTTTTTCTTTTTGCAATTACTAAACTTAGTGGACGGTGGTTTTCTTTCCTAAAAACGCACACCTCTAAATACTGTCATAGAGACGGTGTTTTTACTTATAATTAACTAAAGAAGTTTAAATGTCGTGTGTCAGTCTTATACTATTTAATATTGTCAATGTTTCGTACGAATAGTAACTGCAATCGTGTCCTTGTATTGACAAAATACTCATGCTCATATTTTATTTATTAGAACCAATATTTTTCATGGAGAGTAATATTTAGCTTGGATTTTAAAACTGGCAGAAAGTGCTAACTAAAATAATATATAACTCGATTTAATCATGAAATTTAATTACTAAACGCCATGTGAGAGTTAATAAATTAAATCTGACTATATTTTTTTTCTTATTTAGTAACTAAAATGGTATCACCTAAAATAATTAACAGTTGTTTTTTCAGATACTAAGTATTTTTGTTGTATTAATTAAAAAAGAGTACGAAATCCACTTAGTACTAATATTTGCCAATATTATTCTATACAAAAAGGCATTGTCAAGCGATATCGCTTGCAGTTGCAATTCCTCATTTAGATCAGTACCCGTCCGTTAGATCTACTACTTTAACTTAAAAATACTACTTATTATAAAACGCTTTGCTATTACTATTTAGAACAAAATCATGTATCATTCACTCTTCTCAAAATTTAATATCTCTTAACCTGCACTTGGCCACCAAGACCGGGGCCTACGGTTCTAAACCACCTTCATCTGGCCCAATAATGGGACATTAAAACGGCTAATAATATTCTTTTAGTCATAGCTCCATACTAGACATTGTTTTTGTGTCTATATTTTATAAATTAATTGCTTTAACAGTTATTTTTGACGGATCATGGACATTTTCTTTTTTTTTAAATTATGACGTCTATGGGCACCTGATTATTAATATGTATTTACTACACTTAAGTAGTTTATTTAGTTGTGTTATAGTATTATAGTTATTCTTCGCATGTAGTTATCATTTAAAATTATACCTAAAATATGCTTAATATTAATTGCTAATATTAGTACGTATTGTAATAAACATGTACATATAGAAGTTTGACACCCACACAAATATGAGTGATAGTTTCTGGTAAAATTAGTCAGCCACTTGCGCGTCCTACAAATGTTTGATATTAACATTTTGATGCACTCTTCATGCGGCAAAGATATGCTTTACTCCAATAACACAATTTTCTAAATATAACTTCAATATAAAATAAACAATCTTTGTGTACACTTGACTTATCTGTGTTTTTTTATCTATTATTTTTATCTCTTTGCATAACGTTGAACCATGAAATTAATCGTATCTTTGCCGATATTATCCTGTTCTAGATATTTAAATGTTCTCAAGAGTCTCGTTTTTATAAGAACCATGATAATCAAAGTATATAATCAAAGTATAAAAATTTAATTTTTTAAATTATTTGTAATTAATAAGATCGTAAAATCATCGTAAGCTTGAAAGTAGGTCACATAGTTGATTCAATGTATATTTCTCATAAATAAAATATTAATGGAAGTACCTCAGTTGGTTTAACTAAATATATAGTTGAAATAATTGTAGCAAGTTGTCAGAAGCAATTAAATTTCAGCTTCTATTTCTTTAGCATTTTAACTATTTAGAATGATTATTTTTTTAAATCTTCATTATGTTTAGAGGCGATAATTTTTAATAAAAATAATTAAGATATAAAATAGTTCTTTAATAAATGTAATTTTGAAATGATTAGGAAGTTCGTTGTTTCCCCTAATATTAGATTTCTTGGAATATTTAAAATAGCAATAATGCACCATATTTAAGATTTCCACTGTGCATTGTTACTCAAATTATAAAATAATATTATAACATTATTAGATAGTAAGCTTGTAGATAATTAATTACAATCTTTATTTTTTTGTAACAATGTTAGGTGAAAAATAATATAAAATTATTTATTAATCTATAGTTCATCAATATCATTATTAAATTAATTATATTATATCTATCACTATACATACTCATGAACATCTTAGACACATTAGATTTAATTGAAACAATATAGTCGGACTCTATTCTTGCTCTTAAAAAACGTGTATTAGTTATTAGTATCATACTCGAATTTATCGTATATTTTATATGACGAATTCAAGTAAAACACTCGGCGAAACTGATACTTGCCATAACCAATACTCATTTATTAATATTGTATATTAAATTAATAAGAACTTAAAATAGATAACTTTTGTAGTTCTAAAATCATGTGATTTTTTTGTTATTTGATTGTATATGTTATGGCTTTTTGAATAGCTATGTAAAATATCTGGTTGGTCGTTTAGGAAACACGCTTTAAGTATCGAAATTGGTAACATTGCTTTAGTTACTCTTCGTTATAGCACCTTTAAAAAATTTTGATGAAACCTTAAAGTTCGGGTCACAAAAATGGTGTTCTAGTTTACTTATTTTAATATTTTGTGGATAATACCAAAGTTATGTTTAAATCTCTCAGGGGATTAAATTGGATTAAATTCTAAAAACCAGAATAAAACAAAACGGTTTTTAAACAAGTTCAAAACGAACGAGGTATCAATTTGTCTGTATATATTTGAGTTTAAAACAACCTATTCACAATTCTTAAAGTATTATTTTGACTCTAAAAGCATTTTAATATATTTTTAAGTAAATTGTACTTCATTATAATAATTCAATAAAAGTACTCATTCTTTTTTGAAAACATAAATTTATTCTTAAACTTTTCATAACGAAATAAAACAAATACGATATAAATGAAAACATAATATTGTTTGGATTTTGCAAAATGTATCTAAACTTCGATACACAGAGCGTTATGTATCGTGTATCTAATCTGTAAGTTATAACGAAATTATCAGATTAATAGATGTAATATTATTGAATATCTCATAACCGAATATATTATTCTATTAATAGTTGTATGTAAAGTGGTCAACACACTGTCAGTGATCGAATAAAATTGTTACGACAAAAAATAACTATGCTGTTATTATTCATATCACTTCGGACACACTTCTATTTTTTTCCGCCGTCCGCGGTATGTTCTAACCGACCCTCCCGATGCCCTTACATGCCTTATTTCGGATACAGATACCGCACACAGGATTAGACACCGACCTCTCCGGCGACCTCGAAGAATCCCTTGCCCGCCGGCCAGTGCAGAGCACCACGGCGAGACACCTAGTATACGCCCTCCCCCATAGCGGCTGCCCAAGCCGAGGCCGTTCCTCCTTAAGGCGCCCTGGAGCTAGTTGCCCCCTTGCCCTTCTGGCTCGAGCGTAGTAGTTGCACGTTCGCCCTCTTGTCCGGTTAATCTGTAAAGGCCCCGCGGCCAACAGCGTAGATCACATTCACACACACACACTCACACACACTCATACTCACACACACTCGCACACACACACACACACACACACACACACTCACACATACACACACACAATTCTATTTTTATCTTTGAAATAAAAAACGTAGCCCCACACACTATACCTGAATCGTGGGAGCAACACACTAGGAATTATTCCTGTATCGTCGTTCAAATATAAAATACACACAAATAAACATCCAGGCCAAAACAAAAATTTATAGTTTAGACAGATATGCCCCGTGCCGGAATCGAACTCACACCTATTGTCTCCAGTGAGCCGAGCAACCTCAGTACCTGTTACTTCCTGTATAAGTGATTCTTGTCACACCCTCACGTCTAGCTATTCTCCAAGCAAGGCTGTACTGTGTAGATACATTCACATATAGCCGAAGATGCTGGGTACGAATATAATAGGCATAATAGGGTAATATAGGGCTTATTGGCATTATGCTGTGCACCATTACACGGACTGGGTCGGAGAATTTTTCGACACACTTTATCTGACCTAGATTTCGAACCCAGGACCATCGCTAACCCTACTTTACGCCACCATAATAATAAGGCAGTCCAATTCTTATCACGGAGGAAACCTCTTTAGGGAATCCTTCAGCTTTCGATGGAGAAGATTGGGATTATTATCGCAAAACAGACACTAACTATCTATCTATCTATATCTTCACGCCAAATCCCTTGCGGGGTAGACAGAGAGTACAGAGTTCCAACAGGCTATTTCCTTACATACCTCTCTGGCTTCCTCCACTCTCATAGTTCGTCTTATGAGACGAACACGCTCGCCGGTTACGGAGACTCTTGACTTGTCCTTCAGATAAGACTCGGTATATTTGGTCGTGGTAAGATAGTCTAGGTCTTCCCCGGTACCTATATCCTTTTACTTTCGCATTGTATATCTGTTGACACTAACTATCATTGAGTTATTTTGTGCTTTGTGCTAGTAAAAACGTTAAAGTGTTAGTTCCCCGCTAACGTGACACCTTCAAGTGACAAGTTATATTTCAAAAATATCCCTTCAGGTTCATTGTGATACTGTTTAAATAACTCCAGAAACAAAAGAATTTATTATCTATGGAAACACAAACATCCCCACTAACCCCGCGGCCATCAAGTTGCGCGCCATTTTTACAAGCTTGCAATGTTCATATGTCAATCTGTCTGTCTGTCTGTCTTTCCGGTTCAAATCTTGTGATCCATTTTTCAAGCACCTGCAGGTATCCGATTGGCCCAAAATTTGGCATACGTATGTAAAGTCTGTGACAATGCAATCATATAAATCCATAGAGCTGGTCTGATGATGGAATCAGAAGGTGGCCAGTTGAACCACCCAACTACTCAATATAACCCCGCCGTATTTGGGCTCGTTGGATTTGTCTTGACGAGTACTTGAGACCCGGATGGTGTCCAAGGTCATCAGACCTTGGACACCATCCGGGTCTCAAGTACTCCCATGGCGTCCTTTCCACTCCATCATCAGATGGAGTGGAAAGGACGCCATGGGAGCTCCTCAACTAAGCAAGATCATTTAAAGGGTTTTTGCTATAAAAGCATGTTTGGAAAAAGGTATTTTTAAATTAAAATAATTTGTTTGACATAGCATAATTTTTAAACGTACCTCCACACTCGTATTTATTCCTGTGTCGTGGGTGCGTTTACAAACATGAAAATTTACATACACAAATACCCAGACCGAAACAAATAATTGCAGATCACACAAAGATTTGTCCCGTGTGGGAATCGAACCTGCGACTATTAGACACAATGGGCGGAGCGTTTTAAGCTCTTAACCATTGCGCTAAATCATCCGTCTAAAAACTCAGTGCTAACTGTACCATTATTATGTAACTGCACGTAACACGAATTCCACTGCACATCCTATTCTCATAAGTAAAGGAGTACATAACACACCCACATTTCGCTCAGACATTATCTGGCATTAAACTGTCTAGAAACACTCCGATGTTTCCTATATAAACAATCAACTAATCAAACCGAAAGCCATATTGTATTCCACAGCAAAAGTTCGTTAAAAAAACGATTCGAATTTCAAATTTCCCGTTACTACTAACACAAACAGTAACGGACTTCAGCGTTTGTGTTCCGAATGTAAATCAACCAATTAGCTGGGGTCCATCGATTTTATTTTAAGACAGACGAGAATATACCATATCACCCTAGCTATAAGGCTCAATCTTCTTGAATTATATATTGTCTTTGTGTGGATGTTATTTGAGATTTCTCTGTATTGAACTTTGAGCTTTATATCTATGCCGCAAAAGTACTTTTTTGCAGCTATTGAATAAAATCAATACCAAACGCTCTCAAAATGATTTCAGATTTATCGCTAAGTGGTTATGGTTAAAAATCGTTTGTAGTGAGATATAAGGGGATGTTGCTGGTATATACAGGATGCGGTGAGCTTGTTATCGATAGTAATTAGTCAAATTAGTGCGGGAGATGCTTTGTGAGGCTGTTCGACTGAAAGACTACACACATACACTCGCACCTGTATCCCAATAGGGTAGGTAGAGACCAGTGTGGGTTATTTCAATTAATGTTTTAATTGTAGGATATATCAATTGAAATTTAGTTGAAATTAAATTAATCCTAAGGTACTCCGGAATAACAAGACTTTTGGACGTCAAACGCCTCAGTCCCTTCCGTAACCAAGAGTGCTGTAGAACAGTCAAAAACCATAAATAAACCGCGATAAAATCCGAAATATTACAATTAAGTTTCGCCCAACTCTGGTTGAGAAAAACCTTGCCATTTTTGAAAATACTTTGTAGATTGAGGGATTTTCAGTATTACGTGTTATGTAAATAGCGTCAAAAGTCAGACATCCTACTTTAATTAATGCTTTACTAATTCAACACGAAAACCGACCTTTCATTTACATAACATTTTCTTAAGAACTTTGATTTTGAGAAGAAACGAAGAGAAAATTACCGTTTTCTTAAGAACTTTGATATCCAAATTAACTACCAAATCTCTTTTCTTGTTTAAACTTTGTTTAATACTGCTGTATTGTACAGAGGAAAGATTTATATCAATGTTTGATAAATACGAACGAATAAAGATATAAAAAAATAGGCTTCCATCGGGTCAGCAAAGACGGCATTAGACCAAACCCGTATTTCGTTTACGGTCAATAGTAGGTACCTTTGTTTATACATTTAGAATTTTAGTGTTCCAGTGTCTCTGAAAATTCCCTCCAGAGCCCACTACAATCGACCACTTCGTGAGAGAGTGACAGTGATGCAATTACCTCACAAACGAATAATAAGGAATAAAAAATAGGAAATAATAGAATATCATAAAATTAGGATATGTAAGAAGGAGAATGAATGCAGGATAAATGCGGTCGAAATGCGAGCTCTGCGGAAGATGTGCGGAGTCGAGCTGACCGACCGTATTCGCAACAGCGTAGTAAGAAAACGAGTAGGTATGAAAGATAGTATCCGTGTAAGGATGAGAAAGGGTTTTCTCCGTTGTTCGGGCGTATAGAAAGAATGTCCGTGTACCGGGGAAGACCTAGACTATCTTACCATGACCAAACACACCGTGTCTTATCTAAAGGACCAGTCAAGAGTCTCCGTAAACGGTGAGCGTGTATGAGACGAACTATGAGAGTTGAGGAAACCTGAGAGGTCTGGAAGGAAAGAAACTGTTGGAACTCTGTTCTCTCTACCTACCCCGCAAGGGATCAAAGTCAAAGCCAAAGTCAAAGTAATTTATTTGTATAGGCCAACAACAACAACAAACGTCAAACATGATTACATTTCAGATCGGGGGTGATGATATAGATCATAAAATTTTGTTGTATATCGTTTACTTCTGAGCGCGGAATCATTTTTTTTTAAACCTAGCTCCATACTAGGATTTATTTTTGTGTCATGGGTGCGTTTGCAGACCTGAAAATTCACATACACAAATACCCAGACCGAAACAAATAATTCTGGGTCATACAAAGATTTGTCCCGTGCGGGAATCAAACCCGCGACTATTGCACACAGTGGGCAGAGCGGCCTTAGCTAAAACTCTGCGCCAAATCATCAGTCTGATATATCTGTCCGTCTTCCGGTAGATAAGTTGTCGATTACGGTAGGTCCTCATGTATGTATGTATATCTAAACATATTTAGTTTTTTTCACCACCTAGGCTTGGTAAGCGGTAGGCCTCTCGACGTGACGAAGGGCACTCGCCCCCTCTTCACCTGCGGTCGAGAGCAATCGACCCTCTGGCTATTTGCTCAGCCTTTTGCTAATTGCTATTGTTTACTTTACCCCGTGTTCTGTGAATCTTCTTTTAACCCTGTATCTAAAGAGTACACGATGAAGATATTTTGGGTTAAATTGGGAGTTAAGAGAGATTTTTATATAATTATGAAATACATAATTAATACAATACTCTACAATACTATTAATAAAACATGTAGCATATACTCCCTTTCAAAGTATGAGTGTAAAATAAAAACAAGCTCCTGTCCAAAATTTATACAGACATTGAAGAAATTCTAATAATCTCGATTTTATAATAATAAATATATAATAAATAAATTTAAATAGCTGGGCTTGAAGGTGCACAAAAATAAAATAGCAAACAATTCTTGTAATAGGTTCTTAGTCTCCTTAAGTACAAAATTCTGTGAGAGAGTCCTGGTACCCATCAATCAAATCAGCCTATTGCAGTTCACTGCTGGACATAGGCCTCTCCCAATTTGCGCCACAATACACGGTCCTCCGCCTTCCGCATCCAGTCCCACCCTGCGACCTTCTTCAGGTCGTCGGTCCACCTAGCTGGGGGGCGCCCTACCTTACGTTTGCCGAGTCGTGGTCTCTACTCTAAAACTCGTCTGCTCCATCGGCCATCGGTTCTTCGACAGACATGGCCAGCCCACTGCCACTTTAGCGAGCTCACTCTGCGGGCTATGTCAACTACTTTGGTTGTTTGACGGATAACTTCATTTCGGAGTTTATCCCTCAAAGAGACTCCGAGCATAGCCCGCTCCATAGCTCGCTGCGCGACTTTGAGCCTATGGACTAGCCCTACCTAATACAAGTTAAATCTTATCATGGGTACCAGAGTTAGGCCTTATCTAAATAATGAGTAGACCATGTAACAAATTGTAAGTTTTTTTCCCAATTTAACACTTTTGTTGAAAATAAATATTTATTATTATTTATAGGGTATACGCATATTTTTTATATTATTAATCGATTGTTCACCTTAGCACATAACCGAACAAATATATATTAGATATAAAAATATCAATAGTTTGTACTAAAATAATTATTGAAAACGGCAATCAAATTCGGTCGATTGAAACGCTGCCATTTTGGCGCGATTGCTGTGACGTCATCAGTCACATCTAAGTTGACAAAATGTGTGCCGTCGGGGTTTCTGAATAGTTTTATCAATAAATGTATGTTTTTGAGTGAATTACAACATTAATGCGAGGACGGAAAGCCGTTGTATTCTACTGAAATCACTGCGTATAGGCTATATTAAGTGCTGAATGTAACTATCTGAAAAAACATCGTCAGGCTTTATATTTCAACGGGGGTGGCAGAAGTTTGCCGACAATGTCAGGTCTTCTCTCACAAATAAAGGTGAAAGAGGTTAGGTCATAACCCACCACGCGGACCCAGTGCGGATTGGTGGAGGCAGGTGTGTGACCACCTGCTGTTGGAACTTATCAAGCCGCCTATAACGCTTCCAACATGGCTTAACGGCCACATTAAGTGGTAACCGGGACCATTGGTTTAGCGTGCCTTCCGAAGCACGGAGACGCTCGAAGATGAAAATGCCACAAACGATCACCCATCTCAGACCAACCGTGTCGAACGTTGCTTAACCTTGGTGATCGGTAGGAACACCTCGGTCGCATAGCGCTACAAGCGCCTCGTCGAAGATAGCCTATATAAAAATATATTTTCTTGCGCGTACGTGACAATAGGTGTACTTTGTACGCCCACCCACATTGCTCCGACGCCTCAAGGGGCGGTTGCAGAAGTGTAGCTTGTAGATCCACATTTCAGCGATGATAGGTGTACTTTGAATACCCACATTTTAGCGACGCTGTTAGCTTAAAAAATATTCAAGTATTTATGATAGTTTTCTCGTACAGTGACAGCTATGCTTACATGTAAGGCAGTCGCACGAAGTCTTGCCGTCTGTGCTGACGCTGCAGGTCACCTTAAACATACCTCCTTTAGTCTCTCTCATCTGGATTTGTAAGAGAAGACCTTAATCCAGTAGTGAAGGAGAATAGGCTGATTTATATTTTACGTTGCACCTTTTACGGCCAGTTTGAATATTAAACGCAAGGATTGATTTGCCTACTACAGATATAAATTTGACATATTTTATATAGAAAATCTGTCAAAATTCTACTGACAATAAGCAATAGCTTTGCTTGAGTTGAATATTGAAACCGGCCATGACTCCTCTAACTTCAAGTTTCGAAAAATACGATATTTTTTACGTCTTAATTTTTACAATATTACTCTGTTATTGTTGTAATAATACTTTTATTTTTTAGGATAACATTATTTTGCTGAATTATTCAAACAAAACACAATAAAACATAAACACAACAATAAAACCTAGAACCACCATGCACGCGACATGTGACGTCACGGTCACTGTAACCAACAGCGTTGCGTTTTGTTCCCTTACATTTTTTTAACTTTCTATTAATTAAAATTCCTAATTAAAAAGCGATTAAGTACAAAAATAATGTTATATCTATAATTCTATGGCAATAAATAATACAGAAAGAAAATTGGCCATATTTAACTTACATGCGTATTTCTTATTATGAATAGGGAAAAGGAGATCCGGGAAAGGTTGATCTGTAAAATTCGGTAGTAGATAGAGATTTTATCCTTACTAATCTTGTTTGCGTCTCTCACTTTCATACATATTTTCAATACACGTTCCAGTTACACTAATGAGATTATTTAGCGGGCTAAGGGCATTTTTCCCATTTTCTGTTATCTTATTTCGGATAATGAAAATCAAGACATTAGAAGGTGTTGACTCTCGTTGACTAACACTTATCAGTTAACATGCGTCCAGAGAGGTTCATACAACACTGCTACGTATACATACCGGCAGTCCCCTAGCGGAGGCCGTTCCTCCTTGAGGCACCCTTGAGCTAGTTGCCTCCTTGTTCTGCTGGTTGGAGCGTAGTTGTTGGGCGCTCGCCCTCTTCCCCGGTGAAGCTGTAAAGGTCTCTCGCCCAAAAGCGTAGATCATTCACATACAAAAAACATGCCTATGGTCAATTAACCGTAGTTTTTGTACCAGTAGAAAGCGTGTGTTATCAGCCCACTACGAGGATATGCTTGAACAACCTTCAGGGCTTAAACTTCAATAGTAGGACCCGATCGCCCCCGCTCGAGGCGAGCTTGTTAAATGTTCACGGGTGCGCGCTCCGCGCCGCCCCCTTCCAATTACGAATTTTTTGTACATGGAAAATTTTCGATGAATTGTTAAGTGGTTTTTTAAAACCTTTGTATTGAATCTATCAGTTTAATTGTTTAATTATCTAAATAAATATATTTTTTAATGTCAAACTTTTTGTATAGTATAAACCTATCTATCTATACCATCACGCCAGATCCTTTGCAGGTTATTACATACCCTCTGGCTTCCTCTTGGCTTCTGGTATGAACCTATGTTAAAACATTAAAATGAGTTTTGTTAATATTTAAACTCTCTTCCAGTTATTTCTTTTTTAATGTTATTCTCAAGCCATTTTATTAAAGAATTTTACTCACATTTACCCTTAAGTCTTAAATCTCCGAGCGGGGGTGGCACAGGTGTTCTTTGGTTCAGGTTTCGCACAGAATTTGAGACCTTAACTTTGTAGGAGGAGAGGCCATTGCCATTACACCAGACTCAGTTAAACACAGCGGACTGTTACTAAGATTTTTTAGATAGAAAACCCCGGCAGCACTTTCTCCGATTAAGGATTCAAACTCAGGACCTCTACTTTTCCAGCCGCATACGTCACTAAACCCATGAGATGCAAAATCTTATTCTTGAATAAGATGGATTATTGAAGATTTAAAACTACTTATTATATTCGTAGCCCTTTCGTAGCAGTGTGTGCTACGCAAATAAACCACGTAGCGTTGGCGTAGCAAATTATTTGTGTTTCTAGTTCTACGCTTCACTTTGTATGAGACTTGTGGTGAATAATTTGTTTATTATAAGAAAACCCATTCTAAATAATAATAAATAAAGATTTGTATATCCTACTATTATTTTAAATGTGGTAGTTTGGATGTTTGTTACTCATCACGCAAAAACGGCTGAACGGATTTGGATGGAATTTGGCACACATATAGTTTATTTCCTGGATTAACACATACAATACTTTTTATCACGGAAAAATGTTAGGTTCTGGTCTAAAGTCCACGCGCACAAAGTCGCGGGCAGAAACTTGTTAAATATAAAAGCGAAGAGACAAGAGAGAAAACGGGAAAACACTTGATAGTAGTTAAACAAAAATACAAAAGATGTCAGCATATTAATTGATTAATAATGGCACGTTCAAACTAACAGAGCCAATTAATTTTATTAATCGATATACATACTAATACTGCCTACCCCGCATGGGATATGGCGTGACGGTATAGATAGATAGACCGATATAATAATTGACAGGTTCATACTCAAGATTTCTTGCTTGGTATAGCAACACAAGGAGCGACTGAGGCTTCACGAGGTCCTGGGTTCAAATAAAAGTTCAAAAGGTTAAATACTGCGTTATTAGAGTCCGGAGCCTGTATCCGATATAACGGCAATAAGCTCGCCCCCTATTATACTGGGACCTAGTATCACCGGCACATGTAACTATGTTTGCAACAGCGTAATAAGTGACCGTATCAATACGAAAAATGTATCGGTTCAAAAATGAGTGTATGCTCCGTTGAATCGGACATTTAAAAAAAATGCCGGAGGAAAGAATGACTCAACAAATATATATTGCGGGATGGATGTAGGTACCGAGGTAGACCAAGATTATCATCTTTTATTTGATGGGCAAGTCAAGAGTCTTTGTGACCGGCAAGTGTGTATGACCCATGCCGATGGTTTCGCCTCCTCCGCCAGCCGATGCCGTCGCGGACCTTATTCTGCTAGACAACCTGTAGGGCGCGGTATGCGTCAAGAGGATTCGCGAGCTGGCCCAAAGGCTCCGCGCCGCTACTAGCTGGCATCATCCTGGCTATGTCGTACATGGACGTTTACGACGCCATGGCCTCCTTTAAAACCCATCGCCCTTACATTCCATAATGGATTTAAAACCTTCCCGCCTTAAGCCCCATAGCCTATCCCTGGCTTTCTTCTTTCTTCTGGAAACCTTCCTCAAGTCCGCCCATCGCGATCCTAGGATCGCAAACTACAACCTCGTGCGTAATGACAGAATCGGCTTCCGTGGAGGCTGTACTCTCATTTACTACAGGAGGTCTCTGCACTGTATTCCTCTCGACCTCCCTGCGCTCACCATCGCCGTTATTCTGGCGGGCGATTTTAATTGCAAGCACGTGGCTGGGAATTGCCTAACCACTTCCCCTTATGGTAGGAGCCTTGACGCCCTAGTCGACCAGCTCAACTTTGACGTCATCGCGCCCACTCACTATCCGGACAACATCGACCACCGTCCTGATGTCCTAGATATGGCGCTTCTGAAGGATGTAACTTTACGGTTGCGCTCCTTGGAGATAGTCCATGAGCTGGACTCTGACCACCGACCTGTAGTCATTAGACTCGGTCCAGCGTCTACGCCTCAGCTGCTCAAGGAGACAGTGGTGGATTGGCATGCGCTGAGTACAGCCTTGACGGATGCCAGTTTAATTCAATCGACAGGTAAGTCGAGCGCAGGACGTCCTTCCCCCCCCCCCCCCTCTCACCGATTGCTTACCCCTATTACCCAGTCCGAATTCGAAGACCTGATTAAAGGTCTTAAACCGAAAAAGGCCCCTGGCTCTGACGGCATTTCTAATCGCGTACTCAAATGCTTGCCCGCCCAACTCATCTTAGTGGCCATCCTTAATGCTGTCATAACGAACTGCACCTTCCCCACTCAGTGGAAGGAGGTCAACGTCATAGGCATTCTTAAGCTCAGTAAACTTCGTGACTGTCCTACGAGTTACCACCCCATCAGTCTCCTCAACTTCCTAGCAAAGATCTACGAGCGCCTGCTCCTGGCACGAATATAAGACTTTGTATCGTCTAGGGGTATTCTCATCAATGAGCAGTTTGGTTTTCAAGCCAAACACTCTTGCGTCCATCCAGGGCACCGCATCACGGAGCACATCCTCACTGGCCTCGACAAACCCAAACCCGTCGACATGGGTGCCCTTTTCTTCGATGTCGCGACGGCGTTTGACAAAGTCTGGCACAACGGCTTGATCTACAAGCTTTACCAAATGGGTGTGCTTGACAGACTCGTGCTCATCTTACGAGATTAAATGTTTAATCGTGCCTTTCGGTATCGCGTCGAAAGGACGCGCTCTACCCCCCACACCTTTCAAGCCGGTGTCCCACAAGGCTCAGCTCTCTTCCCCCTCCTATTCAGCCTTTACACGAATGAGGATCTAGGGGTCACCCTAAATAATACCATGACGTTCGGACCGCACATCAAGCGACTCCGTAACCGAGCTGCCTTTGTACTCGGTCGTCTTTACCCGATGATCTGCAAGCGGAGTAAAATGTCCCTTAGGAATAAGGTGACACTTTACAAAACTTGTATACGGCCCATCATGACGTACGCTTGTGAGATGTTTGGGCACGCCACCCGCTCTCACATCGATAGACTCCAAACAGTTCAATCACGTTTCCTCCGCAAAGCCGTCGGAGCCTCGTGATTCATACGGAATTTTGATCTCCATTCCGATCTCGGTCTCGAACCTATTCGCGCCTTTATTAAAAAGGCG
Source organism: Phalera bucephala (assembly GCA_905147815.2). NCBI lineage: Eukaryota > Metazoa > Arthropoda > Insecta > Lepidoptera > Notodontidae > Phalera > Phalera bucephala. Next base: position 38,353,002 of record LR990614.1, on the reverse strand, counting down.
ACAACCCGATATTTCGTGAACGCGTCCTATCATAGAAATCCGCTAATCGTAGCCGCCGCCGTCAACGAACCTAAATCCCCTCTTATCAGCCGCTACCGCCGTCCACGGAATTTTATCACCGACCCTCCCAATGCCCTTACATCCCTTCTTTTGGATACATATACTGCACACAGAATTAGACACCGACCTCGCCGGAGAGGTTGAAGAATCCCTAGCCCGCCGGCCGGTGCAGAGCACCACGGCGAGACACCAAGTATACGCCCTCCCCCATAGCGACTGCCCAAACCGAGGCAGTTTCTTCTTGAGGCGCCCTTGAGCTAGTTGCCCCCTTGCCCTTCTGGCTCGAGCTTAATGGATGCACGCTCGCCCTCTTGTCTGGTGAACCTGTAAAGGCCCCTCGGCCAACAGCGTAGATCATTTACACACACATAAAAGAGACGCACTATGAGAACAGAACAAGCGAGAGAGATCTGTAAAGAAAGAACTTACTTGGAATCTGTACTCTCTACTCTGTACTCTCTATTTCTTTTCTATAAACCCTGCGGGGGCTTTGCAAACTGGCATGTTTTAGTTTGCAAGCTTTATTTATCTTTTAAAACAACCACCGGATCGAAACGCGGCCTCCACTCAGTAGATCTGGCGAAAAAAATCAGCAGACTTGTCGTTTTTGCCTAATTTACTTTGAATTTTTCCATCATTTGCTTTATATAAATAATTATAGTATAATAGAATTTAGATACAATGTTACTAGAATTATGTAGCGGTATCGAAGTTTGTGGTAATGAAACCCTCCGCAACTAACATGACAGCCCCTAACGAGGCGCCCGCCCGTAACTTTTTGCCCATGTTGTGCGAACTAACAATGTTATTATACAAAGTTGTAACCCAACAACATGTTGGTAAAGGTGTGTTGTAAAGTTCAGGTCTGGTATATTTCGCTCGCTTTCGCATTTTATGGTTAGTTAAAAAGTATAACAAACTGGTCTTTCTCTTATCTAAATTAAAACAAACTAATAGCTTAAAGCAACGATAGTTTAATCAAAATATTCGCCTTGTGCAGGTTTAAGGCTTAAATCCCGTCCGTGCCCATGGAATATTGAAAACCTATATGGGATGTTGTCACTTCACAACCTATAAAAATATTATGGAAAAATCCTCTTTTCTTTTTTTAAGAAACAGAAATTATGTACCCGAAGAACTAACAAAGCAATCAAGCAAGGCAACAAAACCCAAAATCACGTCTAGTTAAAAAATATCAAGAAAGAATGTTGCTTTCTTATCCATATATAAAACAATTTTGCCTATCCATTCATAGAAAAACAGAAAGGTGTTAAAAACTCAACAACAAAATGCAAAATCATCCCCAATATATTTGCAACCCCTAACAAAGGCGTGAGGGCGTGAAGATACACCGGAGCACACCTGGCGATCGATCGCGGCGCACCTGCGTTGGCATGGCAACCGACCCCTGCCCTTGGGGTGTGGTGCGGCTGCGAGCGATAAGCGGGAAGCAAGGGGGCGATTTAGTAACTTTCCCTCATCCGATCCAATGCATTGTTCCGGAAACGTAATATGCATATATGGCCATCTTGTCAACCTCGAATTAACGGTTGGACAAAAGCCTTGGTCGTCGGTCATCGGTTTATCCCTCAGTTTTTGGGAGTGGTCAAAGCGTAGGTTACTTGATTCAATGGATCTAGTGGTTGCGGATTCGAGCCCCACAAGGAACAATCCTTTGTGCGATCCACAGTTTTTTCCGATCTTGTGTTTCTGCATGAGTGCAAAAACGATTAAAATGATAACAATTAATTTAGTCAGTTATGATTTGGAATTTTTTTAAAACATACAAGCATTGTTTTCGGGCCGGGTTTAGTAGGGTAAAATTCATGATTGCGATGTTTTCTTTTAAGAAATTGATGGACGTACGGACCATTTTGCGCAGTGCTTAAGAGCTTAAGCTGATCCGCACACTGGGTCGTTGAGTCACGGATTCGCTAATCTTTGTGTGACCCACAAATATTTGTTTCGGTCTGGGTATTTGTGTATATGATTTTTAATGTTTGTAAACGCATCCGCGACATAGGAATAGTTCCCAGTGTGGGGATAAGTTTTTTTTTTCAATAAAATAAAATAATTAAAAGCTACTCTTGTACTATATTATATTTAGATGTACAAATATATTACGATTAAGTATAACGTAATTATTTATGTACTAGTAATATTTTTCAAATAGTTCAATAGTTTGGTTTCCCTCTCCGCTTCCCACTGTTAGTAATACCGCGCCTTCCGCCCAGAGGGGCAGACTGCACACATCACGTCAGACTCGCCTAAATAATTAAGTCGTGTCCGCAGAATGCCCGCGCTTATTTTTGTTGAATGCCTATTTCACCTCCAATTTTATATGTACCTATTTAGCTTATGCTGCCCCACGGATTAGAAAAACCTTTTCTCATATATCAAGGTCAGAGTTTAAGTAAAACTCTACCACGTGAACTGAGTGCGGATTGGTAAAGACTGTTTGATGATCATTTACATTTGGAAATTATCTAGCCTCCAATAATTAAATCCAATGATCTTTATTGCAGGCAGGCAACCCATACGTTATTGGTAAATATATACTTATAACAAAATGCAGCATCATCACCAGCGTATAGCATAGGCTGATGATAATGCTTTCAACTTGGATTAACGATTACCACATCAAGTGGCAGCCGGCACCGTTGGTGCTTAAAGCACGGAGAAAGTAGAAAATTAAAATGCTACAAATAGTCACCCGTCTAGTAATGACTACGAACATCGCGGATTATTCCGTCCATATTTGACGGTACAAATAACTTAACCGAATGTTTCGTATAAAGGAAACAAAATATATTTGTAATAACTAGCTTTATTGCAATGCGTGCACCAGAAAAAAAAACGACGGATAAAAAGAGAAAAAGACATGACAGATACAAATCCATAGAGTAGCCAGTATACCATAAACACTGTTATGTTTTTTTTTTATAAATAGCTAAAGACATTACTTTGTTAAATTATTTTAGTTCAGCTTAGCTACCTTTGTCGTTTTCTGTACGTGTTTTTTGTATGTCTGTTGACCTTGTGTCGAACCCGAGACTCGTCTAAATATACCTCTAGCTAGACAGCCAGGGGGTGGAAGGTCCCGCGTCGGACATAACAAGATTATCTCTTTAAAACCCTTTTACGGCCGCTGGTTTTTGAAACTTTATTCAATTTGCACTGTGACACGTAAGTGTCGTGCGGCGAGCGAATAAAATATATTTACGTCTGCCAAATTATCATGACAGATCCCTTGCGGGATTGGCAGAAAGTTTAAGTGTGTTCCGACATATAGTAACAATATCGGTTTTATTCCAAAAAATGTAACTAATTAATGATACAGGAATAATACCTAATGTGGGGCTAGGTTTTTTAATATTTCCGTCTCGAACGAATATGGAATTCACACAGATAAACAAACATTTCTGTCACACAAAGATTCATCCCGTGCGGGAATCAAACCGCGTATACTCGCTCCAGTGGGGGGAATGGCTGGAGCTCTTAATCACTGGACCAAGCCCTCGTCAAATGGTATCGTATATCTCTCTATTCTGCTTAATAGAACCCTTAACACTGACAGACAATGCACAGCTTAACCAGTGAATCAATGAAATTTTGCCCAGGAATTCCTCTATTATTCCATATTCGCCCTCTAAGGGGATTAATAAACTTCTCTATCTATATTATTACGCTAGTTTCCTTGCGGGGTAGGCAAAGAGTATAAAGTTCCAACAGGTTCTTTCACCTCTCTGGCTTCCTCCACTTACCCTTCAGATATGACATATAGATAGACATGACTATTTGGTCGTGGTAAGATGGTCTAGGTCTTCCCCGATACCTACATCCGTTCATTTTCGCATTGTATATCTTTTTGGTCATTCTTTCTATATGCCCGAACCAACGGAGCATGCCGTTTCTCATCTTTACACCGACACTATCCTTCATACCCTACACGGTTTCATAATACGCTGTTGCGAATACGGTCGGTCAACTTGACTCCGCACATCTTCCGCAGAGCTCGCATTTCGACTGCATTTATCCTGCTTTCATTCTCCTTCTTACATACCCAACTTTCACTGCCAGCTAAAAGTACTTGTGGTAAACCCAAAGGTTATATTTAACAAAAGATGGACTACCAATGGATAAAGCCACCCAATAGGCCCGAGTGGATGTACGGCTAATATTATAAAATTACAGACATTTAGAACGATATATCAGGTTCGACTATTGAGAAGTCCCTACATAATATTAATTAAAAAAAAGACTATAGGTTTGTTCAGGCATCACGCTAAGCCCGCTGATACTGATGACGCTGACGCTGCACCGATAAGGACGGCGTTTGCTTATTTATTTGGTCTTGATAAAATCCATTATCATAGTATTTGCTTCATGCCTAAAAAGGAGGCAAACGGATAAATATTTTTTTAATCATTGTTTCGTGTTCGGAGACCTGGATATATAACAATATTTTTAATGTACAGATACAAACCCGTTACAATTTTATGATAGTATAAATATATAGATTCAATAATTCACTAGGGTTAAAATATTAATCGAATGAAATAACCGATATTATCACTAATTATGATCGAGTGGACTTCGATTAAAATCGAATTACGTAATCACCGGCTCGTGAGCATTGGAACCTAATCGCTGTATGTCGTGCGACATAGAAGCACACACTCGACAACGGCTAAATTAGTTATTTGTAGTGAGTAGTTGATTTTATCAAGTAATAATTTGGTTGAACATTCTGGTAAATAAGCCGTTGGATGTTTAGGCGTATGGGCCGCCGAGTACTGTAAGAAAGAAATATCATCGTTAGAAAAACTATCAACAACAACCTACTAACTAAAATAACCTCTTTCGTTCCACTGTCAATCCCATGAGTCTCTACTTAAGATTTATTCGACACTGGATCGAGATGTCGCGGGTTCGATCTCCGCACGAAACAAATGTTTGTGTAATCCACAAATATTTGTTTTAGTCTGGGTTTTCGTGTATGTGATTTTCATGTTTATAAATGCACCCGTGGCGCAGTAATCATTCCTAGCGTGGGGCTACATTTTATTAAAAAAAGAAAATGAAAAATAAGTATGCAGCAGTGAGCTGCTTGGCAAAGACCTCTCTCAACCTGTGGTGAGAGAGATAAAGTAATTTTCTACCACGAGGACTCATTACGGATTGATGATGGCAAGTTTGTGGCCACCTGCTGTAAGAACTTATCATTCTATAAGGCTTCCAACTCGGCTTAACGACTACTACATCAAATCGAAGCTACGACCAGCAAGCGGCTTTACGTACCTTCCAAAGGACGGCAACGACTGTAATAGATATGCTTCTACCGGTCGCCCATCTCAGACTGACCAAGTCAAACACTACTTAATTATATCATTTAGACGAAACAGAATTAGACTGTCATATCCTTCTCACTGCCGCTTTCCATGCAGTGGAAGTAGAGGTGCATAGTACACCCACAGTATGCAGGGATAATTTAAGTACTAAATTGAAAGGATTGCCATGTGTTGTGCCATTGTGTGTGATGTGCCATTACAATGTACAGTGCTCTGTAGAGCGGGCCACTCTCTTCCCTGTATTATGGTCGAGGAGAGTGATGGCTGCTTCTCAAGTTATACTCGTGAACGGGTGCTACTGGTGGGGGGACTGGTCCGTCCTCTATTATATGACTGATTGAATATGTACCGTAGAACTGTTGAATTTTGTCTCGTTCTGCATCGCACTGGAGCTAACCAATTCTTTGTACGCACTCTTTACATATTTTATAGTAACCCTTTCTCTTACTATTATTATTATACTTTTTAGTATATAACTTTACAAAGTCCCTATTTTGTAAATGAGAGGACTATGTAGACAATGACTGATACCATGAATCTAAGTATACTTATGTTTAATATATACTTAAGTACATCTATTAAGCTCGTTCTGCACTGTTCTCCCATAACCCATGAATGCAATGTATACAAAAAGAATTGTAATACTCTCATTTTTTTAAAAAGAGTAAACGTGAAGTTTCTTGCCCTTCTTCTCCACAGGAATGACATTCCAAACGAGTGGCAGAGCGTTAAGTTATCAATAATTTTCTCAATTTGACTATTTATAACCTAGCCTCTTGGTCTACATGAATAAAAAGCTTTTGATTTTGACAATCAGAGATGGGCAAAAAACAGATTAACCAATAACTTTTCGCAGTCTTCAATCATGATTGAACATTAAAAATGTAATCGTAAAAGATTACAAAATGTTATTGTAAACGTTAAACAGTAATCTGATAACATTTTGCCCATCTCTGATTACAATTTAGTACTCTCCCTTGTTGGTTTAGTGGCGTATAGTGCGATGGGCAATCATGAATTCTAGATGCGAATTTGTCAAATAAAATGATATTAAGATTTTTCTATCATAAAAACTCACAGTATTTGTAGGTGCATACAGTAGACCTCTGCCACCCCCGCTTACGGAAAAAAATCATATTCAATAACGATCCTAGATTTTTCACAGGAAGTATCCCAGCCGTGATAAATATAAGGCGACACGGGCGTGTGAAGCGCCACCTGCCGCTAAGGAATAATAATTCCACCCCCACCCTGCAGTGGGGGAAGCCGCCCCGTTATACAGGGGCCTTATTCACTATGACCAACTAAAAAAGTAACGTGACGCGTTACGAAAACTAAGTGTAATGATCGTTTCATCCGTATTTCAGTAGCATATAGAATATCATTACACGATCATTATGACTGCCTCGGTCCAGTGGCCAATGGTGCGCTTTGTGATCGACGTTCTGGGCTCAAATCCTAGGTCGGACAAATGTAGTTTTATTACAAAAAATTCCCAGTAAGAGTCTGGAGTCTGGAATTTTGCCCGGTGTATATTGCCATATACACCGACCTCAGAGTTGCTCAGCGAGCTATGGAAAGAGCTATGCGCGGCTTTTCTCTACTTGACCGAATCAGGAATGAGGAGATTCGTAGAATAACCAAGATCAAGCTGAAGTGGCAATGGGCGGGTCACATAGAGCGAAGATCGGACGGGCGTTGAGGCAGAACGATTCTAGAGTGGAGACCACGTATTGCCATGACCACGCAAGCGCAGCGTGGGACGGCCGCCTACCAGATGGACCGACGAGTTTGAGAGGATCGCAGGAAGTCGTTGGATACAGGTGGCATCGGCCCGGCTGCGTTAGAGAGCGATTGGGGTGACCTATGTTCAGCAGTGGACTAGTATAGGCTGAGATGATGATATGGCAATAGGCTCGCCACCTATTACATGAGATATAACATCTTTGGCGAAAAGTGGGTGTACTCAGTACATCTGTGCCACCTCCCGCTTGAGTAATATAGGCGTGACGATATGTATTTCACGATCATTTCACGTAGTTATCGTAACACGCCACGTTTGGTCACAGTGAATAGCTCAGTAATGGACGTCCTTTCATTCTCTAAATATGACGACTCGGGGGGTTTCTTTCGGTGTTCTTTTACGAGATTTAGTACACAGACACAATAATGTATCTCTAGGTGGTGGTTAGACTGAGTTACCTAGGTATTTGTCGGAGAAGGTGGAAAGAGTGGCGATTTTCTACTATTTTAATAACTATATAGAAGCTGTTAGGGACAGGCGATAATCAATAGAACAATTTGACTATGACTAGCCTCCCCGTAAACAAAAAAAATATAAGGTTTCATACATAATGTCGACACTTGTTCCTTGTGTTTTGAAATATGTATGAAGCTGCTATTTTTATTTCATTTTTCGCCAAGTGTTGCCTAGTAGAAGTTGCTTACACCCTGGGTATATATCCCAGCAATTGTAAACCAGATTAATGATTAATCAGCCCCGCTTGGGGAATATAGGCGTAATGGCGTATTTATTAATTATTAACGATTACAATTACATTTTGTAATCTTCAACGTTTACGATTACACTTTTAGTCTTGAATCTCTATCTATCTATCTATATCATCACGCCAGATCCCTTACGGGGTAGGCAGAGAGTACAGAGTTCCAACAGGCTCTTTCCTTACATACCTCTCTAGCTTCCTATCATAGTCCATCTCATACACGCTCGCCAGTTACGGAGACCCCTGACTTGTCCTTCAGATAAGATCCGGTCTATTTGGTCACGGTAAGATAGTCTAGGTCTTCCCCGGTACCTACATCCCTCCACTTTCACATTGTATCTACTGTTTTGTCATTCTTTCTTCAGACATTCTTTCTATATGCCCGAACCAACGGAGCATAGCCTTTCTCATCTTTACACCGATACTCTCTTTCATACCTATTTGCTTTCTTACCACGCTGTTGCGAATACGGTCGGTCAGCTTCACTCCGCACATCTTCCGCAGAGCTCGCATTTATCCTACTTTCATTCTCCTTCTTACATACCCAGCTCTCGCTGCCATATAACAGCGTTGGGACAAGCACTCCATTATGTATGGCCAGCTGCGCCTTTCGGCTTAAGTGCCGGCTCCCAAGTATCTTTCCCATCGCGCCATTCACTCTGTTCCCTGCACTCACTCTTCTCTCTATGTCAGCGGCGTATTTTCCATCCTTACTAAATGCGCATCCAAGTCTTGAATCATGATTAAATATTACAAAATGCTATTGTAATCATTAATCTGATTACATTTTGCCCATCTGTAAACTCTTTATATCAGTATGTTAGTTAAATGAGTAATCTATATCTCTCTTGATGGAAAGTGGCGATGGGGCTGAAGATAAGACTTTCTGACTTCATAAATTTACCTAATTATCATCTATCTATCTATATCATAACGCCAGATCCCTTGCAAAGTAGGCGGGGTACCTTTTATTAAATATCCTAAAATGAAGAAACACAGTGACGGGTATCTAACGGATCCGGAATAGATACATAACGAGTCTATGACGAATTTTAGACGGGTCGGTGACCACCCACATCCCCGTCCTGTCATTGGTCCGTCCCAACGAGACGGTCACAATTTATCAATGACACACTGAATAGACCAATTAGGAAGCTCCCTGATTACTCATATTTTTGTGCCATTCATTACTGACCTTTAGAATATGGATGAAAAGGTTTGCTTATGAATGGCATTCATTTATTTTTAAACTAAAATATATTTTCCGGTAAACGGAGTTTGAAATGGCGTCTTAGGAACGTGTATAGCTAATGGGCTCTATTGTAATAATTTGGACAATTTTGAGTGCAATACATTGATTTTGATGGCCCCAGTAGGAATGTTTTTCGAGTGTAGGTCTATTAATATTTCTTTGCCGAGCTATAGGATTTCAACCATATTTCAACATATTCGGTGAAGTTATTTGAGGAATGTCCCGCTAAGTATATTTACCTTATAGATACCTAGTATATTTTTACATCATCAGTGTGTAGGTGTACACAATATACTCCTTGGGGAATACAGGGTAATGGTGAATTATTAATAAACTAGTTTCTTGCCGCGACTTCGTCTGCGTTAACTTTAGACAAGAACCTAACGTGTTTCCGGATTAAAAAGATAAAATCCTATTGGTTCACCAGGTTAATAAACTTTATGTGTGCCAAATTTTATCCAAAACCATATATATAGCCGTTTTTGCGTGATTGAGTAACCAACATATAAACTTTCACATTTATAATATTACTAGGATTAAGTAGATATAAAAAAACAAAAACACAGCACAGTTTTTTTCCTCATTTAACTTAGGTATTTTTTACGGAGTAGGGATTTTTTGGATTCAGCTTGTTTTTAAATACTCAGGGAAGGTACAATATCCACAAAATGCTTAACTACAAGAATGGGACCTTTGGTATTTCGTGGGAAAATGAAAAAACAATATTTCCCTGTACGGTATTACAGGAAAACATTGTTTTAATTTTCCCACGAAATACCAAATAGGCGATCGATCAAAAACTTCCTCTAGAGTCGTTCCTACGGAACCCCACCCCTCTTACCGACGTCCCCATGTCCCCACATCCCAATCAGCTCGGAGAGCATCACGTACAAGTAAGTTTGCTCGTGAATTCGAACTAACTTGCAGCTGCTCCCCCTACAGGATATTGCCACTGAGTCTTAATACAAACCTTAATCTAAAGCTGCGCTTGAATAAATGCGGAGTAGAAAGCGGATTCTTAAATAAATATTTCTTTTTGTAAAGACAATTCAGCCGAGTTTCTAGCTGTATCTTCTCGTGTTTAGATCAGTAGTAAATAAAAAATACTCTTTGCCTACCCGCAAGGTATTTGGCGTGATGATATAGATAGGAAATAAACACACCGTCGATTATATATCCCCCTAACGAGGGTATCAGAAATGGCGGATGGAATGAGGAAGCGTAGTGGTACTTTAACAAGATGTTTAATCTAATCTTTAAGAACTGTAATTAACTCCATCATTATTTTTGTTCCAGCATGGGGTGAGTCCCTGCTGTCGCTGCCGAAGCGATGGCTCAGCACGCAGGTCTACGGCACCGACGACGAGGACTTCCAGGTCATTAGATTCAAGAACACATTTATGACCAGACAGTTCAGTACAAGGGCCACAGCAGACAGTTTAAAAAGCTTGGAACTTTCGAAAAATTAACAAGAACTTTATTTAAACTTATTTTAGTTGTGCTTTTGAAAAATTTCTTTTTTTAAAGTAATCAGGGATTTGCACGGACTCCGCACAGCTACTGAAATTTTATGATGGCTTATAAGCTCACTTTCTATAATAGAGCTGGCGAAAATTGTTGTCCCAAGACAACAATTTTCGCCAGCTGTAACACTATTGTCAAACTATTCTGCTAGTAAAACACCTTTTTTATCTTTTGAGCCTTATCTCATGACCAGAAAAAGTTAATCAAGCATATGGTTCCCTCTTACTTAATAGCTAAAATATTTCCTTAAAGGAAATACTTTTCCTATTTAGTAACTATCATACCATACGAAATAATTATGCCGCATTTACGTTGCACTCATCAATATGTCCAAGAATGTTTGCCGGAACTTTTTTCTATTAAAACAACGAGCCACGTCTGTCTGTACTGAACCGGTTAATATATATATCTATTCTCTTTCATTAGAATGTCCAGCTGCCGAAACTACCAGTACCAGACCTAGAACAGACTATGGAGACTTACCTGGAGTTTGCAGCCGTGGTGGTAAGCCAGACCGCGCTGGAGCACACGCGTGGGCTGGTGCGAGGGTTTATGGAGGAGCTAGGTCCAAGGCTGCAGGAGACCCTGCTGGAACGACAGAAGGAGATGGATAACTGGGTGAGTGAGACGCTAGAGAAAAGAAGGAATGGATAGGCAATGAAAAACGTTGGCTTGTAACGCATTCGGAAGCCAGTCTGAAAGTCTTTCCATTATATAACAATATATAGGAGCCTGCACACAAGAGCACAATTTCTTTCAGTAGCTAGTTTATAACTGGATACTCAATTATTTTGGCTGCAGCAGTCCGAGTCTGGCGTTACTTATTTATAGAGGAATTTAACATAAAGCGTTTAAAATCATTCTGGTTTTAAAGTAATCGTATCGTATTCCACTACATTTATAAAGATCTATATCTCTTCTAATCAGATTTTTCGCGGGGAACACATAAAGTAGAGTTCGAACAGGTTTTTTAGAATTATAGTTTTCATATTACTTTAATATGCGTATAAATTTATATAATTTAAATTTTGTGTCAATATCAACCGAGATAAAGACATATATAGTTTTAAGGGTTTAAACAAGATCAGTCCGATTGCCCATTACATTAATAATTAAATAAGTCATAGTCATCTAAGAAATTGAAATAACTAGCACCAGTAAACTGCAACAAAACCTTTTCTAACAAGTTGCTTTTCTAACAATCTTATCAGCGAGCGAATAACGTTTCCCCTTCATAACCCAAAACATCATTATGCGATCATTATTGTTCTACCATTCAGCGTATCACCAGACCACCAACATGTCGTCTATATACCTGCCCACTTAAAATGAAAACCACAACTGTAATTCTTTTGTTATTATACAAAGTGATTCGAAACGATAGTTTAGTGCAACTAAAGAGTTTACCGACAAGTGATAGCCCCCTGTTGATGAAGATACTACAGTCGGTAGATGCGGCAACCAGTGATGACCATTTATTCCATGTCACGTTAAAGTTGTTGAGAAGTCTGTGCTTATGTATGCGTGAAAGTTTGAAATATAAGGAAAAAGAATACAAAGGTGACAGCAACTCTCTCGAAGATGATTCTGTAAGCGCCGATGGTAAAGTACTTGAAATTTATAAGAATATCTACAATCATACATGTTTTAATTTTAAACATGATAGTGATAGACTTAGTAATTCGACAGTAGACGAAGACTTGTTTTTGGATCAAACTAATTGCGGCAAACGAGGTAGACATGGGTCACATAAACACCTTATTGTAACTGGAAAAAGCAGAGAGAATGTTAAAGACAAATTTCAAAATATATTGTATCAAGCATTAATTGAAACTAAAGAGTATCACAAGTATAGAATTAAAAAATACAATCTATTCGGAAAAGCTAAAACTCATATTAAAAGTAATTCAAAACATAGCATTATTGTTATTTTGACTTTACACCCAGTTCCGAATGACTCAGAAGTTAGAGAACAGAAGCAATTTATAGAGAAGGGACTCAACAATACGCTGCATTCCAACTCTTCTATCGATATCGACATAATTGATGCAAAGTATGACCCCAAAAGCAAAGAAAGTGACGAACATACTATATCTGAGTCGATTTCTGATTGCAATTTGCAATCAATTTACGCATTTATAATAGATAGTGAGAAAAATAATCTTACCAAGGTGTTTCGACTGCTGCATAAGCAAGGTACGATAAAAGTTTATATAGACGTTACTACCGGAAGCCATTATATGGATTTTAGTAGTATATGTTGTAGAAATGATACAGCTATCTCCCTATGTAAGAAATATCAAATACCAAACTTTGAGACGGCTATTAATGAAGCTCATATTGATGGAAATAATACAGCAAACAGCTATCTGAAATCTATTTCAAAAATACGGAATTTTGTCAATCTATACACTAAAAGGTTCAAAGCAGACGAAACTGGTGCCTTAAATAATGAATTTATTGAAAAGCACGTCAATGAAGCGAGATCACATACTGTAAACCTGGATAATTCAAACACACATGCTTACACCTTTATGTCAGAGAAACCTCTCAAGTTAAGTGAAGTTACTCAAGCTCTATTGTTCCTAAAGGATGTTGTGACTAGACAAACAACGAAAATGAATTTGAAAAGTTTTCAAACGGACCCATCTAAACTTAAAGGGTTATATTCCAAAGAATCGTCAATGAACTTTATACTTAATGAAAATAATTTATCTTATGAAACCACGTTGGCTTTCGGCACTTTGAATACGCAAAAGTTGACTAAATCTACTATACCAAATACCAATCTAACACATAGAGAAATAAATAATGATATTCTTCATAATACAAAAACTTCAGTCTCAGTGAATAATTTAGGGGATAATAAAATTCCAAGAACTCAAACTGTAGGTAATATACATACGATTACAGAAAAAAATATACACGAAAATAATACATTAGAATACAAAACTAAGATAACAACAGAAACAGAAACCTATGAATTACAATCAATGACTTCTAAAAGTACCGAAGATAAAATTGAAGAAATAGTTACGCCTTTTTCTTATCATGTTAACTATAATACCGGACATAATTCGTTATCAATAAATCATGATGCAACAAATAATAATTATGAAAAAATTTCAGAAAATAATCACATAAGTGATGCCAAGATAAAAATAAATGTTAATGATACTGTAATCACGACACTGGCTATAAAAATTGATAATGAAACTTATGACTATAGTGGAGATACATACAAACAAGTACCAATCAACTCGACTTCGGCCTCTGTAGAAGAATCAAAAGAAAACTCGGATTATGATTACGACGGACAAAAAATTACATCATTTGATTTGAATCGTTCAAAAAATGGAACAATTCCTGTGAAGCTTTCAAATGTTACAGAAGTCACAACCTTCAATATTTTATATAAGAAGTATATAGCAAATGAATTTGATAGTTATGAAGATAATACTGAATCTATAGCTAACATATCCCACAAATCCTTTAAAAATAGTTTAAATTCAAAATCAATGGACGAACATCAAAACTTATCAACTAGCACAGATTTAATCTTAAAAAATAATATTATGAAATCATCACACATTAGCAAATTATCAGAGAATTTAGACTATATTTTTCCAATCAAGAATAATGTAACTACGAGAACATTAATTGCCACGGCACATATCGGACAAGGAATGAATATGAATATTTTACAATCAAATGAAAGAACAAACAAAAGTTTAAACAACATGGAATTAACCAAATTTAATATCCCAAAGAAAAATCTAAAGTCCATAAATTACCGAATCCCCGAAACTTCAAATATCTACACTATAATGCCAAGTTTTACATTAGCGGAAAACAAAACACCTGATATTTCTTCACTTATAAAAACGAATACACACACCTCTCAAAATTCACACTTGAATAAAGTATATGTTTCATCGCATACAACAATAAAAAATAGTGAAGCTCAAAAAGCCAACGTGATTGCTACAGGCAGGAAAATACTTAAAGCAAATTATCATACATTAGGACTCAAGATAAAACCTATAGAAAAAGAATTAATATTACAAGACACTTTCGCAAGTACAACTACAGAAAAATATGACGACTTTACAAGACTTTTAAAAAGTATTAAACAAAATGTGTTGCAAAAATCAGATAACATGTTTAAACACGAAGTAACACATTTAAATAACGATTTATTTGTAGTGACTAAGGAATTACTATTAAGTACAGCAAATTTTGAACCTATACAAGGAGATGAAACAACAAGTTTTCCTAATAGTACATCCATCGAGCTTAATAGAGACATTGAAAGGAAAATTAATAAACAGAATGATACTGTAAGGTTGAAGTTTAGCACTGATAAGAACACATTGTCAATAGCCGGAAATACACAATCAACTCATGACGTAGTTGAGTATGTTACAAACACACAGCTTTTAGTCCCAATAGTGGATCGAATAACAGAGATACCGCGTACTAACGTTCCACGTACCAACATATATGACAAAGAAACATTATTAATACAAAATAACTTAACAACAAACACCACTTACAAACCTAATGTCACTACAATAGCAACAATTAGTACCGTAACAATATTAAGTAACACTAAAAATTATTCTTTAACAGAAAAATACACGCCAAGTGGTTCAATTGAGGATATAAACAATATGAACACTACCGACAATCTATTAAAAACAGATAGTGTATCTAATATTAACGATCTATCGGATATGAATGTCGTAAACGATAGTGTTGTAAATGCAACATTAATTTATTCTAATCTGAAACACATATCATCTAAAATTTCTAATAATAATGAGTTTAAGTATACAAAGAGAGATAAGAACAATAACAGTGCGAAAATTAATCATAACAGCTCAGAAATTAATGAAAAAGTCCTCATAAATCAAACATATATTTCAAATAAACTATTACATACCAACACAACGTTTGAAATTTTAAATATACAATATACATCAAAAGAGAATATGACTCCATCTCAAGATGAACCAAATACAAATAAAGAAGAAGAACATAATGAATTAATATCAATTAACACTGCATGTGCGATTCCAATCTCTGAAAGTGTTACATCCTCTACTGTGCAGAACATCATAGAAAACGAATTAATATTACCTGTAAATAAAACTGTTTACATTGATAAAAGGTTTACTACGCATGCAAGTGACAGCATTTATATGTCTAGAAGTTATACGACACGTACTAATGTGGAAACTGATGTATTATTAAATCATAAAATTAATCCTATTATCACCGTAAATCAACCTAAAAACAATACAATCGCGAACAATAATGATGAAAACTCGATAAGACGGATGAATTATTTACAATTCAATGCAGATATCATAAATGACACAACACCAGTTGTTACTTCAGATAATATGAAACCAATTAAGTATCAGCTTTCTTCTAGAAATCAAGCTGGATATAACCTTAACACCATAGTGAAATCAGGTGCTATGAAGGATACTTATTTAAAACCAATAACGGAAACAAGTACTAATGTCACCATATTATCAACTATTATTAATAAAGTTAAAAATAAGGTTGTGCCAAAGAAAAAACTTGTAATTACTAAAGAAAACTTACAAACTTCTCCACCTAATTCGCCAATTCACCAAACAATAACTACAATTTATAAACATGGCCATCAACCCAATCCTAATCCACAGTTGTACCTAAGTTTTAATGATAAATTTAATATCACACCTACTTCCAACTTAACGAAAAGTAAGAAAATTAGTCCTATAGACAAACTTAATAACGTAAACATTACCGACACAAGAACTAAGATTGACATACATCAAACATCGGATACAAACGAAAATATGAAAAATAATACGGAAATCTTAGAAAAGGCGAATCAGACCATTGCAAATCTAAAAATGACTATGAATGTTAAAGCCGAAGAACCAATTGAACAACCATTTAAATTTAATGCTTCTCTCTTTATAGAACCTGGAATAAATTCTACTGATATTTTCTTATATGACACAACCGATCAATATGTGCAAGAGTTCAGCTATTCGACGAATACTATGGCAAATTTAAAATATACGAATAAGTATTCTACGGATGCTACAACAGAAGAGCCGATTGACCACTCTTTCAAATTTAAAGGCTTAACCTTTCTAAAACTTCTAAATACTAAACATTCTAAGTATGTGCCAGGGTCGAGTAACAATACAACAAGTCTCTATAATATTACCAACAATAACCAACAAAGGAGTAAGGTCAAAAGTTTTGGGACTTCAGCAAATAAACCGATCATATCGGATAAATCAGGCTACGAAATAAAAAATGTTGTTAAAGTTACAAAGGAAGAACTAGTAAAACAAATACCCACTGTAGAAATACCACACATATATGTAACTAAAGAATTTGCTTTCACGGAACCAAATATAGATAATACACCTATCAACCAAATAGTCCAAAATGAGCTGCCAACTACAAGTGTTATCAAGAGCGATAAAAGAGGTGTATTGGGTAAACCAGTACCAGGTGAAACTTTAGAACCAATCTCAAACACACATGCAACCATAAATACAAGTAAAGCGGCTTATAAGCTTATCAACCCAACCACGGCGACTAAAATTTACAATACGAAGAGGATTTTGAGGACACCTTGGGAAAAAGAGAGTATAACAAAAGCAACAATATTTATTTATTCCACGCCTAAGTTAAATATTGTTAAGAAAAATAAAGGGAAAAGAATAACCAAACTTATAGACAAAAACCGAAAGCATGATATGACTCTCAGCCCAAAATACTATAGGCCCTGGACTAATGTTGTAGCACCGGTTATTGAATTAGGTCTTGAAACATCAACAAAATTAAATACAATAATATCTCAAACAACAACGACAAAACACTCTCCCACTCTTAATGCTATAACCGCAAAATCTTTGAAGAATGGAAGTTTAGTAGATAAAAATTACTTTGCACAAATTGATAACACAAACTTCTCAAGAACTCCAGAATCGAATAAACATACAAAATTACAATACAAAAACACAAATTCATCAGCTGAAATTAAAGAACTGGATGATCAACTAGTAAATTCATTAATAAAGTCATTAACAAAACCGATGTTATTACAGTTACCGAAAAATAAATATATAACAGCTACAAGTTCTATAACAAAAGACCCAACTACGAGTGACTCTAACACTGCAAAACTTGACAAATCAACATCTTTAAATGCAACTAACGACAGCGTCAAAGCTCCAAATTTAGTGAAACAAATGTATAATCATATACCTAACTCTGTAGCGAAAACTAAATTACAAGTGTCATCGAAAAAGAAAAGTCCGGTGACAACCAATTTTATTTCCAGAGGGCCAAATACCAACTATGATCAAATATTGGTCAAGGGTATAAACAACAAAAACAGAAATACTAGTACACAAAACCAAACAATACAATTACAGAGTCAATTGGTACAAGCTATAACAAACTTTGTTACAGAAACTACATCATTACAGTTATCAAATAACCAAAATAATACTAATAGTTTGTTAGGAGCTTCAACCACCAACCTCACCACTATAAAACTAAATACAGGATTCTATGTATTTAATAACAACACAAGTGCACAAATGAAAACTAAGCAGACTCAGAAACAATTAAGAATTGTACCAAAAATTATATTAGTACAGTCATCGAATGTTGAAGGTACTACAGGTAACTTATTTACTCAAGGACCAATTACATTAACTTTTTTAAACACAGCTAACAAGAAAACAAGTGCAACAAAAAACAATATACAAATAGACAGTAATGACGTAAAAATGGCAATAGATTCGACTACCAGCTACAAAACGTTGCAAGACTTGAAATTAGAAAAGGTCAACAAAGAAAATACAGCATCTGATAGAACTATACAAACAAATACACAAAATACAGAAGATTTATCAAACTTCTTAATAAAGAACACATTGCTAAAGTCACCAAGTCTTAAAAATCAAGCAACCACAGGTTATATAACAAATGTGCCAGATTTTATCTACCCCGCCAATGGTAAACTGATTAAAACTTCTTTTGTAGACAAAACTAATACACCAATTAAAACAATAAACACACAAAATCAATTATCAAACTTTTTACCATACATTGAAATGGAAACAACATCACAACAGCCGTTAATAGTTAAAAATCAATTAGCTACAAATTATTTGACAAGAAAACCAGCTACACTCTACCTAACCACCTCCGAGTCCGCGTTTTTGAACAAAACTAGCAAAGAAATTATTGTTCTAAATAAAACTATATACACAGAGAAACAGTTTATAAAGACTTCAACAAACTCTGAATTGCGAATTAAACAAGAGACACTGAAAGTCAAAAATGCAGTAACTAGCAATTATTTAGCGATAGTTCCAACCACATTGTATCCAAGCATTGAAGAACTAACAAAAGCATCAACGGTGAATATAGCTAACAAAGAAAATAATGACCGAATAAAAACTAAATATACGAAGAGTTCATTAACCAACTCTATAACAAATCTTGAGATAGATTCTATATTGCACAAGGCGTCAGATGTAGACTATGTGGTGGTAACAAATTATTTAACACGAAGACCGAATACTGGGAACGATACTTCTCAAAAACCAGATAAACTAAGTTTTATAACTATATCAGACAGTGAAATTAAACGACTAATGAAAGATAAACAAAAGAAGAATCAAATAACACGGCCTTTAGAAAGTACTCTAACGGAATTGCTAAAGTCATCGCATGAGAAATATGTAGGAGCTACAAATTATTTGACAAAAAGACCGGCTACCAGCTTTTCAACTACCCAAACATCTAGTAAATTAACTCCCATTACTACAACCAATAATGAAATTAAAGGGTCAATCAAAACTATTCAAAAGCAGATTCAAGAAACAAGGCCCGCAACAAATTTTCTATCGGAATCATTAAAGTTAGCTACTAATTATCTAACAAATAGACCTACTACTACCAACCTAACTACCCAAACGTCATATAAATTAACTCCTGTAATTACTGATAAGAGTACAATAGTTAAATTATATAAAACTATTCAAAAAGAAACAAAAGTAATTAACACCTTAGCCAAACCATTAGAAGACGATGACGAAAATATTAAAACTTCAAATTATTTTATAAATAAAACCACTAATAGCAACCCAACTACTAAATATACAGCTAATAGTATAATAAATACACCAATCAAAATTATTCCTAAGTATACCCTAGTAAAAGAAGCTTTAACAAACGCTCTACCGAAGTCACGAAACTTATTGAAAGATAAAAATGTGGTAGCTATAAATTATTTAACGCAAACTTCCAGTTATTCAAGTACTCCAAAATTAGATAAATTATCTCCTGTAATTATAGCTAATAATGGAAAAATTAAAAGTATTCAAATAAAGAAACAACCAACAAGACCTTTGGTGAAGACTCCGCTGGAATCACTTAAGTTGTTGAATAGTAAACTCGGTCAAACTATAAAAAATCTAAGTACTAAAAATTCAGCTAAATTATTTAATAAAATAGACAGAGTTACTAATGAACCAAGTAAACTGATAAATAATGACAGTCAAATATCAAGTGACTTAAAAAACTTTGTAATGGAAACTGTTTTGCCAAAATCTCATATTGAAAATATAACTGCAAATTACTTGATACCAATAGAAACTACAAACTACCAAACTGAAAAAACCGAGAAAGTAGCATTTTTAAGTAAAATAAACGAAAATATAAGTGAACTACTAACTAATATTACAGAAGTAAATAATGAACTTTCAAAAACTTTGACAACATTTTTACCAAATATGTTTGCAGAATCTCCACGTCAAGAAAATACAGAAACTAAAAATTATTTAAACACAAAAAATCTGATAATCTACAATCCTATAACTAAAAGAACGAAAACAACAGATTATATCAATTCAACTAAACTAATAAATACAACAATTAAACCTATACAAAAAATGGGTCAAATAAAAGCTTCAATAAAATTTTTAGAGAAAACAAATCCAATAGATGCAATTATGAACAAGAATGTGGAGGCTCCTAATAACTTTCTAACGAGGCCAATTACTGATTACTTCACTAATCAACATTCAGATAAACTGACTAACTTTTACAAAACAATAGTTCCCCCAAATAATATAGAGAGTCAAATAACGGAAGCTATATTTATTCAGCCGTCAAAATGTGAAAATAACTTTAAAATTAATTTGATACAAGGATTCAATTCGAACGGGCTAACAGAGCAAACAACAGAAAAAATAACACCTGATTATGTACTGGATAAAGTAACAAACGTAACAAACAAATTTATGACAACAAACCTTCAAGATATAGCTCCAAAAATAACAACAGGTGTACTTGAAAAAGATATCACACTTAAAATACATATTTCTTACCCCAAAATGGCAGAAACAACGGAAAAGTATATACAGCCGACTTTAGTTCAATCAAAACCACGGCACACTCAAGAAAAAATAACAGATACAAAACAATATGTAACTGAAAGTTATAATGTAATCACTAATTTGAAACACAAAAAACAACCTACTTTATACGATGAAGTAGAAACAAATTACGATAAACTAAAAGAAAATATTATACAGCCGATATTAAAACCAGGTGAGCAATCCCTAGTAACATCATGGAACAATTATACTGTTCCTAACAAAACTCAAGAAATAATACGTAAAAAAGATTCAAATACACAGATAGACATCGCTACTAAGCAATACGCTATATTAACAGAACCTACTGTAATAGAAAATGTAATAAAAACATACACGCAGGCTACTTTAAATAATGAAAAAACACGGGGGCTAAGCGATGCGGTTGACACTGTGGTAACGGATAAGCATGATAGGATTCAAACTATTCTCAAGCCAATAGATCCAAAACAGCAAATTGCTGTAACGCAAAATGACATTTTATTAGACCGACAATATAGAAATCTCGGAACTTCTAAAGTAACACCGTTAACCAAACCAGTTAATACAGAATCGTCAAGTGGAACAATAAATAAATCCAATGAAGACAATATGACAACTATTGATCAACATTCATTAGCCATTGACAAGAGAAATGATAGAATGGAAAAACAAATATCTGGAATTAAATTACAAAATATCATTAGGTACCCAGTAAAAACTAATATAACTATGTCTTCGGGAAACGACACTGTAATTAAGGCAAACTTACTAAATACGACTGCTGATAAACACGATGTACTGTTCAAAACTAAGCACAATAATAAAATATCTCATGGGTATCTAGCAAAAGATGAAGTAACATTCAGCGATATTCTTAAAACAGTAAGTAATAAAGAGATCCATACAATTTTAACAACTACAAATAAGATGAAGCTTTATAATGATACAACAAAAAGAATACCTATAGAAACCAAATATAAAATAAACCAGTCATCAAAAAGTAATTATGAAACAACAAAAAAACCAACAGAGTCAAATCAATTAGATATGATTGATATTTTGAATTTATCGAATACAACTTCAATAACGGTTAAATATAAAGATATTTTCGAAAAAATAGCTACATTAAATGAAACATCACCAAATTATAATATTACAGAAAACCTTTTCAAAATAGTAAAACTTTTACAGCTTAAAGCGAGTAATGATCAAAATAAAAATGATAAACAGACTAAAATCTTCGAAGTTAAAGAAAATAAGGATAAGGCTAAAAATAGTTCGGAAGGAAATAATGAAAATATATATAAAAATGATGAAATGCCTGAAATCTTTTCACATGTAGAACATATCAACATCTCAGTTCTGACCTTTGATCTAAAAAAAACTAACCATACAACAAATGTATATAAATATAAAGATGATTTGTTGTACAAAAATAAGAACAACTACAATTCAATCAATATTTTAAAACATGAAATCCTAAAACAACCCACGGTTGAATTTGAACATACGCCAACAACTAACGCACATACAGAAGCTGAAACAAATGAACATATTATACAAGTTAACCAACGTGAATATACAAATATAATTTCTCAAGTAACTACAATAATAAGTAGCCCTTTTCTGGAAAAAAAAGTTTCATGCGTTAACAACACGGTAAATTACATTTTTGATAAAAAATTTGATAAAAATAATGGTACTGTAATAGAAGTTATTCAAATGTCACCATCCCAATTGTACCATCCGCCCAAAGAATATAATACAACAATTCGAAGTGTTACTATTCATGAAAATCAGGTGGTTAAAACTAAAACAAAACAATTGAGCTATCATGAACTACAAATTGTTAAACCTCCACGCAAATTGAAATCTAAAACCAAATCAGGTTCAAAACCAAGAAAAAGAAAACCAAAAACACATAACAAAAAGAAAATAGTTCGCAAACCTAATAACTATGAAGTATCGAAATCTCAACCCAATAAAGTCCAAAGTAAGTCAAAATCGTCTACGACATTAAAATCAAATATGTTTTATTCACCAAATACTTTAGACGTCAATTTTACAATGAAATCTTCCGAAAAATCTCAAATAACTAAATCTAGTAAAGTCACTCATAGAAAAGTAATTATAACAACCCTCAATTCTGAAAGAATCGCGTCTTTACCTTATTCAAAGCGTCATCTGAATGATACTACAACGGAAAAACTTTCCACCGTCCATGGAATACATTTTACTCCACATGATCTATTAAAATCTACTAGAGTCACAACAAAAGAAAATTATTCTGACACACATTTAACATTGTGGGTTGATCTTGAAAGCAAGGAGAATCACACAAAAAATAAAAGCATAATTTCTAATAATATTAACGGTATGTATGAAATGATAGATAAATACAAACATAAAAAAAATGGCGGAAAAAATAAAACAAAGAAAGTTGAACATTACACTACAGATGTAGATAAATTTCAAATGAATATTAACGATATAGATATAACTACCAAAAAAGTTACTCGGCCCATTGAAATAGATATTATGAAAACATTTACGACAAGCCTGAATAATGAGGTGTCTCTGAGAACACGAATGTCTACGTTAGTAAATTTGAAGGAAACTAATAGTGTATTTAACCACTCCGGTGATTACATGTTACCACAAACTGAAACGGTAACCACTAATGATATAAACAACAATAGTACTACTAATGCACTGAACATAACCGGTAGCTCAATCATGTATGATGATATAGAAAAAAAATATAATCCACCGTCTGATATACTGACTCTCAGCGATAATATATATAAGAACAAACATCATAAAAATACTACAAAAGATAATCCTGGTTCGCAGTCTATTACAGCTAAAATACAGGTGCAAAAATACGAAAAAAATATTACAAACACAGACATTGTGTACAAAGGAATCTTGACTGACGAAAACATAACTGAATACTATATAAATATGTTAACGTATCTACCCCCTGAATTTTTTTTTAATACAACAAAACCTTCAACTGTGTCTGACAAACCAATAATTACCAACAATCTGGATGCATCGAAAAATGCGATATCCGTATATGATCATGAAAATTTTTATCAAAGTTCTTTCAAAAGTAGTAGCGAGTCAAGAAATAAACCTTTCATGAAACCTGATCAAAAACTTCATAAACATAAAATCAAAGTAAGCAATATTTCAGAAACAAACACTACTGAGCTATTCGCGTTTTTACTGAATAATTTTTACAGATCAAACGAAAACAAGGATAATTTATCTCAGGGAAACGAGGATTTTAGTATACTAGAATCACAATTGTTGGCCACACCTACAAATATCTACGAAAACATAATCTCAAAAATATTAACTGATCAGAATATGAGCATTGAAAATGCACTAAGCTTCATAAATAATGCTAGAGGGGAAGATTTATCTAAAATGAATGAAGGAACATCTTTTATACATTCACAATCACCTCCACCACACAGGAACTTATATGAAAGAGCAACAGCTAAGACGGGTTTTAAACACAATATGAGCGTCGATACATCACTTAGTTATTTTAATAACTTTACACTATCTGAAACTAAATACATTATAGTTAATAGAACAGCGGTACCATACGAATCTGATTCGAATGTTACGGTTGAGACGTTTGATAATAGTTTAGAAACATATCCTAGAACAGCAAGTCAAGTACAACAAACTGTTGGTATTACGCATAAAGCTCACCACAAAAATATTAGGCCGATAACTTCCCCATTGTTCAGTGATAATTACTATTTTAGTGATACATTATCAAATACAACTTATAGCGAGAGACCAGATACATATTCAGTATATAAAATGAATGCGGAATATTCAAAACATGACGCAAGAAAATTTGCAAGCAGACCATCATTTGATATTCCCAAGTTGACGTATTTACATCATAAAAAAGTTAACCATGCAACTGATCTGCTGAACTTTTACATCAGCAAAGATTTGACGTCTGATATACCGTTAAGATACACAAAAATTATACGACCTTTTATACCCTTAAGAACTAAAATACTTGAAAGCTCTGACCAAAAAAGAAATGATGAAGATGATAGAAAAATTCATTCAAGACTCAGGGCTCTAGTGACACATTTTTTGGATAATGTTGAGAAAGGAAAACAGCATAATCTCACACCAAATGAAATTCATTTACGTAATGATTCATCTACAGATGGGAAAACAATACTGCCTTTGTTAAACGATTTCAGTGTTTTGTACCAATCACGTAATATGAAAACAAATAAGATTAAGACGTTATCTGACATAAAACAATCTAACAGTGATTACAAGCATATAGTTTATTACAACAAAGCTAAGACAAACAATATATATACTGATGCTAATAATTTAGCTGCCCGATTGAATAAGTACAGAGAAACAGTTCAAACAGTCAAATCTGTAACCAAAAACATACGATACAACACATATCAGCCGACTACTAAGGAAGATTTAGACTTGTTGTATCGCCACGATACTCCAATTTTTAATACGCTTCTATACAAAAAAGTAGAACAAAAATCACGCAACCAAATACCATTGTTAAATATAACATCGTGCGCTGTGCTGAAGAATTTAAGCCGCAGTTCAATTCAGGATATAAAAGAATTAAAGATAATGCTAAAAGCGGCCAATTGCTCTGAAGATATAAAAACAGAACCGGAATATCATCATCATACAGAAACTAAGAATGTCCACGCGAGTCTAACAAAGAATTTTAAAACCCGAGTAATCCATAAACCAGGACTTCGGGACTCATTCGAGAAAACTAATCTATTTCCGATAAAAGAAGTTCAACCAAAACCACAAGGGAAGATGATGAAACGAATACAATTAGCAAATAAGAGGAAAGAGATAATGACTATGAACACACAAGATTTCTTCTCACAGCGTAGGTTTATTACACAGAAAAATGTCTTAAGAGACATACCGAAGCCTTACCCGAGGCCTCTTATCTACAGACCTATAACAACACTGCCTCGGCTTATGATACTGCATCCAAAATTCAGACAAGCTAATCCTAGTTTTACCGGAGTTGAAGCTAAGGCATCGATGTTAAAGAAAAGTTTTGACGAGAAAGACATGCTCGGTCAACCTCATAAAAGTTTGCATTCAAGGAGAAAGACTGTCAAATTTATTCCTAAACCTAAACCTAGGATTGTGTATCCAATAACGCCTAGAATTAATACATTAGAGCGCCCATTCATACATCCTAGGGTTAATAAACCTATGATGAGGGGTATAATTGATCCTATAAGAATAGGGGAGTATGCCTATAAACCTAGGTTTGAGCAGACGACCCAGAAGTTTTTTTCGCGAAAATATTTTAAGGCGAAGCCTGCGTTGGACTTTTCTGAAGAGGCTTCAAGGTTGAACTTCAAAAAAGAACAGTACGTTCAGGACCAGTCTACTTCCAAAGTGATTCCGACGACGCCCCGTCGTAGAAGGACGATATTCTTTTTAAGTCCAACAGTAACATATGATAATCATTACTTTTAAGTTTTTTCTAAGATTAATTACAAATAAATTATTATTATTATTTGAAGCGAGTTTTACTTGCTTTAATATAGTCAATGTACAGGTAGTGCGAACCAAGAGAGGTATTAAAGGAAAGCACAGCACCTGATAGAACTTTGTACTTTCTACTTAGCCCAAAAAAATTAACATGGCAATACAGATAAATAGTTTAATTATATAGACACACGATTCCTTTTAATGTTAATAGTAGATATATAGATACTCACAAATCATCATTATCAGTAGAAAGACGTCCATTTTAGGATATAGGTATCCCTCGAAGATTGCCACAAGGACCGGCTAAAAGAAAGCTAGATCCGGTGAAAGCTCGATGCGTAATAGCATGGAAATGTTTGATATTGTTAACTAATTTTCCTTCACTTATTTGTTACGATTTTTTAAATTTGAATTTGGAACTGCCAAATTCAAAATTGCCGGGAAATATGGAAACGACAGAACTTAAAGGCATGCCTAGTATTTCACGTGTAAAGTTAGACAGAAAATGATTTTTGATTCCCTGAGAGCTAATGTGAAGTATGATTGATCTGCTATTACAGCATAGAAACCTTAACATGCTTAATTAAAAATGTATATTGCAATACTCTAGACAACAAATCAGGATAAAACGAAATACTATTTCATATCAAGTGTAATTTTAGCAGCCTTGTGAAAAAATAAGTAGCACGTGTCACAAATGAAGACATATTTCATATGATTTCTGACATGTTACGAGTACTTCTGAATACGTACAGCACACTATGTGTTATGAACACCCCCCCTTTAAATTACGAAATCTTAAATGTAATATCATTTAAAATGCACAAGTAGAATTCCAAAACAAATATGCCTGGATCATAATCCAGGCATATTTGTTTTGGAATTCTAGAAATAAATTAATAAATAAAAGAAATAATTCTAGAAATAAAAGAAATAAATTTTTGAAAACTGACATTTTCTGTTCCGCAAAAAAAAAAAATTATAATTCGAAAACTAGGAGTAATACGTAATAACCTAATTGTAACCTAAATTGTCTTCCAAGCGAATTGTCTTCCAAGCGAAGATTCTGCCATATTAGGAAAAGTTACATATATAAAAATAATGAGCTCACTTTTTTAAACAAACTGTAAAAAAATTGCATGCACCAGACATGTGTTGCCGAATTAGGAAAAACTACATTCAAAACGGAACGCTTACTCGGTTTGATTTTTTCTTCCACTAGTCGTTCCTAATCTTTTTTTGGTGTTTTGCCTAATGTACGTAATGCTATCGGTACGGCACGTATTGTTGTAATGTATGCGAGACTTGGGCAAAATGCAATCTTCACTCACGATTACATAGTAACAAAAATAAATAAAAAATGTAATCTTATTCGGTGATTAACGATTATTAGCTTGTAATCATAATCATGACTACTCTTTATGATTTATATTAATATGATTTCATTTCACATTATAAAATACATATTATAAGATGTGTAAACTTTTTAATATTTCATGGAAATTATGGAAATGCCCATTATTTTAAATAGAGTTTACCAATATGTAGTGTTTAAGGCGGTTAAAAGGTTTCTTAATGGGGTCAAAATTCTTTGTTTTTGCGATAGAATGCGCCGTTTCCGAGATACAAGCGAATTTAACAGCGGTTTTTATTTAACAATAAAGCTGGAACCCTGGAGGTTTAGAGTGTATTTGAATACCACGCAACACTACCAAGGTACTGACCTGAGCCGTTCATTAATCTTGATAATGACCTGTCACCTTCGATCAAAAGTCAAAGTCAGTGCCGTGTCTCGACATTGATTTTCGGATCACTTTGCACCTGGGTTTCTCGCATTACTTCCACATCCCACTGAATCCGAAAGTCTTGATGGTCGATGTTTTTTGACGGAACTATTCAACTACATTGTTATATACAAAATATTGTAAAAGTTTCACAAAGAGGATTACCTCTATACGAAATATTATATAATATACGAAACATTTAACCACGCCCAAATGATTGTACAATAATTGAAATATTTACATTCCAGTGTTAAAATGCCACATTAAATGAGATGGGTATTAACGCAAACACAAATAAACATAATGTGTGACAGCACACAAAAATATCTGGTTTTATTACTTTTCAAGATTCCCTAGTGACGAGAAATCCGGAAAAATCTTTAGAGGGCTGTAATTTGGGAATTCCATGCAATTTGGATGTAGTTTTCTTTTCTGTTCAAGAAGAAATATAAGCTCTTAATTTTGATATAAAAATATTAATTTCTCGTGAATACTCTAAAAGGCGAGGTTTAAAATACCCTTTTAAGCTATATAAAATAAAATTATTTATAAGCTTTAGCAAAAAATTTACTCAGATTTCAACATTTTTTTTCTGAATAGCCAGGCGTGTTGTCACACGGGAGTTCTACTTGTGCATTTTAAATGATGTTATCTTTAAGATTCCGTAATAAAAAAGGAGAGTCCGAAAATGAGCAGCTATAATATAAATATGTTACCTGAAAATAATATTTGTATTGTTCCTGGGATGTCCGAAGACCATTTATGAGATACATCATCTTTTACGTTGCTTCGTCTCTAGATGGCGCTATTTCCGTCACGTAACACGACCTCTAGCGCCACTTGTGGCCAAACCTGAAACTAACATTTTACCACAGAGCGAGCCGCCATACTTTTGTCATTGTTCGGCTCATAATGATAATAATGATGAAGGTATACACAAAAAAAAATATTTGGGCTTCGGACATCCCAGGAAATATAATACAAAATTTTATGTTCAGATGAAATTTTTATATTATGTGTTCCGTTTGATGTCCGAAGTCCATTTAGGAGAGACGTGTTTGTTATCTCCTGGTGGCTTGCTTAATAGAATTCAACAATGTGATCTAAAAAATCGTAGCACAGTGATATAAAGAAAACAAAAATAATATGAAAAACATTTAAGTAATTTGTATCGTATGAACAATCAACATTGCTTAGTTAACTAAGTCAAAGTCAAAAATCATTAATTTGTATATGCCAATACAATAGCACTCACAAACGTCAAAATTATTACATTTTTATATCTACCACCGGATCGGAACGGTGCCTCTACTGAGAAGATCCGGCGAGAAGCTCAGCGGGCTAGTCTTTTAATTTTATTTGTTTGGCCTTTCTGATAACCATAGTGTATTCTTTTTAAAAATTGTAATATACATCATTGATTAATGTTGGTGATTAAGGAACTGCTCAAACCCAATCAGTTTTATCATCAAGATAGTCCGAAACTTTTTAATACCTTTTCTTACAGAGTCTAGTTTTAATTGCCTTTTAAAACTTATTGATAGGCATGTTTCGGATATCTATAGGTAATTTTTGTAGAAGCGTATACATTACCCCTTGAAAGAATTACTAATTCTGTGGAGACGAGTAAAATGTAAAATAATCCACGACATTTATTTGTACATTCGTTGCTACTTGTCTTACATTTGGCGTTGTGAATTTAATACATTTTGTCTTCTTCTCATTAAGGAGAACATTATTCGTGTTGAACCAATGAATAAGCATTGACAGTGCACTGTTCACATCGTCATAATTAAGCAGCTGTTTTTAATTTTGAATAACAGAGACGTATCATCCGCAAACAGCACAATGTTCTGATTATCCCCTACATAGTAGGGTAAGACATTTATATATATGAGGAATATAAATGGACCGAGAATCGACCCCTGGGGAACGCCCATTGTCACGTTAGAACCAAGACATCGCTTCCCATTAACATCAACCTTTTCAATTCTATCACAGAGATAAGATGTTAAGAGGTCGAGAGCCCTGTTCCCGATTCCGTAATGGCCTAATTTCCTGAAGAGAGTTTCATAATGCACACATTCAAAAGCCTTAGACAAGACGCATAATATACCTGAAGCATCCTACGAGTTCTCCTAGGCCATAAAAATATTTCTCATTAATTCAACACCTGCATCAGTAGTTGATCGATTTTTCGTGAAGCCAAACTGGTTTTTGTGAAGTAGTTTATAACTACTAAAGTGGCTTATCAACTGATTTAGGATAATTTTTTCAAATATTTTACTTAACGTGGGCAGTTCAGAAACAGGCCGAAAGTTATTTGGATCCTATGTACTACCCAATTAAACAAAGGGATCACTTTACTAAGTTTTATAGGATCAGGAAATACACCACTAGCAACACAACCGTTAAACGCAGATGCCAAGTGGAGTAATATGGATTACAGAACTAACTGTCTTTACAGACAGCCCCCATATATCCGCCGTGATTTTAATATTAAGATTAAAAAGTATTTATAATATTTTTCCCACCGATATCCGAAAATTCAAAGGATGCGCCGCATTCTAATACACTTTGTTTAAGAAGCGACTTAGCCAAAGGAATATAAGTAAAAAAGTTTCAAACTCACACACTACTTCCTGGTCCGCTCTAACATTTTTATCACCAATTTTCAAATTAAAGTCTCTATTTCGCACTGTTGTCCTACCGGTTTCTCTATTAATAACGGTCAAAGTCATTTTGATGACATTACCGGATTGTTTAATTTTGTTGCATAAGTAGATAGACTTGAAAAGGAACAGGCTCTTAAAAAAATTTTGATTAATTCGTAACATGTTCTATAAATTCTGGTTTATGGTTATAAGATTTTTCATCATAAAGTCTACTTTTAAAAATACTACAGGTTGCCCATTCACTAAAACCAACACGATCACTATGACATTTTTGGACTTAAAAATGTTATTAAATTCATCACTGATAAGTTGGAACCATGAGTCATTTACATCGTTTGGGTCATTCTGATAGGGCAACTTAGGTACTTTCTCAATTAAATTGCATTTAAAACGCTCTTAGCGGTCTATATTCATTGGGATAAGGCTAAGCTTTTTCCTTTGAACCTTACTAGTCCTAGGGAACACAACCAACTGACCGCTATAATCGGGTTCTAGTTTGTTTATTACAGAATAATACCTAGGTCTAACATTAGAAAAAATATATTATTAATACATGTGGCGCTAGTAGCAGTTATTCTAGTAGGTTCTAAGAAAAGATTGTACATTATACGATTGCACAAGAGTTATAAACTTCCTAGTAAGAATATTGTTTTTTAATAAATTGATATTGAAGTCTCCACAAAAGGCAACTGTTTTATTTGACTTGGAGGTTTTAAATAAAATTTCCTTCATTAACCGCTCGAAATCATCATAGGGTAAAGATGGAGGTCTGTATACGCATGACAATGAACTATTTAGACTCAATACAAGCTACTTCTATAACTCTTTCAACAGATAGGCTTACAATATCCTTACGTTCTTTAAAATTAATATTTTTATTAAGGATTATTAGACAGCCTGTGTTGATTGTTCATATAATTATTTATAGATTTACAAAATTCTAAATAGAAGAGGTTTGATCTGTAATTGCTAATTAGAACAACAAATAATTCAGAAATCGACTTTTCTGAAGCAAATGTTACTGGTGTGTACTGTATATCGTTCGCTAGATTAATAATTTAATTGTATTTTTATGACGCTAGTTGACCTTCGCTGCAATATTATTTACTATATACGGGTAGTTTTGTATACAGTTAAAGGAACTGCTGACCAAAACTAACAGGTGGCTTCAGATCGAATATATTATTCATCCCCTGTTAACATACGACTACATGTGTAGCTGATTTATACTAGGAGGGATCAAAAAGTAGTGAGAACGACATACACCTTGGTAAAAAAAAATACTGGCAGGCATCGCTCAGATACATATTTGTAATATTAATAAAAAAAATACTTCGATTCTCTTTTGTTTTTTTCTGAATGTAGTCATTTGTTTGCTTCGTGTCGGAACGTGTTCTCGAAAATGGAGGAAAACGAAGTGCGAGCCATTATTAAATACCTCTGTTTAAAAAAGTTAACGACGCAAGAGATTCATTGCGATTTAGAGGCAACATTAGGAGAGTCTGCTCCGCCGTATTCCACTGTCGCAAGGTGGGCTTCTCAATTTCGAGTAGGGAGAACGAGCACGGAAGACAAACATCGTTGCGGCCGTCCATCGACGTCAGTCACCCAAGAAAATGTTGCGAAAGTCGAGAAAATTGTATTGAGCGATCGAAGAGTTACCATCCGATATTTAATTCAAGAAACGGGCATTTCATATGGAAGTATTCAATCCATATTGAAACAATCTTTGAATATGAGAAAAGTATCTGCAAGATGGGTGCCGAGAATGTTAACCGACAGTCAGAAACAAAATCGACTTGACATTTCGAAGATATTGTTGGACAAGTTTCAAGAAGATTCTGAAAACTTTTTGTCTCGTTTCGTAACAATGGACGAAACATGGGTCCATCATTTTGATCCCGAGACAAAACAGCAATCTTCGCAATGGAAACGGCCATCATCACCGACCCCGAAGAAGTTTCGTGTCGTGGCATCGGCTGGCAAGGTTATGGCCTCAATATTTTGGGACTCAGAAAGAATATTGTTGATTGATTACCTGGAGCGTGGAACCACTATTACAGGCCAATATTATGCAGCTTTAATTCCCAAGTTAAGGAATGCCATTAAAGAGAAAAGGAGAGGGAAACTTCGAAGGGGCGTGCTGTTTCATCACGACAACGCACCCGCGCACAGGTCGGCAGTTGCGATGGCTGCCATTCAGCAAGCTGGCTTCGATTTGGTTGACCACCCCCCTTATTCACCAGATCTGGCGGCTAGCGATTTTTATCTGTTCCCCAAATTGAAAAAAGACTTAAGGGGATACAGGTATGAAGACGATAACGAGGTGATGGATGCCGTGTAGAGCTTTTTGCAGGACCAAGACAAAACTTTTTTTGTGAAAGGGATTGAAGCCTTGGAAAAGCGCTGGACTCGGTGTGTAGAGAGACTCGGAAACTATGTAGAAAAATAAATTATTAAGTTATCAATAGTCATTATATTCTATCTCATTCTCACTACTTTTTGATCCCTCCTCGTACTTGAGCGCCCGATTATCTTGCCTACGTCTTAATCTTGTCAACGGTTTCAGATCCTGATTTTCATAAAACAGGCTAGTCGCGGTTTTTCAGATATGGGTGCCAAAAAAGGTTTCTTCTACGTGGATGCTAGGCTATTACAAACTGACCTTCCGCCTGATGAGGTAGCATAACATACGCGGGAGCATGGCTGGTGAAGAAAAACCATTAACGTAAGAGCAATCGTTCAAGTCTGATAAGTATAGTGACATAGTTTAGGCGCTTGTAGCACTGGTTACACGATATTCTTAGCGATGGCCTGGCTAAGAACTTTCGGTTTAATCTGGCTGAGATGGGAGACCATTTGTAGCAATTTCCATTGAGGCAGTCTCCATACTTCGCAAGGCTCCCTAAGCCACAGGTCCTGACTGTCACTTAATATAATAATAACAACGGTGTCATTAATTTAAGCAGGAGAAACTTGGAGGCAAGTTTGTGGCTATCTAGATTTCAAAGGATTCTGTGATGAAAGGATTGACTGGCAACTACTTAAGGTGAATAAAAGACCTCAGTCTTGAACTCGAACGAATGGCAAGGGTTTTTTTCTGAAAAACATTGCTGTGGTGCTGTAATGTGCGGCAATGGAACCCGGTGGGTGATGAAGGTTCCAAAGTTAAGATACCTTAAAAGGGGATGCGCCTGTTTAAGGGTTCGACTGCCGGCTTCAAAGTGCGTCTCGATCTTGAAAAGCTTGTCGCACGGCGAACTCTCGTAGTTGGATTGTAGTTTCAGACTGAAGACATGACATTGCTCTGGCGTTACAGTTAATGGCAATGCAAACTTCCCCAGTGGGTGATGAAGGTCGAAAAGATGTAATGCCCTGAGGCGCCTATGACGCCATTACCACGTGGTCCACAACGTTTCGGTTTTTTGAAGTGAATCGTACGACGTCAGTGCAGATTTTCTTAATTTTTGTAACGCTTGAAATTTTATCATTTCGTCTGGCCAACTAAACGCACGGGCATTTGCCTCAACGACTTTTATCCACATGTCAATATTAATAATTAAGGAATCAAACTAGGGTATTACGAATGGTAAAATTACATTTTGACTCACGGGTGGTGTTTTCCTTCGCCTCCTGCGCCGGGCGTTACCTGATGGAGATGAACTTGTTGAAGTCGTGAAGGTATTTGAAGTCGAAGGTGACTTTCTCCTTGTCGCTCGGGTACGCTTTCGGCGTCGCGGTGCCATGCTGTGAACACTTTTCTCTTTCCCACTTCTGGTAATTCAAATACACGACATTAGTAAATAAAAGGGCAGTGCATACAATATTATATTTATCTTCTCTTCGTAATTATAGATACCAAAATATGAATCACACATATGACCACAAACCAATAACAACTACCAGCGCCAAGACACGTCGACGATTTCTCCGCCATCTTGTTTTCAGTGTTGCCACTAATCCGAACAAAAAAAAATGACACATCACGTAATCGAATCACTTTACTGGTAGCTCCTCTTCATTCGAACTTGAACTCGTTCATAACGATCGTAGCACAAGCAATTGGCGCCACACGTGTATTAACACTTTTTGTATGGGGGTAGGTTTTATCCGATTGATGGCTAATTTTAACAATGAACATGCATAATTTCAAGTAACGGAAAAGAAAAGAAACTGTAACTTTCTACTTTTATCTCGAAAGTAAACATTTAAAAGAAAAATTCGTAACTTTCTATTTTAATCTCAAAAAAAAAGTTTATTTTCAAGAACAAAATCTACCGAAGCGCGCAGAATGAAAGACGATGCAACAATGACAAAAGTATAGCAGCATCTTCTGTGTAGCACCTGGAACTAACTTTTTAAAGTTAGTTCCAGGTTTGGCCACAAGTGGGGCTGGAGGCCAGGTTACGTGACGGAAATAGAGTCATCCAGCGACGAAGCAAGTTAAAAGATAATGTACTCTCATAAATGGACTTTGGACATCAAACGGAACACATAATACATGGTGCAGGACTTATAAATAACAGTAACCTACCCTCTCCTCAAGGTGACTGACTGGTGGCTGGACGACATGTACTTGAAGGTGCGACTTCCTGTTCCAATTAACTCCAACCCTGGCATGGTGTTCCCTCGGCGCCACTTCGCCAAGATGGAGGAGGTGGCTGATCTAGGAGCACTCTTTATCGACGACCTTCTGGATTATAAGGAGATGTTAGACAGGTAATGTGTCTGCGCTTGATGCTGTAAGGCCATAGATACAGGGCATGTTGGTAGGGGGCGCGAGTCAAAATATCGATGTAAGGTCCCAATGTAGTTGAAAGCGAGCCTACTGCCATTTGTCCGAGTGCAAGTCTAGGTTCCGGACTGCCACTAAGAATTTTTCGACAAATAAACAATAATAACACTTTATCCGGTCTAGGTATTTGTTATACATTTTGGTCAGCCAGTTATTTTATTCAATACTAGCCGTTACCCGCGGCTTCACGCGCGTTTCTTTTGTAATTTGACATAGGTAGGTAGGACTTTTCTTGGATAGCATTATTCCAAGACTGAAGAGACATCCCATATTCAGTATCTTTTCTGTTCTCCGTTCAGTCTTGTTAATATGGAAAAATAAAATTAACTATCCCCCAGAAATCTTGCATTTCCCGAGCTAAAAAGTAGTCTTAAACAATCTCTGAAAATTCCTACATTTTCCAGTGATATCTATTTAAAATCGGTTCCACCGTTCTGGATATTGACACGGACAAACTATCATTTTTTTTTATTGGGCCCGTATGCACTTAAATTATTTATATTTATTCTTCTTTATTTTAAAATCACAAATTCCAAATTAATATTATTGTGCGCTGTGCGGGGATCGTACCTGCGACT
The DNA here is from genome assembly GCA_905147815.2 of Phalera bucephala. Classification (NCBI taxonomy): domain Eukaryota; kingdom Metazoa; phylum Arthropoda; class Insecta; order Lepidoptera; family Notodontidae; genus Phalera; species Phalera bucephala. Next base: position 38,316,475 of record LR990614.1, on the reverse strand, counting down.
ATTTGACAAAGTAAGTTAAGCAGTTTACGTTTTATAGGTTAAACCAAGTCATCTTTGTTTTGCAAAAGTATTTATAAAGTCAACTTAACAATGTGTAAATTTTTGTTGTAGAACAAATTCAACAGGTCCCAGGCTTCCAGTCACCTGTGAATAGGAAAAGGAAAATTGAAGGATTGCCAGGCTTTTTTTAGCCTAAATATGATTAATATCTTTGAGCCTTCATGCAGGCGGGTAAAAATCCACCAAATGCATATTGGAGTGATATTATATACCACTTACACTAATAATATCGGCATGATATAGTGTGTAAACAAAGTTATCTATTTCATATTACTATCTCACGACTTAAGATACTTTAATACTATCTATTAATCTATATCATCACGTCAGAACCCTTGCAGGGTAGGCAGAGAGTATAGATTTCTAACAGGTTCTTTTCTTGCAGACCTTTCTGGCTTTCTCCACTCTCTTAGTTCGTCTTATACACACTCGCCAGTTACGGAGACTCTTGACTTGCCCTTTGGATAAGACACGTTCTATTTGGTTATGGTAAGATAGTCTAGGTCTTTTCCAATATCAACGTTCTTCCACTTACTCATTTTATATGTGTGTTGTTTCTTTCATATTAAATTTCTTTATAATCCGTTCAGCCGTTTTAGTATGAAGCAATAATAGATATTCCGCAATCGTGCAAGTCATGCTATTGTATATATTGCTATACTATATAATTTTTAAGATGAAAAGTGTTTTGTTTTAGTTTACGATGTATGACACCTCCATATAAAGTTTCAATTAAATTCGTTTAGCTATGTCGCAAAAACCGTGGTTCTTTCCGGGATTAAACGTATATCGAATATTATTTTAAGACCTAAAACACCTTGAAAGTGTTAGATAGATCCATTCTGCCATTTTAGTATGACGAAATAACGGCGATCCCGGAAGAACCGTGTTATTTACCGTGTGGAAGTTGACAACTGTGGTGGTTTTGCGCACGAAGGTATTAGCGATTTGACGTCCAGGTTTAATGTTTCGGAGTATTTCTTTATTAAATCACTCGTTTGTTTTAATATATTGGTGGTTGGGTCTGTCTTGACCTTTTTGTATGTGTTTTCATCCAATAAGAGTTCTTGTGTTTTGACATTGTAATCTGACGTATCCATTATTACCGTAGCATTTCCTTTATCCGCGCGGAGAATAGTAATATCCTTTCTATTGCGTAAGGTTTTCAACGATAAATATTGATTTTTAGGAAGATTTAGTTTGGGCACTGAACTTCGACGTAACATGGATGAGACATCCTGACGTATTGCCTCCGAATCTTCCCTCCCTATACTATTTTTGGCCAGGACGTCTTCAACGGCGCTGATAATTTCCTCATACGGTATCCTTCGAGGTGTCAAGTGTCAGATCCCTCTACAAGATGCAGGAGTATACAAGCTTGATTGTGAATGTGGTCTCTCTTATATAGGACAAACAAAAAGACCGGTAAAACTCGGGTTAAAGAACACATAGCTGACCTAAAACACCGTCGCTCAAAGAAGTCTGCAGTCTGTGAACATGTCCTTGACGGCACCCGTCATAAGATCAGATTTGATAGACCACAAATTCTCGTGAAAGAACACCGATTCCTACCAAGGATGGTTCGCAAGGCTATTGTAATTAAAAAACATCCTAATTTCAATAGAGAAGATGGCTGGGTGCTTCCATCGACTTGGGATCCGGTAATTAATATAATCAAATCCAAAACCAAGCATAACACTGCAAGACCTCAAGACACTGTGAGCTCATTCTGCGTAGATCGGACCAACAAAAATAATTAAGAAGTTTGAGGGTACCCCGGAACAACTATGCCTTTTGGACGTCTAACACCTCAGTCCCTCCCGTGACCATGGGTGCTGCAAAGCACTCGAAACGTCGGGAACTAAAAATCAATAATAAACCGCGATAAAATCCGTAAAATAGTTTTATTTTAAATCCATCATTTTTTTATTAATATTTATATTTCTAATTTAGGGATCTGGCGTGAGGTTATAGATAGATAGATAGATAGATAGATTTCTAATTTAAACCTTTTTTACCTACCCTGGCAAAAAGGGTAATTTAGCGTAATAATATCTTAAAACGGTACATTGCCAGTTAAGTATGTAGCAACGTTATGTCAGTTCATTTTGTGTTAGTCTTCTCGTAAGATATTGATGTTCGTTACGTTTCGTATCCAGCCCATTCATCGCTTGAGTTCTATCCGGAAAAAACAATTCTGAATGCATCATCGTTTTATGCACGGAATCATGTTTGAGTGTTTAAATCAAACGTGTATGAACAATTTCCAGCGAGCGCTTTAAACTACTAAAAAGTTTTTCGTGAGGAGACGAACCTGAGTCCAATATCAATTCATGGAGGAATTCGTGTGTAAGCAAAATCACATAGTTTACGTCGTAACATTGCAGTTCGGGATAAACAGTTATTAAGTTTTGTGGTTTGTCCCGCGACAGTCTAGTAGCTTAAGTTGTTTTGGAACATTGATTAATTTAACAAAACGACTCTTTTTTTCCTTCCTCAGAAATCGTTAGATTTTTCGAAAATATGCGTATACAGAGTTATGCTCCTTAGTACAGGCTACAACTATCCAAAATTTCATTGAAATACATCAAACTGGTTTGGATAAAGTGTGTTTTGTATTTTCTGAAAAAAGCTTTTAATTTTCTGGGATAAATACTATTCAGTATGTTATCCAACATTCTAAGATATCCGCGTGCAAAGTTTTATCAAAATCCGCCTGGTAGTTTTTGCATTTTGATGGTTCATACCCTTGGACAGATAGACAGACAAACAGGCACAAAAGCCAAAAATTATAGAATTAGCTTCTACATCAATAGAATGATATCTGTGGGTTGTTATTTCCAAAAAATATACGCAGATATGACTTTCTTACAGTTTTATTATATGTAGTATGTAGAGATATATATGCTTTACTTTTCCCTACAAACTGTTTGATTTCCTGAAAACATAAATATTAACTATGTTGTTTGTCATATGAAATATCTCCATGCTAAGTTTCATTGACCTCTGAAGAGTATATTTGGAATAATGAATGATAAATCAAAATTGACTTTTTTCTCTTTCCTAAAAACTGTTAAGTTTTTCGAAGAATATAAGTATACAAAGTTGTAACTTTTGTACAGGTTACAATTACACAAAATTTCATTGAAATCCATCAAACAGGTTAGGAATAAAGTGTCTTTCCTTTCTTTGTTTTGCTTATATTCGTCTTATCTGAAAAAACCTTTTGATTTTCCGGGATAAATACTATACAATACGTTAGCCAATATGTTAAGGCATGCAAATATTCATCAAAATCCGCCTGGTAGATTTTGCGTGATGCCGGTGCATACCCTCCGATAGACAGACAGACAGACAAACAGACACGAAAGCCAAAAATTGTAGAATTGGCTTCTACATCGATAGTACTCGTACCCCTAGGTTGTTATTTCCTAAAAATATTCCATGTACAGACACGACTTCCGTACTGTTTTATTATATGTATAGATAGATATAGATTGATGAATCAGCTTTTCGCAACCGGCAATAGCTGAATCTACACTTTTTATGATTTCGAAGAATGTAGTCGATTACTTTATTGGTCCAATGGCGTCTACAGCTGATGATCAGAAAGTTCTGGATCCAAGTCCTAGGTCAAACAGTGTGTCTTTCCTATCGAAAAATTCTCAACAGCAGTCCGGAATCTGGAATTATGCCCTGTATAATGGCACTACACTCGCCTCTATCATGTTGGGAGCTAATATCGTCGATGATATGTACCCACATACACTCGTATACAGTACATCTTTGCCACGCCCGCTTTGGGAATATAGGCGAGACGGTATTTCTGTTTATTTACACTGAACTAATTTCCACATGATCTCTCAGAGGTGAACTACCCCTGGAGAGAGCAACGAGCCGTGAAAAAGGCCAGCCTCTATGCATGGAGCAGTTCTATCGGCTTCTAGGGGTGTGCCGCATTCCCGAGGTGGGGAAGGACCGACTAGAGTTGCCCAAGGTCAAGAGCGACTCTGAAGAGTTGGAAGAGCTCATTGTGGTGGCTTGCAGGAACTATGTGAGTAATCTTTAGCTATTAAATTGGCTGTTGTAGATATTGTAAACGGCATATTGCAGAATAATTTAATATCGAACGAATAGCCTGCAATGGTAATAAGTTTATTCTCTACTTGATAATAGGAATTTGATAGTAGGTACGTGGACTGGTAGATATTATTTTTAGTAAAACATGGACGTTTAGGATGCAATCTTTACGACAGCTTAGTCCAGTGACTAGTGTGTAGGTGAGCGTAGACTTGGTTAACAGGATCGAGTTCGGTTTGAGCCCCACAGATTTTTTTTGCGTTACCAACAAATATTTCCTTTAGTCTGAGTATTGGTTCCTATTGTGTAAAATACATGTTTGTAAAAGATGGCACGGAAAAAATCCTAGTTAAGGGCAATGCTTCGAACTTTTTTGACCACTCTTTCAGATCATGTTCTAGTCCGAATTTAGCCTCGCATTGATATCAAAACCTGCAACCGTAAAATTCAAACCCTCCTTGTAAACCGACGATTATACCACGCAAACGTTATTCCAAAAACTTTTAGCCATCTGTCTGAACAAGTTTTACAGCTTCTAACTCCCCTATTCTGAGACATGACAGTCCTAACTCGATTACTTTGTTCTGACTTAGACGTAACTTAGTTAGCACTTAGCCGTTGCGGTGCACTTTATCACTTAAACTTGGGTAGGAGACGCTGAATAAGTTATACCTATTTTGGGTTTTGTAAAGACATTTTATAATGAGAAAAGTTTTAAGGCTTGGCTTGTATTGTTGGAATGTAATTAATAATAGCAGATAAAGTTCTTGGAGATTGCTGTCAATGTGAATTTTGTTAAAATTAGTATTTTATTATACAGGTCTGTTTTCATTATTTTTAAATTATGTTGCAATTACTCAAAACCTGGATGCATAATTGGAAAAGAAGAGATGACCTGGCGTACTTGTAACGCTGGCGGGTGCTGTATTCTTAGGTGTCTTAGGCGGTATGAGCTGGATAGCCATTTGTGGCATTTTCATATTAGAGGGTATCCGTGCTTCGGAAGGTGGGGTTAGCTGTTCGTCCCGATTACCATTTTAAGTGATCATCGTCAAGTCAAGTTCAAAGCCTCGTGGGCAATTTGATAAGTTCTAACAGCAAGTGGCTACAAATCTTTTTTGCTTAATCGATCTGGCATGGTACACACCATCGTGTCTATCTATCTATCTATCTATAACCTCACGCCAGATCCCATGCGGGGTAGGCAGAGAGTACAGAGTTCCAACAGGTTCTTTCCTTACATACCTCTCTGGCTTCCTCGACTCTCATAGTTCGTCTCATACACGCTCGCCGGTTACGGAGACTCTTGACTTTTCCATCAGATAAGACTCGGTTTATTTGGTCGTGGTAAGATAGTCTAGGTCTTCCCCGGTACCTGCATCCTTCCACTTTCACATTGTATTGCTCCGTTGGTTCGGGCATATAGAAAGAATGCCAGAGGAAAGAATGACAAAACAGATATACAATGTGAAAGTGGAAGGATGCAGGTACCGGGGAAGACCTAGACTATCTTATCACCATCGTGTAATTCACTAATTATTTTTTTGAGCGGCGTATGAAAGTGTTGACGCACCCACAATACAAAAACAATTTCAAGTGGAGAATGAACAATAAAATAGAAATAGAACACAATTAGAAATATTTCACCACACTCATCTCTAGTGTTGCTTCTCCAGTTCTATCCCATCCCAGTGAAAGCAGTTGATCGCGGACGTCTGACTCCTGGGGAGATCCAAGCCCAGCTGCTGCACGCTATGGTGGATGCCACCGGGGCACCGCCAGCGCCCAGGATCGGCTTGCTCACTTCCATGAACAGAGATATTTGGGCTAGGGCCAGAGAACAGCTCATCAAAGGTACCTGAGACCAGATGTGAATAAATTCTATTTGGCTTATCGCTCTCTCATCTAATTTAGGGACTAAACCTCCGCTCAGAGCACTGATTTTTTAAGAAAATAATATGAGGAAATGCCACTTGCTAACAGCAAATTAACAATGTGAGGAATTCTCCATTCCAGAAAGAAATTTTTAAAAGACATGTTTATGACAAGCGACGACAGGTTATAAATTTGTTATTTTAGAGCCAATAATCTGTCTATCATCACGCCAGATCCTTTGCGGAGTAGGCAATAATACCCCGGTACAATGGTCTTATGCTTAACCGTTCAGGCTATTATTAAAGACATAAGATAACAATGTAGCTGTTGGGAAGTGGAAGATTAACCTCTTTCCATCGATCCAATATTCACCGACTACTACAATAAGAGTTTATCTCCTAGATGAAACCAATCGTACGAACATGGAGCTGATCTCCCGGGCGCTGTGCATCCTGTGCCTGGACGAGGCTGGTGGGGACCGGCCTGACCTGGATCCTGATACCAACGCCATGTTGCGGGCCATGCACGGCGCCGGCACACAGCACCATTCCGCCAACCGCTGGTTTGACAAAACTGTTCAGGTTAGTAGTGGATACGTGTGGTTTCTATAAAGTTTTCTGTGTGCTTTATCATCTGCTTCCACCAGAAGGCAGAAAGCATAGATTTCATTACAAATAAGTTGCCTTCTCTACTGCTATTTTTTTTTTTTCAAACTCTTCCTCGCGATGCAAATGCTGATTGGCAAAGTGACCAATTTATATAAAATAATTGTATGACAACCTTGCAAACTTGCACCAAGAGCTTGTATTTTGTCCAGCTATATTATTTTGTTCCCATTTTATTAACAGCATCTATACCTATCACAACATAAAGTCCTTTGATTGTTGAACAGACTCTCTCAGTCTTCTTCAAGTGATTCACATCACGTCACCCATTCGCAGTTGCTGATAAAACACACAACCACATTCTCAACTACGTACATTAAAAAATACATAGAAGACATTGATATGCATCAGGTTCCAAGATACCCATTGTTCCACTTCACTTCCAGCTGATCATCTCTTCAGACGGTACTGTAGGAATGTGTTATGAGCACAGTGCCGCAGAAGGAGTGGCTGTCGTCAGGTTAGCTGAACGTGCTCTTGCCCGGGCTGAGGTGGCAGACAGACCAGCTCCACCTCCAGCCCTGCTGCCTGCTCCACAAGCCATGAAATGGAACATCCCTAATGAAATACAGAGGACTATTCAGTTTGCTGCTAGGGATTTGGATCGGTAAGGATGATAAAGTTTTTATAAACTAGTTTGTCTTGAAAAACGTTGCTCGGCCTGAGTTTCCTACAGCCTACAAGAGTATAACAAAACAAAGAGCATAGTAAGAGCAAAGGAAAGGGATATCAACGTTTTTTGTGCGGTTCGAATGGGTATCGATGAATATCCAATATTTCTATGAAGATGCTCTGAGGGTATTTATTCATCATATTTTTATTGTGGCTTGGGCTATTAGAATGTATGTGCACCGACGTTTATGTATAATAATATAATAATATCAGCCTATACTGCCCACTGCTGGGCAAAGGCCTTCTCTCACAAATCGGGGTGAGAGAGATTAGGACATACTCCACCACGCGGACCCAGTGCGGATTGGTGGAGGCAGGTTTGTGGCCACCTGCTGTTGGACTTATCAAGCCGCCTTTAAGGGTTCCAACTCGGCTTAACGACTACCACATTAAATGGTAACCGGGACCAACGGCTTAGCGTGCCTTCCGAAGCACGAAGACGCTCGAATATGAAAATGCCACAAACGGTCACCCATCTTAGGCCGACCGAGTCGAACGCTGCTTAACCTTGATAATCGGTAAGAACACCGCGGTCGCACAGCGCTACGAGCGCCTCACGTTTATGTGTTTTTCGCAAATACCTTTTACACCAGTGATGTCGTTACATATACTATTGCTATTACCGCAATTGGCTTGATTGATACCACTTTAAGAATGTGTAAAGACTAAGATGATTCTCTAGAAAGAAAAGATATTGATCTTTTGCTTTTTTGTTACAAGTCGGTAATTAGTATTTGGTTATTGCAGCGCGATTAACGACTTGGACTTCAAGGTGTACACGTACCGTGGCTACGGGCGCGAGTTCATGAAGTCCTGCCGCACCAGCCCCGACGTCTATATCCAGCTCGCTCTCCAGTATGCTTACTACAAGTAAGTTCAATTTGACTTGCAACTACATAATACATGCGTGTACGTATATATTTTCTTCTGTATCTACTAATACATTGCAGACTTGCACTATTAGCGACTAGGATGAAGGTGTGAGTGTTTGAATTTTGTGAATTAAACAATCTATCTATCTATCTATAACCTCACGCCAGATCCCTTGCGGGGTAGGCAGAGAGTACAGAGTTCCAACAGGTTCTTTCCTTACATACCTCTCTGGCTTCCTCGACTCTCATAGTTCGTCTCATACACGCTCGCCGGTTACGGAGACTCTTCACTTTTCCATCAGATAAGACTCGGTTTATTTGGTCGTGGTAAGATAGTCTAGGTCTTCCCCGGTACCTGCATCCTTCCACTTTCACATTGTATATCTGTTTTGTCATTCTTTCCTCTGGCATTCTTTCTATATGCCCGAACCAACGGAGCATGCCCTTTCTCATCTTTACACCGATACTATCTTTCATACCTACTCGCTGTCTTACTATGCTGTTGCTAATGCGGTCGGTCAGCTTCACTCCGCACATCTTCCGCAGAGCTCGGATTTCTACCGCAGTGAATTAAACAATCTATACATTAAGCGGTATATCAATGATTGTTAATATGTTTGATGAAGATTTATATAGCAGAGGTTTGGGGTCCAACATAAATGAAAAAAAATATCCTAAAAGCTTTAATACTAAGGGCTTTTCATTAGCACATTAATAATCTGATTATCTATCTATATCATTACGCCAAATACATTGCGCGGTAGGCAGAGAGTACAAAGTTCCAACAGTTTCTTTCCTTACCGACACACTCCTTCTACAATCCTTACATACTGATGAAGTAACATAATCCACTTTCTTGTCTAGGATGCGCCCAGACAATTAAACCTTCTTATTTTTTGTTCAGAATGTACGGGTATCTTGTAACAACCTACGAGTCGGCCTCCCTGCGGCGTTTCCGGGTCGGGCGCGTGGATAACATCAGGTCTGCCCACGGAGCCGCCCTCGCGTGGGCAGCAGCTATGTGCACGGCTGAGACCCCGCCCCTGAACGATAGTTCTGACGACGGCCAGAAGAAGGTCTCTTTCAATTTGTATGGGGTGAGAATTTGTATTTATTGACACAAAAGCCTGTACTGTGTTTGAAGAGTCCAAATAATGGCATAATTGGAAGGAGGCTTGGATCTAATAGCCGGTAAGTATTTTCTGTTGATGATGATTCTGATAATAAAGATGTAACTCGTGAAGAATGGTAAGTCGAAGGTAAATGGCGGAACTTCTCCTGCATTGTTTTGCAATGGATTTTCACCAAGTAACCCATATAACGCGACTCCGATTTTAGAAATTAGGAGGAATAAGAGGTTCCTATAGATAATAAAGGTAATCATGATTCCCTTTGATTTGTAGAATCGGGGTCGCGTTATTAAATCTCTCACAACGTGTCATTTACAAAAAGAGTTTGTCTTAAAACTTTTGTCATTACATATTTTCTTGGTCCGTCGTCATAAGAAGACTGTATTTTGACATTTTAGTATCTAATATTTGTGTAGATGACTTATTTCAGATCTCACTAAACCAGCGTATAAAATTTTTGAGTGAATTTTTCACTTATTGTCATTAAATGTCGATGATTCATGATAATTAAATTCTTATATAGCTTATCTAAAAAGTTTCTGCGGTTCATGCACTACAAATGTTTTCTGACTAGGATCCCCTATTCTCAACTATTAATGCGTTATGATTTGTTTAGCTTGGAGTCTAGGCGTATTTTGCTTATAAGTATGATGCTTTATGGCTTATGTAATAATAAGTTAGACTGTAACGACCTCACGAATGACATATGTTATGTTGTTCCGAGAACAAAGATGGTTCGTGGAGTTCGCGCACCCTGTTTGTTCTACACACCTAGGTGCAGAACTAACGCTGGTGTGCGGGTCACACTACGTCGGCTATTGGAAACATTTCCTGATGTTAACATCTTTGCCCACTCGGAGTATCAATTTCGCAAGATGATCATTAACAAACTTAGCTCGTCTGGAAGTAGGCATCTTTAGTTGTTGATTTTTTTTTCTGGTTTAATACATGCTGGTCGGCCAGCGCACATGACCCTTCTTTTCAACAGCATTTAATTTATTTCAGTGGACAAATTTGTGAGTTATATGTTTATCCAGTATCAATTTACCCGCTTTTTTTAAGTAACGCAGAACATGTAACTGTTTTTATTCCCTTATTAAAAAAAAAAATACTAATGATATTATATAGCCTATTTCTACTCGTTCAGGAACAAAAGAAACTAGAACTTTTTGAGGAAGCAGCCCGTAAGCAGACATCCATCATGGAAGCCAACATCCTGGGCAAAGGTATCGACAACCATCTTCTTGGTCTTCGAGAGGCTGCCAGAGAGACCCTGGGAGAACTGCCCCAAATCTTCTCCGGTGAAACTTACAAGAAGATGATCGAATACAAACTCAGTACAAGTCAGGTAAAAAATCTGTAGAAATTTGAATGACCAAAGCTAATTGTATTTGGCAGAACTTAATGGAGTTGGCAAAAGTATTGAGTCTTTGTTGAACATTGAAATATAACGGCCTTCTTCATAAGATCTGGAAATCTACTTGTTTAACAGTAGTTTGTCAATAGAAGAGTTTTTACAAAACATATTCTCAAAATAGGTCGATGAGCGACGCTTAAACATTGCATCCTGATATTAATCTATTGTCACTTGTACCGATCTCAATCTAACATAAACGTGAACGAACACATGTCCAAAAACTAATAGCTCAACATGCGTTTATAAACATAACATTTCTATGCACAATAGCCCAGATCGAAACAAATATTGATGGGTCAAATAAAACTTGTCTCGTGCGGGGATCGAAGCGACTTAATCTCTAACCACTAGACTAAATCGTCCAACTAATCTCCGTCATCCGTCACACACAAGTAGGGAAACTTTAAAAAAAGGAAATATATGTTTAGTTTATTAACAAACGTGTCTTACCCAGGTCGCCACAACCACAGACGGCACCTTCATGGGCTACGGCGCGGTCTGCTTAGACGGCTACGGGTGCAGCTACAACCCCAAGAAGGAAAGCGTCATCTTCTGCATCTCCTCGTTCGTGTCGTCCAGCGTGACCAACACGGAAGCCTTCCGCCAGTCACTGGAAGAAGCCCTGGACAGCATGAAGCTCATGTTTCAAGCGAGGAAGGTGGAAACTTAAGCTGAAGTAAAGTCGATTTTTCGTTAATTATTCACAGTCATAGCCTGCGGTCTTCTTGGCTTTAGATGTCAGACGGAATGATTGCAGTATTTGTCGTATTTCGGATTATTTTTTTGTTTGATAAGGACATGACGTCTAAAGAAAATGACGTATTTAGAAAATGTTAAAAAAATGGGTAAAATATATATGTGTGCATTTAAAACGCTGTAGGCATACCAGCGTGAAATGTAATTACACATTTATATACACTGTATTATAAAATAATAACATATATCACGTTCTAAATGATATTATTATATATAATTATGGACTTTATTTAATGATTTTAAAATATTATATATATAAATATATATAGATATTATTTACAGATAATTCAATATCGTAAAAATATAACATGTCAATTTATTATAATATATACATTTTATAAAATATGCGCACATTGAGCTATTTTAAGGAAACTAAAACATATCAGTCGATGACTAAAATTATTGAACTACATGAATTAATTAAAAAATATTCCTACTTATTGAAATGTAATATTGTAATTTGTATGTTATTGTAGCAATGTCTTATCAATGCAATTAAAATTTAAGATATTAATGTTTAATATAACCTATATAATTACATCAAAACATATTATAGTTATAACATAATCGTCCATTTATATAATATAATGGACGCTAAGAAATTTAACATTACTAGTAGTTATGGATGTTTTATCAAACGTTGCCGTTTTTCAAGTCTTATGCCGATTAGTTTTTAGCGGCTTTGCCGTAAATTTAGTAGTTTATTCAACTATTGTTATAATCATATTATTGATTATTTTTTACGCCCACTAAACAGAACACTATTATATCTCCTTTGACTGATACTATGATGAACAGTAAAAATTGGGCAGTTGTTGTTAATAGTCCGTAATATGTAGGACAGCTTTTCGTTATTGTAGCTTGTATTTTTATAAAAAAGCCTGTGACTTAATGATTCCTACAGCTAAGTAACTCTACGTATCAGCACAACTTATGTAGCTTAGCTTACAAGCTCTTGTATGCCAACCTAAGCCATTAGAAGTAGGGACACTACATGGTTTTTCAAAAAAATGTTGGTACAATTTTCGTTGGCACTTATAGGTACTTTAAATATCCCTGGAGCATCATGGCAATTTGAAATGAAGGCTCAAAATTGTATGTAGTTACGTACCTAATTACAGCCCTTTCAAACTTTGGCTCGTGATCCTATGAAAAGATGGCTTCAACAAGTCGCTAATTTAAAATTACTTAAGTAAATAAATTCTGCAATAAGGCCGAGTAAAGGCACTGAAATCTAGACCTTCAAATATTGAATCAACATTTTTTTAAATAACTATTCTTAGCCAATGAAGTTATAGTGAGTTGACCTTTTAGAGTTTTATACACTAAGTATTTATACATTTGTTGATGTTCTATTTCATATAATGTTTGTCCCAATTAGGTATTTCGATAACACTAACTAAATACCTAATAAAATGGGTTTTAAGTAGTTAACTCTAAGTATAACTATACTGTGCTTTCTTATACATAAGTTATTGTCGTGTTTAAAGTACCAACTCTTCTACTAAATTAGTATAAATAATTAACAAAAAAAAATACAAACTCAAATATAGATCAAATCTAAATGTAAATCCCTTTTGAGACAAAGTATTTATTATCCAAAGATAATCTACCCCAAGTCTATAAGTAACTTAAGGCTTCGAAAACTTCAGATATCTCAAAAGCCGATACGATAGGCATTCGTAGGTAAGATATAAAAGTAATGAATATCTAATTAAGTACACATTTCATAAAAAATATATTATTAGGATATTAAATCCCGATTGAAATTGTATTTAAAATGTTACTTCGAAGTTAATTGCACATGAAAAAATACGGGTAATTCACACCTCTGCTCAAATAACTTAACCACTTAGCCAAATCTGCTTAATAAAGCTCTTATACTAATTGACAAATAACTCATAGCTTAAGCCGGAGGGTCTAGAAGTACAAAATTGTTCCTACACAATGTAGGTAAGCATTAATAAGCAACCAAAAGGATATTTGAAAATTCATCCCCTACGGGGGTTAAATAGGAGGTTAAAGATTATCCATGGAGAATCACTTCAGTCATATAGCAAATACAGTTTACATATTCGTCAAGTTCGTTAGCTTTCGAGTAAGTAGCTCCGTTTTCTTTATCACTATACTAGGTGTAACATAATAGACGCATATTTATGTTTTTGTATATGACTATTTTGTTGCCTACTATTTGAGCGGAAGTGCGAATTGTTTTTAATACGATTAAATTATACAATATTGATGTCCTAGAATCGAACGATATTAAAATTGTAGTATTATAGGGAAATATTATTTCGGCAATCGGTACTATATGACAGTATCGTTACTATGTAAAAGTGATTAACATTTCAACAGCCTCCGGTTAATGAAAGTATTATTCGGATTTTATCACGGTTTGTTTATGACTGTAAGTTCCCAATGTTTCGACTACTTTACAGGACTCATAGCTACTAGAAGAACTGAGGCGATGGACGTCCACGTCTCATGGTTATTTCGGGATATCTTTAAACTTCTAAGTTGTTTTGTTGGCCGATATTCCTAAGAAGAATTAGCTCACAGTGTCTTGAGCCTATGCTTCTTAACAAACTAACAATTAAGGTCCATCCAAAATATGTAATGATAAAAACTAAAGTGCACAGATTGTATACAGATATACAGTTTTTTCGATTTAGCGCAGTGGTTAAGAGCTGAAGCCGCTCCGCCCACTGTGTCTAATAATCGCAGGTTCGATTCCCGCACGGGAAAAATCTTTGTGTGACCCATAATTATTTTTTTCGGTCTGGGTATTTGTGTATGTGTATTTTCATGTTTTTAAACGCACCCACGACACAGGAATCAATCCTAGTGTGGGGCTATGTTATTAAAAAAAAGTGATAATAATATCTTTCATTCTAAAAACTAGAGGTTATCGTTACTCAAGAAAATCTTCATAGTTTTGCATGTAACACAATAGGTACCGATAGCAATGGAGGTCCTTGGCCTTCAAGGAGCGAGAGGTCCTTGAATTATATCACGTAAGGGTCAACCCGCCCTTAGAAGCTGAAAAGAAAGAGCCTAACCCAGATTCCATTGTATTTTATTTGAATAATCTTAATGAAGGTTTTGGGACTTTTCTATAGGCTGAAATTTATAAGAAGTAAGGGTTTTATTCGAAAAAGGTCTAAAATAGCTTCACAATGAGAGATGTTAAGTGCGGCTTGCGCAACTACTCTCTGGGCATATTTTTTTTATTGACTATTGTTGAAGTTGAAAAAGTTGAGAACTGGCGTTGCCATGTATCTACCCAAATATTATTTTATGAGTGTTTATGCTAGTGAGTATAACAAAATTATTAGATATAAATTTAGTTTCAAAAGTATTAGACATTCATATAAATATGGTATTAGGTATAGGCGAAAAAGAAAGGGTTTAACTCGCTTCGCTTGTATTCGCTTTAAACTGAACTCGTTGAACAATAAGAACAATCAGCAAACCAAACGTAATTAAAATGATTATTAAGACAGATATAAATATAACTGACTGCCGCCTGCCAGGTCCTAGGTTCAAATCCTAGGTCGGAAAAATGAAGTTTTTCTAACGGAAACTTGCTAGTATGAGTCCGGAGTCTGGAATTGTGCCCGGTATATAACAATAGGCACGCCTCCTATTACATGGGACCTTAAATCTTCGGCGAAAGTGGGTGTACTCAGTACAGCTCTACCATCCCCACTTGGAGAACATAGGCGTGACGGCGTATTATATAAATATAAAATGAAGCATTAAAGAAAAACTAAATCTGAAATAATTATAATGATTCTTTCTTGTTATCCTAACATTCCTAATAATATCTACGGGTAACGATTGCCGAATTAATTAATTAAGTATAAAAATAAATTTTATAAAATAAATAAAAACATTGTTGTCAATGTAAGAATGAAAATGTCAATGCTGTGGTGATATTATACAAATTAGATTTGTAACATACCTACATGTATTTATTGAAATGATTATTTAATAACTTAAAATACTTTGCTAAATAGTATCTTCTAATCATTTCATTTTAATTGTTATTGTGTAATGTAAGTTTTGTATAATTTTTGGCTATTGCTATTTTGAACTATTCAATTTTATTAGTAGTTGTTAGTTAATGTTAGAAATAAGCGAAAATAATACATATCAAAATGTCAACTGTCATGTCTGACATGACCAAGAATATCAAAACATATCAAAGTTTTAGAATTAAGTCAATTAGTGTACTAAAATTATACCTACCTAATTTAAAATACATATCACTTGTTCTAAGAGTAGTTAGTAGAGTTGTAGAGTATTAAGATGAATTTATCAGTATTTTATGTTCTTTGTCATAGTCATATTTTTTTCTAATTATATTCGAGTAAAGACTACATATAAGTTATGGTACCTAATAAAAACCTGTAATAAAATATATCCATTTTATCTATCTTTGAATATGATATAAATATTTTTCGCTGTGAAACGTATTTTACATTTTAATAATTCATATTTCAATATGCGTATTTTACTTAATAAATATATTGTCAATGTTATGAATATCTTCAAGTTCATATTATTAATAGAATATTATTGGTATATACTGCACATGTACTTACCTATCGTTTGACTCCGATCTTGTGCTCGATATTTCCAAAATAGGTAATTACATAAATAACAGTAATAGAATTATTATTATAAGGGCTTGTTATGGAATGAAGCCACTGGGCATAGTTGACTATATAAATAATATATAACAAAAAATATTATTTACTTGTCGGTACTCGGGTACCTAATTATATGTTTTTAGTTTTCTCATTTAGTAATTTACTTATAAATCTGTATGTGATAGAATATTTAAATGTTATAAGTAGAGTAGAGGTATATCTTTATTATATAATATTGTGTATTGAATACGTATATAAATACTGAGTAAATACCTATTTTGTTCTACATAATTATTGAAATCAACGAATATTTTTTGCTAACAATTGTTTCCGCAATAATTGTACGCTATACAAAAATACGTATCCATTATTATCTATTGTATGTAATATTTTTAAGTTTTCATTATGGCCTTATTTTGCTGTAGTTCGACATCTGTTAAACGGGTAAAACCAACCTTGTTTTTGTTAAAATAATAATTTTGCAGGGAAATAATAATGTAGAATTTAACAGATCACGTTATCGAAGTAAATATTACGTTTATCATAACAAATCTTTAGATAAATGTCTACTACGTATTGAGAGTTAAAAATAATAGGTGTAATGTTCAAGAGTATTGGAATCGTGTTCCCGAATTGCTAGGCTAATTATTATTGTCGAAATAATTCGGAGTACGGAACTCTGTTCTATTAACCTGTCAATGTAAGCCCCATTCACAGTACAGCGCAGCTGTGGGTTTTGCTGGAGAGCAAACCAAAATGTATAAAAGTGTGGGCTTGCTGCGAATCTGTATTAACGTGCATATTTTTAAATAGTCACGGATTTCCCTTATCGTTTGGCTTGCACGAGTTCATAGTTATAACACGCGTAGGACTTTTGAGAGAATTGTTGTGTAGTTCGCCTGCCGAGATATACTCCAAATTTAGGAACATTGACAATGAACTGGCAACAGGCAAAGCAGGAACGAACAGCAAGCAAAGCAGGTACGAACAGCAAGCTCGTGATCCACGAAGAGTAATCTGAAATGAATTTTTTTTGGTAAAATAAATGACATATCAGACATGCACTTGCGATCACAACTAAGTAAATTATGTCCTAAAACTTGACAGGTTTTGGCAAAGCAGTGTTCAATAAATGCAGAGCAGCTCTGTGTAATGAATGGAGAGCTTTAATTTGTAGAAGTAGGTATTGTATGATGTGTCTTTGCCTTTTATAAACATTTTCATAAATGTTCAAAAATATATATCATAATTTAAAATAAAAACATTAATAATTACTTACCTAAATATTCATAGTTCATCATATTGCTGTTGTGAGAACTAAAACAAATAACCAACGTACTCATTAAACCGGATAAATAAACCTTACACGACTAATTATAAATTAAAACTGATGTACATATATAGTATATAAATTACATACCTGAGGTTGTCAGCTACAATATGAGTAGTCAATCATTTTAAAAAGTCACATGCGGGTAGTTGACTGAACAGATTAAAAATAAAACTTTCTCCCTCCGCCCTATTGCGCATATCGAAAATATTTATATCATTGCAAAATACATTATTTGAAAAAGTATTAACCTCTTATGAAAATGTAATAGGTAATGTCAAGTTTACTTTGCAAATTTTTATCGATTGCAATAAACTCACTGAAAACATTATTTAGTGTTAAGAATTTTAAAATCAACATAAACAACATAAACATTCAACGGACTATAAATTCGTAATATTAAAAGCATGCTTATAGTTGAATAAACACCTGACACCATATAAGAAGCTAGTACATACCTAGTCCAGTCCAAGTTTGTAATTAGATGTTCACAACCAGCGATGATATTTTTTCATTTCGCTACTGGTCAGCAACCCAGAATATTTATGGATTTATTAGTGACCCAAGTACTCTGGTTATTTATGAAGATATTACGTACTTTCTTGTTTTGCAAATTTGTATGTTTTTAGATTTTGGTCGCTGGCCGTACCTCGCTGTGCAACACCTTAACTATATTCCAGTATTACATTACATTATATATTATTTTGACGCTATTATGCATGGTGAACATTTATTTAGAAAAAAAAACAAAATAGAGATGTAGATAAAATGTAAGAGCTTTTTCTATTAATTAATATTTTACTATGCAATATCTTCTTTCCTTCAATATTGTTATTTTGCTAACGTAATATACCAATTAAACTTTTAATTAGATGTTTGTTGAATGTATAGAAGTCACTAGTACCTGTAAACTAGGCCACAAGACACACGTGACATCAGTATTATGTCCATTTTTAAGTAAAATATACTATAGAACGGACTGACCAATCTGCAGACAGTCTAGTTAGTACTCTTAGTACGTACGCGCTGTTCTATAACAATTCATAATTTATTAATAAACGACTGAACTACACGATCGGCCGCATGAGAATTCTCTAACCGAACAAAAAAACCATCATACATCGTTAATGCAACGAGAACGCCCGCGCATTCCCCTAATCGCTTGCAGTGTGTTTTACACGAGTAACAATACTGGAAGAATGTGTGTAACGATAGAACTAACACACTAGCAGAACATTATACAACTTTAATGTATAAGCGATTAGGGGACAGGATGAGGCACGTCTAGAATAAAACGAATGTGTTAAACGCTCCAGAAGTGTGTTACGTAGCTGATAAAGTGTGTCGTGCCATTATTGTAATCGAAACATATCAGTAGTATAAGTGTATCCATGTCAATTCAATGTTGCTCTCAATAAATTCCATTGGGAAATATAGTTTTATTTAAGAACTAGCCTAGTAAGAACCCGCAACTTCGTTCGTGTTATTTTCAGGCGTGTATTTTACACCCTAAGAATAAAAACCACGGAATAAAACTTATTGAAAAAATAAGAGGTACACACGATGAAAACAACAAAAGTAATTGACGCATTAGACCACGCTCTAAAGTCCAAATGGCGCTGTGCTGGCCATGTTGCTAGAATGCGAAACAACAAATGAACCAAATAGTGTCTTCCTGGAAAGGCCCCAAGGGCAAAAAAAAGAAAGGGAGACCAAAAGCTAGGTGGTCCGACTAAATTCTGAGAACAGCATCAAATTGGTTATAAATAACACAAAAAAAGAGAAAAATGGAATAGGTGGAAGAGGGCTTCACTCAGAAGGGGTCCTGAACTATTCTAATAAACAAACCAATGTTACAATTAATGATTTCTTGTTTAAAACATAAATGTGTTTTGTAAAGGTTCTTTTTTAGTTTAGGAATAACATTTTTTTTGGGATTAAGGTACCGGGGAAGACCTAGACTATCTTACCATGACCAAATAGACCGGGTCTTATCTGAAGGACAAGTCAGGAGTCTTCGTAACCGGCGAGCGTGTATGAGACGGACTATGAGAGTAGAGGAAGCCAGAGAGGTATGCAAGGAAAGAGCCTGTTGGAACTCTGTACTCTCTGCCTACCCCGTAAGGGATCTGGCGTGATGATATAGATAGATTTTTTTTGTTTATTTATTTTACACACTTAAGCCTTTTTTAGACACAGGGTATCCTCTCCTTCCCCTGGATAAATCTATTTCCTTGCCGATTTAGATCATTCTGTTTAGCGGTTTAACCGTGAAAAGGTAACAGAGAAACAGTTAATTTCGAATTTATAATATGAGTATGGATATCTTTATCCTAGGCCTTATCGCATGACTATGGTTTTCTACATCTTTTATATTTAATCTAAATAAAATTTGTTAATTTTGATTAGTAGTGTGGATTAACTACATCATCACACCAGACCTCCTTCGGGCTAAATAGGGAGTAGAGTTAAAATAGTCCACTCTCATGGCAATTATTCAAAAAGAGAGGAGGCCCCCCTTTCTTGGTTCAATTCATATACATACTAGTTGGTTTAACACTTCTAATCGCTGGTATGATCCCGTAGGAGACAAATCTTTGGTGAGTATTTGCAAATGTGACTTTAATTTCGTTTGTAAACACACGATAGATTCCAAGTGTGGGGCAACGTTGTTTTTTGGAAAGAAAAAATATAGCTTCAAAAAGAGACAGGTAGAATAATATGTTTAGTAAATAAAACATTTTATATAATCCATGATCATTTATTATAAGTTTATATTTCATTCAGATGATAAATACTTAAAATATAATCTTCTATTTCATACAGAGTAAAGCTTTTTGACTTCATGATTGAAACGGTTTATGAAATGCATAGATGTTTAAAATATATGTAAGTTTAAAAACCTGACAAGACTAAAATTTAAAATCAGAGTAAGCAGAAGCAGTCTCGCTCATATAATTCACGGGCAGGCGCCGGAGCAACCGGTGTCTAGAAGTAGCTTATCATATAAGCTTTTTTGTGTGACACCGGACAAGAGAGCGCGCATGCAACCACTATGCACCAGCCAGATGGGCAAGGGGCATCTAGCTCAAGGGCACCACAAGGAGGAACGACCTCGGCTTGGGCAGTCGCTATGGGCGAGGGCGTATACTAGGTGTCTCGCCGTGGTGCTCTGCACCGGCCCGCGGGCAAGGGATTCTTCGACCTCGACGGCGAGGTCGGTGTCTGATTCTGTATGCGGTATCTGTGTCCGAAAGAAGGGAAGTAAGGGCATCGGTCGGGTCCGTAAGAATATGCCGCGGACGGCAACAGCGGCTGATAGGACTGGAGTCAGGTGGATAGTCGGCGGCGGCTACGATTAGGGGGTTCGACTTGTTGGACGCGTTCGCGAAATAGCGGGTCGTCGCCTTTTTAATATAAGCGCGAATAGGTTCGAGACCGATATCAGAATGGAGATCAATGTTCCACATGTACCACGGGGCAACGACGGCTTTGCGGAGAAATCGGGACTATTTATATTATATAAGCTCGTATTTATTGGCAAACAAATGTCTCGCGGTACGTGTCGTTTGAAATGGGGCGGGAATTCGAGCGATGTACCTCGACAAATATCCCGCTACCTATTACGTCCGAATTTATTTAGTCGGTTGCAGCAAGTCCCACGAGGTTTTTAATATGTCGTTTGTCCATATTGTTGTGCAACACACGGCTACACTCTGTGACATCTTCCTCAACTTTCCCTTCCTCTCCTTCTTGATCCTCAACATAAAATACGCGGCGCCAAGTAACAGCCCGCGGGTTGATGTCAACTAGACGAGCGACGTCTCTTAGCATCGCTCGACTATAGTGCGACCACGGTCTTTTGGCACGTGCATGAGGGCGTTGGTGTAAAATTAGGGTTATAATTTAGTAAATGGGTAATGGTAATCCTAAGTCGGACAAATGTAGTTTTTCTAACGAAAAATTCCCAGTATGAGTCTGGAACTGTGCCCGGTATATGGCAATAGGCTCGCCCCCTATTACATGGGACTTAACATCGTTGGCGAATTGTGGGTGTACTCAGTACACCTCTGCCTCCCCCGCTTGGGGAATAATGGGGTGACGGTGCGTGTGTGTTTAATTTAGTAAAATTTAAAAAAAAACTAGGCTAATTACTCGAACAGCGAACGGCAACTCTGCGACTCTCATGAGGTTACATTTAATTAGATTACAGCGTTACTTCCCATAGATATAGTGTACTGTATCTATGTTACTTTCGATTTTGACCGCGGGCCAATAGATCCTTGTCGGTCTGTACATTTGTCGTCAGCATTTGACCCCTATTAATACGAAGGCTTTATTGATGACCTGTTCATGGAATTTTTCATATTACATAACTTTATACAACTGACTTCTGCCAATAAAACTGTTTTAATATCAGCCCATTTGCATGACGGTAAAAAGAAATCTTTCGTTTAAACCAGCTTTTTTAGTCGGTCATTAAATAGTTTAGACATTTAATTTCAAATTCATGTATATTCGTGGATAACTTAAGTACCTTTACTTTTCACCATTCAAAATTAGATATCATCACAATATAAAACAATAACACAGGCCTACCCCTTAGAAATAAGGTGACACTTTACAAAACTTGCGTACGACCCATCATGACTTATGCGTGTGTGGTGTTCGGGCACTCGCCCCCTCTCACATTGATAAACTCCAAGCGGTTCAAAACCGCTTCCTCTGTAAAGCCGTTGGAGCCCCATGGTTTTTACGGAATGTCGACCTCCACTCCGATCTCGGTCTCGAACCTATTCGCGCCTATATTAAAAAGGCGACAACTCGACACTTCGCGAACGCATCTCCCATGCGAATCCGTTAATCATAGTCGCCGCCGACTACGATCCCCCCGACCCCAGCCGCCCCCCGCGACATGTTCTCACCGATCCCCCCGATGCTTTGTCATCCCTTCTTTTCGCTCCGAATACGGGCGGCGACGACTACGACGAAGTCGTAGATCCCCTCCCCTAGCCGGCGGTTGACCGGTGCACTTAGTATAGTGCACCCCCTCACCCCGCAGCGACTGTCCCAACCGAAGCCGCCTCTTTAAGGCGCCCTCCAGTATGTCGCCTCTTCCCCTTCTGGCTCGAGCGTAGTGGTTGCACGCTCGCCCTTAAGTCCAGTGAAGCTGTAAAGGCCTCGCCGCCAGCAGCGTACGTCACTCACAACGCAGGCCTACAAAAACATTTTTTTTTCTGATGCAGCTCTGTTTTTTCCTATGGTCGATAAAGTAGGTAATGTACAATATATTGTCATACGTTATTTTTACTCATCAGCTCTAGTTTACCTTCTTCCCTCATTTAATTTTTCTCCCGGTCTTTTTTGTAAATAGTCATTATTACAATAACATCGATAAAGTTTATGTTACTATATCATTATGGCTAGTACGTCCAGATGTTGTGTTAACAATCCTGATACATTTTATTGTTTGTGGTGATTATCTAAATATAAAAGATCAGCGTAAATCGATAACAGACACTGAGAATCGTCTGTATTTTGCTTACTTCGGTATTGAAATTCGACACCAAGATAAAGTGTGGGCGCCTCATAGTGTATGTAAACTATGCGTTAAACATTTGCCACAATGGGGGAAAGGGACACGTAAGTCTTTAAAGTTTGGGGTGCCTATGATATGGCGAGAACAAAAACATCATTATGACGACTGCTACTTTTGTATGACTAATATAGTGGGCATCAACAAAAACAATCGCCGTAAATGAAAATACCCTAATGTTTCTTCAGCACAAAGACCTACTCCGCATTCAGAAAATGTTGCAATACCAGCTTTTCACCAGGTAGTGCAGCAATCGCAGGAGGAAAAAGCTGAAACACCTATTTCTTCTCAAGTAGTTTGAATACTGCGGAAACATCAAATCCTAAGCCATTTTCGCAGAATGAGCTTAATGACCTCATCAGAGACTTAGATCTTTCTAAGGAACGTGCTGAGCTACTAGCGTGCAGATTAAAAGAAAAAAATTGCCTTTCCTCAGATGTTCGAGTGTCTACATATCGCACGAGAGAACGACGCTTATTACAGTTTTTATTATCTGATAAACATTTTGTGTATTGCTATAATGTGAGTGGTTTGCTGATATTCATGGGTTTGACGATCTATCAAATTAAAGCAGTTCTACATAATGGAAATAAATATGCTCCCGTTTCAATTGCTCACTCAACATCTGTGAATGACGAATATGGGGTAATTTCAATTCATTTACAGAAAATAACATATTTTGAACATAACTGGGTGATCTGCGTTGACTTGAAGATGGTTAATTTTTTATTGGGTCAACAGAGTGGTTATACTAAATACCCATGCTTTATTTGTCTCTGGGACAGTCAAGCCAAATCACACCAAGGTACTCAAAAAAAATGGCCTGTGAGAGATGCTCTTGTTGTCGGAGAAAGAAATGTTATGAATGAACCGTTAGTTTCAAGAGAAAAAAATCAATCTTCCGCCATTGCATATAAAATTAGGACTGATGAAACAGTTTGTAAAGGCTCTCGACAGAATGGTCAATTTTTTCAGTTTATTTCAAAGAAATTTCCTGGATTAAGTACTGAAAAACTAAAAGCAGGTATCTTTGATGGACCTCAAATACGTCAGTTAATGAAAGACACCACTAATTTTGAGACTTCTATGAATGATCTGGAAAGGCTTGCGTGGAAATCTTTTGTAGCAGTTGCACAAAATTTCGTCGGAAATCATAAGGCTGATAACTATGTAGAATTCGTAGAAGAAATGCTGGTTAGTTTCAAAAATTTAGGCTGTATGATGAGTATAAACTTACACTATCTCAATAGTCATCTAGATCAATTTCTACACAATTTAGGAGATTTAAGCGAAGAACAAGGAGAACGTTTCCACCAAGACATAAAAACGATGGAGAATAGATACCAAGAAAGGTGGGACACCCATATGATGGCCGACTATTGCTGGGGAATCATGCGAGATTGCCCACGTCAGTCTCATTCTAGAAAATCACTTAAAACGCAATTTCTTGATGTTACTATCTATCTATATATATCATCACGCCAGCTCCCTCGCGGGGTAGGCAGAGAGTACAGAGTTCCAACAGGTTCTTTCCTTACATACCTCTCTGGCTTCCTCCACTCTCATAGTTCGTCTCATACACACTCGCCGGTTACGGAGACTCTTGACTTGCCCTTCTTGATGTTTAATACCAATAAAATATAATTTTTGTCTGAAAACTGTATTATTTATATATTTTGGGAACTCGAGCTGATAGAAAAAAACCGGTATCATTTTTGATATCACCATGTAAGACATACTTAAAATCAGGTCTAAAATCCCCGGCACCAAAATCGTTGTAGGCCTGTGTAATGATTAAAACAATTCAGCGCATGTTTGTTGGTAAGTTACAAAAATAATTACACCAAATATACACATACAATTATACCTAAAACATTAACTATTATGTTACACAACTTGGTACGTTTACAAAAATTTATCAAATTTGTTTTTTATTTCGTTTTCGTCACATTTTTATAAAAAAAGCTACCTAACATTGTCTAAGACCCTCTAAAAGTATATAAATAAATACATCTGCGCATAAATGCTACCAAAATATTAGCTCTATATATAGTTATAGTTCTTCGTTATTTCCTTAGGAACCACGAGTCCTTGTCTGTATTAAAGCAAAATAATTGAGCTCAATGCTCCTGCGTCTCCATAACGTGTTTATTAATACATTGAGATGTGGCACACGTTATTTTTAGCGCATTGTTTAAAGCCCATTTTGAGACGGACATTAACACTAACGTGAACGCAGGTGGGACTTTTCTCACCTGCGTTAACGTTAGTGTTAACGCATTTATTTAATGGCCATAAGGTCTGTTAATCGCTTTCTGTGCCTATTATAGGCGACAGATAATAATCAACAATTTTACAGCATATAATGGCACCGCGAGTCTAATTTTCTCTTACAAAATAAATCACTATCTGCTTTAAACAATATTTCTAAGAAATATATTTGTATATATTCTCCAATTCCATCTTTATTAGATCTCTCTATTTTTCACTTTTTTCTTTGCATAAGAACCTGTTTTTACAAATTTTATAGCGCAAAGCTAAGTGTTTTTCGGCACGATTTAAACATGAGTTAAAATGTAAACGTTAGCTTTAACCTTTAACGGCTTAGGTCTATCAGACTTAATTATGCAGGCCCTCGCGTTGATCGCATGCTTTTTATACCCCAGTGAACACATGACATAAATATGATGTCATATATAGGTCACATAGAGATCATAACATTATTACGTCTATATGACATAATAATGACGCATATTGATGACTTCAATATGATGTCATGCTGCATGACATATTATGACATCATATTGATATAATACTTTATTCATATATGATGTCATCTTAATGACTTGTTGTTACGTCTATAGTACGTAATATGTTTATCATCCTGAGACATAGTCATGTCAAATGTAAATCGGGGATATAAATATTGGCAAAACCCATTTATTGTTAAAAATACTACGTTCCAAACATGATTTTATTTTAAGTCTGTTGTCTTTTTAATAATCACTAATTTGAATGTATCAATCAAGAAATTACAAAAAGGAAGGACTCCAAAAAAATCTCATTCAATCGGCAAATTAATAAAAATCGCGGGGCGTTTTGGCGGAAAATCTAAGAGTGATGTCATTTGTTTTAATTTCCCAAACTTGTGTTATTTCGAATAATAATGTGTAATGTTAGTGGAATATTAACCATTATGATTCTTATATGTGCATCAATGAAGGTAATTGTAACAAAGTGATAAAATGAGCCTTTTTGGTTTCCCTCAAAACGGCTGTCCCAATTGGTATGTAAAGTATCCATCGCTTTACCATCGAGGATGGGGTAATCATCAATTTCATTATCATCGTTTCCATCAATTCATCATATCTATAAAGAATACCACCTATGACTAGGCTGTATTGGCTAGATCCCTTTGCCTTCCCCAGAAGAGGAAAAATTTAAAAAAAGAAACACCTTGGAATCGATAAATTGAGAATCGATCTATGGCCTTGATTTAATAGAGAATCGATTCTTACGCGTTCGGTTCGAATCGATTCAAAAATAGTTTTTTTTTTTAAATGAATCCATGCCTATTCGACGGCTTTTGAAATCGATTTACTGAATAGCAACTTTATAACAGCTGACTGTTGTTCAGACCGATTTCAGAAATCGATATTTTACATCTAAAAATCAATATCTCGATTAAACGATTTCAAATCGACTTGCCTACTATAGGTACATACCTCTTGCGATTCTGTAGTAGGCATGACAATTCGTTTAAAGAAAAATCAATCGTTGGATCGATTCAAATTAAACGCGCTAGAATCTATTCTCGATTAAATCGAATATTAAAAGATCGATTCCTAATTAATCTATATGAAGTCGATTCTTATTAATCAGATGAGTTTTTTTGGATTCCTTCATTTTTATAATTACCTGATACGTTCAATTTGAAGATAATTAAAAAGACAATTGACTTAAACTCATATTTGGAACGTAGTATTTTAACAATAAACGTGTTTTGCCATTATTTATATCCCTGACTTACACAACATACTTAGGTAATATTTCCGATTACCATTTTTTTATGAATCGGGAATCGATCCGATACGAAGGTTTTCGGAATTAATCTACTGAATCAATTCAGTAGTTCAGATCGATCCAAAAAATCGATAATGTGGTTTGAATAAAAAAAGGATTTTTCAATTAATCGATTTTTAATTGACATGCCTAGTCTGTGGTACCTACTTAGCCATTTTGTGTTCTACAACTATTATTGTCATTAATTACTGCTTTAGTGATATCGAAAAGGAGTCTTTAATGAAACTGTAGAAAAAATATATAATTTTTGAAGAAAGAAATGCGCGGACGCGCATTGCGCAGTAGGGATTTCTGAAAAATAACTATTATTACTAATAATTAAAATCTCCCTAATATACTTAAACTTATTAATTAACCACGTTTTGATTGGTCTTGCTGAACGGTAATTGTACTTGACTATTATAATAATTAAAACTGACATCATAACCTAACATTAATGCAACTAAGTTTGTCCCGCCTGTTGCATATTTAATTTTTGAGATAAATAATTAAGTAGTAAGAAAGATGAGAAAGGGTATGCTCCGTTGGTTTTATATTTATTTCTAGATATAATTCTTAAGAAGTATCCGTCTTGGGACATTGCTGAGTTCTCGAAAACAGCAAGCAACTGGTTTTGTCTAGGGAATCTAGACCAGCTCGGTCTAGAATCTGGCCAATACAAAAGAAAGGAAAAAATCAAGAATGCAGTTAGATTGATAGCAGAAATGTCAAATTGTATGGATCAAGAAAAAAACTAGCAATATTGTCGATGCGAAACTTTGTTACTAATCAACAATAATTACCATTTGAAAAGTGATAATAATTATTGTTTTGCACCACATAGAATTTGAAATGAAAATAAATCTGATTTATTATTATGATTTTTAATATTTCATTTCTTATAAAATTTACGTAAGGCGAAATCATATTTATAGTGCGACAAGAATATTTTGGCCCGTGGATGACATTGACAGGGGGTGTTGGTGTGAAATTAGGGTTATCATTTCTTAAAATTTTTCTACTTCCAGATATTTCAACACGTGGGTCCGCACGGTTATTAATTAAATAAAAGAACTTTGGTCAATTTCATAGCGAGAGGTAACTGCGATTGTCATGAAGTGACATTTTACTTCATGACAGCGTTAGTTCCGATTTTGGCTGCAGGTTACAAGATGTAGCTGAAGGCTGAAGGCTGTAAGACATTCAGAAAGACTCCGACGTCACCCTTCTGTCGGCTCGATATCAGTAAAATTACAGTCATACAAGGATATTGTGGCCAGCGGCCAAAATCGAATCTAATGCTGTCATCAAGTAAAATGTCACTTCACAACAGTTGCACAGTTGCTGTTTGCTATAAAATTTACCCAAGTTCTTTTTATAAAAAAAATATTTCCCTGGAAGTTGGAAAATTCTACTGAATGATAACCCTAATTTTGCACCAAGCCTGTCAGTGTCATCCACGGGCCAAATATCCTTGTCGCACTATAAGTCATAGGTAAGTAAGACAACTGACATAACTATTATGTTAGAATTTGACATCATATGTACGTCATATACCTTACGTAAAAGTCTGACGTCAGGAAGAATTAAATCATTACTTATATGTGATGCATTTGTGACTTATATTTTACGTAAATCTGACCTTACATGACGTCATTCTTACATCAATTTGACGTAAGTTTTCACTGGGACTAACCAAGACCTATAGCATACAATCAATGATAGTAATAGGCAAAAAAGTTGTTATAGGTGTTTCTAAAGTGGCACGCTAAAATTAGGATAATTATCAAACTTTAATTTATAAAGGCATCGCCGCGGCGCGTCTGCAAGATGCATAACGACACCTTTGGTCTAGTGACTAGTGGTTTAAACGTAAACTCTGATCACTAGATCGAATAGTTGTGGGTTCAAACCACACACGAGAGAAATGTAGCCTATCCCAATCAAACTTTAAAACTTTTTGAACAAACCATCACCATTTTTAGATGTTTTAAGACGACAGTAATTTTGGAGACATCGAAATGAAAATGCTGTTAGCAGGAAATCGACGTTTTTATGTTGAGTCCAATAAAGTTTTAAAGTTGAATTGGAATATCTGTAGGTATATGTCTCAAAAATAATTTGTTTAGGTCGAGGTATTTATACAAGTGGAATTCATATTTAAAAATGCACCCAAGAGACAGGAATACCTAGCCCCTTAATATAGGTGCCTTTTTTAAGGGATCCTTTGTACTTATTTTTCATATCACATCATTGCGTACAATAATTAACATCGGATGGGCACTCATAGTATATAATATATCGCACCTTCGCTCAAATAGTGTCACAACTCAAAATTGTTTCTTTTTTTGATCAAGTTACTTAACCTGCATGGTTCGGAAACAGATAGTCTAGGTCTTCCCCCGCACACTTTCACATATCTGTTTTGATGATTTCATTTTTTCTGAAATTCTTTCTATATGCCCGAACCAATGGAGCATACCCTTTCTCATCTTTACACCGATACTATATTTCATACCTATTCGCTTTCTTATTACGCTGTTGTGAATCATGTAAGTCAAGAGTCTCCGTAACCGGCGAGCGTGTATGAGACGAACTATGAGAGTGGAGGAAGCCAGAAAGGTATGTCAGAAAAGAACCTGTTGGAACTCTGTACTCTCTGTCTACCCCGCAAGGAATCTGGCGTGATGATATAGTGGTAGTAGTAGTTTGGAAACACGCGAACTAACGCCGTAACAAAGCGGCCAAGAGTATGTAATATGCCATTTTATAGTAATTAAAAACCGTTAGTGTACCGTGCCGTTTAGTGAGAACCCTTACATTCAAAAATATAAAATAAGATTTTTGAGTTATATCCTCCGCTCATTTAGTGTCACTATTTGAGCGGAGGTGCGATATAGCGTATATTATTATGAAGGCTCAATTTCAGGCGAATAAAACGGGTCGTCGTGGCGATTTTTGTGGGAGGCCTATGTCTTCCAGTGAAAGTCGTTCGGGTGCTGATGAAAGATCATTAGTCTTCCCGGTGGAGCTACGTGATTAAGAATGCTGGCTCACATTTGCAGTCGTCGTCGGATTTTACCTGCAAAAATTCAAATTTATTATTTACCAAGGTTGTTGTAGGCAACGGCTTGATGCGTATGACACAAGTTGGTCGTCACGGAGATCTTTGGAGAAGGCAGTTATTCTGTCGGTGTGTGTGTGTGAATGATGTACGCTGTTGGCCGCGAGGCCTTTACAGCTTCACCGGACTTAAAGGCGAGCGTGCAACCACTACGCTCTAGCCAGCCAGAAGATCAAGAGGCGACATACTCGAGGGCGCCTCGAAGAGGCGCCCTCGGTTGGGACAGTCGCTGTAGGGGGACGGGTGCACTACTAAGTGCACCGGTCAACCGCCGGCTATGGGAGGGGATCTACTACTACGTCGTCGTCATCGCCCGTATTCTGAGCGGAAAGAAGGGATGACAAAGCATCGGGGGGGTCGGTGAGAATATGTCGCGGCCGGCGGTGGCGGCAGGGGTCGGGGGGGAGATCGTAGTCGGCGGTGGCTACGATTAACGGATTCGCCTGGGTAGATGCGTTCGCGAAGTGACGTGTTGACGCCTTTTTAATAAAGGCGCGAATAGGTTCGAGACCTAGATCGGAGTGGAGGTCGACGTTCCGTACGAACCAGGGGGCTCCTACGGCTTTACGGAGGAAGCGGTTTTGAACCACTTGGAGTTTATCGATGTGAGAGGGGGCCGAATGCCCGAACACAACACACGCATAAGTCATGATGGGTCGAACGCAAGTTTTGTAGAGTGTCACCTTATTTCTAAGGGACATTTTACTCCGCTTGCAGATTAACGAATGGAGACGACCGAGCACAAATGATGCTCGGTGACGGACCCGCTTGATGTGCGGGCCGAAGGACATGGTACTGTTTAGGGTGACCCCTAGATATTTGACCTCTTTGACCCAGGGAATGGGTCGGTCGAACATGGTCACTTGGCCGAGATTACTTCTAGGGCGGCGCAGGGAGTGGCGCGGGGTGGCACCTCTGGAGAAGAACACCGCAGCGCTCTTGTCCGGGTTCACCTCAATACGCCACTTCCTGAACCAATTCCCTAGGGAATTGGCGGATGCCTGAAGGTGTCTGGTAATGAAACCCTTATTCCTATGCGAGACGTAGAGAGCGGTATCATCCGAGAATAGGGCTAGATGCGCCTTACTCGAACGAGGAATGTCGTTCGAGTAAGGCTAAACAGGAGCGGAGAGAGAACTGAGCCCTGTGGGACTCCAGCACTGATGGAGTGGAAAGTGGAGCGCGTCATTACGACGCGATAACGGAAGGCGCGATTCGACAAGAAGTCTCGTAAGATGAGCACGAGTCTGTCCGGCACACCCAATTGGTAAGCTTGTAGATCAAGCTGTTGTGCCAGACTTTGTCGAATGCCTTCGCGACATCTAGGAAGAGGGCGCCCGTGTAGATGGGTTTGGGTCTATTGAGACCGGAGAGGATGTGCTCCGTGATGCGGTGCACTTGGTGGACGCAAGAGTGTTTGGCTCGAAAGCCAAACTGCTCGTCGATAAGGATACTCCTGGACGTTACGAAGTCTTTGAGCCTCGCCAGAAGTAGGCGCTCGTATATCTTGGCCAGGGAGTTGAGGAGACTGATAGGGCGGTAGCTCGCGGGGAGATTGCGAGGTTTGCCGGGCTTGGGAATGCCTATGACGTCCGCCTCCTTCCACTTAGCGGGGAAGGTGCAGTTCGCCATGGCGGCGTTCAATATGGCCACTAAGAGGCAGATGAGTTGGGCGGGCAGGCATTTCAGAACGCGATTCGAAATGCCGTCAGAGCCGGGGGCTTTTTTAGTTTTGAGACCCATAATTAGATCTTCGACCTCCGTTTGGGTGATAGGAGGTAAGGAATCGACGGGGGGGAGGGATGCCCTGCGTTCGACTTCCCTGTCGACCGCGTCGACGTGGGACTGGTCGACGGACTGAGAGCTGGGGGCGCACTGGCTCTCGAGGGAGTCGGCGAGAAGTATTCTGTCGGGGATGTCCGGCTTATGATTTATAATAAATACAATGGCAATAAATTCGCCGCCATTGAAATCTAACATCGTCACCGAAACGTGGGTGGACAACGTGACAATTTCTTTGTCTGTGGGTGTATGTGTTTGAGTGATATACGCTGTTGGCTGGCTTCACCGGACTTAAGGGCGTGCGTGCAACCACTACGCTCGAGCCAGAAGGGCAAGGGGCGACATACTCGAGGGCGCCGAGGAGGAACGGCCTCGGTTTGGACAGTCGCTACGGGGGGAGGGGGTGTAATTAGTGCACCGGTCGGCGGACTAGGGGATCTACGACTTCGTCGTCGTCGTCCGTATCCGGAGCGGAAAGAAGCGATGTCAAAGCATCGGGGGGATCGATGTGACATCGGGGGGATCGGTGAGACATCGGGGGGATCAGTGAGCTTCTTTGTCTGTTTGGATGTTTGTTACTCATTTACGCAAAAAAGGCTGAACGA
This sequence comes from Phalera bucephala, assembly GCA_905147815.2. NCBI lineage: Eukaryota > Metazoa > Arthropoda > Insecta > Lepidoptera > Notodontidae > Phalera > Phalera bucephala. The sequence goes on along the minus strand of LR990614.1, from coordinate 38,283,794 downwards.
TGAATTAACACATAGGATACTTTTTATACAGGAAAAATATTAGGTTCCTGTCTAAAATTAATGCGGACGAAGTCGCGGACTAGTGATTTATAATAGACTTAACATTTTTCTAGAATAAGAATAGAAGTATCGTGTTAATCCACGTAATAAACTATCTGTGTGCCTAATTTCATCCAAATCCTTTCAGTCGTTTTTCCGTGACTGTGTAACAAACATTCAAACATCTAAATATCTAAACATCCAAACATTTAAAACAAACTTTCACATTTCTAATATAAGTAGGATTAGTAGAATATAATGCCAATAAATTTGTCGACATTGTTGGAACCAAACATCGTCACCGAAATGAGAGTGCATAACGTAGCAACTTTTTGTTCAGTATCATGTATAGTCTATTCCATTCACACTTTAAATCTTTTTGAATTTTTTTAGTTGTGATTGCTATCTGTAACAAGTGTAATATGAAGGCGAGTAGGTAGGCGACAGTACTTCCGAAGACATCCAAATGAAAATGCTGTTAGCAAGAAATCGACGTTTTTATGTTGAGTGAAAAAAGTTTTAAAATTTGATTGGATTAGACTATATATTTTTCTTTTGCTGTGTATAAATCACTCCTGGATTACATTCAGTTCACTCGCATAGCGAGGTACAGGGAAGTACTGTGCAGATTATTATCACGGCCTTTCGATGGCAATACAATATTATTGTACAATGGAGCTGGCCTGATGGAAGAGGCCAAAGAAATTTTTAAACCAAGCAAGATATCTCTATCGTGTTTTCGTTATAAAAGGTTGTTTTCAAAAAGTTCTTTTTAAATCTATATTTTTATCTATATCATCACCCCAGATCCTTTACAGGGTAAGCAGAGATGGTTCCAACAGGTACTTTCCTAACTTTTGGCGTCCTCCACCTAAAAGTACACATCACTGTAAAATTCACATGTTAGTTCTAGCGGTCTGTATAACAATTATAATTTAAAAAGATAGAGTGGAGAAAGCCAGAGTCCCCCACTCTGTCTTTTTAATTCATAACAGGGAATATGCGTGTATTTTTTATATTTTTATACGATAGATTACATCAATATATAACTACAAAAAAAAAATTAAGCGTCAAAAACCAAGAGCTAAGGGCAACAAAAAGTTTTGAAGATAGCAAATAGATAAGAGCACTTTAAACGCCCGTCATTTTGGCTCGCTTGGTGTGACGTCAAAGTCTATAATGACAATCAATTAGTGAACAGCTGTAGAAGTATTTTATTCTGTAATTTATTTTTATTTTGTATTTTGCGACTATTATACAATGGAACAACACTGTGTTGTGTCTAGGTGTAAAACTACAATAAGAAATGCACCCGATAGGTGCGGACATAAGGAGAAAGTGGTGTAAAATTAGAAAAAGAGACATGGTATCTCCATCAACTTGTTTATATTGCTGTGAAGATCACTTTAACGTAATAATTAACTTAAATAATTTAAACTAAAATTTTGTCTTTGTGTAAATCGACAACAAAAAATAACAATAAAACTAACTCAATAGCAAACATTGTTGACATTTGTATCGTAGACTTTGACGTCATATTCGATCTTACCAATAGCGTGGCGTTCCAGCTACTTTGAATTTCCCACTCATTTATTTTACTTTCAATAACTATTTTCTTAACAAAAAAGTCATGTTATTAAAAAAATATTGGTATAGACATTATTCTAATGCGATAGTGTAAAAAAAATGCTCCTTATTTGAATCACACGCATATTCCCTATTGTTATATTATTGTAATGGTCCTATAGCAGCGCGGTACGCACCAGCAGGAAGTGGTGCTGCGCGAGCGCGTGCGCGCGCGGCCGCAGCTCGGGGTCGTGCGTGAGGCACTGGCAGCAGAAGGCCTGGCCCTCGGCGGACAGCGCGCGCGGCGCCGCCGGGCGCCCGCCCATGCCCACCACGAACATGATCTGGTAGTTGCTGTCGTACTCGGAGAACGGCCGCTGTGGAAACCCTCTTGCATATTAACTACCGCACCTAAGCGCAGCTAACGCCAGCTATAGTCTATCGATTACGCTTATTTTATTCAAAATCAAATAGTTACAGACCAAATAAAATATCGTGGTGTAATTCTAGATATCGGCCCTTTTTTAGATTAGCGTTTTTTTATTTACCTAATGTGTCCCACTACTGTGCGAAGGCCTCTCCCTCTTTTTTCCGACGACCTCTATCTCCTGTTGATAATGGCCATTCTGTTCGATGCGCATCGAGGTCATCGCACCACCGCTTCCTGGGCCCGCCTCGGCGACGATGACCTTGTCGTGGGACCCATTCGATACACAGTTCGGCCCACTTATTTGCGTCCATTCGGTTCAGATGACCCGCCCAATTCTTTTATTATGTCGCAGTTTTAACTCCGACTTTTACAATTCGAGTCCTGGAGCGTAGCGATTAGCGTAACTACGTAAAAAAATAACGGAAAAATAGGACCGGAGAAAACGGCGACCGACTTCAATTTATATTATATTATTGAAACGGACGTTCATACCTTTCCCGAGGCCATCTCTGTGACGACACATCCTAGCGACCAGATATCAGCTGCTCGGCCGTGTCCTGACGTTTTCATGAACACTTCTGGCGCCATGTATGCTGAAAACATTATAAATGTACACTTAACCAATAAGAGGTAACGAAGAAAGAAACCTGACAAATACACAACACACATGACAAATGCCTCGTTCATTTAATGGCGCATAAGGTCCTGATTTCAAATCGGCCAAAGTGTGTATGTAAAAAAATGAGGATGGCTATTCAAAATCTGGAATTGTAATCATTATATTGGCAATAGTCTCCCATCCACATTGAGGCCTAACATTACGGGGGGGTTTGTATCCACATGAGAGATGACACGCATAAGGGATAACAGGGGTGTCGCGTACACCCCTGTTATCCCTTATGCGTGTATAAAGTATTTTCATTCAGAGTACCACCTCAGTCACCCGTACACAGCACCCCTCTGTCACCACTTCACCCCTCTGCAACGATGGTTATTATTTATGGGTACCTACCTTGTGTACCGACGAAGCCCTGCAGTTCGCCCGGCGCAGTGGTATTGGCGCGTATCTTCACGGCGCACCCGAAGTCGCCCAGCTTCAGACAGTGCCCCTCGTTGGTCAGGAAAATATTCCCACCTGAAATTGGAAAATTGTGGTGGCTCATCTATTAAAGTGAACTTCTCAATTTCAACAATAGTGTACACATTTATCTTAAAAATATGGTGTTTTGTTTTAGTTTATAGTCACAATGAACCGGACGAAAGCTTCTACAGCCCAATTAGCATATTTACCCACCCACAGGTGGAATCTGGGTACATCAATTGTTCTCCTCAAGGAAGGTCATCGAGAAATGTGGAAAGACCTAACCTACCAATTAAATGCGTTAGGAGGCCCATTTAAAACTGTGATCATAAAAAACAGGTACGTATCTACTAAAATAAATGTGACTTTTGTTATTTTATAAAGACATAATTTGTGGTGAATTAAATATTTGTATCATTGATTTAATTATAGGGCATAGGTGGATGATGTTGACCTAAAATAACATAATAGGCTATTTTTCATTATCAATTTTCATTACAAGTAGAATGTAGGGTTATTATAATGCATTTTCTATTAGTCTTAATTGTTCATCAAATAATGTGTTGCATATATTATGAAGCACTAATTTTGCATCTAAAATCATATCTTTCATATAAAACTTCCTTTACAGAATTGCTGATGGTTGAGAAAATTAGAACACCCAAGTTAACCCATTCTTGTAAAGAAAGATGTGCGGTGATGTTATCTGTGGTGGGAATTTTTATACTAATGAATGAAAGAAAAATGTTTTTATTTCAATTTGTTTTTCAATTATAGCTGCATAATTATGGTGCGGTAACCTTGGTAGCAAAGTGGTACCATTACTGTGTGGTATACCAAACTGTATAATTTTGAATGTTTGTTGTTCAAATCAAATAAAATAGCATTTATTGTGGTCATAGGTTCCAAAGATGGTATGTGTTGTTGTTCTGATGAGGACTTACAAGTTTCCATTTAACAATACCAAATGACTTGCATTTGATTATTGATTTGTTATTCATAAATAAAACTTATTGATTTACCAATTACTTTTGTTTCATTTATATACATACCTGCCCCGCAGGGGATCTGGCTTGATGATGTTTTTATTATTTTATTTTCTTTATTAATTATTTAATTTAGATAGATACATAGATTATGTATCTATCTATGTATCTGTGTAGATAGATAGCTAGTAAAGATAAAAGATACATAGTAAATTAACTAAATTAAAAATTATACCTTTTAATTCACTATGTATATTTGCAAAACAAACTTTAAAATAAAAATTAAACACCGTCACGCCGGTATTCCCGGAGTGGGGGGCAGAAGGGCATAGGGGCAACTAGGTTCAGGGAGGACCGGCCTCGACTTGGGCTGTTGCTATGGGGGAAGGCATACATTAGGTGTCTCGCCGTGGTGAACATGAAAGAAACTTGTCCGCTGGCCAGTGCAGAGATGCACTGGCCAGCGGACAAGGGATTCTTCCACGTCGCCGGCAAGGTCGGTGTCTAATCCTGTGTGTGATATCGGTATCTGATAGGAGGGAAGTAAGGGCATTGTAAGGGTTGCTGAAAATATGGCGCGGGCAGCAATAACGGCTGATAGGAGGCGAGTCAAGTGCGTAGGCGGCAGCAGCTAAAAAGGGCTTTTATATAGGTGCGAATAGGTTCAAGGCTGAGATCGGAATGGTGCTAGGTTTAGTCTGGTTTTTCTTAAGTGGCCAATTTTATGAAAAAACATGGTGTGACAACTAAAGACACTAAAGTGGTCGGTTCGGACGAAGAGCAAGGATTGGTAAATTAATGAATGAATAAAATAAACTAATTTTGAACCAATTGTATTGCCTTAAGTTATCATACAATATTTTTATGTAAAAGTGACCACTTAAAAAAACAGACCATATATATATGTGTGGGACAAGTCTTTGTTTGTTTAGGTGTGGGTATAGGTTATTGTATTTGACATTCGTACGTTCTAAAACTTGGATCTTTGTTTAATGTTAATTAAAGTTGCCTTTTTTATATCTGGCCCTACTTATTTACTTAGTTTTCAATAGACACATACTTAAAACCATGTTATCAGCACATATAAATATATTTTTACCGAAATTGAATAAGTTGAAACGAATATTCGAAAAACCGATACTTAACCGAAATTAACAGATGTAAGATTATGAACGAATCCAGCGAAATCTCAAATTAAAAATAAAATTGCCGTAGACAACATTCCTTACGGCGTACCGAATACCATTTTGTAATTCCACGCGAAGGCTCGTCAAGGAAGCGTATTTATGTTTACTGCTTGTTATGACGTCACACGTTACTTGCGGGGAATCTCATGTGGCATAGCGAATAAAGGTCCTGCTGGTTTGCGTTTAAAAGCGCGTTTTAATAAAGTTTCTAGTATAGAGTTAAAATATAATAAGCGCGCGGTAATCAAGTAATGGAATTAAACAAACGGCTATTGGTATTTTTTTTTAAAAGCGCTTACAGTGCTTCAGCACAATAAGCGCCCGTGCGGACGGTGGGGCAAGCTGCAGTCCGAGTGATGCTAACTTACTTTCCTTTGTACTCTGTGCTGCGATCGATAGGTAAATTCATTATTCGTTCGCCGAACTTTATTCATTATTCGTTCATTCGGTCCAGCAAGTCGAATGGGAGGCATTTAACTAATTTTCGTGAATCGTTCGAATAATTTATAAAATTGAAAGATTCTAATGCAATCATTCGCAGCCGCGCATCGCGTCATTACACCTGCTCCGCCGCGCCACGCTCACTCCGCGCCCACTATGTGACAAGATCGTAATTGTGTACGTATCTTCGATGTGTTGTTTTTCAGTGTTGATCATTTTTAATTGTAGGATCAATCAATAAAAAAAATGCTAAGGCAAATTAATCGCCCTAAGGCGCTTCGGAATAACAATGACTTTTGGTAGTCAAACACCTCATTCCTCCCGTGAATATGGGTGCTGTTGAGCACTCGAAACGTCAGGAACTTATAAGCCGCGACGAAATTCAAAATATTTTAATTGCAACTTAATTTTTTACAATAAATTATTGCCCAACTCTATTTTTTTTTATAGCGTTTTTTAAAGTACTTTAAATGTTGTTCTGCATTTGTCCAATGAAAATAACTATATAAACTAGTGCTGAGTACTTACTCTTGATGTCCCTGTGCGCAATGCTACGCGCGTGCAGCTCGCAGACGGCGCTGAGAAGCTGTTTGGTGTAGCGCCGTACTGTGTGCTCCGCTAGAGCACCGGAGGTCGCCACCAGTGCCTCCAGGGAACCCTCCACGCACAGCTCCATGAAGATCAACATCTCCTCCTGGGTGAAAACTTTTTATTACGAGTCATTCTTCAAAGGACCTATTTTCTTATTTAAAAATAAAATTTTAATGGCCTGGAAAAAGTCGCGAAAAAGTCTGTAATTTGACATAGGTCTCTAAAGCGCAATCTTTTATTCAACCCAATGGCCGTTTCATAAAAAAAAAATATACAATACCTGGTAGTTCTTTTTGAGAAGGATTACCGGTTTATATATTTATTATAAAACTATTGGTAAAATGGCTGATTTAAACCTTTTCTACCTAACCTACCAAAGATGCTAATCTGGCGAAATGATATTTAAATAAGGTACATTGCGAGCTAAGTATGTAACAAAGTATTGTCAGTACATTTCGTGTCAGTCTTCTCGCAAGAATATACAGTTCATTTTCATGATTAAAATCATGTTTAGACATATCTTAAAAAAAAAATAATATCCAAAGTTATGTGTTCAGCCATTCATAGTTAAAGAGTTCTCTTCAGAAAAGTCAATCCTGAATGCATTATCCGTTCATGCACGAAATCATATTTGAGTGTTTAAATCAAACGTGTATGCACAATTTCAGGTGAGTGCTTTTAACCACTGAAGAGATTCTCGTGAGGAGACGAACCTGAATCCAATATCAGTTCATGGAGGGAGTTTATGTGTAGGCAAAATCACAAATATTAACGTAACATTGCAGCTCGAGACTAACAATAATAAAAATAATAAAGTTTTACGGTTTATCCCGGGATTATTCCGGATTGGTTCTTGGTTCCGGGATAAAAAGTATTTATTATTTTAAGTTAGGGTATACGTTATTCATCATCATCATCATCATCTCAGCCTATACTTGTCCACTGTTGAACATAGGCCTCCCCAATCGCTTTCCAGCGTAACCGGTCCGATGCCACCTGCATCCAACGACTTCCTGCGATTTTCACAAGATCGTCGGTCCATTTGGCAGGCGGTCGTCCCACGCTACGCTTGCCAATACGTGGTCGCCACTCTAGAATCTTTCTGCCCCAACGCCCGTCCGATCTACGCGCTATGTGGCCCGCCCATTGCCACTTCAGCTTGCAAATCTTAAGGGCAATGTCGGTAACCTTGGTTCTTCTACGAATCTCCTCATTCCTGATTCGATCGCGTAGAGAAACGCCGAGCATAGCTCTCTCCATAGCTCGCTGAGCAACTCTGAGCTTTTTTATGAGACCTATTGTAAGAGACCACGTCTCTGATCCATATATCATCACTGGTAACACACATTGACTGAAAACTTTAGTCTTAAGGCACTGAGGTATTTTGGATGAGAAGATATTGCGCAGTTTCCCGAACGCTGCCCAGCCGAGTTGGATTCGTCGATTGACCTCTCTCTCAAAGTTGGACCTACCTAACCGGACTACCTGTCCCAGGTAAATGTATTCGTCGACAACTTCAAGAGTAGAGTTCCCAACGGTGAGTGCGGTGGGTACGACATGGACGTTAGACATTATTTTGGTTTTGTCCATGTTCATTTTAAGACCCACTTGTTGAGATACTCTGTTGAGGTCACCGAGCATTCGTCCTAGATCTTCCAGCGACTCCGCCACGACCACAATGTCGTCGGCAAATCGAAGGTGAGTGATGTATTCGCCATTGATGTTGATGCCAAGTCCTTGCCATTCCAAGAGCTTGAAGGCGTCCTCTAAGGTGGCCGTAAACAGTTTCGGAGAAATGACGTCTTCCTGTCTTACTCCTCTTTTTATGGGGATTGCCTTCGTGCACTGCCCCTGTACTCGGACTGACATGGTGGCGTTATTATACAAGCACTTTAACACTTCGATGTACCGATAGTGAATGCGGCATCGCTGGAGAGATCTAAGAACCGCCCAAGTCTCGATCGAATCGAAGGCTTTCTCATAGTCCACAAACGCCAAGCATAGTGGCCGATTATACTCCTCGGTCTTCTGTATAATTTGCCGCAGCGTATGGATGTGGTCTATGGTACTAAAGCCTTTCCGGGAACCGGCTTGTTCGGGAGGCTGGAAGTCATCAAACCTGCGTTCGAGACGATTCGTAATGACTCTCGAAAACAACTTATAAACATGGCTCAGCAGCGTGATGGGCCTATAATTCTTCAGTAAAGTGTTATCACCTTTCTTGAAAAACAGTACCACCACACCCCTGTTCCATGCTTCCGGCGTTTTGTCTTCGAGCAAGACGGAATTAAACAGCCTCTGAAGGACTTTAAGTACCGGCGTTCCGCCCGCTTTCAGAAGCTCTACGGTAATTCCGTCTTCGCCCGGCGCTTTGTTATTTTTGAGTTGTTTGAGAGCCATTCTAATCTCGTACAGGCTGATGTCCGGGATATCTTCAGTGTAGTGTCGGGTTAGCTTGGCTCTTGGGTCTTTTACCAAGTCAACAACAGGTTAAGCTACTGAGGTATACAACTGCTCATAGAACCTCTCTACCTCCCTGAGCACCTCCGACCTATTCGACGTTACGTTTCCGTCCTCCGTCTTCAGCTTCGTCAACTGGTTTTGCCCAATAGATGCGTCTCTTGCGAACACTTTAGAGCCCTTGTTCTGTGCTATGGTCTCCTCAATACGCCTTGTATTGAAGGACCGTAAATCGTGTCGCAAGGACTTCAATATCTGTCCATTGAGCTGCCTATAGGACTTAGCATCATCGGAGGTTTGCAGCGTCATGGAACGTCGCTCAGCCATGAGGTTTCGGGTGTAGTTGGATAGTTTTTGAGGTCTATTTTTACGGAGGGGCTTAAAATACTTGGACCCGACCGTATGGACAGTCTCTACCAGCCTGTTGTTGATTTCGTCCACTGATGCGCTGCTGTCTAGCAATTCGAAGCGGTTTGCCAATTCGAGTTGAAAGTTCTCGGGGTTTTGGATATGTGCATTACAAGGTCGGAGCGTAGACTTCATCAGACGCGATCTTTCCATTTTGACATTAATATTTAATGTGCCTCTGACCATTCGGTGATCACTGCCGGTTTTTACCCTGTGGATCACGGAGACATCATTAAATATTTGTCGCTTGGTGCTCATTATGAAGTCTATTTCATTTTTGGTGGAACCATCAGGGCTCATCCAGGTCCATTTCCTATGAGGCGGCTTCTGGAAGAAAGAGTTCATCATAAAGAGTCCCTCCTGCTCCAGGAATTCGGCCAGCCTCTGACTCCTGGGGTTGCGCTGCCCATATCCAAATTGCCCCACTCTCAACTCATCATCGCCCCGTTTGCCCAGCCGCGCATTGAAGTCACCCATAACCACTGTAAAGTGTGTTTTGGAAGTATGTATGGCTCTACTAATGTCCTCATACATAACTTCGACGTCATCATCTGAGTATGCCAAGGTCGGTGCGTAGACCTGTATGACCTTCAGCGAATATCTTTTGGATATTCTGAGTATCAGGTACGCTACCCTGCTCGACACACTAGTGATGGACACAACGTTGTCTATGAGTGACTTGTGGACGATAAATCCGACACCACCTTGGGACTGCTGTTCGCCCTCCCGCTAGTAAAACAAGTTGCCGGATTTTAAGATTATCGTGTCCTCGCCCTCTCTTCGGACCTCCGATAAACCAACAATATTCCACCGCAACTTGTATATCTCTTTTTCCAGCTCAACAAGCTTCTCATCTGTCCTCAAAGTGCGTGCGTTGTATGTCACCAGGGCCGATTTTCGTTTTTGGTGGTAGCCGAATCTCTGCCGGAGATTCTTAGCACCCCTTGTCCTGTCGTTACCATGGCTGCTACCGTGGCCAGGACGAACAGGACCGCCGGGGACTAGGGGCCTGGTTTTCTTCTTTTCTTCCATAATATTGATTGGGGGATTTGCCATACTCGCCACGCTTGGCAGGCGGGTTGGCGAGCGCAGTTTTTGATCGCAGAAGTGTTAAGAGAACGCTGCTGCCCATTCCCTAGTTTTCCCTTAGTCGCCTTGTACGTCACCCGATGGGATGACATGGGTTGGTCTTCTAAGCCGGGAACTACGCGGCTACGTTATTAAGATACCATTTTTGCGTGATCGAAACACAAAGAGACAGACAGCAGACAATTCCAAAAAAAATTGTTTCGGCTTCTATATCGATAAGGAATGTACCCCAATTAAAATTTTCGAAAAATATTCAATGTACAGATTCGGCTCGGTTACAGTTTTATTAAATGTATATATTTTACATATTAGTACGGATTAACCAGTTACACTTATACGTCTAAAGATTCAAATCCTTAACATTAGTTCAGTACAAAATTATCTACGAAATAAACAAATTGGTCACAAAGAATGCCATATTAACCATTCATAAATTAAAAAAAAAATTTGAGCATACATCGCGCATTCATTTCACAGTACTGCAGGCAGACTGACAGTATCACCTTCCATTCATCTGCGAACAGATGGCAATGTGGCGTAGCGTCCAGGAGGATCTTTGGGGAAGCCTGTCCTACAGTGAAAGTCTTTCGAGAGTTATGGTAGTAGCCTAAGCATATGTCCAGCCGCGCCGGAGCGCGCCGTTAGCTAGCAGGCTCTATATTTACAATGGTCGCGCGCTGAGATCGCGCGACCATTGTAAATATAGAGTTGGTCCGCACCGTGATAAGATAACGCTGCAGGCGCTTTTTAAAAATATACTGCTCATATTAATGTGTTTCTGTGCCTGAACTAGGAGAAATCCTGTCACTTAGACTACGGAGCTCGTTTTATTTTGTGAGACTACATAAATAAGATAGAGATACAACATCAAAAACATGACGCAAAAATCAAAAATTAAAACGAAGCCGTGACCGTAAAAAACAAAGGAAGACAATTGCACAGGCGCTGGCGTCTAGCGGCACAAACAAACAGCCTCCCCGCTTCCCAGCAGAATCGCACTGATCCGCGGCTGGCAACAGGCGGTGGGGAGGTGGGGCGCGTTTGTGTCGCCGCACCGATCATGTACTCAAACACAACGATTAATCTGCACCGTCTGTGTCAATTTTTTTTTTGTGTATGAGTGTGAAGGGTCTACGCTTTTGGCCTTTACAGCTTCACCGAGCAAGAGAGCAAGCGCGCAACAACTACGCTCCAGCCGAAAGGGTAAAGGGCTAATTAGTTCAAGGGCGTCTGAAGGAGAAAGGGCCTCCGATTGGGCTGTCGCTATGGGTGAGGGGGTCTTACCGTGGCGCTCTGCACCGGCCGGCGAGGTCGGTATCTGTATTCGAAAGGAGGGAGGTAAAGGCATCAGTGTGATATTCCCAGGCAAGTTCATACCCGGTGCAGCTCGCAGCCGTAGTACCGCACGAGGTGCGGGTGCACCACGCCCTCCAGCACGCGCAGCTCGTTGGCGGCGCGCTGCAGCGCCCGCCGGTCGCCGGCTCCTATGGACAGCTCCTTCATGGCCAGAAGCTGCCCGCTCTCCGTGTTCACCACAGTATACACCTGACACACGAACAATATTGCGATGCCTTTTAATCAGACTTTAAAAAAAAAGTTCTACGACTCAGGATTAACTCCTAGTGTGAAATTACGATTTTTCAAGATTTTTTTAAATGTAGTACATGTGTATATAATTTTATCACAATAATCATTAGCGTTTGCAAAAGAATACAAGCAAAGGAATAAGAAAAAAAATATGAAACATGGTTTACATATTTATTTGCTAAGTTACATTCACTCGTACAAACACGCTATACTTGTATGGTCAAGAGGTAAACTGAAGGGTATAGGTAATGCGCAGAGAAGAGAAATAAAGCTTTTATTATTATCTTGTTTTATTTTAATATATGACCACCATTTAACATTTATATAGACTAACCATAGTGACCTCAAGCTCAAGCTTCAAGATGATGTCTCTACCCATAGACTACTGACTATAATAGGGATGTACCTACTAACAAAAACAACGTGACAATCAACTCGTCAAACAAATCGACCTTACCTTGCCAAAAGTACCAGCTCCTATCTTCAGTCCTCGCTGCCACTTGAAGGTGAGCTGCCGCAGCTTGGGCTCGTAGCTGGTGACGGCCGACTCCAGCACCTTGCCCACGCTCTTAGAGCTCTGCAGCCGGGAGTCTCGCTCGCGGTCCACCCGCTCTATTGCCTCTAGGACGCGTCTTCTATGCGCTGTGATGATAAAAGGTTATTAGAAATTAAATGTTCACGTAGATTACACCTTTTTGATTATAAATCTAGGTAATATAATTCTTAACAGTGGCTGTCTGACAGACAACACACGCTTTAAGCACGGCTTGACCTGATGCTGCAGCATCATCTGGAATCGGAAGGTGTCCAACTCCTCAGCAACATACAGCAGAGGTATCGTGTTTGGGCTCTTTAGAATGTTCTCAATGAATAGGTTGTAGATAGATATATAGATAGTGATGAGGGTCTGATGATGAGACAGGGGTATGGTTTTTTTTTTAAATTTAATTATTACGTTTCTATTAGCGATTAAGACTGTAGAAAATTGAAGAAAAATGAAGAAAGTATATATTGACGATCTAGCTATCTATATCATCACGCCAAATCTTTAGCGGGGCAGGCAGAGAACACAGATATAGGTAGACATTCGTAAAAATGTTAGAATATAATTTATACTTGCCGATAGAGTCAGCTTCCGGGTAGCTGAGCGGTGTCTCGGGCTCGCTGGGCGGCGTGCCCGGCTGCAGAGCCTCCCGACTTCGCTCGCCCGCGCCGCCCGGGAACGGACTCTGTACCACATCGCATTTGCTTATATACGTACATATGTACATATTATAGGATTATATTGACAGTAGGGAAACCGTAAACGTGGTTGACGACATCTTGGTATAGTCTAGTGTAGTGACTACAGCATAGACAGCTCTGTCCGCTAGATCAAGTACCTATTTCTTTATTTATTGCATAAGGAAAACGTCTGGTGCAATGGCTAAGAGTCCACTGGGTGGAATAGTCGCGGGTTAGGTTTCCAAATGAGACAAATCAATCCCTGGGTGGGACAAATCTTTCTGTGATCCATTAACTTTTATTTCGGTTTGATGTCTCTAACAGGCCTACACTGAGATGGGGCGCGCGAGAGGGCACACTGAACAACACTTTTAAGCTAGTTGGCTTTACATCCACTTTTCAGCTCACTGCCGCGTGATGACTGCATCTTTAAACCTCGTATTAATTAGGGGACAAATGTCCCGCAACATGTGTCATTAGTAACGTCAAGCAAAGTCAAGCGACGTCCCTCAACAAGCTTGGCGACATCGTGTGACCTGTTTTTTTTCGCCACGTCGCTTTTATTGAAGAACAGAAGTTACAGAATGCAGACGTGTGCTGCGCAAAAATGGGATGAACGATATGTGCAACCTCTTCGGGCGACATGCTGTAATCGACTAAATGTATGTGGACGACGGACGAAATGCGAGCGACCTCGCTCAAACGACACTTGTTGCGGGACACATCTCCCCTAATGAGTACGAGGAATATTGTCTTTCTTTTTTCTGAGATGTGTACCATCCTTAGAATAAAAATAATCCAGAAGCCGCGGGCGCGCAACAAAGTGAATCAACAATCAACGTTCACGCGAGTGAACTCTGTGATCGTCGTGCGGAATAACGTGTTCTGCGCGTGTCAAATTAAATTGAAATATGCTGTCTTGTCGTTCCTGCCTGTAAACATGCTGTTGAGATCAAAAAGAAACATGATGGGATCATATTTCATACCTAACTAGCGCATTCATATTATTTAAATATGAAATTAATTCTTCCGTCTGTAATTGTCATAGTAAAAGACGCGTCTATTTTTTAGTGTTGCTAGTATCCCAATTTTATTTTCCTACTTTTATTTGCTGGTGATCTTATTAATCTATCTATCTACATCATCACGCCAGATCCCTTACGGGGTAGGCAGAGGGTACAGAGTTCCAACAGGGTCTTTCCTTACATACCTCTCTGGCTTCCTCTACTCTCATAGTTTGTCTCATACACGCTCGCCGGTTACGGAGACTCCTGACTTGTCCTTCAAATAAGACCCGGTCTATTTGGTCATTGTAGGATAGTCTAGGTCTTCCCCGGTACCTACATCCTTCCACTTTCGCATTGTATATCAGTTTTGTCATTCTTTCTTCTGACATTCTTTCTATATGCCCGAGCCAACGGAGCATACCCTTTCTCATCTTTCCACGGATACTTTCTTTCATACCTATTTGCTTTCTTACTACGCTGTTGCGAATACGGTCGGTCAGCTTCACTCTGCACATCTTCCGCAGAGCTCGCATTTCCACTGCATTTGTCCTACTTTCATTCTCCTTCTTACATACCCAGCTCTCGCTGCCATATAACAGCGTTGGGGCAAGCACTCCATTATGTATGGCCAGCTGCGCCTTCCGGCTTAAGTGCCGGCTCCCAAGTAGCTTTCCCATCGCGCCACTCTGTTTCACTCTGTTCCCTGCACTCACTCTTCTCTCTATGTCAGCGGTGTATTTCCCATCCTTACTGAATGCGCATCCAAGATAATTCACTTGCTCCAGCACATCATTCCCAACCACAATCCTTGCATTCGTTCTGGTTTCGTCTCGTTCAAAAACCATAATTTTGGTTTTCCTAATATTCAAATGTAAGCCATTTTTCATGCAGTCGTCTTTCATAACTGTGACTAGTGATTGCATCTGGTAATAAATCGTATTAATTCAATTAACTGCTACAACATGGTTTTACTATTTAGTTACGATGATGAAAATTATTGAACGGAGAATGCGCGTGAAGTCCGATGGAATGTTGTGCGAGGCACAAGGGGGTTTTAGGTCAGGTCGGGAAGAGGATGTTTGGATCAAGTCTTCGCACTCCGCAACATCGTAGGGCAGTGGGGCGGAAGGTTTTCTGCGGTTTTGTAGATCTGGAGAAGGCATTTGACAGAGTTGTGCGAAAGAGACTTTGGGACATTTTGCCAGAGTATGGTATAGATGGCACTCTGTTGCGAGCCGTCCAGTCCACTTATGTGGACTGCAAGGCATGCGTACGGGTGGGTGGTAACAAATCACCCTGGTTTGACGTTAAAATCGGCGTCAAGCAGGGTTGCGTGTTGTCCGCTAGACTGTTTATAATATATCTGGACAAAAGTCTTCAAAGACTGAAAGCGATGAATGAAGGTGTACAAATGGGTGACTTAGTGGTAAACCATCTACTTTATGCAGATGACGCGGTTTTAATAGCGCCAACAGCCACTGATCTGCAAACACTAGTCACAGTTATGAAAGACGACTGCATGATCAATGGCTTACACTTGAATGTGAAGAAAACCAAGATTATGGTTTTTGAAAGGGAAGAAACCAGAACGAACGTAAGGATTGTGGTTGGTAACGATGTGCTGGAGCAAGTGAATGAGTTTGTATATCTTGGATGCGCCTTCAGTAAGGATGGGAAATACACCGCTGACATAGAGAGAAGAGTGAGTGCAGGGAACAGAGTGAATGGTGCGATGGGAAAGCTACTCGGGAGCCGGCACTTAAGCCATAAGGCGCAGCTGGCCATACATAACGGAGTTCTTGTCCCAACGCTGTTATATGGTAGCGAGAGCTGGGTACGTAAGAAGGAGAATGAAAGTTGGATAAATGCGGTAGAAATGCGAGCTCTGCGGAAGATGTGCGGAGTGAAGCTGACCGACCGCATTAGCAACAGCGTAGTAAGAAAGCGAGTAGGTATGAAAGATAGTATCGGTGTAAAGATGAGAAAGGGCATGCTCCGTTGGTTCGGGCATATAGAAAGAATGCCAGAGGAAAGAATGACAAAACAGATATACAATGTGAAAGTGGAAGGATGCAGGTACCGGGGAAGACCTAGACTATCTTACCACGACCAAATAAACCGAGTCTTATCTGATGGAAAAGTCAAGTGTCTCCGTAACCGGCGAGCGTGTATGAGACGAACTATGAGAGTCGAGGGAGCCAGAGAAGTATGTAAGGAAAGAACCTGTTGGAACTCTGTACTCTCTGCCTACCCCGCAAGGGATCTGGCGTGAGGTTATAGATAGATAGATAGATGAAAATATATTTCCCAACATTAAATTACTAAAAGCATTAATACTTCAAGTATATCTATCTCTTGAGTTTATTATGCATTTAAATACACGTTACCGCAACAAGTATTTTATTATTATTTACTCTAATTTCATTAACATTTACCTCAAAAATCTTTCGGGGCGCCAAACCTTACGCGGGCGGGAAGTGCGGTGAGTGCGGGGCGTTTGTTGAATTTTTGGCTTCACCGCGCGGCGTGCAATTACGACTGGACGCGGCTTCTAGATTATATTTAGTCTAAGGTACAATAATGTGGGAGTTGTGTACTTACCGGCAGGCGCGGCCTGGGCCGGGGGCTGTGCGGAGCAGCGTCAGGGGTGCGCGGTGCGGGCCGAGAACCTACCACGTGCGAGATACAACCGTCCATTAGTTGCTTCAGCTCCTGCCAAAATAATGATATCGTTCTTTTATCATTACGTTTCGGTTGTCGCGTCGACGAAGACGTAACATTTACACACATCGTCGATGTCTGATGTGAATTCTATTATGTTAAGTATTATTTACACAAAACGGATGCGCACGCATTCGTCGGCAGCCGACCGCATCCGTCGGGAGTCGCTGGAACCCGCACATATCCGCCGGCATACTCCCACGTTTTGTGCCCGTGTTGCCCTCAATCCCGTTAGAAGTAAGAGCAAACAGTAATTAATCACTCGCGTTTCTACTGCTTCCCTCATCGTCACTGCCCGGCGCTCCCCGGCGCAGTTATATTTAACCACACTTTTGGGAAATATAAGTAAAAATATGTACCTCAAACTCCTCGTCGCTGAGATGTTTTGTGTTGCAGGGATCGCACGCCAGCATCAGGAAGTCCAACCCTTGACATGCCCATCTGTAAATGAAGGCATACTTCAAACTACTCAATCAGTAATCAAGTTATATAGTTTTCAGTTTTTCTTTCTTTCTACGTTACAAGTACTTAGCAGACAATTTAATATAGACCTATTTAGGATTATTTTTTCGTCGTCAGACCAGTTTAAATTAATAAATTGTTAATAGCCATATACGCAACGTGACCAGCAAATCGTGTATTATGCATAGATGGCGTTAACTAGAGATTTTCGTAACAGCCATTGAAACTAAGAAATTAAAATCTCTTGGTTATTAAGAATCTCTAAAACTCATGGTTTTTTTAAGATATTGAAATAATATAAAACTTTGATTTATGCATTTTATTTGAACACACCGTCACGCCTATATTCCCCAAGCTGGGGTGGCAGAGGTGTACTGAGTACACCCACGTTTCGCCGACGATGTTAGGTCCCATGTAATAGGGGGCGAGCCTATTGCCATATACCGGGCGCAATTCCAGGCTCCGGACTCATACTGGGAATTTTTCGTTAGAAAAACTACATTTGTTCGACCTAAGATTTGAACGCAGGACCTCGTGATCACAAAGCGATGTGCCACCAGAATAACGAGGCAGTCGATTTTTCAAATAAATTTATGAAGATTTTTTCCTTTTCATTAAATTTATTTAGCTTTTCAAAACATAAATATATTATTTCCAGACATTTTTATCATTGCGTACTATGTGTCAGACGCCAATTTTATTAATTTTTTTTCAACATGTTATAGTATGGTTGAAATTTTAATGCAATATTATTAAAGTAGAGACAATTCCAAAATTATTTTGGCAAACAAAAATTCTACCGTTAAACCATCAGCCGGACCAAACGAAATAAAAACAAAATATCTTCTTAAAATTATTTGAAAAAATATTATTTTAGCTGTATGGGTACGATGCGCACTAATGTACTCAACCTCCACCGTCAGCCAGCTAGCCTGTATGCTTTCCGGGAGAGGTAGTGAAAAGGGGCTCGCCTCTACTCAGTACACCTCTGCCACCCCCGCTTGGGGAATATAGGCGTGACGGTGTGTTTGTTTGAGAGAAAAGGCATATCTAAAATCTAGCTTACCTGAAATGCTTTCGCGAAAGTTTAAACGTGTCCGACCGAACCTTCGGTTTCGGTTTCGACCAGTTTCGGTCCAAAATTGGAGTTTCAGTTTCAGCAGAAAATCGGCCGAAACCGAAACTACATTCGTGAATGTTCGGGTGCCCTTTGGGAACAATCGGCGAGTCAAAGCGACTGAACTACGGTCTAGGCATGTCAATTATTATAATTTTATATATATTATAATAAATGTAAATTATTACTAAATTATAAAATAATTATTATTATTTTGTCAAAAAATCTATCATTGAATTGATTCTAATCGAACGTACGAATCTGTTTTCGAATAAATCGAGACGGTAGTTTTCAGGACCTGATAACGAACCTGGAAGATAAACAGGATAGCCCCATAATGTTTGGACTTGTGTTTTGATCAGTTCTATAGACCACAGTTGCCAGAGTGCACTATCACTGCACTAACCATAAGAGTGACAATTATACATTCTGTTAAGATATGGTCATCATCATCACATTGAGTAGCAATATATCGCTAAAAATTCATTATCTGGAATCATATCTGGATTGTTTTAATAAGAATTCGGAGATGTAAGGGATAAATATGGGGTAGGGTTCTATTAGAACATTTCAAAGGTGGAAAGTCGTTATCGGGGTAGATGGAGCCCAAAGATGACTGACTACTGCTGGGCGATCAAGAGAAACCAACTGGAAGCCAAATATTTCGGGGAATCATAGATATTTAATATATGAAGTAAATTTTTTGTATATTTTTTTTCAACCAAATTAAATTAGCATGACGTGATGAAAAAATTAAAACAGCTTATTCGTACTGACAACACCTTACATTATAAAAAAAAATAACTAAAAAAAGGGTACGTGGCACAATAATAAAAATTAAAAAATAAAATAACAGTTAATCATCTTCAAACCATAAAAGTTTAATATCCTTAAAAGAAAGTTAGTTAATCCTTAGAAGTGAGACGGAGGCCAAAATTCGGTTTCGGTTTCGGCTTCGGGCGTAAAAAGTAGTTTAGGTCGGACACTAGTTCCATCAGTACTGACCTGGGCCGCAGCCCCCTGCCACGGTCGCAGCGCTCCACCACGAACTGCATCCAGCACTTGGCGAACTCTATGACCGCCCGCGCCACGCGCCCCGCCCACTGCTGCTCCGCGCAGGTCACGCGGCCTGCACCGGGCTTGCGGAGCTCCACGTCTTCTTGTAAAGGCTGCTCGCCGAGGAGGAGGTCCATGCTTTGAGTCTAGGAGAAGCATGTAAGATTCTAAGTAAGAAAGTTAGATGTAAGTGGCAAAATTAAAATTATAATATAAATTATAATATATAAATTTATAATATGGCTTTTTTTAATCTATTGTTATAAGGGTCTTTGAATCTCTTAGAGATTATGTCAGACCCATCGTACCCTAATTAAGTTCTTAACATTTCTTTTTTTAACATAATGAGTGTGCTATTAATTTATATAATGTTTTTGCTACTACTGAAGTCGGCGTGGAAAGAATGGTTTGAAAAAACTCCTATATTGGCAAGATTAATACCATACTGTTGCACCAGTGAGCCTCTCATACTCTCACTCCGAGAGAATTTCCCTTATATGTGTTGTATATCTTCGACAACATCGCAATGTGGACAATTAAGACTTTTAAAATCCTTTATTGTGCTTTCGTTCGCAGTCACCTCGAATATTCTTCTCAAGTTTGGAAGCCCAATTACAAAATCTATATTAACAGAATCGAAAACATACAGAAAAGATTTGTAAGGTATGTGCAATACCGCTCCAGCACTTAACTGCCTAATTATGTACATCATTGCAAAAAATTCATATGTTACCGTTCTATGAAAGAAGGCGAGCAGCGGATCTAGCTTTTCTTATAAACATTGTGAATGATTCTATTGACTCTCCCGAAATGCGTGAAAGGATCGGTTTATGCGTTCCCTCTGCATTTTTAAGGAAGCCAGACTTATTAAATATTCCATACAGCAGGTGCATTCACAGGCAAAACTCATTTCTCGTAAGGGCATCTAAATCATATAATGCGATAACGCAAACAATTGATATTGATTTATTTAACACTAGAGTCTCTCAGCTTAAAAATATGTTGAATGGTCTCTTTTTTCTTTAATTGTATGTGTTTGCTTTGATTGTATGTTATTTACGTTTTATTGTCACTTTATGTTCTGCCGTGCTATATTCATGTTGTAATTATTTGTGGAAAATTATAATTGGCCTTCAGCATTTACTACTTAAGCCATGTTCTTTGTTAGCTGTTAGATTTCCTAAAATTAATAAAAAAAAATCGGAGAATTTGTCTTTTTCATCAAATATTATATATAAAGTTGTTCGAGCTTCGCGCAACGCAACAGCGGCGCGGAGCGGGGGCAGCACGGCGCTGCGCGGTGGGGCGCATACACCGGGCGAGTCAGTCGATTAATTCGGCACCGGACGCCAGCGGCGGCACTCGCGTGCTTATAATAATACAAATGGTCCTTCGGTCGTCGAAGTCTTGGAGAACGACGTCTTGGTGAATTTTCGACCGGTTTTAACGTCGAATTACACTGCGTCACCGCTTCGACGGAGGATTTAGTTTGCCTTGTGGATAAGGACATCAACAAATGGTCCTAGAGAAGCGCTTCAAGGATTAGCGCAGCACCTACCGTGACAAGTAACCGTTAGTGAACTTTGGACTCGGTCATCGAATTCGCGGTGTCATCGCTTCTACGGCAGGGTGAAAAGTTATTGGCGGAGCAGAAGACGAGTAATTTGAAGTGTCCACATCGTCGAAGTCTTGGAGAACGACGTCTTGGTGAATTTTCGACCGGTTTTAAAGTCGAATTACACTGCGTCACCGCTTCGACGGAGGATTTAATTTGCCTTGTGGATAAGGATAACGACTACTGTAAGTCCGTTCCAATATTTGTCCTTTCCAATATATGTCGCAACTTATTTTTCTTTCACTATCATTTTTTTTCCTCTTTTCACTACCTCCAACTTGAGTTATTACAAAGTGCCAGTAATATTCGCAGCTATTTACTATCTAAACGCATCTAGTCTTCTATTATGCTTTTGCGCTCGCACGGCTTATCGTATTTGCAAGTTTTGCAATAATAAAAGTCAGCTGTTTAACGGTCGGCCCTGCGCCCGCGCCGGTGATTCGAATTCAAGGTCACCCGCATACACGATAAATAATATTAGTTAAGTTTGATACGCATTTTTATTTTGTACTTATTCTAGTGGGATTAATTTGTTAACTATGGCTGCTTTAGATACACTTATTAAAAAGCGTGGAGCTATGAAAGCTAAGCTTACCAACTTTAACACCTTTATTGGCGTGCTTTCCAGCTGCAAAGCTTTATCAACGTTACAGCGTATCGATCTAGAGGGTCGCTTAAGCAAATTTGATTCCTTATGACACAGGAATAAATCCTAGTGTGGGGCTACGTTTAAAAAAAAAAAAAAAAGACATACGAGGAATTCGACACGTTACAGGTGGAGATCGAAGTGCTTTCGGACAAGCTTGACGAGGCCTATGAAGAACGAGCCGCTTTCGAAGAGCGATATCACTCGCTGTGTGCACAGGCGCGCTGCCTGCTTGCCAGCGCTCGGGCTAGCGATGACGGGTCTGTAGCGGGGTCGACAGAAAGCAAGGCAGGTGGATTAAAAAATTTTATACGCTTACCTAAAATAGATTTGCCTCACTTTGACGGTAGCTATCAGTACTGGTTGGAGTATAGAGACACGTATTTGTCGTTGATACACAATAGTCAAGGTGTCGATGACATAAGCAAATTCCACTACCTTCGCGCATCGTTAAAAGGTAGTGCACAAGAAATAATAAAAAATATAGATTTTAAAGGCTCTAATTATACAACGGCGTGGAATTTGTTATGTGAACGATTTGACAACAGTCGGCTTTTAGTAAACAATCACCTGCAAGCCTTATTCAATGTCGAATCAATTTTAAAAGAATCTTGTACTTCGTTACGTCATCTTGTAGACGTCATAAATAAGAATATAAGAGCGCTGAAGACATTGAATGAGCCGACAGAACACTGGGATACTCTGATTATTTACATGATGGCTAACAAATTAGATTCTAAAACAAGTAGATGTTGGGAGGAGTATCGTAACACACTGTCCAAATCACCTACATTGCCACAGTTTTGCTCATTCCTTAGTAAACAAGCCGATTTATTAGAAACGTTAGAGGATAACCATCAACTACACAAAAATATAGACGTAGATAGTAAGCCTAGTAGTTTCGTAGTTGCTTCTTATCACAGCGACAAGTTTCATCGGACCACGTCAAGTAATAACATAAAATGCCTGATGTGCTCCAAGGAACATCTTTTATACGCATGCGATTCTTTCCGAAGCTTACCGGTCGAAACTCGAATATTAAAAGCCAAGGAGTTTAAGGTTTGTTTCAACTGTTTGCGTTCCGGCCACTTGACGAAACGGTGCAGATTGTCACGATGTAAATACTGCAAAGGTAGGCATAATACGCTTTTGCATGTCGAAAAATCTAGTACGGTTCCGTATCAGGACCCAATGCCCAGTAGTGTTGCCCTCCCGGTTGACACTTCTGATGGTGCCTCCTCACCTACTTGCACATCAGAAGATGTTGTCTTATCGAGCAACACCACCTCTAAGAACCATTGTACTTCGTCCCATATTTTGCTGTCCACAGCGTTGGTGAGAGCAGTGAATGACAAAGGCGAGAAGTTCGACGCCAGAGTCTTGCTCGATAACGGTAGCACTGCCAATTTTATTACTGCAGCATGTTGCGACAAGTTGGGATTACCTCGGCGGAATATAAAATCCAAGGTAACCGGAATTAATAATAAAACTTCTATTACTACACAGTCTTGTAATTTATTTATCGAGTCTTATAATGGCAGTTATAGGGAAAAGATTAGTTGTTTCATTTTGCCTGAGATAACAAAATCTCTGCCATCCTCATTTATTAATTTGAGTAACATTCCATTGCCATCACATTTGAAATTAGCCGACCCTTCATTTTATGTTCCATCAACTGTTGATATTTTGGTCGGAGCTGAGGTATTTTGGAATGTCGTAGGTCACTCAATCATTGATTTAGGAAAAAAGCAGCCAAAATTATGTGAGACTAAATTGGGGTGGATAGTATCAGGCCCTGTGGCTCTTCCATTACATCCATCGTCGTCCAGACAGTCCCATTTCTGTAATATGGCATTTAACGAATTAGAATCGAATTTAAATAGATTTTGGGAACTGGATTCAGTATCTTCAATACATTCACAGTCCCGAGAAGAACGTGCTTGTGAGGAAAGTTTTATTCAAAATACTACTCGTGACGAACAGGGTCGTTTTGTAGTGATGATGCCTCTTAAAAATGATCCTAGTGTCTTGGGTGAGTCGTATGACATGGCTAAACGCCGATTTCTCTCCTTAGAGCGTCGGTTTCAACGTGACCCTGTCTTCAAAGAAAGATACGTGTCTTTCATGCAGGAGTACGAACGCTTAGGCCACATGACGCCGAATAGTACGTCATACAAGCCTCATACTGGGAGCAATGTAGATTATTTTCTTCCACACCATGGGGTAGTTAGAGAAGCCAGCACTTCGACTAAACTCCGAACGGTCTTTGATGCATCAGCTGTTACCACATCCGGAGTCTCATTAAACGATATCCAATTAGTAGGTCCAACCGTCCAGGATGATCTCTTGTCCATCCTACTACGTTTTCGGCAGCACAAGTATGTCGTTAGTGGAGACATCGAGAAAATGTATAGGGCCATATCTGTAGTTCCTTCGCAACGTTTATTACAACAAATCGTTTTCCGATCAAGTCCCGAGTTGCCACTGCAGACATATAGACTCAACACAGTAACTTATGGAATGGCTTGTGCTCCGTATTTAGCCACAAAGTGTTTAGTCAGCCTTGCGTCAGCTGCAGTGAACGAGTACACAAAGAGTTCGATCCAAAGAGACTTTTACGTTGATGATTATTTAGCTGGTAGTGACTCTGTTTCAAGTACAGTAAAATTAGTAAAGGAGGTTGTAGCCATCTTATCATCAGCCAATTTTCATCTGCGAAAATGGCAGTCAAATAGTCAACAGGTTTTAGAGCAAATAGCGGGTGTTTCCGCCAGTTGTCGTAGCTTAGTCCTGTCAGATAGTAAAACGATGTCTTCTAAAACGTTAGGATTGCAGTGGTTATGTGATTCAGACTCGTTAGGTTTCGCTATAGATATTGACACAAATAAGTCAATCACCAAGCGCCATATTTTGTCTGTAATTAGTCAAATCTTTGACCCGTTGGGTCTAGTCGGTCCATGTGTAATAGAAGCCAAAATAGTCATGCAAAAACTGTGGATTTCAAAATGTGACCGGGATGTTGAAGTTAGTCATGAACTACGTCCTTCGCTAATACTCTGCCATATTTAAATTCTCAAAAAATTCCTAGATGGGTGTTAAGTGCTAACTCAGTATCATATGAAATCCATGTGTTCACGGACGCATCTGAAAGGGCTTATGGTGCCTGTATATATGTTAGCTCAAAATGTAATAACAGACTAGCTCATGTTCAACTTTTGGTCTCTAAAAATCGAGTAGCACCAATTAAGCCAACAACAATTCCTCGTTTAGAGCTATGTGGAGATTCGCGGATGATACCGCTCTCTACGTCTCGCATAGGAATAAGGGTTTCATTACCAGACACCTTCAGGCATCCGCCAATTCCCTAGGGAATTGGTTCAGGAAGTGGCGTATTGAGGTGAACCCGGACAAGAGCGCTGCGGTGTTCTTCTCCAGAGGTGCCACCCCGCGCCACTCCCTGCGTCGCCCTAGAAGTAATCTCGGCCAAGTGACCATGTTCGACCGACCCATTCCCTGGGTCAAAGAGGTCAAATATCTAGGGGTCACCCTAAACAGTACCATGTCCTTCGGCCCGCACATCAAGCGGGTCCGTCACCGAGCATCATTTGTGCTCGGTCGTCTCCATTCGTTAATCTGCAAGCGGAGTAAAATGTCCCTTAGAAATAAGGTGACACTTTACAAAACTTGCGTTCGACCCAACATGACTTATGCGTGTGTTGTGTTCGGGCATTCGGCCCCCTCTCACATCGATAAACTCCAAGTGGTTCAAAACCGCTTCCTCCGTAAAGCCGTAGGAGCCCCATGGTTCGTACGGAACGTCGACCTCCACTCCGATCTAGGTCTCGAACCTATTCGCGCCTTTATTAAAAAGGCGTCAACACGTCACTTCGCGAACGCATCTACCCATGCGAATCCGTTAATCGTAGCCACCGCCGACTACGACCTCCCTCACGACCCCTGCCGCTACCGCCGGCGGCGACATGTTCTCACCGACCCCCCCGATGCTTTGTCATCCCTTCTTTCCGCTCAGAATACGAGCGACGACGAAGTAGACATAGACGTAGTAGTAGATCCCCTCCCATAGCCGGCGGTTGACCGGTGCGCTTAGTAGTGCACCCGTCCCCCTACAGCGACTGTCCCAACCGAGGGCGCCCTCGAGTATGTCGCCTCTTGCCCTTCTGGCTGGCTGGAGCGTAGTGGTTGCACGCTCGCCTTTAAAATCCGGTGAAGCTGTAGAGGCCTCGAGGCCAACAGCGTAGGTCATTCACACACACACACACACACACATTATTAGGTACAAGACTGTGCACAAAAGTTTTAAATTCCATTACCTTACCTATAAACAGAGT
The DNA here is from genome assembly GCA_905147815.2 of Phalera bucephala. Classification (NCBI taxonomy): domain Eukaryota; kingdom Metazoa; phylum Arthropoda; class Insecta; order Lepidoptera; family Notodontidae; genus Phalera; species Phalera bucephala. Next base: position 38,257,732 of record LR990614.1, on the reverse strand, counting down.
TCAGTTCTGGTGCGATTCAACTATAGTTTTAAGCTGGTTGCGCATGACGCCGAACTCACTTAAGCCTTTTGTACGTAATCGCGTCGATGAAATACAGGAGAGCACTCTGCGTTATAAGTGGAGCTATGTACCGTCCAAGGAGAATCCGGCGGATCTTGTTTCGCGTGGGCTGAAGGCTGACCTTATCAGCGATTGCTCGTTGTGGTGGTATGGACCTAATTTTTTATCCATGGATGAAAAAGAATGGCCTAAAATGCCCAACGATACTGTGAAACAGGATCTACCTGAAGTAATATTAGCACATCCCACGGATCATTGTTTACATAATTTAAATTCATGTTATCAATCCCAATCATATATAATTAAATCTATAATAAATAAATATTCTAATTTAAATCGCTTACAAAGAGTTACTGCTTGTATACTAAGATTTATATACAATTTACGTAACAAAGATAAAAAAAGATTGGGTTCCTTATGCAATGATGAACTTAATAAGTCATTGAAATTTATATTACGTCACTCTCAAAAAGAGATGTTTCATGATGAGTATAAGCTGCTACAATCAGGGAAACCATTACCTCGAAAAAATAGGCTTACCTCTTTGAGCCCGTTTAGACTCTGAACAAGTCATTCGTGTAGGCGGTAGGCTTGATAATTCCCCATATGATTACAATGTCAAACATCCTATTTTATTGTGCAGCAAGTACCATCTCACTAAAATATTATTCGAGAAAGAGCATCTGAATTTATTACATGCTGCCTCAGTTGCTGTTGGCTAATATTAGGCAAACTTACTGGCCTTTGGGAGGCAGGAATTTATCTAAGGCTATTGTAAAGAAATGCATTAAATGTTACAGATATAAATGCCAAAACATACAACCCATTATGGGACAGCTCCCAACATCTAGAACTTGTTTGGAATTTCCTTTTCTGAACTGCAGTGTTGATTATGCTGGGCCAGTGTTTATAGCGGACCGAAAAGGGCGAAGCTAGCGAGAAGTAAGCTTTTGAAATCCTACCTATGCATTTTTGTTTGCATGGCAGTCAAGGCAGTCCATATCGAGCTCGTTACAGACCTGACTAAAGAAGGATATATGGCAGCCTTAAATCGCTTCGTGGCTCGTCGTGGCAAGCCCAAAAGCATTCTGTCGGACAACGGTACCAACTTCGTTGGAACCTGTAACGAGTTGCAAGGATTCCTACAACATTCAAATTTGTCACATGAAGTCGCTCAGCAAGGAATCGAATTTTCTTTTGCTCCTCCTTATTCTCCCCATTTTAACGGCATTGCTGAGGCGACCGTTCGTTCCACGAAACACCACTTAAAAAGACTCTTACAGTTAACGCATTTTACTTATGAGGAAATGGCAACTTGTTTAGCTCAAATAGAGGCAGTACTCAATTCTCGACCACTTACCCCGCTGTCCTCTGATCCACTAGATTTTACAGCCCTAACTCCTGCTCACCTTTAGATTGGCCGGCCACTAATGTCTGTTCCGCATCCACAGGCAGTCGACACTAACCTCAGTCGTTTGGAACGCTACCAGAGAGTCGAGCAGATGAAGCAGCATTTTTGGAACCGGTTTCATTTAGAATATGTATCTCTGCTCCAGGACAAAACTAAATGGACGCTGTCAAAAGGACAGCTATCTGTGGGGACACTTGTTTTAATAAAAGAAAAGGGACAACCACCGCTGGTGTGGCTTCTGGGACGCGTCATCAAGGTTTTCCCGGGCAACGACGGCGCCACAAGAGTAGCAGAAGTGAAGACCAAGAGAGGGACACTGCTAAGGGCTTTTAATAATATTTGTCCTCTTCCTATCAGTTGAAGATTTCAACCCGGGGAGGATGTTCGAGCTTCGCGCAACGCAACAGCGGCGCGGAGCGGGGGCAGCACGGCGCTGCGCGGTGGGGCGCATACACCGGGCGAGTCAGTCGATTAATTCGGCACCGGACGCCATCGGCGGCACTCACGCGCTTATTGTTATAATCCATTGTTACAACCAATTGTTACTTATAATATACGTTATTTAAAGTTACAGTCCACATCTTATTTATATACTAAAATATAGATCATTAGATCACCAACAAATGGTCCTTCGGTCGTCGAAGTCTTGGAGAACAACGTCTTGGTGAATTTTCGACCGGTTTTAACGTCGAATTACACTGCGTCACCGCTTCGACGGAGGATTTAATTTGCCTTGTGGATAACGACACCAACAAAGTCATTAAGTGGAACGTACCCGGATCGAAGTCTGTGCGCCACAACAATGTACTCTCTACACTAGCTACTGTCAAGGAACCATGGTTCCGGTGGTGGAACGAGGAGGCTCCGATTGAACAGTTTTATACCAAATTCCTTTCATACAAGATGTATCATTAAAATATTACCTCCAATTATTCCAAGTAGTATTTTTGAAATTAAGCAAAAGTTCTGAATAGTCCTGAGTAACGTATACTTCGTTACTTAACGCAATAGATTGTTTGGCTATCCGATCGACCTCCTCATTACCACGTATACCCACATGTGCTGGGATCCACAGCACATTCAGGGACAATTCTTTTTTTTTTAAATTGCTTTATAATATCGCCTGCCTTGTTGGTCTGGTGGCAAAGCACATCGCTTTGTGATCACGAAGTCCTGGGTTCAAATCCTAGGTCGGGCAATTGTAGTTTATTTAACGAAAAATTTCCAGTATGAGTCCGTAGTCTGGAATTGTGCCCGGTATATGGCAATAGGCTCGCCCCCTATTACATGAGTCCTAACATCGTCGGCGAAACGTGGGTGTATTCAGTACACCTCTGCCACCCCCGCTTGGGGAATATAGGTGTGACGGTGTAACTAGCTAAATAATAGCATAAGCTATCGATACACCTCTTTTACCGGAGGCGCATCGAGCTATATGCTGTAACTAGTGTTGTAAAAACGCTCGTCTCGGCGCTTAAAACGCTCGCATCTTCTACGTGTTTCAATGCTTGTGAGCGTCGACTCAGCGCTAAACGCTCGACTTCAGCGCTCATTTTTACAACACTAGCTGTAACGCCCTTTTGCTGTCTGATACGATGACCGTCTTCTGTGGCCCTATAGTGTCAGCATAGGATATTGCCTTAGAGATTGCAAATAGCTCTACAGACATTATAGTATTGATGTAAGACATTATCTTAAACCCTTCTTTTACATTGCGACTAGGATGATAAAATGCGGTGCCCCGGCCGCTACTGGTTTTAGAACCATCTGTATATATTTCCTGCCAGTCGTATTACTTAGTATACAGCATATTCAATGTTTTGTACTTTAAAACCACATTACTACATTTATTCTTAAAACTCAATTGATTATCTATTTCGGTACAAATAAACTCTGTATTAATACTTGAGGCCCATATAATGAGCAAAAACATTTGTAAAGTATTATTTCACGTTATTTTCTAATTATGGACCTCACTATACACTTCAATTAATACCAATTTTTCTTATGCCAGTACCGACCGTGACTAAGACCCATTAATTCTTTTAGTAATTTTATTATAGGACTATTAGAGCAAGACATATACTTTAGACAAAATTTTGTTGCCAAATATTGCCGCCGTAGTTTCAATGGGGATACATAAAGGTCACAATCCATGACATTGGTGTTGTCCTGATAAAACCTCCTATGCGCATCGCAATAATTTGCACGCGATCTAGCTTTAATAAATGCGTGTTAGCTGCGTTATCATAAAGCATACCACCATAATCAATTCGGCTACGAATAAGTGCTATATACAGTCTTCTCAAATTTTTAGTGTGTATTACCCAGGTCGCTCCTGCCAGGATTTTTAGTATATTCAATGTCTTCATAGTATTTTCTCTTATTTCGTTGATATGTTTACTCCATAGTAGTCATATTCAACCACATTCATGAATATTTATAGCATTCTACAGATTCCACATTGTGATTATTAATGTTTAATGTGATCGAGTCTATCTTTCTTTTCCTAGTATATACGCAAAAGTTAGTGTTAGTTTGGGATAACTGTAAGCCAATTTCTGATAATAACATCTAAAGTAAGCAATATCAGAGGTAGCAATTGTGATATCTGGAGACGTAGACTGTAAAATTTGATTTACTAGCTTGATCCTAGATGATCTCCATCGTTCAGAGAGACAAAATTATTATCCAATGACGCTTCATATATCTGGTATCCCCTAGTATGGTGTTTGTATGGTGACCATTGAAATCACCTGCCAGTATCGCCCAACGAAAATTTTGAAAATAACTCATCCCAATCACACTGAAACATTTGAATAGATGATGGGGAATAAATTGATGTTACAAACTCGAAGTACTTACAGTTTAGTATTCTTAGATTAGATCTTAGCTTAGATTTATAGACTTTTTAGCGATTAGATCTTAGTTTAGATTTATAGACTTTTTATCGACTTATGTACAACAATGGCAACTCCACCATAAGAATCGATTCTATCTTATTTGTAAACATTATAATCCTTAATTCTTAGAATTTGGTCTGAATCCAGCCAGGTCTCACTTAAAATGCATATATGAATATTCTCACGATTTAACAATAGCTCAGTCTTGTTTCTTCGGAATTAAACTTTAAGCATTCCACTGTGACATATTAATCGCGTAATGCCTAAAGGTTGTATGATCCATTAATAAATGTGGCCAGGAATTTGGTGGCTCACAAATAACACAACTCTACAAAAAAATGTCTTTGTCCTAAAATTTATTTTATGATTTTTCTATTATATCTCAAAATAAGGGAAAAATACCCATATTCTTTAAAATGTTTGCAAAAACATATCATAATTATGATATGTTTTTGAGTTATCCTATATAAAAAAAAGTATTAAATAGTTCTTCTGGTATTGCCGGAACATCGGGAAAAAATAAAGAGGTACCAGTCCCACAGCGCCTACAGATGCCACTTAAGTGATAAAAACAACAATTAACTGTTTTGAAAAAGACTCAAACTAAAATGCCATTTTTCTAGACGACATTTTAGTTTGAGTTCAGAGTGTAAATGTGATGCTGATGCATTGTGTAACAGATGTGGTGTATTTCATCGTGTTAATGGGAAAACCGACTAAGTACAGATTTTTGCAAAACTGACACAAAAATACAATATAGAATTAATTTATACTATACCGAAATAGTACTTTTTACTCGACGATGATTTAGAGGTTATTCTTTATTATAATAGAATGGGAATTCATATTACCTTGTATTATCAGTTTTAACCGTTACAATCGACTTTGCTGCCTTACATTGTACTCTCTGCCTTACACTTCAAATGAGCTTTATACCTCACCTGTCCCTCCGGTATGTTATCGAAGAGCCTATCCTCGAAGACGTTGGTTTCGTAGTCTTCCACGATACTGTCGTTCCGCAGGAACTTGGCCCTGCGTCCGGGCGGGCTGGTCACCGAGCGGCGCGCGGCCGTGGAACGGGACGCCGCGTCGTTCACGAACCGGTGCAGCTCCTTATGGAGCTGGGGAAGAGGTTTTGACATGGAGAGGATCTTTTTGTAATTTAGCTTTTATGGAGTAAATGGATTGACATATAGCATATAGTGTACGAATACCACGCGTATGTATGACCATATTATAGATGTTTTCTTTTTGGGTTGTAATTTTTATTGGTAATATTTTATGTCTTAAAAAATAGCACACAATGAATGGACGATATACATCAGTATGACCATATTTTAGATGTGTGTGTGTGTGAATGATCCACGCTGTTGGCCGCGGGGCCTTAACAGCTTCACCGGACACTGTGTATGAGACGAACTATGAGAGTGGAGGAAGCCAGAGAGGTATGTAAGGAAAGAACCTGTTGGAACTCTGTACTCCCTGCCTACCCCGCGAGGGAGCTGGCATGATGATATAGATAGAGATAAATAGTAAAAAGAAAGAATGAGAAAATGGTTAAAGTTAACTACAACACAACAAATATAATAGAATTGACGCAGAATAATGATGCAGCTTTATATTATGACAAGGCCTACTAGGAAAATCTTGATAATGATAAAGTAAAAATTGCAATTTTCAGAAGCAACATATGCGATTATGGTTGGTAACGATGTGCTGGAGCAAGTGAATGAGTTTGTATATCTTGGATGCGCCTTCAGTAAGGATGGGAAATACACCGCTGACATAGAGGGCAGAGTGAGTGCAGGGAACAGAGTGAATGGTGAGATGGGAAAGCTACTTGGAAGCCGGCACTTAAGCCAAAAGGCGCAGCTGGCCATACAAAACGGAGTGCTTGTCCCAACGCTGACCGCTCGTATTCGCAACAGCGTAGTAAGAAAGCGAGTAGGCATGAAAGATAGGACTGTTGCAAAGATGAGAAAGGGTATGCTCCGTTGGTTCGGGCATATAGAAAGAATGTCTTAAGAAAGAATGATAAAACAGATATACAATACGAAAGTGGAAGGATATAGGTACCGGGAAAGACCTAGACTATCTTACCATGACCAAATAGACCGAGTCTTATCTGAAGGAGAAGTCAAGAGACTCCGTAACCGGCGAGCGTGTATGAGACGAACTATGAGAGTGAAGAAAGCCAAAGAGAAACTCTTGGAACTCTGTACTCTTTGCCTACCCCGCAGTCATCTGGCGTGATGATACAGATAGATAGAACATATGCGTCAAGAATCGCTTACACGTAAATCCACGAAATAACAGAAACAATAAAAAAAATACAAAAAAGCAACAACACAACACAGGAGACAAACAGTCGGAGCAGTCCATACCAACTATAAAAAAGCCATAAAACAGCAAGAACACACACATATACACACTCCTACTATAATTAATATTAACTGCTGGTTTAAAACCGCTTGATCCCAGGTCTGGCCAGACCTACCACCGGAAACCCGCTCAAAACAGCACGAACATCGCACATCACACAGACCCCTACCATAGGGTTGAAGGACTCGTGAATGAGCATGGTCTCTGGTCGCTTGCGCCGCTCAACGGCCGGCGCGCGCATCGGCTGGAGGGAAACGGGACGGCGTCTGAGAGACCGTTCCTCGTATACCTTGTTGCCATACACGAATTTGTAAAGTTCTTTGTGAAGCTGGAAACATAACATGCGTGCTTGTATGTGCGGGCGGCGAGAGTAGTGCGGTGTGAGAAGGATAGAGTACACATGCACATAAGGTAGTAAAGAAAGAGATAGAGTATTTTAGGTATATTCTATTGACCTGTTGATTGTAAGAGTAATCTTTCTTGTCCAAGTTAGCGTTTCATAGAAATCCCGAGATGCTAAAAGACGCATATGCTGGAAATGCTACATTCTTTCAAGATAACTTACTTCCATTGCTATACTTTTCAATCTGGTCAATGAAAAATTTCTCTTAGTTGGGCGCGTACAACAATATTTTTAACAGAAAAATTGCAATCTTAACTTATTTTACTGTTAGGAAGAGATATGGATATACGCAGTTTGATAGTCATTTTTCTCAAAAAAAAAAAAAAGATTATAATAATACTGCGAGACGGATCCTAAAGGGAACGGCGTTGGATTTTCTCCACCCTACTGCTTGAGGGGAGAGATCTTCTCCTAGACACGTTCAATCAGGTGAGGTACAGGGTAGGGGCGCCGGTGTATTCCGTTTGCTGATCTCAGACCCCTTTGCAATCCCTTATTAACAGAAGGTGGCCACCGTGAGAGAGGAGGCACTTTTATTGTGGCTAATGTTCCAAATCCATCATAGTACGTTTTTCCCGCGAAACCTAAACGAAAAATGTTATTTGTTTTACAGGGGATGGTACCTCGAAACCAAGCTTGTACATCTGCAGCAGCAGTTCCCGGACGCGCACCATCAGAGCCTCGATCAGCTCCCGGGGCAGCTCATCCGCGGGCGAAGCCTTGCTCTTCTCCAGCACCAGGACTATGTGCTTCATTATAAAGTCCCGGATGGCCATGATGCAGTTCTGTTTAAAATGGTAAATAGTGAAGTAATTAGCACCGTCACGTCTATCCTCCTTAAGCGCGGATGGCAAAAGTGACACAATATCACAAGATACAGCGTAATAGGAAGCGAGCCATCAAATCATGACTGCTGGTTAGAAGCACGTGGTAGCATATAATATATACTTAATTTTCATCATTGTCATCAGCTTCGTGCTAACCACCTTTACCTTTGACCTCCACCAGGTCTTCGGCCAATTTTGTGTGGGGGGGACGCCGGAAAAACTTGCATCATGCACTGATATATGCGGGAGACGCCACATAGCTCGACGTGAAGGAATTATCGCGTCCCGTGCGTGCCGTGTGCTGTCGCGTCCGACGCGTCAATTGAAGCACAGCGGGAACAGGACGCCGACACGGGTGCGAGCGGGGCGCAATTTTGTTGTTGTACGCCCGCAATGACGTACGCGCTGCGCTACCGTTCGATGACCTAGCGCTGCCGTCTTGCTCCGCCCGATATGTGCCGAAACATACGCTAATAGGCGGGGCGCATCTTGAGCCGGTCATTATGAGACCTTGTTCTGCTGTGGACGTCTTTCGGCTATTAATAATTGATGGATATTAAGGTGGTTTGGTTGCCTATCTATGTATGTATCACTCACGAACATGTCCCCGCGCTGCTGCACGTAGGCGGGTGGGGGCGCGCGCGCAAGCCTCGCGGCCAGCGCGCGCGCCCACTGCGCTAGCTGCAGCGTGGTGTCGCGCGAGCACGCCCACACGCTCTGCATCGACCGACACACCGCGTAGATCGCCTCCCGGATGCTACAACAATCATACAATAGATAAGCTCCATCCTGTTTCAATCTCTCCCTACGACATTTTTCACTGGAGTATGACCTTATCTATCTCACCCCGATTTGTGAAAGAAGGCATTTGCTCAGCAGCGGAACAGTATAGGCTGATATTACACTGTCCCAATACTGGGCAAAGGCCTCTCGAGCTGATTTCTCGCGGCACGCCAACTCACACTTATGCGTCATGTGAAGGCGATGGCTCGAGGCTTGAGGCCGCGCAAGTAGGCGCGTGGTGAAACGACTGATACGCTTGAAATCAATAACTTAAGCCGTCTTATCCCAAAACTCGGATTTTCTATAGTTCTTGTACTAAATCACTGACCGATCCAGATCCTAAGAAAATTCTTATTACAGAACGAGAATCCGCGTTGGCAGATGTAACTTCTACGGTCCAAAAGATAAAACTCTGCGACCCCTAGTTTAACTGTAGCACTATCGCTAGCGGACATCAGAATCCGAATATTTTTTATTCATGTAAACCATTACAGTATTTATGAATCGTCAGAAAAGTAACAAAGACTCTACCACCATTTCAAAATGTCATTCCTGTGGAGAATAAGGGCAAGAAACTCCACTTTCATGGCCAGGGTTACTCATCTAACGCACAGGTGTCAAATTATCAAAAAAAAAGTGAGAATTGATTGGTTAATTAATTGATTGTGCTGTGAGTGGATGTCAAAAAAGTAAAGTTGGCCGATCAAAAAAGTGATTCCACCCAACTTTACTTTTTTGACATCCACTCACTGCACAAGGAACCAATCAATTCATTTATTTCATTTAAAAAACTCCCCATTCGAAGTGGTAAAAATAAAAAGAAAAGTAGTATATTTTTTTTTGTTGTATTTTAATTATATTACGACTGTTATCATATTACAATGTAATATGATAACAGTCGTAATATAATTAAAATTAAACATTAATAACGTAACGTAACTTCTACAATGACAATCACAAAATAATCATAATTTTAATGGGAGATATGTACTTGATGGATTGACAGCAAATAATTAATATTTGGCTTCAGTTTTGTTAGGAATAACCGTTAATCTCCCCGTTCCGTGATATTTAATCTGCTCCTTTTTTTGTTAAAAGGTTTGTAACGACACTAAAACTTTTTTCGATAAGATATGACAAGGGAAACTCTATTAAAAGCTTTCTCGCAATTCCCCACAGTCCAGGATATTTTTCGGGTATTTCTGCCTGCAGCCAAAATGATTGATACCCTCTCTTAAATTTCACCTTCAGCTCCTCATTAGTGCTAAGCTCGAGTAGCCCCTCTTGTAATATCACATTCTCCACGTCCGTTTCATCAAATGGATTTATGATCCATGGTGATATTTCCATCGTCAGAATATCTTTAAATCTGATTTCGAAGTCATCATGCAGGGCAATTAAATGCTGAACGTATGTCTGAATATCCTCATCAAGGCATTCTACCTGTGACAAGTTTGAAAACTGGGAAAATTCGCGCCGACTACAATTTTGCTTCATAAATTTCAATTTTCTAAGCAAAGCTGAAATTACACTCTTTGTAAGTTAATGTCATTAATTTTTTTGAGCAAATCTGTCAAAAACGCGATGTCTGCTTTTAAATTGCTCAGGAGTTCTTTTAAATATGGGTCTTACTTTCCTGAAACTCTAAAACTGATTTAAAAAGTGAGAAAAATCTTGTTAAACATGCACCTTTCAACAACCAGCGTACTTCAGTGTGTAGGAGCAATCGTTGGAAGTCTTCATCATTTTCATCGCACAATTGTGCAAATAAACGCGTATTCAACGCATTGCTTCTTATATTGTTAACTGCATTAATCACAAATTGAAGCGATTGGTGCAATCTATCACTCAAATTTTTCGCTACTAGGTGTTGCCGGTGGATGACGCAGTGAATTGCATTTACCTCTGGTATAATTCTTTTAAGATGGCTCATAAACCCACGATCGCTCGACCATGGCAGGAGCTCCATCTGTTGCCACCGAAATAACGTTTGTGAATGGAATCGATTTTTCCTTAAAAAAATCACTCAGGATATTAAATATTGATTCTCCTTTAGTGTCCGTCTCCAAAGTTTTCGCGAATAGTAGCTCTTCATGAATTTCTTCGTCCATAACAAATCGAATATAAGCCAATAATAATGCTTCATTACCAGGTAAAGTTGTTACGTCCAGTTGAATAGAAAAATGAGTTGTTTGCAGATAATTACACAAGAAACTTTCAATATCATTAGCTCATTTCATCAATACGTCTTTGTACAGTGTTGTCACTCAAAGGCATTCTTTTGAGTATATCAAATTGATTTGTTTTTAAAACCTCTTCAACGGCGGGTAAAATTAACTGTTCTCCAATGATGTGCGGTTTTCCAGATTTCGCTGTAAGTAATGAGATATTGTAAGATGCCCGCAAGCCATCATCGTAACTTTTAGATGCGATAAAGCGAACATACTGTGCACGGTGGGTCTCTATTCATATGTTTTCTTCAATGCTTGAAAATATTTCAAATCTTTACCTATTTTATCAGGATCATTGCTCAAAACTTTGTTGCATAAAAAGCATATGGGCAATCGCTTGTCTGCCTTTGATGGAAGAAAACCAAATTTTAATTAATATATGTTGCTCGGTCAGCAGTTCACACGGGCAGGCGTGCGCACGCGGCGCCGGCGCGGCCTTCTCGACGCTGTTGGTTACGTTGCAACCGCGTCGTTCGGCGTACTTGATGAACAGTTCGCAGAAAAGTATGAAAGTGATATCCAAACATTAAGAGATAATCAAAAGCACTTAGCGTTATTATGGAAAAACAAGACATCAGTCGTTGAAGTAGAATTTAATTTAATCAAAAGGATGAAAAGGTCAGTTTCAATATATTATCAGTTATATCAAAGGACTTTGATATAACTGATAATGACGATGTTAGGTCCCATGTAATAGGGGGCGAGCCTATTGCCATATACCGGACACAATTCTAGACTCAGGACTCGTCCTGGGAAGTTTTCGTTAGAAAAACTACACTTGTCCGACCTAGGATTTGAACCCAGGACGCTTTGCCACTAGACCAATGAGGCAGACCAAGAACAATATCGCAATAAACATTATTTTTGGTAGCTACTGGTTGTTATTGACATTACCCACTGTAAACCCTCGGAAGCGCCGCCACATAAATTTGTCAAGCTGTTCGGGTTCATCGCTATTTATGTAGAACATACTTATGGAACCGCCAGCCAAATATAAATAGTGAAAGTCATTTGTGGTCTTCCTTCCAGGTATGTTTTATGCCTATTATGACTGCCTCGTTGGTCTGGTGGCAAAGCGCATCGGTTTGTGATCACGAACCTTGTGTTCAAATCCTAGCTCGGACAAATGTTAGTTTTTCTAACGAAAAATTCCCAGTATGAGTCCGGAGTCTGGAATTGTGCCCGGTATATGGCAATAGGCTCGCCCCCTATTACATGAGACCTAACATCGTCGGCGAAACGTGGGTGTACTCAGTACACCTCTGCCACCCCCTCTGGGGAATATAGGCGTGACGGTGTATGTTTTATAAATTTATTTCAGTGTTTACTACTAATATTGCCTCGTGTTCGTTGTCATAGCCTGTGTAGTGACGGAATAGTAGCATAACGCAATCCTTTTGTTTTGGAAGATCGTAAAAGGCTAACGCGATGAAAAGTTTCCGCATGATTATCTCCTAACCTTTCCAAACATTATTTATAAATTATTGTCGGGAATAACTGGAAGTAAGGGCATGTAAAGTAAATAAAATAAATACAGCATATTATTATAGAATTTGTCTAATTATATGGGCTTAAATTCATCTTGCTCTCAGAAATAATATTTTTAGGTTACGCGCCAAAAAATGTAAAAATACGTTCCGTTACTCGCCAGAACCGTAGGCAAAAAGTATTTAATTTTAAATGAAATAAAAATCTTTTAAAAGAAAAAACCCGACTTCAAAAAGCAAGAAATAAATATTTGAAGCCGGTACCGGTTAGTGCAGTCGGTTGCTTGGCACCGACTTCAAATATTTATATCTAGCTTTTTGAAGTCGGTTTAAAAAAAAATAATTTAATTTTACCATTTTAAGTGACAAGTAAATTATTTACTAATATTAGCAAAAAGAATCATCAAAATCAGTTCATAAATAAAGACGTTAAAAAAAAAACAGATGAATTGGCGACGTCCTCCTTTTTTGAAGTCGGTTAATATTCTGATTAGTTTTATGGCAGGGTTACCTACCTTATGGTACCTATGGGTACCTATGGGATTGACGTAATACCCATAATATCTCAATCTACGCATTCGTATTGTTTGTCGTTAAGGAGTTCCCTGGAGTATCTTCCAAATCCAAGGTCCAATACCGATAAAATTGGCCTATAGCCATTTCGGAGCTATACTGAACCAAATTCAAAAAGAATTTTCAAAATCGATTCATAATTGGCGGAATGATCGTGTAACATACATACATACAAAAAAAAACTGTCGAATTGAGAACCTCCTCCTTTTAAGAAGTCGGTTAAAAAAGAAAACAAAATGTTCTTGGTATGTATGTACGTATACATACTGTTACGTTTGCGGGGTAATTAAATGCCGAATAACGTGCAAAGTACTTTATTAGGCGCTGTACACACAAAACAGTACGTCGAACACGAGTACACACAAGCAATAAACACACACTAGTACTACTCTCGATAGTACCCAAGTAGTATCCGTATATCGTTACTAAGGTCGCCGGTGTATCCCAGTCAGATCGATCGATCGATCGCTTGTTCCCCGATTTGATCGTTATCGCTATCCCCGTCTTCGTGCTCTGTGATCCTATTATACTGGTATGAAAGTTCGGACGGACGAACCCTCTAAGTACATCGATAGACGTACATCGAACAATAGCCGGCGCGGCCCACAAAGCGGTATTATTATTACATACCTATTTGTACGGGAACGAATACGTACTTGTATACCGCGACCGCGCTCCGGCGATAATTAAAGGGGAGGAACCTTCTAGTCGTTTCAGCACTTAAGCGCGGATTCTAGATCTTTCGTGATGGATCACCGGGGATCCTAAGGGTGTGTTATGCGTTTTAGAAACGGCACCCCCCGATACAGAGATTTCAAGATATCGGGGCATGTTCGGGTCGTAACAATATCTATAGATGCACCGGGTCGCTTGCATGCGACCGCGTCAGCTGTTCTATGTGAGTTATAAACAAGACACTACACTAGGCGGTTGTTACATTGAATTCCAAAACATAAGTTCTTCAGTGGAAAAACAAGTCATGTGGATCGAAAATATAATTTTTAATATTTCTTATCTCGCTAATACATATATTTAAATGTTCAAATATTGTATACATTTTTTAAAAATAACCGGAACGGTGCGAACGAATGACGTTATATTGAATTAACAATTTTAAACCATTTATATATAATCTGTGAAGTTGTAGCACTAAAGGTAGGGCTAAATAATCCTGGATAGGTCATCGTTTTGTAATAAGGAAAGAAAATTTTAAGCCCTTGTTACCTAGACTTGGATGTTGCCGTAAAAACCCGACTTATCCTATTATAGATCTCGTTTTGGAATAAAGGTTTTGTCAAATAGCTGACAGTGCGCTCGCGCAGCGGGCACGCCACACTGCGGGCTGTCAACGTCTAATACCCAATTTGCACACTGCTCACTTCCGGTTCAATCTTTGATCTCTATGTTTTTGAAGTGAAAACTTCTTATGGGAGGGTAAACCGCTTCGTAAAGTAACGCGTAACGGCGCCAGTCTGTCTGGCTTCCCTTTGTCTCACGCATACGGCAGCAGCAGGCAGGCTCTTCCTCTCCCACTCTGATCCTCAGCGCTAGTTTAAGTTATCACTTTTGTCGGGCGTCCCGAGACGCACAATTTTTTTTTATCAATTAAATATTGTCTTGTGCCAAATAAAAATTCCTTTTTTGTCACGGAGAAAACGAGACACGGGTACGAGTGGGACTAGAATTGTTGTTTGCTCGCTCGCTCGCAGTGTGCCGCGCTGCTGTGCACTAGCTTTGCGCCAGCGTAACGCCTGCGTCGCGCTCTGCACGCTATGGGGCGAAAGGTTAAAGGCAAAGCGAACACGATCGTGATGGCTCGTTTATTGGAATGTACACCTTTGTACTTACTTATTAAGATCTATTTTATCGCGCTGCTCCTCTCTCTGCAATTTTCCGAGTTCCTCATCAAATTGTTTTAGCAGTCTGTTCAGCTGGGTACACGTTATATTTCTGCGAAACAAAGAACGGACTAGAAAATACTAACTCCAAAGATATTGTTAATATATTCCTTATAAAAGACTCTTTATAGTAAAAGTTATCAATCCTTTATCATACTTTGCGGGATAGGCAGAATACAGAGTTCCAACAAGATCTTACAGCCTTCCCTGGCTTCCTCCACTGTCATAGCTAGTCTCAAACGCTCAGCCGTTATGGAGACTCTTGAATCGCTCATAAGACACGGTCTATTTGGTCATCGTTAGATTGTATACGTCTTCTCCGGTACCTACGTTCTTCTACTCTAACATTATATTTACTATTTATCGGTTATCACGCCAGATCCCTTACGGGTGGGCTTGTCAAATTTAATCATTTACAACTTACAACTGGGCTTATCGCAGTTGCAGTCTGTTTCTCTATGGCTGATCTGCCTATTTTTTGTGTCTCCCGCTTTGCAAAGGAGGGAAGTGGAATTTAACTCTTTCCTATTCCTCCCGTTTTTCTTTCTTATTAAATTGTTGCGGGTTCCAAGACAATTAAAGCGCTTCCCAAGGCACCCCAAGGTTCAAACCATGGCGTTATCTGAGGAATTACAATGGTGGGAAGGTGTGGCGGGATTAGTACCAAAAAAAGTTTTAAACATTATATCAGCTTAGTCGGTGGTGTGGTGAGGCTCCCGAGAAATTCATTTAAACATCTCGAAGGATTTCATTCTCAGCTATATCAGAGCTTCAATTAACGAAATTAGTTACCGAACAAACAAATGGACAGACAAGAAAGCGAGTCAATAAAAGCATAGTAAAAAAGGTATACTAACGAGAATGCGATGGGCGCGAGCGTGGAGGCGCAGTGTATGCGCTTGGCGAGGCGCGCGGTGAACGCCCACTCGGCCTGCAGGCACGCGCGGGACATGCTCTCCGTCTCCGACATGGTGCCCAGGTACGACAGGTATTGCTGCGGAACACCATCAGCATTTGTAAATGAGAACTCAGTGTTGCCGGTTTAGTCGTTATAGAAACATTAATATGGAAACCTTGAGGATAAGAATCTAAGTAAGTATTAAACGTACGCTTAGTAAGCGAGCTTATTACACGCTAGATGATTATTTAAAAGACAAAAATACTTGGATAGGGGCTGTTCCAGCTCCACTTGGTTGAATATGGACAACTTGTTTAGCTATTGTTATTTAATATCCCTCTCTTCCTTCTATTAATTTAGTAAAATGTATCTTTTTTTCTCATTTCCTTCTCTGTAAATGAGGGAACCATATACATGAATAGTATAATTTGTATCATTTAACTTAGACCCACCTGATAGACCAGCCTACATCGTTCTCCCGTATCCCTCATCAAAATATGGATGGAAAAAATGTAAAAAACGATATCATTTCGGGGAGACGAAAATCTAATGTAGGCAGTTTTTACAAATAGAAAGAGTAAAACTAAGCAATGCTGGAAGTATGAAGAACGTGAACAGTTCACGCGGTCGCGGTACTGGGTAATGCTTATGGCTATGTTTATGGCATCACGACGACGCGTATTTTGCCAATGTCAAGTATTACGAATATTCATTTCTAAATTAATTCAACTCCCCGATAAACTTGATGATAACGATGAATTAGAAATTGATGAAGTGCCCCACCCTGCATAGTAAAGCGATGGATACTTTACATACCAATTGCGACGGCCGTTTTGAGAGAAATCGAAAAGGCACATTTTATCATTTTGTTACTAATTGTAACATATAAGAATACATAATGGTTAATATTCCACTAACATTACACATTATAATTCAAAATAACACAAGTTTTGAAAATTAAAACAAATTGACGATATCACTCTTCAATTTCCCGCCAAAAACCCCACTAATTGTTTGTTGTCCCAAATAGAGAAGGATTCACCACATATCCGACGGGGCGGGGCAGCGACGCGACGGCGATGGCACGTGGGTAGTTGGTTGTATTTAAAAAAAAAAGCGTAAACCCATGGAAAGATTTATTAGTGTCGTGGGTGCGTTAACAAACATAAAATTCACATACACAAACACTGAGACCAAAACAAATATTTGTGGATTACACCAAAAACTAGAAGACGTAAGCCAATCGGCTTATGCACTTTTTAAATTGTCAAAGGTGGCAAATCGCGAAACTGTTTTAACGGCGTACCACGGTCTAGTTGCATCTGTTATACGATACGGCATTATCTTTTGGGGTCACTCTACAGACAGAGATTTGGTTCTTATAGCACAAAAAAGGTGTCATCATCATCATCATTTCAGCCTATACTTGTCCACTGCTGAACATAGGCCTCCCCAATCGCTTTCCAGCGTAACCGGTCCGATGCCACCTGCATCCAACGATTTCCTGCGATTTGAGAGTCCATCTGGCAGCCGGTCGTCCTACGCTGCGCTTGCCAATACGTGGTCTCCACTCTAGAATCTTTCTGCCCCAACGCCCGTCCGATCTTCGCGCTATGTGGCCAGCCCATTGCCACTTCAGCATGCTAATCCTGAGGGCTATGTCGGTGACCTTGGTTCTTCTACGAATCTCCTCATTCCTGATTCGATCACGTAGAGAAACGCCGAGCATAGCTCTTTCCATAGCTCGCTGAGCAACCTTGAGCTTTTTTATGAGACCTAGGTAAAAAAAAGAAAAAGGTGTATCCGAGCAATATGCGATCTAACAATGACTGATAGTATTCCGATGTTTAAAGCCCTAAAGATTCTTACTTTTCCTTCATTGTATATTTTAGAGGTAGCAGTATTTGTAAAGCAGAATCCGAAATTGTTTGCATAATTATAAGAAACGCGGAAATGTAATAGACCATTACGCACTCAATACCAAAATATTCTGTGTAACAAAATATGTAGGACTGCGTTAGTAAAAAATGGCACCGCGCATATTTAATAAACTACCAGATTACATAAAAAACATGCAAATAGTCAAATTTAAGAAAACCCTATTAAATATCAATCAATCAATCAGCCTATCGCAGTCCACTGCTGGACGCACTGCCTCTCCTAACACGCGCCATTGCACACGGTCCTCCGCCTTCCGCATCCAGTCTGTCCCAGCGACCTATTTGAGGTCGTCGGTCCATCTAGCTGGGGGCCGTCCTACCTTACGCTTACCAAGTCGCGGTCTCTACTCTAGGACACGCTTGCTCCATCGGCCGACGGTCCTTCTGCAGATGTGACCAGCCCATTGCCACTTTAGCTTACTGAGTCTGCGAGCTATGTCGGTAACTTTGGTTCTTTGTCGGATTACCTCGTTACGAATTTTATCCTTCAAAGAGACGCCGAGCATAGCTCGCTCCATAGCCCGCTGTGCGACTTTAAATTTGTGGACTAGTCCCACTGTGAGTGGCCACGCCTCGGCCTCGTAAGTCATAACAGTTAGGACGCACTGGTATAGCTAGTCACACTCTTTTACATTGTTTAAAATTGGATTCATGCCTTGTGAGCTCATTCCATCCTTTATTTTACTCACACCTGACCTATGTATTTTTGTGTAACTCACTATCTTGTCTACAACATTCCAGTACGCCCCATTTTCCCTAATATAGACTTTAGTTTTCAGGCATTGCGGTATAGGCGAAGAGAAAACGTGACGTAGTTTGCCAAATGCTGCCCAACCCAGTTGGATCCTGCGGTTGATTACTTTCTCGAAGTTGTTTCTACCAAATTGGACAACTTGTCCAATGTAGACATACTCCCGAACAACTTCGAGCATCGAGCCATCGACGTAGATCGGTCCTGGCGTGACATGTTCATTAAACATGATCTTGGTTTTATCCAAGTTTATGCCGAGACCGACACCTCGAGAGGGTCCATTTAGGCTATGCAGCATTTCGCTTAACTGTTCCAGTGACTCTGCCACGATGACGATATCATCGGCAAACCGAAGGTGTGAGATGTATTCGCCGTTGATGTTAATGCCCCGCCCAGTCCAGTCCAGAGTCTTGATGACGTCTTCGAGTGCATTGGTGAAGAGCTTGGGGGATATTACATCCCCCTGTCTTACCTCTCGACGCAGCTCGATCGGGTTGGTCTTTTGGTCCTGGAGCTGGACGGTCATTGTGGCGGTATCATACAGACATCTGAAAACCTCGATATAGCGCCAATCGATGCCACATCGCTGCAGAGCATTCAAAACCGCCCAGGTTTCGGTGGAGTCGAAGGCTTTCTCGTAGTCTACGAAAGCCATACACAGCGGCTGATTGTACTCTTCGGCCTTCTGTACAATCTGCCGAACAGTATGGATGTGGTCTACGGTGCTGTAGCCTTTTCGAAACCCGGCTTGTTCCGGTGGCTGGAAATCGTCGAGTCTTCTGGCGAGGCGGTTTGTGAGTACTCTCGAGAACAATTTGTAGACGTAGCTCAGGAGTGAGATGGGTCTGTAGTTCTTCAGCAACGTTTTGAAAAACAGAACCACCGCACTCCCGCTCCGCGATATAATATATTAATTGACAAATGTTACTATTCAATTGACAAATTTCTTAATGATAATATTTTATGAGTGAATTATGTATTTCAACTTATTATTCCAATTTGCAATTTTTCCTACTTTTCCCTGTATTGAATTATAAACTGGTCTATTTGTAATTAATATTTGCACATGTTTAATCATAATACTAAATCTATGACATATTTGACTAATAATTTGTATGCCGCGGTCAAAACATAGTGTGACGTTGTAACAAATTGTTTTAAGACCTTATATGTACATATGTTTAACAAATAAAAAATCATTCATTCATTCATCACGTCATATAATTCGGCGTGACCATCGTGTCCCGTCGCCGCCGTGTGCCGGCGCATTCGATGCGATCACAAAATAAGCCGGGCAGGAGTGAGACGGACGATGCGAGCTGGGCACTAGGCTCGTACTGTTTGGACGGTGCAACACCAACGGTACCTTTGCGGCTAGTGTCACGTACACGCAGTGTTGCCGTCCCGTAAACATCAATATACTAATTGTGCTAGATTAAAGATCTATCTATCTATCTATAACCTCACGCCAGATCCCTTGCGGGGTAGACAGAGAGTACAGAGTTCCAACAGGTTCTTTCCTTACATACCTCTCTGGCTTCCTCGACTCTCATACACGCTCGCCGGTTACGGAGACTCTTGACTTAGATTAAAGATGACAGTATAAAAAACGTCCCGTGCAATAAGAGCACAGCTATGGGTATAATCCTATTTCGAATTATTTGGATACAAGTTTAGCCGACGTGAGGTATCATTAAAATGCTACCGTTTGCTACACTAATAATAATATTAGCCCTGTTAAGAAACTGTCCCACTGTTAGGCACGGGCTCCTCTCAAACTGGCAGGGTGTAGGCCATAGTTCACCACGCTGGCCCGGTGCGGGTTGGCGAACTTCACACACCTTCGAGAAACTCTTAGGCATGCAGGTTTCCTCACGATGTTTTGCTTCACCGTTAAAGCAATTATAATTTTTAATACGCACATGCTTTCTAAAAGACACGAGGTGCGTGCCTGGGTTTGAACCCGAGACCTCTGACTTTGCAGTCCAACGGTCTTACCATTAGGCTATCACTGCTCTTGCTACACTACTATAATAAAAAGATCTCAGGTTATTACTAATTTAAAGAGATTTATACAATTGTAAGTGTCCGACCGAAGGTCGATTTTTAGCCGAAGGTTTAATACCCTAAGATTTTTTTAAAAAAAAAAAACGTTGCCCCACACTAGGATTAATTCCTGTCGTGGGTGCGCTTACAAACATGAAAATTCACATACACAAATACCCAGACCGGAACAAATAATTGTGGATCACACAAAGATTTGTCCCGTGCGGGAATCGAACCCGCGACTATTAGACACAGTGGGCGGGGCGGGCTAAGCCCTTAACCACTGCGCTAAATCGTCCGTCAATTTGGTCAATTTGGTTCATTATAAGCTAAATATTTAAAAAGTTATTTATGTCTGAATTAAGAAACTGGTTTTCTTTTGATTTGGTTACTTACTGGCAATGGCGGCTGGCCGATGGAAGGCAATGTAAGTCCCGCCTTCCGCGGCGCTCTAGCACATTCGTCACAAATCGTAAATCGTAATAGCTCGTTTCATTTCGGCCCGAAGCCGGAGCCGAAAGATCGGTCGGAAACTAACAATTGGTAGCTACGAGGAGGTATAGATCGTAAGTATACCCAAACGCTGCCGTTATTGCTGGCATTTTGTTCGTGATCCGTAACGTACATGAATAAGAAGTCGATGGACGTAAAGGCTACCTCGAGCAGCGTCTGCACGGTGGCGTCGAAGGTGTCCAGCAGCGGCAGCAGGTGCGGCGCGCGGCGCCCGCGCAGCGCGGCGCGCGCGTGCCGCACGAAGTGCGCGCGCATCTCGGATGAGATGTCCAGGCCTTCACGCAGCTCATGCAGCAACTGACAAAAACATACCACATCTTTCATTCTTAACCTCTAGGGTTTTTGTTAAAACATGGCCCTACATAAGGATTTATTCCTGTGTCATGGATGCGTCTACGAAGATGAAAATTCATATACACAAATACCCAGACCGAAACGAGTCACACGAAGATTTGTCCCGCGCGAGAATCGAACCCGCGACTATTCGAGCGAGTGGGTGGAGCGGCTTAAGCTTTTAACCACTGCTCCAAATCGTCCGTAAAAGTTGCAGAAACAGGCGAATCATCGCAAAAAGCCGTAACAACAACAAAGCGGCCGAGACGTTAAGCCAGAGGACTTATCGTAACATGTTAAGTAATATTATTGTATTCTTGCTTTATTGGATAAAAGAGACGTGCATAAACTATGGCTACAGCTCCATACATTTCGATCAAACGGCATATAATAAGACAATATAATAAAATTATCTTTGACAGTCAATTTCTATATCATCACACCAGATCCCTTGCGAGGTAGGCAGAGAGTAGAGAGTTCCAATAGGTTATTTCCTTACAAGCCTCACTGGCTTCCTCTGCTCTGATAGTTCGTCTCAGACACGCTCGCCAGTGACAGAGACTCTTGACTCAATTTGTTTCCAAATAAAGTAAATCAATAACTGATTGCAACAGTAGAATAATTAGACAATAAACTAAAAACAATAGAATATTTTCTAGATCTATCAAAGGCTTTCGACAATGTATCCACTCCCATACTTGTAACGAAATTGGAGCGATACCAGGTTAGATGTATTGCACTGGATGTCGTTCAAAATTACCTCAGTGACCAATAACGAAAACATAAAACCATATAATATTAATATTAGCCCTGTTAAGAAACTGTCCCACTGTTGGGCACGGGCCTCCTCTCAAACTGAGAGGGTTTAGGCCATAGTCCCCCACGCTGGCCCAGTGCGGGTTGGCGAACTTCACACACCTTCGAGAAACTCTTAGGCATGCAGGTTTCCTCACGATGTTCTCCTTCACCGTTAAAGCAAGTGATAATTAATTTTTAAATAGAAATCATAGATTTCGGCATTTCCCAAGGTAACATTCTCGGACCAAACTTGTTCTTGTTTTATATTAAACGAGCTGTGCTAATTATCCTCGTCACATTGCAAAATCATTACACACATTTATGCTGATGATACAATTTTACTAAAACACGAAACCGATGGTTGTGGCGAAATTTGGGGAGGCCTTTGTGTTGCGGTCGACGTCTTTCAACTGCTCATAATGATGTTAGTAAAGGCTGGCCTGAAACTCAGATTAATGACATTTATAGCAAGGTTGAAAGTAGCCTATACCTGTTTGACGGTGAGGCATGAAGGATTGTCCGGTCTAGCCTCGAGGCGGAAGGAAAGATAGTCGTGGACCGCCTCCATGCAGATGCTGCTAAGGAGTAGGAAGTGCGAGCGATAGGACGGCAGGCGCATGGAGAGGCACTCTTCAGACCAGCACCCATACCTGATAAACAGTATAATTAACATATTATGTAAATAGTTGAGCATGTTATTACTAGCGGTTTGCATAATTACGCACACAAACTTGCTCTACGCGGCTACTCGGCAGGTCTCAAAGGGAACTACCAGCTAATGCTTTTTTCGGACGGCTGAAGATGTTCAACTGGTTACATATATTAACTGTGACAATAGCTACCTTGAGTGTCATTAGTACTCTCATTTTGTATCTTATAAGATGTGAGATAGGTACTGGAAGTTTCGATTTTGTACCTACTAGTAATTTTAATACAATAGTACCATTGAGTACACTAGAGAGAGAGAAAGGGAGATACTACTATCATTGTAAACATGGAATTAAATCTGGTCTAATTCTGATACCTCTTGACCTCAAAGGTACAATATTACCATTTAGGACGGAAGAAAGAGAGAGAAAGAGAGGGAGAGAGACTTCTTTACTTATTAACATGAATAGTGCCCTAATTCTGATACCTCTTGAGCTCAGAAATCTTGGCCTCATCCTCGTCGTGTGAGAACTCCTGCTTATCGGGCTCGTTCTTCGAGTCCTCGAACACTTCTGCTGGCTCCTCTTCGTCGTATGTTTCAAGATGAGCACTCTGTATATAAAGTAAATTAATAAACAACATTCCTATGATATTTATATATATATATCCCAACTTTCATATTCCCTTGATTTGTTACAGGGATGGGCCAGGTCTAACGATAATAGGGTGGCCGGAAAGAAGATTCCGAACTGCATCAGACAGGAAAATGGAGTGATTTTTTTATTTAGTTATTCCTAATTTTAAACATTTCTAATCTAGATATAGTAACATATTAACGAACTTGTAAGTACAGCACAGTGGGTCTTACGTCAGGCTTCTCCAGCGTGAGGTAGACGTTGTCAAGCAGGTCGTTGCGCATCTTATAGATGAAGGTCATACAGCGCCGCACTCCCTGCGTCTTCAGGATCTCCCGATGGTAGTTCCTACGATAACAGAATCCTTTTGTAAAATAATGTAAATTGTGCTGATGAAAATAAACCGCGATAAACCCGTAAAATAGTTTTATTTCAAATGTAAATTATCTTTATTTTAAGAATTTTTGAAATATTTTTGTACATTTAAATTCAAACATTAAATATTAGTTATGTACAATTTTTTTTTTTTGATCGTTGCCTCGCCGTAGGATTTATTCCTGTGTCGTGGGTGTGCTTACATACATGAAATTTACTAACACAAATTTTTGCGGGTCAAACATACCCGCACCCGCAACTACTCGATCACCTTGGCGAATATATCGCTCGCCTTCCTCTCACTCGCCGACACTTGTTCAGCAGACCTACCTGCATTAGCTCGGCCAGCACGTGCGCAGGCCGGCTCGTGCCCGCGCTGGTCCCAGGCTAGTCCCCCTCTCACCTGTACAGCGACACGGCGCACTTGTTCAGCAGACCTACGTGCATTAGCTCGGCCAGCACGTGCGCAGGCCGGCTCGTGCCCGCGCTGGTCCCAGGCTAGTCCCCCTCTCACCTGTACAGCGACACGGCGCACTTGTTCAGCAGACCTACCTGCATTAGCTCGGCCAGCACGTGCGCAGGCCGGCTCGTGCCCGCGCTGGTCCCAGGCTAGTCCCCCTCTCACCTGTACAGCGACACGGCGCACTTGTTCAGCAGACCTACGTGCATTAGCTCGGCCAGCACGTGCGCAGGCCGGCTCGTGCCCGCGCTGGTCCCAGGCTAGTCCCCCTCTCACCTGTACAGCGACACGGCGCACTTGTTCAGCAGACCTACCTGCATTAGCTCGGCCAGCACGTGCGCAGGCCGGCTCGTGCCCGCGCTGGTCCCAGGCTAGTCCCCCTCTCACCTGTACAGCGACACGGCGCACTTGTTCAGCAGACCTACCTGCATTAGCTCGGCCAGCACGTGCGCAGGCCGGCTCGTGCCCGCGCTGGTCCCAGGCTAGTCCCCCTCTCACCTGTACAGCGACACGGCGCACTTGTTCAGCAGACCTACCTGCATTAGCTCGGCCAGCACGTGCGCAGGCCGGCTCGTGCCCGCGCTGGTCCCAGGCTAGTCCCCCTCTCACCTGTACAGCGACACGGCGCACTTGTTCAGCAGACCTACCTGCACTAGCTCGGCCAGCACGTGCGCAGGCCGGCTCGTGCCCGCGCTGGTCCCAGGCTAGTCCCCCTCTCACCTGTACAGCGACACGGCGCACTTGTTCAGCAGACCTACCTGCATTAGCTCGGCCAGCACGTGCGCAGGCCGGCTCGTGCCCGCGCTGGTCCCAGGCTAGTCCCCCTCTCACCTGTACAGCGACACGGCGCACTTGTTCAGCAGACCTACCTGCATTAGCTCGGCCAGCACGTGCGCAGGCCGGCTCGTGCCCGCGCTGGTCCCAGGCTAGTCCCCCTCTCACCTGTACAGCGACACGGCGCACTTGTTCAGCAGACCTACCTGCATTAGCTCGGCCAGCACGTGCGCAGGCCGGCTCGTGCCCGCGCTGGTCCCAGGCTAGTCCCCCTCTCACCTGTACAGCGACACGGCGCACTTGTTCAGCAGACCTACCTGCATTAGCTCGGCCAGCACGTGCGCAGGCCGGCTCGTGCCCGCGCTGGTCCCAGGCTAGTCCCCCTCTCACCTGTACAGCGACACGGCGCACTTGTTCAGCAGACCTACCTGCATTAGCTCGGCCAGCACGTGCGCAGGCCGGCTCGTGCCCGCGCTGGTCCCAGGCTAGTCCCCCTCTCACCTGTACAGCGACACGGCGCACTTGTTCAGCAGACCTACCTGCATTAGCTCGGCCAGCACGTGCGCAGGCCGGCTCGTGCCCGCGCTGGTCCCAGGCTAGTCCCCCTCTCACCTGTACAGCGACACGGCGCACTTGTTCAGCAGACCTACCTGCATTAGCTCGGCCAGCACGTGCGCAGGCCGGCTCGTGCCCGCGCTGGTCCCAGGCTAGTCCCCCTCTCACCTGTACAGCGACACGGCGCACTTGTTCAGCAGACCTACCTGCATTAGCTCGGCCAGCACGTGCGCAGGCCGGCTCGTGCCCGCGCTGGTCCCAGGCTAGTCCCCCTCTCACCTGTACAGCGACACGGCGCACTTGTTCAGCAGACCTACCTGCATTAGCTCGGCCAGCACGTGCGCAGGCCGGCTCGTGCCCGCGCTGGTCCCAGGCTAGTCCCCCTCTCACCTGTACAGCGACACGGCGCACTTGTTCAGCAGACCTACCTGCATTAGCTCGGCCAGCACGTGCGCAGGCCGGCTCGTGCCCGCGCTGGTCCCAGGCTAGTCCCCCTCTCACCTGTACAGCGACACGGCGCACTTGTTCAGCAGACCTACCTGCATTAGCTCGGCCAGCACGTGCGCAGGCCGGCTCGTGCCCGCGCTGGTCCCAGGCTAGTCCCCCTCTCACCTGTACAGCGACACGGCGCACTTGTTCAGCAGACCTACCTGCATTAGCTCGGCCAGCACGTGCGCAGGCCGGCTCGTGCCCGCGCTGGTCCCAGGCTAGTCCCCCTCTCACCTGTACAGCGACACGGCGCACTTGTTCAGCAGACCTACCTGCATTAGCTCGGCCAGCACGTGCGCAGGCCGGCTCGTGCCCGCGCTGGTCCCAGGCTAGTCCCCCTCTCACCTGTACAGCGACACGGCGCACTTGTTCAGCAGACCTACCTGCATTAGCTCGGCCAGCACGTGCGCAGGCCGGCTCGTGCCCGCGCTGGTCCCAGGCTAGTCCCCCTCTCACCTGTACAGCGACACGGCGCACTTGTTCAGCAGACCTACCTGCATTAGCTCGGCCAGCACGTGCGCAGGCCGGCTCGTGCCCGCGCTGGTCCCAGGCTAGTCCCCCTCTCACCTGTACAGCGACACGGCGCACTTGTTCAGCAGACCTACCTGCATTAGCTCGGCCAGCACGTGCGCAGGCCGGCTCGTGCCCGCGCTGGTCCCAGGCTAGTCCCCCTCTCACCTGTACAGCGACACGGCGCACTTGTTCAGCAGACCTACCTGCATTAGCTCGGCCAGCACGTGCGCAGGCCGGCTCGTGCCCGCGCTGGTCCCAGGCTAGTCCCCCTCTCACCTGTACAGCGACACGGCGCACTTGTTCAGCAGACCTACCTGCATTAGCTCGGCCAGCACGTGCGCAGGCCGGCTCGTGCCCGCGCTGGTCCCAGGCTAGTCCCCCTCTCACCTGTACAGCGACACGGCGCACTTGTTCAGCAGACCTACCTGCATTAGCTCGGCCAGCACGTGCGCAGGCCGGCTCGTGCCCGCGCTGGTCCCAGGCTAGTCCCCCTCTCACCTGTACAGCGACACGGCGCACTTGTTCAGCAGACCTACCTGCATTAGCTCGGCCAGCACGTGCGCAGGCCGGCTCGTGCCCGCGCTGGTCCCAGGCTAGTCCCCCTCTCACCTGTACAGCGACACGGCGCACTTGTTCAGCAGACCTACCTGCATTAGCTCGGCCAGCACGTGCGCAGGCCGGCTCGTGCCCGCGCTGGTCCCAGGCTAGTCCCCCTCTCACCTGTACAGCGACACGGCGCACTTGTTCAGCAGACCTACCTGCATTAGCTCGGCCAGCACGTGCGCAGGCCGGCTCGTGCCCGCGCTGGTCCCAGGCTAGTCCCCCTCTCACCTGTACAGCGACACGGCGCACTTGTTCAGCAGACCTACCTGCATTAGCTCGGCCAGCACGTGCGCAGGCCGGCTCGTGCCCGCGCTGGTCCCAGGCTAGTCCCCCTCTCACCTGTACAGCGACACGGCGCACTTGTTCAGCAGACCTACCTGCATTAGCTCGGCCAGCACGTGCGCAGGCCGGCTCGTGCCCGCGCTGGTCCCAGGCTAGTCCCCCTCTCACCTGTACAGCGACACGGCGCACTTGTTCAGCAGACCTACCTGCATTAGCTCGGCCAGCACGTGCGCAGGCCGGCTCGTGCCCGCGCTGGTCCCAGGCTAGTCCCCCTCTCACCTGTACAGCGACACGGCGCACTTGTTCAGCAGACCTACCTGCATTAGCTCGGCCAGCACGTGCGCAGGCCGGCTCGTGCCCGCGCTGGTCCCAGGCTAGTCCCCCTCTCACCTGTACAGCGACACGGCGCACTTGTTCAGCAGACCTACCTGCATTAGCTCGGCCAGCACGTGCGCAGGCCGGCTCGTGCCCGCGCTGGTCCCAGGCTAGTCCCCCTCTCACCTGTACAGCGACACGGCGCACTTGTTCAGCAGACCTACCTGCATTAGCTCGGCCAGCACGTGCGCAGGCCGGCTCGTGCCCGCGCTGGTCCCAGGCTAGTCCCCCTCTCACCTGTACAGCGACACGGCGCACTTGTTCAGCAGACCTACCTGCATTAGCTCGGCCAGCACGTGCGCAGGCCGGCTCGTGCCCGCGCTGGTCCCAGGCTAGTCCCCCTCTCACCTGTACAGCGACACGGCGCACTTGTTCAGCAGACCTACCTGCATTAGCTCGGCCAGCACGTGCGCAGGCCGGCTCGTGCCCGCGCTGGTCCCAGGCTAGTCCCCCTCTCACCTGTACAGCGACACGGCGCACTTGTTCAGCAGACCTACCTGCATTAGCTCGGCCAGCACGTGCGCAGGCCGGCTCGTGCCCGCGCTGGTCCCAGGCTAGTCCCCCTCTCACCTGTACAGCGACACGGCGCACTTGTTCAGCAGACCTACCTGCATTAGCTCGGCCAGCACGTGCGCAGGCCGGCTCGTGCCCGCGCTGGTCCCAGGCTAGTCCCCCTCTCACCTGTACAGCGACACGGCGCACTTGTTCAGCAGACCTACCTGCATTAGCTCGGCCAGCACGTGCGCAGGCCGGCTCGTGCCCGCGCTGGTCCCAGGCTAGTCCCCCTCTCACCTGTACAGCGACACGGCGCACTTGTTCAGCAGACCTACCTGCATTAGCTCGGCCAGCACGTGCGCAGGCCGGCTCGTGCCCGCGCTGGTCCCAGGCTAGTCCCCCTCTCACCTGTACAGCGACACGGCGCACTTGTTCAGCAGACCTACCTGCATTAGCTCGGCCAGCACGTGCGCAGGCCGGCTCGTGCCCGCGCTGGTCCCAGGCTAGTCCCCCTCTCACCTGTACAGCGACACGGCGCACTTGTTCAGCAGACCTACCTGCATTAGCTCGGCCAGCACGTGCGCAGGCCGGCTCGTGCCCGCGCTGGTCCCAGGCTAGTCCCCCTCTCACCTGTACAGCGACACGGCGCACTTGTTCAGCAGACCTACCTGCATTAGCTCGGCCAGCACGTGCGCAGGCCGGCTCGTGCCCGCGCTGGTCCCAGGCTAGTCCCCCTCTCACCTGTACAGCGACACGGCGCACGTGTTCAGCAGACCTACCTGCATTAGCTCGGCCAGCACGTGCGCAGGCCGGCTCGTGCCCGCGCTGGTCCCAGGCTAGTCCCCCTCTCACCTGTACAGCGACACGGCGCACTTGTTCAGCAGACCTACCTGCATTAGCTCGGCCAGCACGTGCGCAGGCCGGCTCGTGCCCGCGCTGGTCCCAGGCTAGTCCCCCTCTCACCTGTACAGCGACACGGCGCACGTGTTCAGCAGACCTACCTGCATTAGCTCGGCCAGCACGTGCGCAGGCCGGCTCGTGCCCGCGCTGGTCCCAGGCTAGTCCCCCTCTCACCTGTACAGCGACACGGCGCACTTGTTCAGCAGACCTACCTGCATTAGCTCGGCCAGCACGTGCGCAGGCCGGCTCGTGCCCGCGCTGGTCCCAGGCTAGTCCCCCTCTCACCTGTACAGCGACACGGCGCACTTGTTCAGCAGACCTACCTGCATTAGCTCGGCCAGCACGTGCGCAGGCCGGCTCGTGCCCGCGCTGGTCCCAGGCTAGTCCCCCTCTCACCTGTACAGCGACACGGCGCACTTGTTCAGCAGACCTACCTGCATTAGCTCGGCCAGCACGTGCGCAGGCCGGCTCGTGCCCGCGCTGGTCCCAGGCTAGTCCCCCTCTCACCTGTACAGCGACACGGCGCACTTGTTCAGCAGACCTACCTGCATTAGCTCGGCCAGCACGTGCGCAGGCCGGCTCGTGCCCGCGCTGGTCCCAGGCTAGTCCCCCTCTCACCTGTACAGCGACACGGCGCACTTGTTCAGCAGACCTACCTGCATTAGCTCGGCCAGCACGTGCGCAGGCCGGCTCGTGCCCGCGCTGGTCCCAGGCTAGTCCCCCTCTCACCTGTACAGCGACACGGCGCACTTGTTCAGCAGACCTACCTGCATTAGCTCGGCCAGCACGTGCGCAGGCCGGCTCGTGCCCGCGCTGGTCCCAGGCTAGTCCCCCTCTCACCTGTACAGCGACACGGCGCACTTGTTCAGCAGACCTACCTGCATTAGCTCGGCCAGCACGTGCGCAGGCCGGCTCGTGCCCGCGCTGGTCCCAGGCTAGTCCCCCTCTCACCTGTACAGCGACACGGCGCACTTGTTCAGCAGACCTACCTGCATTAGCTCGGCCAGCACGTGCGCAGGCCGGCTCGTGCCCGCGCTGGTCCCAGGCTAGTCCCCCTCTCACCTGTACAGCGACACGGCGCACTTGTTCAGCAGACTCATCTGTGTGAGCTCGGCCAGCGCGGCGCCGTCCAGCGCGTGCGCACGTCCGGCCGCGGGCTCGCTCGCAGACATATACTCACTCTCAGAAGACACGTGAGTATCGCTAGTACCGTATTTGTCGTCTATTACTATCTCGGGCGTGTTTAGTCTGTTATATTCTGGAATTAATGACGTAAGTTTAGCGTACACAAAAAAACCCCTAAGTTACATACAAATACAGTTCACCTCAGCGAACCAAATAAGTAATATAACCAGGTGATGCAATCAAACATTCATGAACTGCTCAGGTTCGCCGCCAGCTTTAGAAATCTGCCTCCATCGTGAACTACACGGAACAAGTGCTCTGAGCTGTCGATTTCCTAATATTCCGCAGACACGTTTTCTTCCGTCGTCCAATGCATCTTTTCCCCTTAATTTTGCCCAACATTCCAGCTAAAAGAGATTAATATGTATAGAGTTTTATAACTATCAACTCACTAAAACTGCCAGTGTCACAGCCGCTGTCGACTTCATCTCCCCTCCCCTTCCGCTCGGCTTCCTTGGCCGCGTCTTCCGCAGCGTCGGATTCCTTAGCGTCGTCCGACTCCTTGGCGACGTCCGACTGTGCGCTGGAGTCGCTGTTACTGGAGTCTGAGGGGTTGGCGCTGATGTTGAACTGGACTTTATGTGCCCGGTGGCTTTCTGACGATTGTCTAAAGAGAAATGAGATTTGTGAAATTATGTTTGAAGATTGATAGTTGGGTTTAGTGGTCTGAGCGTGGACTGCTTGGACCTAAGATTTAGCCCACAAATGTTTGTTCCGTTTCAGATATTTCTCTATATAATTATCGAGTAATATAAACACTCCTACGATACAGTATTAATCCCTGTGTGTAACTAATTTTTTTTAATATTAACTCAATTATCAAATACAAAGGCGTCGCATAGAAACAAAGATATTATGATATGCATACGTGCGTTGATGTGTACGTGTATGCGGGCAGGCGTGCATTCGAATGTGCGTGCGCGCTCGCGTGTGTGCGTGCGTCGATGTATCATTACTGACCTGCTAATATCGGATTCGGAGGAAGTCCTGTGGCTGGCTGCTCGACGCTGACTCTTGTGCTTGATGGAGCGCAGCATCCGCAACATGGCGAACATGGTCAGCCGCATGTGAAGCGCCGTGTTGTACCACAGGCACATCGCCTAAGGGAATATACAAATATAACCACTGGATCACAAACAGCTTTCATGAATGGCAGTGAACAGTGAAAGTGAAGAGACAAACTGGCTAGTACAAAAATTGGATATGCGGTAGTGAGCAGCGAGGTGCATTTTTACCAAGTTTCTATTAACTTGCTTTGTTGTAGGTCGGTTTGACTATTTACAAATTTTTCACTCGATTTTAATGTAACTTGTTGATGAGCTAAATGCTTGGAATTCAATAAATAGCGCGGAACTGGTTGCAACATTCATTATGAAAAAAATACCAAGTCACAAAAAAAGCAAGCAAAAGCAAAAAAAAATGTCACGACGAAGGTTTGGATATAATAAGGCAAGGATAGGATTATAAATATTTAGTGTAAATTGACCGAACTATGATGATATTTGTCCGTGCTGCCCAGGCGAAGCAAGAGTGGGTCGCCAGTTAAAAAGAAAATTTCAAATCAAATTAAAAAAAAAAACACCGTCACGCCTATATTCCCCAGAGGGGGTGGCAGAGGTGTACTGAGTACACCCACGTTTCGCCGACGATGATAGGTCCCATGTAATAGGGGGCGAGCCTATTGCCATATACCGGGCACAATTCCAGACTCCGGACTCATACTGGGAATTTTTCGTTAGAAAAACTACATTTGTCCGACCTAGGATTTGAACCCAGGACCACGTGATCACAAAGCGATGCGCTTTGTCACTAGACCAACGAGGCAGTAAATCAAATTAAATCCTTATTAATGAGATGTCGGTCATTAATACCTTGAGTCTATTCTTGAAGAGCGGCGTGGCGATGAGCGGGTGGTCGAGGGTCATGGCCCGACTGGACGGGTACAGCGCCACGGCGTTGTAGAACGCGTCCAGCAGAGCGCCCAGCTCGCGCAGCGCCTGCCCCACGCCGTCCGCGCACTGCTGGCAGTCCAGCGCCAGGCAACCCAACACTAAGTCCTCTGACGACGAATATCTATACTCAACTCGGGCTCACAGTAGCTTAGTACTAAAAAGTGTAGTTTCACAAATCGAATATCTAAAGGACATCGTCTAAAATTGCCCCAGAACCAACAATAATGTGACCTATACCATAATTACTCATCTATTTTAGTGGCAAATATCCGTATCTAGTGGACAATTTGCAATCCAAACGGAATATTTCAAAGTATTGTAAGCACCTAAATCGAAGTCGCCGACATCATTACCGAATCTCAACATTGTTATTAAATTATGTTAAATGAAAGATGCCAGTCCTATCAATCGGTTACATTCAATCGATTACATTCAACCATTATCGATTTGATTATTACTAATATATTCTTACATAACGATTTTACAGATGTATTGTTGGCTACAAAATTATATAATATAAACTCAAAATTTAATACTATTTTTGCAATAATGCGATTCCCCCACTTGTCTGTTAATAATAAATGCATACAGATAATTTAAAGGTCATTTAAATTATACAAGCATTTTTTTATTGCTGTTCTGGGGCGAATCATATATGGATCCATAACAATGTCCTTTGCCATACGAACGGCTTGGTCCAGTGGTTAAGAGATTACGCCGCTCTACCCACTGGATCGTATAGTAGTTGAGGGTTCGATCCTCGCACGGGACTAATCTTTATTTGACCCACCAATATATTTCGGTTTGAGTGTGTGTGTATGTGAAGTTTATGTTTATAAATGCACACAAGAATAAGAAAGAAAGAAAACTCGTCTTCACAAATCGACATATCTTAACTGTCGTGGTCACAAATCGAATATCTATAGTAAACTCCTGTTCACATACTAAACTTGTGTTCACTAATCGAATATCTACACTAAACTAAAGATGCGCGACTGCGAATAATCCGTCTATTCGAATCATCTACAACTACTAATTTTCTGATTCGACTTGAACATAAGTAATATACTATTTTTTTATATTCGAATGACGACTAATAATTAGTAACTACTAATGATAATTCGATTAGATTATCTGCGACTCACCCGATTATGACTGAGTTATTCGAATGATTTGCAGCTTCTCGCGCCATTTCCGCGCCAAAACCAATTACGTGTGCGAGTGAGTAGATACAACTAAACTAAATAATAACGCTCCTGCTGGTTTGTGTTTAAAAGTGTGTTTTAATAAAGTTTCTAGTATAGAGTTTAAATATAATACGCGCGCGGTAATCAAGTGCTGGAATGAAATAAACGTCTATTAGTATATTTTTGTAAAAGCGCTTACTGTGCTTCGGCACAAAAAGCGCCCGTGAGGACGTTGGGGCAAGCTGCAGTCCGAATGATGCTAACTTACTTTCCTTTGTACTCTGTAGTGCGACAGGTAAATTCCATGAAGCTAAAATTCGTCTATGGTAAATTTATTATTCGTTCACCGAACTTTATTCATTAGTCGTTCATTCGGTCCAGCAAGTCGAATGGGAGGCAGTTAGTAACTAATTTTCGTGAATCACTCGAATAATTCGAATAATTTATAAAGAAAATGATTCGAATCGAATCATTCGCAGTCGCTCATCGCTACACTAAACTCATGTTCACAAAGCGTACGTGTAGTGCAGTTGTACAGTTTATACATTTGTTTTTTTTTTTTAAACGTACCCTACACTATGAAGTATTCCTGTGTCGTGAGTGCGTTTACAAACATGAAAATTTACAGACACAAATACCCAGACCGGAACAAATAATTGTGGATCACACAAAGATGTGTCCCGTGCGGGAATCGAACCCGCGACTATTAGACACAGTGGGCGGAGCTGCTTAAGCTCTTAACCACTGCGCTAAATAGTCCGTCCGTTGTTATGTAGTTAGTTCGTGTTCGTTATGTAGTTAGTTAATTTGTTGGTGGAGGTGCGAAGAGTCTAGTTCTAGTTAGGTTCACTAGTTACAAGTACAAGTTAAAACATATAGCAATTCCTTTCCTTATATGTGTTCACGTCAGTGGTTGTTATCACTCTCTATCGTCAAGTTCCCGTATCCATTATTTCATTCATTCATTCAAAATATATGACGCGCGCCAATGAAGGCAGCGGTGTCAGCAAGTATGGGCGGTGTGAGACCGTACAGTAGTGTAATACCTTCAGTAGGTGTCTCCAGGTTCCCACCCAACTGGTCCGCACTCAGGTCTTCCCGGGAGCTCGTATCACAGTTCTGCTTCATCTGCTTGCATGGATTCGTATTCACAAACCTACGAAACAATTATAAATAATATTAATATAATAAATCAGTCTATACTATCTAACTGCTGGGTAAAGGCCTTCTCTCCCAAATCGAGGTGAGGACATACTTCACCACGCGGACCCAGTGCAGATCGATGGAGGC
This sequence comes from Phalera bucephala, assembly GCA_905147815.2. Taxonomy (NCBI): domain Eukaryota; kingdom Metazoa; phylum Arthropoda; class Insecta; order Lepidoptera; family Notodontidae; genus Phalera; species Phalera bucephala. Next base: position 38,222,777 of record LR990614.1, on the reverse strand, counting down.
AGGCCACCTGCTGTTGGAACTTATAAAGTCCAACTAACTTGGCTTGGTGACTAACTCATTAAGTAACCTGGACCAATGACTTCATGTGCCTTCTGTACGGAAATGACTACACAAACAAAATATAAGCTGGATAAGACTCTGCACCATTGCGGTGCTCAGAGGCGTTGGCAACACTACGGCACTCTCCTTCTCGAGATCAAGCGATAAGTACGCTCAGAACGCTTGGAGTTCCCCTCCTGTCTCCCCACTCACTTGTACAGCAGTAAGGGCGTCACCACGCCGCCAGTCTCCTTGGAAGGAAGGACCTGTAAAGGCCGCTCAGGGCCTTTGGATGTAATTCTCCGGTCTCCCCACTAACTTGCACAGCAGTAAGGGCCTCACCACGCCGCCAGTCTCATCGAAAGGGAGGACATGTAACGGACGCTCAGGGGCTTCGGATGTTCTTCCCCCGTCCCCCCACTCACTTGTACTGCAGCAGGTTGTCGATGAGCGTGGGCACGATGTGCCGCTGGGCGCACAGGTACGCGTCCTGCTGCGCCAACGAGCGCCCCGCCAGCTTTGCCTGCAGCTCCAGCCAGATCAGGTCCTTCAGCTCGTTCTGCCACACCTGCTCCTCGCGGCTTATCTGGAAATAATGCCAATGATGAAAAAAAACACCAACGACACGCCTATAATACCTAAGTGGCCCTCCATCAACCAGGATCTACTGCTTGAATCCATTGCAGAGTTTATTTGAATTTCTTGTTCGAACTATCCCCGAAGTATCAGGATTATGATTGCCTATAGTTTCAAAAAACAGCAAAATGGTTTTAGACATTTTGCGACACGTGACATCATACACCGACAGGAATAAAATTACTATGTGAAATGGGGCATTTGATACATATAACACATAACATTTTTACTCTATTGGCCGCAAAACTAAAAGGCGAAAGACAAGTAAAAAATGAAACACAAAAACAAAAGATAGTTAAACTTAATCCAAGTGGTCGTTCATAAGATTATTAACCATATCTACTAAATTGCCAAAATAAGACAGCAACAAACCCGTACTATTATTGAGTTCTTAGATTTACACGAATATTACACATCAAATAAAACTACTATTTTTCAGAATAAATCAGGTTTTTTTAAATGTATCCTCATACAAAAAATAATTCCTTTATCGTGGGTGCGTTTACAAACATTATGTGTGTGTGTGCTGTGAATGATCTACGCTGTTGGCCGCGGGGCCTTTACAGCTTCACCGGACAAGAGGGCGAGCGTGCAACCACTACGCTCGAGCCAGAACGTTTACAAAGATTAAGTTCACATACACATCCATGAAATTCGTATACACAAACATCCAGACAGAAACAGATTTGTGAGCCACACAAATTTGACCTATGCGAGCGGCTTAAGCTCTGAACCACTGGACCAAGCCGTCGGTAGCCGATATTTTTGGCTATACTTACGGCTCTCTTGCAGCCCTTGTCAATGTTCCCCATATTGATAAGTAGGCTGAAGGTCCGGTGGAAGTTGACGCGGCTGGGCGGCAGCTGCTCGTCGTCGCACCTCCATCGCTCCTCCACCTCCGGCTCCGAGGACCTGTCCTGGCCGGCATCCTCGCGGTGCTTCGGCCTGGACGTCAGGGACATGAAACGACTGCACGTGTCCACCTGGTGAGATAAAACAACGAAATTGAAGAAGATAATGTCGGTGGTTGAGTGTAAACGAGGCCATACGTGGCAAAGACAGTCTCTTACAAATAAAGGTAAGAGAGAATAGGAGGTCCATTGCACGGACCCAGCACAAATTGGTCGAAGTTTGCAGATAAACCTATATTTGACAATACAGGGACACTGCTGGCGAAAGGCACAAAAGAACGTCAGAGAGCACAAACCCAGTGCAGACTGGTGTTATTTGAAGCTCCTAGATTAGCCCATGCTGTCCCAATGCTAGACAAAGACCTCGTCTCATAAATCAAGGCGAGAGAGAATAGGTCCAGGACATAGACCCAGCATGGACCGGTGGAACTCCAAGCAAAATTATTGCTGAGTGGTAGATTCTTGCGATACCCAGTACTGAGTTGCAGTTCGAATTTGGGGTTGGAATGGCTCGAACGGCAAAATGACATCTTCTCGCATTTAACTAGTGTGAATTACCGATTTTGTTACTGCCTCTTACTAGTGAGTGAGAGATTCGGAAGCCCCCCACCCCTACCACTCTGAGAAGGGCACTAAAAGCCGGCAACGGACGGTGACTGATATTGCTGATCTAAATGGGAGGCGATGGTTATTTACCATCAGAGGATCCGTATGCTCGTATACGTATACCCCCGCTTCCAAAAAAAATTTTCAGTAGCTACTTACAAGCGTAGGCACAGCGGGCAGCTGGTTCGGGGTGGGCAGCGAGTCACACCTAATGTCGTGCCCCATATCCAGCTTGCTGTCTCGCTCCCAATTGCGGATCTGCTTCAAACTGGATCGCTTCTTGAACACTCCGCTGTTCCGGTCAGACGCTGGATTAGATAATGCAGGTTTCTTTTATAATAAGTTAAAACAGGACACTCGACAAAAAACTAGACAGCGCACAGGGCAGGGCAGGGCGCTTGTTAGCAACAGGAAACAACAGGCAAATAATGGACCCTTGCTTTGTTGCAAGAGTACTAAAGGCTGATTCACGTTACACCGGGGCAGTGTCAAAATCAAACATAGCATAATTTTGTATGAAGTAAACCATATGCTCGATGCGCACTGCCCATTGCCGCACGGGTGGGCTGAATATACCTGGTACATTGGATTCCAGAGGGGTAGCGTGGTCCGTTACATCTTTCCGCGCGACGCGCAGTGACACAGGGGAGTCGAATTTTCTAGAACAAAGAATAGTTTTATATTAGTTATATATAACTATTGATAATGTTTTTATGTACTGCCTTCTTAGATTGACGACGAACGATTTAGCGCAGTGGGTAAGAGCTTGAGCCGCTCCGCCCACTGTGTTTAATAGTCGCGTATTCGAACCCGCATGGGACAAATCTTTGTGTGATCCACAATTATTTGTTCCGGTCTTCCCGGTCTAGGTATATGTGTATGTGAATTTTCATGTTTGTTTGCTTGACGAGAAAGCCTTAGATTCGATCGAGATCTGGGCGAATCTTAGATCTCTCCAGTGATGCCGCATTGACTATCGGTACATCGAAGTGTTGAAGTGCTTGTATAATAACGCCACCATGTCAGTTCGAGTACAGGGGCAGTGCAAGAAGGCGATTCCCATAAAAAGAGGAGTAAAACAGGGAGCCGTCATTTCTCCGAAACTGTTTACAGCCACCTTAGAGGACGCCTTCAAGCTCTTGGAATGGCGAGGACTTGGCATCAACATCAATGGCGAATACATCACTCACCTTCGATTAGCTGACGACATTGTGGTCATGGCGGAGTCGCTGGAAGATCTAGGACGAATGCTTGGTGACCTCAACAGAGTATCCCAACAAGTGGGTTTTAAAATGAACATGGACAAAACGAAAATAATGTTTAATGTCCATGTCGTACCCACCGCACTCACCGTTGGGAACTCTACTCTCGAAGTTATCGACGAATACATTTACCTGGGACAGGCAGTCCGGTTAGGTAGGTCCAACTTTGGGAGAGAGGTAAATCGACGAATCGAACTCGGCTGGGCAGCGTTCGGAAAACTGTGCAACATCTTCTCGTTCAAAATACCTCAGTGCCTCAAGACTAAAGTTTTTAGTCAATGTCTGTTGCCAGTGATGACATAGGGATCTGAGACGTGGTCTCTTACAATAGGACTCATAAAAAAGCTCAAAGTTGCTCAGCGAGCTATGGAAAGAGCTATGCTCGGCGTTTCTCTACGTGATCGAACCAGGAATGAGGAGATTCGTAGAAGAACCAAGGTCACCGACATAGCATTAACAAGCTGAAGTGGCAATGGGCGGGCCACATAGCGCGAAGATCGGACGGGCGTTGGGGCAGAAAGATTCTAGAGTGGAGGCCAAGTATTGGCAAGCGCAGCGTAGGACGACCGCCTGCCAGATGCACCGACGATCTTGTGAAAATCGCAGGAAGTCGTTGGATGCAGGTGGCGTCGGACCGGTTACGCTGGAAAGCGATTGGAGAGGCCTATGTTCAGCAGTGGACAAGTGAGCTAGGCTGAGATGATGATGATGATGAAACGCACCCACGATACGGAAATAAAAATCCTAGTGTGGGGCTACGTTTTATGAAAAAATAAGTAAGTGACAATAAAAATTACACGTAGAATTTAATATTTATTTTCGGATTTCATCGCCGTTTATATTAACTCGATTCCCCCAAAGTAGAATCCTGTTTTGGGAATTTATTTTTATAATATCCGTTTATTATTTTGGCTGCTTCACTACACCAACAAGTCAGTTATTTAAAATGTTATTATCTTTATACTTTGAAAAATAAACGCAAATCTATTTAAAATCAACACGTAACCTACAAGGCCTTATCACGAATTCATTGATAATCCAAATATTCGGTTTATACATCCGTTACTTCAGTGAGTCATCCATTCAACAAATACACAGGTCGACACTATGATTCACAAGATAAAACTAAATATTATATTTGTTTATAAACGTGTAAGTAATTTCTCCTTTAATAATGAAATGTACCCGAACACGGGTGTTTATCATTCGGAACAACCTATCAAATCAACAAAAAGAAATAGTATAAAATAATATGCTACGTTTTTAAATCAGGCAACCTGTGAAATTCGTCTCCTAGCTCATTTTTTATAATCTGTTTAATGTCTCCTAAACAAATGCCTCCCCTTTATAGATCTACATCAGCCGATCCATTGCTATTACTAGCTCTATACAGATTTAAAACAAAATAAAACGTGAGGCGTATGAAATTTACAAGTAGTGAATACGCTAACTGCGTAGTGCCATATCAAAAAAAAAGTACTTTGGGAGCGACGAACGAACGAGCCTTAGGAGTTTTGGCGGGAAGTCGAAGAGTGATGTCTTCAATTTGTTTTAATTTTCAAAACTTGTGTTATATCGAATAATAATGTGTAATGTTGGTGGAATATTAACCGTTATGTATTCTTATACTGTGTCCTTCGTTCTCGATATAAAACATATGCAGCTCTCTCAACTCGCTTGGCAGCCGCGCATCCTTTAGAGACTTGAATCGTCAAGGCCTCCTCTATGGTATCTGTGGACATAACCTCTGCGACCATTCTTTTGAAAGCGCGACAGCCGATGCCTTGTAATAAAGTTTTGGTCGACATTTAATTTAATAATCTTGTAATATCAGTGAAATTATATAACAAAAAGGTTTTAATATACTCAAATGACCTTGTGAAATAAATTTAAAACATCGTATAAGCATATTCAGAAAAATTTTACGTCCTGACAAAAAAGTACATTCTAAAAAGTTATTAGATTATAGATAGTTGTTTATTAGTGGCGTTTTCAGCTTAACTTGTTTATTTATATAATATCGAATATTTGGAGGCGTGAGTTTCGTTATATTAAGACTTGTAAAAGCTTCATCACCCGAAAAGTAAACTAACGAAGTCTTATGTCCCTATTCGTGTAAAAACAGTTTTACAGGCAAAATACCTGTAAAAAACTACTATATATTGGCGTCTCGCCAATAAATTGGCGATGTAATACCTCCAAGGAGAGAAATTAGGGGGGCATTCATCAATAATGATGATAGTTAAGGATCGATGATAATTCAAGGACACGAGTAGTGTACGAGACGCATCGGCGTGATCCGCAAGACTTGGGGCTCATACGAGTTATGTGCTGAAGGTCATATTACGCATAGATTTCACCCATGAGGTGTTCCTGTGCAGTTCACATTTCTACAATGGTAAGAATCAAAAATGTTACCTAACATACATACCTTAAACAGTAAATACAAAGACTATTGCTATAAACTATAAGCTATTTTTGATATTATATCTCCAAAATGAGACTTTCTGAATGGGTAATTAAAGGGGCATTGTTTAAGAATAACAATACATTATTAATAACATAAGCCACTCCCTTGCAGAAACATAGTGTTTTGTATTGATTTCATTATTAGACATACTTGTATAATAATTCTGAAATAGCCCAAAGTGGAGCTTATTACACAAAGAATTGTGCAAAATTATGAGCACTTATATTAAAAAGGCAAATCCAGCAATATTTATCCCTGAACAGGGTTTATAAACAGATGAGCAAAAGTAATCTCTAGGTATTGCAATGCCTGTTGTAACTGACAAGCAACAGAACTGTGGAAATATTCCAATTATAATATCTCAGCCTACCGATGCTGAGACAGGCGGGTTGTGAGATAATTTGTGTTACACACATACATCCCTAAAATATAATATAAAATACCTGGTCTATCCAGTTAACATAAAACTAATAATTATCTATCAATACTATCAGCCTATCTATTCATAACCAGTAGTTTAAATTTCAATAAACCACCAGTTTTGTAACTAACATAGAACAACAATCCTCATCCTGGGTGTAATAATATTAACCCACAGTGTACCTATCAGCCCACCAAAAACAAATCATAATGGACATTGGAAGTCTCCTACCAGAGAATGTGAGGTACGAAAAGCATGCTAGGCATTTTACACAAAGACTGGTTTTTAAATTACTGAAAAATTCAGAAAATCATTCAGAAATACAACATGGGTCTTACAAAGAAACTATAATATTGGAGATTAAAGGTATTCACTGACCTTGGTATGTAACTATGACACTAATAAAAATGTATGTCCGTCTGCCTTCAACGGCAAACATAACTTTATTGGTTTTGTGCAAGTACTTGCAGTCAAGACAAGTGAAGGTTAAAAAAATCTGGTCCTACATATGTTTAACATTATGTATAGAAACATTATTATTAGAAACATAATATTTTGTAATAATTGATATACAATTTATAGATTCTCATTAGAATTTAATTAAAGATAGATGATCACAACTGTGCTATAAACCTTATTCCACAAAGAAACTAAATGCTAATAATCGACCTTAGAGTCATATTAAATATACTAATAAAAATTTATTAGGAGATTATCAGCTTTCTATTGGGTAATGAGTTCAATGTTTTTGGTTTTTTGTTTGATTACGTCCTCCATCATTTATAGTGTAGTTAATATATTAGAAATTTGAGACACACACAGAGGAAAGATTATGCATCAATTCATGAATTGAAGAATTAGATGTTACCTGAAGTGAAGTTCGGTCATTATTTTACGAAGTCCTTCGTTAGAAGATATAAGTACCCAACCCGCCCTGCCCGTCGGTAAAGTTGAAATGGACTACTTCTAAAAGGAATGGTCGCAAAGGGGGTAATGTCCACAGATACCATAGAGGAGGCGTTGACGTTTCAAGTCTCTAAAGGATGCGCGGCTGCCAAGCGAGTCAAGAGAGCTGCATATGTTTTATATCTTCGAACGAAGGACTTCGTATAATAATGATCGAACTTCACTTCAGGTAAGTTTGTTTGATCACTTATTATATGTCCATAAGTGAAGATTATTGTAACAAAGTGATAAAACGTGCCTTTTCGATTTCACTCAAAACGGCCGTCGCAATCGGTATGTAAAGTATCCATCGCTTTACTATACATGGTGGGGTACTTCATCAATTTCATTGTCATCGTGTTCATCGGGGAGTTGAATTAATTTTGAAACACGATTATTGCATACGTGGCAATGTTTAGTTTTATTTATTTTTGTTCCACTGTTTTGCTCTCACTTCCTACATAAATCTTTTTTAAAATAAGTAATAAAATCAACCACGGAATAGTACGTCCTTTTCAGTGAAATCAACTATTGATTTGTATGAAATAAAACTATTTTTTCGGATTTTATCGCGGTTTATTTTGATTTTTAAGTTTAAGTGGGAACTTAAAAATCAATATAAACCGCGATAAAATCCGAAAAAATAGTTTTATTTCATGTGTAATATTCGCGTAAATCTAAGAACTCAGTATTGATTTGTAGATTATACAGGACTTAACCTAGGATGGGCGATGGAACAGAGCAAACATAACGTTTGTTGGAATAATTAATTACGCCGAATTTATTCTAGGCATTATTGCAGGTTTATTAGTAGATATCTTGATTCATTCTCAGTATAATACTTTATTTCATGTATATTGGTACTAGTGTAAAGGTTTAGAAAGTTACGGACCTTAAGTTCACCACCAGCCCGTCCCCAATTGGTACACTTTGCCCCATAGACATTTTAGCACTTTCTTGAACACCCACGTATCTTCTCTCTCACATCGAAAACCACTCAATGAACTGCACTATTAGCGATTAATAAACACCGCCACACCAATAGTTGATAACGTAATGACCTTTTAGTTATAACTAGTTTTTTGAAGAATATATTTTAGTTGTTGCTTTCCGAATTAATTATTAATCGACATCAATATTATTAAGGCTCGCCCCCTATTACATGGGACCTAACATCGTCGGCGAAACGTGGGTGTACTCAGTACACCTCTGCCACCCCCTCTGGGGAATATAGGCGTGACGGTGAATATTATTAACTGGTTTGTTGAGATGTTATCACTAAGACGCTCGTAAAGTAGACAGAACGTACGAATAGGGCGCTTCACACAATTTCTTTTATGTGTGTAAGTAAGGGGCATAGGTAGACGACATTTAAAGCTCCGTCACTTTCTCAAGGGCCATTTACATGCCATTTCCAAAGAGGTTGTGGCAGTTCTGCTACTTCTTTACTTGACGAAGACAATTTATTCTAGCAGAGTTTTTAGATAAATGACAGTAGAGAATGAATAATGCAACGTATTACATATAGCCTTCCTATAAAATATAATAGAAGTGAAACATGGTACTGGCCCAGGATTATGGAAGACATTTAGGGGAGGCCTTTGACCAGCAGTGAAAAACAGAATAGGCTATTAAAACGATATACATAGAATCCTGATTGGCACAAATCTAACGGTTCTTGACATATTGATATGTGAAAATCACTATTTTTACTACCCGCTGCCGCATTAAAGACCTGGCCCACTTTAAAGCGATTTAGAAACTAGAAATTTGGAAACGGCATAGGTATTTATGAGGAAAAAATCAAAAGCAAGTTATGGAGTTAGCGCGACGACAACGTTTTTGATTCGGTTACATTTTAATACGAAATATGAAAGTGTCATAATAAGTATAAAATTAAAATCAAACAAAAAATAAGTAATTCCGCCTATATTCCCCAAGTAGTGTCTTCATTCATCCACATATCGTCGACGATGTTCGGACCCAATGTTATAAGGAGCGAACCTGTTGATATTATACCAGGAGCCTATTCCAGACTTCCAGACTGCTGCGCAGAATCCTATCTATATCATCACGCCAGATCCCTTGCGAGGTTCTTTCCTTACATACCTCTCTGCCCACCTCCACTCTCATAGGTCGTCTCATACACGTTCGCACGCTCTTTGGTCATTGTGAGATAGTCTAGGTCTTCCCGGTTCATCCTCTCACTTTTGCATTGTAAATCTGTTTTGTCATTATTTCTACCGACATTCTTTCTATGTGCCCGAACCAACGGAGCACACCCTTTCTCATCTTAACACCGATACTATCTTTTATACCTACACGCTTTCTTACTACGCTGTTGCGAATACGGTCAGTCCGCTTGACTTCGCACTGTTGTGCAGACATTTACCATATATCATTCATCATCAACCAAAAGATTTCCACAGTAGGAAAAATGTGTGTGTGCTGTACGCATCCAGTTTTCAGACGCGACCTTCACCAGGTTATCGGTCCACTCGGCCTTTCGTTACGGGGTAGCCAATCGAGACCCTTCCTACCCCAACGGCCGTCCGTTCTGGCGAGCGATGTGCCCCGCCAACTTCTACTTAGGTTGCCAAATTTGAGAGCTATGTGCCTATAGCTCCGGATCCTTCGTTCCTTGAAAGCACGTCACAAGGTACAATATAAGCCAGTGGACCCTACCTCCGCTGCATCTCCTTCTTCCTGATCCTGGAGCGTGGAGGGGTGGTGCCCAGCATATCGGCCTCGGTACCATCCCCACAATCGGCCAGCAGCGCGGCCGACTGCCGCGGATTCCTGAACACCACATCCTTACAGTCGCTGGAAGAGGAGATGGATAGTAAGATCTTGGGCTTTAAAAGTAAGTCTTAGGCATAAATTGAATAGGTGCAGAACCCTGGTTCTATACAAGGTAATGCGCGCGCACTCAAATAATAGATCTATGTATATCATCACGCTAGATCCCTTGCGGGATAGACAAAGAGTACCGAGTTTCAAAAGGTTCTTTCCTTGCATACTTCTCTGGCTTCATCTGCTCTCATAACTCGTCTCATTTTGTGAAAATTAATACATCAATAATCTATTTCATATAAACCCTGCGGCGGTAATTTTTTATCTAGTCCTACTAATAATGTACCGCCGGATCGGAACGCGACCTCCACTTAGAAGAAACTCAGCGGGCTTGTCTTTTTTATTTACTTCTCTATTTTCTTTTCTATTTCAAATGATCAAGACCAAGTCAGTAAAGTGGTCTGACTGACTCTGTCCGAAACCTTGTGAACCCTCAACTAGCCGAACTAGTAATCTGAACAGTCTACGCTCAGACCATCGACCCATCATCCATTTGATCTGAATTCAACCAGAATATGCTGTAGAACTTGGATCCATGTTGATTTTAATTCTGTTATCGGTATAGCCGACAAACCTGCTTGGGTTTTATCGAACTTAGCTAGCTTTTTTTCTCAATTAATTGTTGTAGATATACCTACCTAAGTACGTTATAATAAACTGAATATTGCAATAATTTTGGCAGTATTAAATATAGATAAAACTGCGCTTAATATTGCATGTAATAATGACTGACGAGACCTAATCTTGTCCAGTACTGGGACAGTATAGGCTAATATTATTGTAAGCAAAACAAATATTCATTAAATTTAGTGTATCTTTGAATGTAAAGAAAATCAAGATTATGGTTTTTGAACGGGAAGAAACCAGAACGAATGCAAGGATTGTGCTTGGTACGATGTGCTGAAGCAAGTAAATGAGTTTGTATATCTTGGATGTGGATTCAGTAAGGATGGGAAATACACCGCTGACATACAGAGAAGAGTGAGTGCAGGGAACAGAGTGAATGGTGCGATGGGAAAGCTACTTGGGACCCGGCAATGTGTGCTTGTCCCAACGCTGTTATATGGCAGCGAGAGCTGGGTATGAAAGCAAAATGAAAGTAGGATAAATGCTGTAGAAATGCGAGCTCTGCGGAAGATATGCGGAGTGAGAAAGGGTATGCTCCGATGGTTCGGGCATATAGAAAGAATGTCAGAAGAATGACAAGACAGATATACAATGCAAAAATGGAAGGATGCAGGTACCGGGGACGGCCTAGACTATCTTATCATGACCAAATAGACAGTCTTATCTGAAGGTCAAGTTAAGAGTCTCCGTAACTGGCGAGCGTGTACGAGACGAACTATGAGAGTGGAGGAAGCCAGAGAGATATGTAAGGAAAGAACCTGTTGGAACTCTGTACTCTCTGCCTACCCCGCAAGGGATCTGGCATGATGATATAGATAGATAGAGTATCTTTGAACCTAAAATAAAATTACTTCACGCCCAACCTATATTCTCCAAGCAGGGATAGCAGATCGGGTGTTTACTATACACGCATATTTAGTCCACGATGTTTAGGCAAGATATAATAGACGGACGAAATATAATAGAAGGAAATATATGACGGACGAATATAGCGCAGTGGTTAAGCGCTTAACCCGCTCCGCCCACTGTGTTGAATAGTCGCGGATTCGATTCCCGCATGGGACAAATATTTGTGTATGTGAATTTACATGTTTGTAAACGCACCCACGACAAGAATAAAACCTACGATTTAAAAGAAATAGGAGGCGAGTTTATTGACTTTATACTTATACCGGGTATAAATCTAGACTCCGGAATGCTGAGAACTCCGACCTAGGATACGAACCCAAGATCTCGAGATCGCCAATCTCATCCTTAGTTTCTTAACCGACGAGGCAGAATATCAAAGCAGCCTATGTTACTCTTATTATTAGAAGTCATAGCTCAATACTTCTCAAAGCAGATTTCGGTCTAGCGTTCATTTTTTCGTGGTTCTAAAAGGGTAAATAAATAGTAGCAAGACGCAGGTACTTATTTATATATAGCACTTTGCAAATCAATGTCGGACACTACCAAAGGTCACTGACACCGTTATACGAAACCGAAACTAGTTTGAATTCGCAAGACGGATATTTAACTATACGCATGGCCAAAAGAATTCGCTGATTAAACAATAAATAATCAATATTTTTTCCTCAGCATACTGCGCAACGTTGTGCAAGCCACTCGAGAATGAACCTTGATCACTTCGCGTTTACGTGATCATCATGGCTCAGCTGTGTGTTAATGTGATTAAGTGTTATTTTTGGTTTCTTCCATCTCTAATACGATCGGCAACTAAATCAGGCAGACTAGCCCAAAATCCGCGAAATGTTTTGTTAAAAGGGTGTTTTTCTATCTATCTATTATTACATCACACCAGATCCCTTGCGGGGTAGGCAGAGAATAAGGAGATCCAACAGGTTCTTTCCTCTTAAAATCAAGGATTGAAACGAACTATGAAAGTGGAGGAAGCCAGAGAGATCTGTAAGGATGCTATTAGGTTTATAATTTGTTATCTCATAAGGATAACGAGTTTAAACTGTCCCACTGATAGGCAAAGGCTGTCTCTAACAAAACGAGGTGAGAAAGACTACGTGACCCCCATAGCAACTGCCCAAGCCGAGGCCGTTCCTCCTTGAGGTGCCCTTGAGCTAGTTGCCACCTTGCCCTGCTAGCTCGAGCGTAATGGTTGCACGCTCGCCCTCTTGTCCGCTGAAGCTGTAAAAGCTCCGTGGCCAACAGCGTAGATCATTAACCCACACACACACAAACACAATAAAAGAGTAGGTTATACTGCCTCACGCGGACCCAGTGCGGATTGGTGGATGCTGGCTTGTGGCGGCCTGCTATCGGAACTTATCAGGCCGCCTATAAGGCAACCTAACTCGGCTTAACGACTACCACATTAAGGCCCGCTTGCACGAACCAGGGTTAGCGTCTCTTATTTACTAACTCGAGTTTATAACGTTAAATTGCCTTCAACTTAACGTTAGGACCTCGAGTTAGTGAATAGGCATCGCTAACCCTGGTTCGTGCAAGTGGGCCTAAGTGGCAGTAGAAACGATGAATACATCAGGAAGCCGGTCGTCGTCGCAATCTTTGGAGAGGTTTTTTTTCTTTGTCCTACAATAAACGACTTTCGGCTTGCGATGAATACGTGTCAAAATCCCTAACTCGTCGAAACCTTCAAATACTCCATTATATCGATAAATATTTACATGAATTTATATAAATAATGATAAGATACATCTAATAATATATAAATATATATCTCTATAGTCTAAATATATATAGTATATAATCCCCCAGACATTCTAAATTTAGACTCTATCATTCAAAATATACAGTTGACTTTTCAAAAATAGATTTTGCATGGATAACTTAGTATTGCATATCATTATTACTAAATACGGTTTTATCAGTATTATATGAAACGTTTGATACGAATGCCGTGGCGCCAACATCAGTTTTTACGTATTTTAATGATGTATGTTTTATTGGTTGTCTCGATAGTCTAGTGGGGCATGTCGGAGTGGCGATAACGAGGTCCTGGGTTCGAATTCTAAAAAGTACCACATACCCTTAGAGTTCCTCTGAGAGGGGGACACCGTCACCTCAATATTCTCCAAGAGAAAATGGCAAAGTTGTATAACCACATTTTATACATGGCGTTATTCCGGCCGAATCCCCTAGTTTTGATAACGTAAGGGATCAATTTTATTTTAAATTATTTTCTATTCCGATTAGATCCACCGGTCCAAAACTTTTGGGGAATCCGATGAGAAATGCATAATATATTTAGTGGATGAGACAGGAATTAAATAATAAAAATAAACAGCAGACGATCGGTTTTGGGGATCGGATTGGAATAACTCTATCAATGATGTTAAGTTTTAATATAATAAGAGGCGAAAGAATTGCCATCGAGAACAATTCACACCTTCGTACTGCTGATAAAATCGATAAAAAAAACCTCAATAATACTTTGTTCGAGCTAGTATTCGACCCCAGTACCTCGTTATTACCAGCCACGACTCGACAAGGCAGTCAGTGACGGGCGTGAATACTATTGAAAATGTTCTTACCCCGGGAAACAATAGTGCATTAATAATGTTTGAAAAGCCTCCAGTGATGACCGATTATCAATGAGTCAAGCTTATAAGTATTACATAGGCCATTACAAAGAACAAGGCGCCACGCTATCAGGACCTCATTCCTGCCTAACAGCGACAATATTTATTTACACACACAAACAACAACGTAGCGTTCGTTCCCATAACAGCAAATAGTTAATTTACAGGACCTGTATTAAAAGGATCCGCTGATCTGGAATGGGTAGTGTCGAATATGACGGACGATTTCGCGCAGAGGTTAAGACCTTAAACCGCTCCGCTCACTGGGTCGAATAGTCGTGGGTTCGATTCCCGCACGGGACAAATATTTGTGTGATCCATAATTATTTGTTTCGGTCTGGGTGTTTCTGTGTGTGAAATTTTATGTTTGTTAACGCACACACGACACAGAACTAAACATAAGGTGAGGCTACGTTATTTAAAAAAAAATAACAAAATATGTGAACACCTCTTTTAATTAAAATCGATAACCATCACCGAAATAAAAACGGATCCGCTAAGAAAGGTCCTGTAAACAGCATCAGTGGGAACAGACTCTTAAGTCCCGGGGAGTATTTAATTTATACTCTCCATGGCCGTTATGCCCTTGACGTGGTATCGAGCTCATTGCCCCTCTTGCTAACACCGTACGCATAGCCCTTTTTTTTACCATACTAACCCTTTTTTCACCCTTTTGTGTAGAAATATATCCTTCCACTTAGGGTTACCAAGTGATTGCTGTGCGATATTTTATGTAGATGTACTTTGAAATCCACTAAAAGAGTACGCAGAAATACTCAAGTTAAACTGTAAGTTTAGCCACAAAGTTCATTAGTGGTCTTAAAGCAACACAAAAAAAAAAACTGACTGTCTTTTCGTAAGACTGCAAAAAACTACACACCGTCACGCAGAGGTGTACTGAGTACACCCACGTTTCGCCAACGATGTTAGGTCCTATGTAATATGGGGCGAGCCTATTGCCATATACCGGGCACAATTCCAGACTCCGGCTCATACTGGGTGGTTTTCATTAGAAAAACTACATTCTTCCGACCTAGGATTTGATCCCAGGACCTTGACCAGAAAGCAATGCGCTTTGCCACTAGACCAACAAGGCAGTCAAAATTTTATATCTATCTATCAACGGCCGAAAGACGTTCACTGCAGGATTAAGGCCTACCCCCAAAGATCGCCATGACGACCGGTTTTGTGCTGCACGCATCTCAATTTTACCCGCGACCTTCACTAGATAAAGAGCGAATATATTGTGTCTGAAATTTCTTCTTTTTTACTTTTTTATTTTATTTATTGTTTATTAATCGTAAATGTGGCATCTGTGATCACCTTTTCATAGGTGCTGCATTCAGCATCAAGATGAGGCAGTAGCTTGTTAAGCCCCACACAGCTCCCCTCCTATCAACCGCTACCGCCGTCCGCGGCATGTTCTCACCGAGCCTCCCGATGCCCTTTCACCCCTTCTTTCGGATACAGATACCGGACATAGGATCAGACACCGACCTCGTCGGCGAGGTCGAAGAATCCCTTGCTCGCCGGCCGGTGCAGAGCACCACGGCGAGACACCTAGTATACGCCCTCCCCCATAGCGACTGCCCAAGCCGAGGCCGTTCCTCCTTGAGGCGCCCTTGAGCTAGTTGCCCCCTTGCCCTTCTGGCTCGAGCGTAGTGGTTGCACCCTCGCCCTCTTGTCCGGTGAAGCTGAAAAGGCCCCGCGGCCAACAGCGTAGATCATTCACACACAAACAAAAAAGTCCCACACTGACATATTACATCAATATTATATAGAGCTTTATTTTGTCATCGTTACCCCTTGCTTATATGCATGTAAGTGTGTGTGGTTAAATAAATGTTTTCTCTTTCTTTCTTTCTGAAATCAGATACTTTATTTATTCTAAAATGTTGGCAACCTTACTTGCACTACCAAAATATTTAGTTTCGTTTCTTATTTACGGAGAAATAATCTACATAAGATACCCAGCCATGGAGAATTATACTGGCGTATGTGGGGACTTTTGCCGCGTTAAAAAACCCAGTAATGGCATCCTTCAACAGGATATCCACGACGTACATACATACATTACATACCCAGTTGTTAGCTGTAGTGCATTTCTACGTAAAGTGTTACCACAACGTTTCGTGTATATTATGGTAACACCAGGTGCAGTGCATGATTACAACAGGTAGTATCTACGTTATGAACACTTGTGGGTGTTCCCCGATGTCTTGCGATTTCCCTATCGTATAAATATTGTTTGAGGGGTTTTTGTAATCATATTAGCTATACAACTAATATGACTAGCTCCTATACACGAAAAACTCGTTATGTTGATTAGATCTCGTTTGCGAAGGTCAATTATATAACATTATTTACAAAAAAAATGACCTTGATTCAAAAACTTTATCACTCATCATAGTAACAAGAAAAGTAACGACCCCTACATCATAGGTGGTTATACCACCTTCTCGGTTCTGTGGTTATAGCAAATTATCACATTTAAATGCTTTCATTATTTCTTAAATAGTAGGTACTTGATCACCGTCGCGCCCCAATTATTACGTATATTTCCCAAGCGGGGGTGGCAGAGGGTAGAAGGTACTTGATATCTTATATATTACTGATAAGGTTCTATCTCTGTTATCCAAAGTTTTATTTAACTTGCAATCGTTTGTATGTCTGCCTGTCTTCCCGGTACAAATTTTGTGATCCACTTTTCAAGCACTTGCGGATACCCGATTGAGCTGAAATTTGGCATACGCATGTATGAACGTTTGGTGATAATGTAATAATCCGGTACCATAATGCTGGGCTGATGATGGAATCGGTAGATGGCCATAGGAACATGTAAACTATACATCGTAACCTCATCGTGTTTAGGCTTGTTATATTGTGTTCGGACCAGATAGTATTCAGGGTCTGATGATGAAGCCGAAAGGTGTCCAATGGAACCACCTAACTACTCAATATAAATAACCCCATCGTGTTTGAGTTCATAGGATATGTCTTGACGAGTTTTTAGACCCGGATGGTGTCTAAGGTCTGATGTTGGAGCCGGAAGGAAGCCTAAGAAACTCCTGAAATAAGCGGATATCTTCATACTGTTTTTGCTATAAAAGCTTGTTTTTAAAATATTTTTTGACTCCTCAGTCCAGGTATATATTAATATAGACAATTTTATTATGTTTAATTTTTACCAAAGCCTATCGTTTAATTTTTACTGAAAATAATCCTTTACAAATATTGAATTCGTTTATGCACACAGTAGACTGAACTGTGACTGACAAACTTATCTAGGTCACCCAGTTTGTTCCAGGTCGGGATTGAACCCTCGCTTACTTGGTCCAGATAGTGAAGCATTCTATACTCAAACCACTAGCCCAAGCTTGTTATGCACTATTCACACATACCCCATGGAACCTCTGTGTAAAAATTCTTCACCTTTCATCTTTCTCCTTCTGATTTCTTAGATTAACGTTAATATACACATGAAATAAAACTATTCTTCGGACTTTATGCTTCGTTTTTGATGTTTAAGTCCCAGATGTGTCGAGTGTTTTGCAGTACCCATGGTCACGGAAGAATCCCTAAAAAATAAACTGCAATAAAATCTGAAAAATAGTTTTATTTCATGTTCTTCATCTTCATTTAATCACGGCGAATTGTGGATTTCTTGCCATTCTTCTCCACAGGAATGATATCCCAAACTGATGGTAGAGTTCTATCCTTCCTTTTCTTGAATAGTCAAGAACAGGAAGGATAGTATAGTCATAGGTACGTTTTTGGTCTTCATGAATGAAAAACTCCACATCTCCACTATTTGTATGATGAATTAGTTCAGTCAACTGAGCTATCAGTGTACCACCAAAAAGCAAACATTCTTATCAACAGTAATAAATGTTTCCTATAACACTTCTGCTATCTGATAATATAAAGTGTTCCAGCAATTAACTGTTAATCCCATCAATAATCATATTTTAAGATATATATTATGGCAAGATATTATTTTTTAAATGTAATACATTTTTTTAATGAATTCTATCTATCTATATCATCACACTAGTTCGCTTGTGGGGTAGGCAGAGAGTACAAAGTTCCCACAGGTTTTTTTCCTTACCGACCTTACTTTGGCTTACTCCACTCTCATAGTTCGTTTCATAAACGCTTGCCGGTTCCGGAGACTCTTGACTTGACCTTCAGATAAGACACGGCCTATTTAGCGGCATGGTAAGATAGTCCAGTTAATTAATTAAGTATAAAAGTGTCATAATGTTATAGAAAGAGCTGTATTGTTGAGAGGGCCAATTTTATAAACAAAATTCTGCAAAAACCAAAACTAAACCACTATTTCACAGCAAACCTTACCTTTTTATTGACTAACTCGAGGTTATAATGTTAAGTTGCCTCTTAGAATAATATATCCAGAAGGCGCGCCCAGTCATAATTGCATGTCGGGCTGTAAAGCCAAAAATTCAACAAACGTCCCGCACTCACCTCACTTCCCTCCCGCGTAATGTTGGCATCTCGGAAAGATTACCACTTTTTGGGGTAAATGTTGATAACATTAGAGTAGATGATAATAAAATCATTGTTGCGGTAACGTGTATTTTAATGCATATTAAACTCAAGAAATAGATATACTTGAACTATTAAGGTTTGTACTCGTAGTAATTTAATGTAGGGAAAATATTTTTTCATCATGTTAAGTAAATATTAAAACCGTGATGAATTAGTTAACTACATTAATATCATTTAATACTAGAATTCATAAAGTTCTCAGCAAATAAACGTAGGGAAAAATTAAATTGTTATATTAGCAACACTATAAAATGGACGCGTCTTTTACTATGACAATTACAGACGGAAAAATTAATTCGATATTTAAATAATAGGGCACCTGAATACGCTAGTTACGTATGAAATGTAAACCTATCATGTTTCTTTTTGATCTCAACAGCATGTTTACAGGTAGGAACGACTCAAGATGACATAATTCAATTTAATTTGATACGCGCAGAGCACGTTATTTCGCGCTACGGACGTAGAGGGACTTCTCGCGTGAACGTGTGACTACTTGCTTTGCAGGTAGTAATTGTTACTTCAATAGTTTCAAGAGATGTAATAGCTTCAAGAGTTGTCTTCAACTTCATGTTATAACCTTAAGTTTGGTTTGTGCAGGTGGGCCTAAGTGGCGGTGGAGACGATGCGTACATCACGAATCCGGTCGTCGCGAAATTTTTGGTAAGGTTTTTTTTTCTTTGTCCTACAATAAACGTCTTTCGGCTGACAATGAATTCCTAAATGTACAACATTAACTTCAATCGATGTTATTTTGCCTGATTCTCAATTGATAGTTTGCAAAATTGCAGTCTTAGACATGAGTATGACAGTAACTCATGGTGGAAGATTGGTACATCAGTAACTAGAGATTTAAAAAAACATTGACAATTTACACTGCCTGGGGGTTACTTTTATACAAAAATTTTAGTTTTGGTCGACAACAGCCTATGTCACTTCTGGATAAGGTAACTTTCTAATGGTGAAAGAATCATTAAAATCGGATCAGTAGTACCGGAGATTACGCCGAACATCCAAACTCACAAACTTTACCTCTTTACAATATTAGTATAGATAACTAATTTGTGAAGCAGTGATAGCCTAGTGGTTAGACCGTTGAACTGCAAAGTCAGAGATCTCTGGTTCAAACCCAGGCATGCACCTCGTGTCTTGTCAAAAGCATGTGCATATTAAAAATTAACTACGACTTGCTTTAAGGGTAACATCATGAGGAAACCTAAGAGTTTCTCGAAGGTGGGTGAAGTTCGCCCACCCGCACTGGGCCAGCGTGGCGGGCCATGGCCTAAACCCTCTCAGTTTGAAAGTGTGTGTTCTGTGATGTATGCTATTGGCCGCCAGGTCTTTATAGCTTCACCAGCCAAAAGTAGTCGGTTTAAAGTTTTAATTATATAAGTTGTAAATTATTACAATTAGCCTCCTTGAGACTAACTCTACATGATTCCCAGAATATCCATGTTTCATTCTAAGTATATTTATAAAGTTATTATATCACAATAGTTACTAGGAACTACCTATGTAGTGGTTGACGTGATTTGAATGTGATCAATTATGTGATTCAAGTCACGTCAACCTCTATTTAGCTGTGTCAGCTACTAGGTTGACACAATTGTAAACAATGAAATGTTAAAGTGTTGAATTGATTTGCTTTGTCCTTTACCTATGAAGTATTATTTTATTATTACTTAGAATAAATAATAATGTGTAACCCCGTAAACAAATTACAACAGCTTGAACTAATGATTTAAGTACAGAAGCCATTCCACTTACTGGAACGAGTAGTCACTGCTTCAAATAGTTGCAGATTTGATCCCTCACATATCAAACATTTGTTTTCATCTGGGTTTGAGTATTTGGAATTTTATCTATCTATATCATCACGCCACATCCCTTACAGAGTAGGTTTCACAAATATGAATCCCAAATACAAGTAACTCAAGTCTCTGTAATCGACGGGCGAAGAACTATGAGAGTGGAGGAAGCCAGGGAGGATTGTAAGGAGAGAACCTGTTGGAACTCTGTACTCTCTGCCTACCCCGCAAAGGATCCGGCGTGATGAAACAGATAGATTATAATGCTCAATTGCTCATAGATATGCTGCAGTGTTACTCTAGCAATTTTGTCATAACTTGAGCTATGTTTATTTTTAGGTCTTTTAAAAATAAAATAAATACAAAATTCCCAATTGGACTATAATTTCTCAGATAAACATTTATTTCTATGTTGATCAAGTAGCACACTGTGCAGCTGGCAATCGTGAGGTTCGAATCTTAGGTATGACAATGTGTTATTGAGGTTTTTCCATGAAATCTATCTATCTATCTATATCATCACGCCAGATCCTTACGGGGTAGGCAGAGAGTACAACCGTTACGAATACAGTCAGTCAGCTTTACTCCGCACATCTTCCGCAGAGCTCTTATTTCCACCGCATTTATCCTACTTTCATTCTCCTTCTTACATACCCAGCTCTCGCTGCCATATAACAGCGTTAGGAAAAGCACTCCATTATGTATGGCCAGCTGCGCCTTTTGGCTTAAGTGCCGGCTCCCAAGTAGCTTTCCCATCGCGCCATTTACTCTGTTCCCTGCACTCACTTTTCTCTCTATGTCAGCGGTGTATTTCCCATCCTTACTGAATGCACATCCAAGATATACAAACAAATTCACTTTCTCCAGCACATCGATACTAACCACAAACCTTGCATTCGTTCTGCTTTCTTCCCGTTCAAAAACCATGAAATAATTCTCAATTACAGCCTAGTATTGTGGCATATTTAATATGGCAATAAGCTCGCCTTTCCTTCGCACCTACATTTCGCTAATAATTATTAGGTGCATATATTACACCCTGGCCATTGCTTGGAGTATATAAGCATGATGTAGAAAATTACATACCAATTATTTTCATGTGCCCAAATAACAACACTATTGGAAATTATACTGTTTCTATGCAATGGCGGTGACACACACTTGTGGGTAATAACTTGATAACACTGATTAACAACTCCTGATAACATAATCTGCCCTTTAACAGGCACCGCTGCACTGGAAGGCATTTTTATGTTAAGTGCATTGATAATGTTCGTATTAGCTGTTGTAATGCCAATAGGCATGATTTATGCCATGCAATATAAGAATAATAAAACCATTAAATTGTAAAGTTTTATTTATACAAATGTAAACACTTGGTTTACAGAATTTGAATGTATTATCAACTATGCAGCTTGTTGGAATGGTACTGTCTTGTGTTTTATTTTATTTATTTACTACGACCCTCTCCGCCATGCACTGTAAAATAGGGTGAGTTGGGACGATTAAGAACTTTGAAACCAATTATAACTATTGTTTTCTTGTAGGAACCTGGTTATATCTAAATAGATTTTGTTCCGGCAGCTTATATTTGAATTTTATGAACTTTTTAGGTCATTTGTGTTGATATTATAAGCAATAAACACGAAAATATGCGCGATCCCTGCTCACCCCGTCATTGGGGTTATAAGGGACACTAGAGGGGAGAGTTGGGAATTCTGCTAGGGTTGTTACTTTCTAAATTTTAGATGTGAACCATTTTGCTTAAGCAGAAGGTAGTACCTACAATACTTACAATATTATATCTACCTAATTAAATAAAATAAAAAATAAACATTTGCAAATATGAAAAAGAGGCAGAGTGATAGCAGAATTTTAAATATTTTAATAGACATGTCTATTAAAATATTTCAAATATTATAGCAATACTCCACATAATAAACTCGTAATACACACAATTTGTCTTGTCATAATTAATAATATTTGACAGAGGTACATTCGCGATGGAATTTTCTAGTTCCAAAAGGTACTTTTTTAATTCTTGTGGAGCAACTTTTGCTCTTGCTCTTTTAATATTTGACAAATACTTTTATAAATATCATTTTTGTGTCACTTGAGAAAACCATCCGCAAAATTAGTACCGGAAAGATTATTTTTAAATCTTTCATGTTGGATACCCAAGGAATCAAGATACATTTTTACCACATAGCGTAATTCCAATGTAATTAATGGGTAACCCCATTTTGAACTATTAATTTTTCAGCTTCCGCAGACAGCGCAGTTTGTCCGCCAGAAGATTTCATTTCTTGTAATTTGTGAAGACCAAGCACTGATTTGGAAATTCCATATTTTTGTGCTACAGAATTTATGGAATCACCTGGTTTTGAGAGTTCGTATAGTTAGAGCTTCTTTTATTATAAGCTTATTATATTTCTTCCGAATTTTGCACCCAGCTTAGGTGTATAAAACCTCGGCATTCTGTAAGAATCATCAACATAAAGCTAATAAAAAATTAAATTAAAAAAGAAACATAATAAAATTATAATATGTACTTACCTACCGTAAAAAAAATTATTTTTTGTCTACAAATTTACAACCCTACGTAAAATAACCCAACACACCCCTCTAACGTCCCTAGAAACCTCATTCTCGAACCAACTGCCCCCATTCACGTCCCGTTTCACCTTGTTCCTGTCCTGACTCACCCCTTTCGACAGCCCTACTCACCCCAAAAATACATTATTTTCAGATGATTTTTTAAAATGTGTATTACAGATGTTAATCGGCAAATATAACTTACTTTTTTTGTTTTGTCTTAAGCCTCATCGATTCAGCCAAAGTTTCCGATAACTTAAATTACCCAAAACACAGTACTTTTGCTATAAAATCAAAGTTAAAACACATAAAAAACCAATGCTTTTTTGCGCTTGACTTTAACAGGGATTTTTTCTTAATTTTCGTGGCGTGGGTACTTAATTGTAGATAGCTCATAGAACAAAACATTACCAAAATTATAAAAAAACGATATGTGCGTGAATCCATAGCCGTATATTCTTGCTAGTAGCGTTTGAGTTAAATCTGTTTTGATGTCCCATGTCACCCCGCAATCCCTTAACACCCCATTTTACGGCACTGAATTATACACATAAACCATCTTCTTGAATCACTCCCGCCTTGTGAAAACTGTATGAAAATCCGGTAGTTATCAAGTTTATTGCGTTGAAACAGAAATGCAGTTTTATAGTATGTAGTGATTATGGATCACCAACAACCCCATCACACCTATATTCCCCACACGGGGGTGGCAGAGGCGTACTGATTACACCCACATTTCGCCGACGATGTTAGGTTCCATGTAATAGGGGGCGAGCCTATTGCCATATACCGGGCAAAATTCCAGACTCCGGACTGATACTGGAAAGGTTTTCCGAAGAAAAACTACATTTGTCTGACCTAGGATTTGACCCCAGGACCTCGTCGTGATCACAAAGCAATGATGCACTTTGCCACTAGACCAATGAGGCAGTCAATTTTTCAATTGAATCTTACAATTTGAAGATACTTGCTAACAGTGTGTAGCTTAAATGTTGTTCTGATTATAAGCAACTACATCATGCACTATAATTTTACATAATTTCATATATTCTGCCATTTATTATAATCCAAAAACGACCATCCACTATAGGACATAGTCTTCCCCCAAAGACCACTATGATACTTAACTATCTGCTGTACATACCCATCTTATACTTGTCACATTCGCCAGGTCATCAGCTCCAGCACTGGCCAGGCTCCATTTAGTGTGTGGCATACCGACACCACATCTTTCACAAGCTCTATGCTTAATCACTTCTTTTATCTCCTTCTTTCACTCACTCTACATGCTTGCCAGTTGCCAAAGAGTCTTGAGGAACAGTACTAGTCTTCCCATCTGCATGCAAGTTGCATGAAAGCAGACATTAAAATGAAACTAGCTATTTAGTATTTCTTTTAACTAACCTACTGTGGGACACATTAGGCTGAGCAAAGATACCCATGTCATTTTGCAACTATCTCTATACCGTCAATGGCCATGGCCATGGCTATTTAGTAATAAACATGGGACTAAAATAAGGTGGCCATTTCATCACAGTTCTGAAAAGATGCAACACTATGCATTCTTTCAAAACTGTTTAGAAGTGAGGGTTTAGTGGACATTCCTCAATTGAATTGCTTCATAGTATAAGGTAATATACCATTATCCAACATTTTCGTCTAATGATTCAAACAAAAAATTCTGGAAATTGGAGGATTTCGTCCAATAAACTAGCAACTTACTGTAGATTTGCTTATAGGTTGCTTGTTTATTGATTGTATAGTCACCCAATTTCTTAACAATATATTGAAGAAAGTTTAATTTACCAATATCCATATCCATTGTAACAATGCAATAACAAAAATAAGGAATTTTATATATTTCTATACAATAAACGAACAAACTAGTGATTGAATTGACAATGGTCCAGTGGCCAGAAAGTGGTTTCCTCCACTTAGTAGCAGTTATGGGTTTGATCCCTGGATGTCAGAAATGTTTATGTCGATTTGGGTATAACAAATAATTTACAGGAATTTACAGGTACAACTTAAAAAAAAATATGGGTAACCTATTTGAAGTAGGTTGACAAAAAGTTGATAGTTCAATCTATCTATATCATTATGCCAGATCCCTTGCGGGATAGGCAGGGAGTACAGTTTCAACAGGTTCTTTCCTGACACACCTTTCTGGCTTCCTTCACTCTCATAGTTTGTCTCATACATGCTCACCGTAGTTTATATTAATGGTATGAAATCATCCAATCTTTCAGTACTTTTTGGATGAAATGTAGGTACCTGTCGCGTTTTGCGGTCGTGAATAACCTTTTTTAGTTTATAGTTGCAGAAAAAGTATAACGGTCAAGATGACAGTTGGATTTATTCAGCTTTTGTCTCGGAAGGAAAAACTGAAAGATTTGGATAGAAGAGAAATGTTGATCTATTGTCTCGAATGAAAGACTGGAAGGACATTGAGGCATTATAATATGTGGTAAAGGTAAACGGTTATATTTAATGTGGGAACTTTGAGGGTTCCAATGCATGGTATGTAGTTTCAATTGTATTATATGAATGAACGATGTGTCGGGTTGTTTACGGATAGCAGTCAGATTCAGAGGAATCTATAGTAGAATTAGTGTCAAGTACAAGCAAGGCTTAGGGTGGCTGTAAGGGGAGGTTGGAGGCCACAATGGGGTTCGCCCCCCAAGACGACCGTAGTGTCGCAGAGGTCCCAATGGGGGGCTGAAGCTCGATATCTGCGCTAATGAACGTAATGTTATAATGCTTTATGTGGTTATAGGGATCGGAGCGGTTGGTGATATGCCGGCTGACTTAGATATTCGTTGAGCACCTGGAGTTTGGGTGCTTGGCTACGGTACCTTAGACAATGATATTGGGCACATATCATAGCTTATGGAGGTATTATTTCCATTCAAATGATTGATGACAATGGACTTCCAAATTCATTAGAATATTAATTAATTTTTAATAGTACCTACCTATCTATACATATCATACAGGTATTTTTATAGATAACAATCAATTGTAAATGCTAAATAAAAGGTGCATAACCAATAACCACCGAAACGACTTCATTTTAATTTGAATTAGCGAATGCGAATCAGATTAGTTTATACACGCAAATTAATTTCGCACTTACAAATCATCGTCGGAGCTCCCCGGGCTGTAATTAATCGGGAATCCGACGTTTTTCTTCCAATCTCCATCCACAGGCGAATCCATTTTCACTAACACGGAAATTGAAAATTATCAAAATTTTATTGTATGTAAGTACCGACGTAGTTCCCGCTTTACGTTAACATGATAAAGTAATTTTCACTACATAACACACATTTAATCACCCACAGAGTTAGCACAACACTGTCTAGATGTGTATTCTAAAGTAAATAACATTTTTCAAGCATTAATTTCGTAGGAAATACCCGGTATTTATATAAAACAGCGAAAAAAAACTACGAATTCGTGAATCGCGAACCGATCCAAAATTTATCACGCGACTGACTGAATGAATGAAATGTATGGCAAAAATTTTAACGTCAAATCAAATAGGGTTGTCCAACATTTTGCCTTTTAATGAAAATCGATTAGCAACAATTCAATCAATCAATCAATCAGCCTATCGTAGTCTACTGCTGGACATAGGCCTCTCCTAACACGCGCCATTGTACACGGTCCTCCGCCTTCCGCATCCAGTCTGTCCCAGCAACCTTTTTGAGGTCGTCGGTCCATCTAGCTGGGGGCCGTCCTACCTTACGCTTACCAAGTCGCGGTCTCCACTCTAGGACACGCTTGCTCCATCGGCCGTCGGTCCTTCTGCAGATGTGACCAGCCCATTGCCACTTTAGCTTACTGAGTCTGCGAGCTATGTCGGTAACTTTGGTTCTTTGTCGGATTACCTCGTTACGAATTTTATCCTTCAAAGAGACGCCGAGCATAGCTCGCTCCATAGCCCGCTGTGCGACTTTAAATTTGTGGACTAGTCCCAATGTGAGTGACCACGTTTCAGCCCCGTAAGTCATAACAGGTAGGACGCATTGGTTAAAGACTTTAGTCTTCAGGCATTGCGGTATAGGCGAAGCGAAAACGTGACGTAGTTTGCCAAATGCTGCCCAACCCAATTGGATCCTGCGGTTGATTTCTTTCTCGAAGTTGTTTCTACCAAATTGGACAACTTGTCCAAGGTAGACATACTCCCGAACAACTTCGAGCATCGAACCATCGATGTAGATCGGTCCCGGCGTGACATGCTCATTAAACATGATCTTGGTTTTATCCAAGTTCATGCCGAGACCGACACCTCGAGAGGCTTCATTTAGGCTATGCAGCATTTCGCTTAACTGTTCCAGTGACTCTGCCACGATGACGATATCATCGGCAAACCGAAGGTGTGAGATGTATTCGCCGTTGATGTTAATGCCCCGCCCAGTCCAGTCCAGCGTCTTGAAGACGTCTTCGAGTGCATTGGTGAAGAGCTTGGGGGATATTACATCCCCCTGTCTTACCCCTCGATGCAGCTCGATCGGGTTGGTCTTTTGGTCCTGGAGCTGGACGGTCATTGTGGCGGTATCATATAGACATCTCAGTACCTCGATATAGCGCCAATCGATGCCACATCGCTGCAGAGCATCCAAAACCGCCCAGGTTTCGATGGAGTCGAAGGCTTTCTCGTAGTCCACGTAAGCCATACACAGCGGCTGATTGTACTCTTCGGTCTTCTGTACAATCTGCCGAACAGTATGGATGTGGTCTACGGTGCTGTAGCCTTTTCGAAACCCGGCTTGTTCCGGTGGCTGGAACTCGTCGAGTCTTCTGGCGAGGCGGTTTGTGACTACTCTCGAGAACAACTTGTAGACGTGGCTCACGAGTGAGATGGGTCTGTAGTTCTTCAGCAAGGTTTTGTCACCTTTTTGAAGAACAGAACCACCGCACTCCCGCTCCACGCTTGAGGTGTTAAGCCCTGGTAGATGACGGAATTAAAGAGACTCGCTAGCTTTTTCAGGATTGGCATCCCGCCTGCTTTTAGGAGCTCAGTGGTGATTCCGTCATCGCCTGGCGACTTGTTATTTTTGATTTCCGCGAGAGAGCCACTCTGACCTCGTCCTGGTTGACATCAGGGATGTCTTCCGTGTCGTGGCGTGCGAGTGGGGCTCCTTGGTCGTCAGCGCTGGGACTCGAGGGTTTAGCCATCCGTGATGCGTACAAGTCTTTGTAGAAACTCTCAATTTCCTCGAGTATCTCGAACTTGGAGGTCACGGTTTTGCCATCCGCTGTATTAAGTTTCGTCAGATGGGATTTACCTAGCTGGCGAGCGAAGACTTTGGTGCCTCTATTCTGTTCAATCGCAGCCGCGATGGTGCGGGTGTTGGAACATCGGAGGTCACGTCGCACCAGCTTCCGGATCTTCCGGTTGAGGTTCCTCCCATCTGGCGAAGACGCCTGCGTGGATGACATTTCCCGTCTCTGCCTCATAAGTTCGAGAGTCTCGAGCGAGAGTTTAGACTCTCTGTTACCGCTTTTGCCGGGAAACACCCTTCGAGACACATCCTGTAGCGTTTTGACCACTGTGTCGGTTTTCTCGTCAACATTGCCTTCGGTTTCCAACAGGTGGAAACGATTTTGAAGCTCCATTTGGAACTTTTCGGACCCTAAAGCTATTTGAGGCGCAGTAGGTCTGAGAGTAGACCTCATCATGCGACGTCTTTCGGCCTTGAAGTTTATATTTAGAGCGCCTCGGACAAGACGGTGATCGCTGCCGGTATTAAACCTGTTGATCACGGAGACGTCTCTAAATATAGACTTCCTGTCAGTCATGATGAAGTCTATCTCGTTCCTCGTCACAGTGTCGGGGCTTCACCATGTCCACTTTCTATGAGGCTTCTTCTTAAAGAACGAATTCATCAAGACGAACCCCTGCGACTCCAGAAAGTTGACCAGCATCTGCCCCCTGTGGTTTCGGCGCCCCACGCCGTGGGGTCCGATTATCGTTTCGCCGCGTTCTTGTACTCCCACTTTGGCATTGAAGTCCCCCATAACAACATTGTAGTGAGCCTTGGTGGTGCCATGTAATGCCTTGGCTATGTCTTCATACATGGCTTCGACTATGTCGTCGCAGTATGTCAAGGTCGGCGCATATACCTGTACCACCTTCAGGGTGCACCTGTTGGTGATTTTAATTATGAGGTACGCTACCCGTGTCGACACACTGCTGACTTCCACAACGTTGTTAGTGAGAGCTTTGTTGACCAGGAAACCGACACCGCCCTGAGAGGGCCGATCACCTTCCCGAAAGTAGAACAGGTGGCCTGACTCAAGGGTTATCGTGTCCTCGCCCTGTCTTCGGACTTCGGGTAACCCCAATATGTGCCAGTTTATGCGACCTAGTTCTACCTCGAGTTCAGTGAGGTGTTGGTCCAGCCGTAGAGAGCGTCCATTGTACGTAGCCAGGGTCAAGTGTTTTTGGTAGCCTTGTGTCGTAGCCCGGAGATTCTTCGCACCCCCTGTCCCGCTGTTACCGCGACCGCTACCGTGGCAGCGGACAGCGGGACTACCGGGAACTGGGGGCCTTTGCGTTTGGTGTCTTAACATGTTAGGAGGTTTTTGGCCTACTATACCACGCTGGCCAGACGGGTTGGTATAGGGTTTGTTTCAAATTTTCCTTTTCTGGTCGTTGATCGGATGACGTTACTACCTTTGGTGGACTCTTACCACCAGCCTAGCAAAAGTATGGCTACTGGGGCATTCTAAGTTTTTCTTTCGCTCCCAGCCCAGTAAGGAAGACAACAACAATTACAACTAATATTATCATAACTATGATTATTAGAAGAAAGATTGATGGTTACCTACTTACTTTGTTAAATTTTTTAAATGTTGCAGGTCACCAAAGCGAAAAAGACATCTTAAATAAATAAGTACATAGATATAGGGTCGGATCAAGAAAAATTAACGAAAACAGAAAAAAAAATTAGCGCTTTGGTTAAGAGCTGCTCCACACATTGTGTCTAATTTTATTAACGTGCCTGCGCGGCTGCCCCGGAAACCCCGTCCCTTGTTCCGCATCCGATCATGTAGAACTAATGTTGGTAAACATTCACCTGTTCCTCGACTGTCTTGTCTCTACAATAGACTTACATCTAAAAATGAGAATATTGATATATCCGAGTCTTATCTGATGGAAAAGTCAAGAGTCTCCGTAACCGGCGAGCGTGTATGAGACGAACTATGAGAGTCGAGGAAGCCAGAGAGGTATGTAAGGAAAGAACCTGTTGGAACTCTGTACTCTCTGCCTACCCCGCAAGGGATCTGGCGTGAGGTTATAGATAGATAGATAGATAGAATATTGATATATTTAATAACTCACAATCAAAATACAAAAAAGAAATATTAAAGAGTTGTTGTTGAACCTAAAGCATTATTATTTTTCTTTTATTTAAACTTTCTAATTATAAAATATATTTTGGTACATGCTGTGATTACCTATTATCAGAGTTGCAATGAGAATAAGGTTTTATATATATATATAATGAATAATTGTAATTTAATATTGTAAACTCAGTTGGTAGTCCTTAAATAAATAAATAAATAAATAAATAATAGTCGCGGGTTAAATTCCCGCTCGGGACAAATCTTTGTGTGATCCACAATTATTTGTTCCGGTCTGGGTATTTGTGTATGTGAATTTTCATGTTTGTAAATGCACCTACGACGCAGGAATAAATCTTAGTGTGGAGGTACGTTTAAAAAATAACAAAAAAATTCAAACACCGTACGGCTATATTCCCAATGCGAAGGTGGTACAATTATTCCCACATTTCACCGCCCATATTAGATTACTATGTAACAGAAGGCAAGCCTATTAATATCAAGTTAATATCATACCGTGCTTAGTTCCAAACTCCGGACTGCTAGTGAGAATTACTTGAATCAAGAACTCCAATAACCCTTAATCCGACCTAGGATTTAATCCTGGGGCGCGACCGCTCTAGTCCTGCAGAAAATACAGTCGTGACGATGTATTTTTATACATATAGTTACATTCAGCACATAGCCTATATCGGCCAAAACTATTACTAGAATTATTTCTCGTTAAAAATCTTACTTACAACGATATTACACACACGTGGCGGGAACTTTATCTCATTTTATTTGAAATCAGGATTTGAAAATCAGGTCCATTTCTTATTATACTTTTTTTATATAGGTACAGTACAGTACTTTCCCGTCATGGAAGTGAGTGATCCATGTTATATTATAAGCTTAAAAATATTTATATAACTACTCAAACATTCCACGGCACACAAGTTGTCAACTTACGGCTGGTTTCTATAACTCAAAGATAGATTTGCCTACTACGGATAGAATTTTGACATACTTTGTATGAAAAATCTGTCAAAATTCTACAGACAGTAAGCAAATCTACCCTTGAGTTGAATATTGAAACCGGCCATTAGTAGTGCCGAATGACGTCACAGAAACCGCACCAAAATGGCGTTTCATCATCATCATCTCAGCCTATACTTGTCCACTGCTGAACATAGGCCTCCCCAATCGCTTTCCAGCGTAACCGGTCCGATGCCACCTGCATCCAACGACTTCCTGCGATTTTCACAAGATCGTCGGTCCATCTGGCAGGCGGTCGTCCCACACTGCGCTTGCCAATACGTGGTCTCCACTCTAGAATCTTTCTGCCCCAACGCCCGTCCGATCTACGCGCTATGTGGCCCGCCCATTGCCACTTCAGCTTGCTAATCTTAACGGCTATGTCGGTGACCTTGGTTCTTCTACGAATCTCCTCATTCCTGATTCGATCGCGTAGAGAAACGCCGAGCATAGCTCTCTCCATAGCTCGCTGAGCAACTCTGAGCTTTTTTATGAGACCTATAGTAAGAGACCACGTCTCTGATCCATATATCATCACTGGTAACACACACTGACTAAAAACTTTAGTCTTAAGGCACTGAGGTATTTTGGATGAGAAGATGTTGCGCAGTTTCCCGAACGCTGCCCAGCCGAGTTGGATTCGTCGATTGACCTCTCTCTCAAAGTTGGACCTACCTAACCGGACTACCTGTCCCAGGTAAATGTATTCGTCGACAATTTCAAGAGTAGAGTTCCCAACGGTGAGTGCGGTGGGTACGACATGGACGTTACACATTATTTTCGTTTTGTCCATGTTCATTTTAAGACCCACTTGTTGAGATACTCTGTTGAGGTCACCGAGCATTCGTCCTAGATCTTCCAGCGACTCCGCCACGACCACAATGTCGTCGGCAAATCGAAGGTGAGTGATGTATTCGCCATTGATGTTGATGCCAAGTCCTTGCCATTCCAAGAGCTTGAAGGCGTCCTCTAAGGTGGCCGTAAACAGTTTCGGAGAAATGACGTCTCCCTGCCTTACTCCTCTTTTTATGGGGATCGCCTTCGTGCAATGCCCCTGTACTCGGACTGACATGGTGGCGTTATTATACAAGCACTTCAACACTTCAATGTACCGATAGTCAATGCGGCATCGCTGGAGAGATCTAAGAACCGCCCAAGTCTCGATCGAATCGAAGGCTTTCTCATAGTCCACAAACGCCAAGCATAGTGGCCGATTATACTCCTCGGTCTTCTGTATAATCTGCCGCAGCGTATGTATGTGGTCTATGGTACTAAAGCCTTTCCGGAAACCGGCTTGTTCGGGAGGCTGGAAGTCATCAAGCCTGCGTTCGAAACGATTCGTGATGACTCTCGAAAACAACTTATAAACATGGCTCAGCAGTGTGATGGGCCTATAATTCTTCAGTAAAGTGTTATCACCTTTCTTGAAAAACAGTACCACCACTCCCCTGTTCCATGCTTTCGGCGTTTTCTCTTCGAGCAAGACGGAATTAAACAGCCTCTGAAGGACTTTAAGTACCGGCGTTCCGCCCGCTTTCAGAAGCTCTGCGGTAATTCCGTCTTCACCTGGTGCTTTGTTATTTTTGAGTTGTTTGAGAGCCATCGTAATCTCGTACAGGCTGATGTCCGGGATATCTTCAGTGTAGTGTCGGGTTAGCTTGGCTCTTGGGTCTTTTACCAAGTCAACAACAGGTTCAGCTACTGAGGTGTACAACTGCCCATAGAACCTCTCTATCTCCCTGAGCACCTCTGACCTATTCGACGTTACGTTTCCGTCCTCCGTCTTCAGCTTCGTCAACTGGCTTTGCCCAATAGACGCGTCTCTTGCGAACACTTTGGAGCCCTTGTTCTGTGCTATGGTCTCCTCAATACGCCTTGTATTGAAGGACCGTAAATCGTGTCGCAAGGACTTCAGTATCTGTCCATTGAGCTGCCTATAGGACTTAGCATCATCGGAGGTTTGGAGCGTCATGGCGTTTGAATCGGCCTAATTTTATTGCAGTTTTCAAAATTTATAGTAGCCCATATAATTAATATTTTTTAAACTGTTATATTTTTCTTTGATAATGGGATAAGGTAAATAATCAATTAAAATATATAGGTACTTAGTGTGATACCTAATGGTAATTTACTGCATTTGTTTAGTACCCAAGTACAGCCAATTAAACTAACAGTCACTTCGGTCATATGCTTACAATAAACAAGGCCCGCTTGTGTTACGTGTAGTAAATTCTCGTTAATACCATAAACATGAAAATCTTATGCTTGTACAGTGTTGACGTGGAATCAGCCACGTTAAATAGATACGTGGCTATTTCGCAAGGTAGGTAAACGATGCAAACAGATTATTATGGGAAAAGATAATCCAACCCGTGATCGAAAAAAACTAATGATTCATAAACTCGTTGGTTAATAAAATGTTAGGTACATATAGAATATAGACGTGGCATTAGCCACGTTGTAACAATTTTGCATACAGATTAATTCGATTTAATTGTACTCGATCAAAACGAATGGATTTTCTGGTTCTGTGCAAATAAAAAAAACAAATTACTTTTGTACATGCTTATAAGTATTGATATAATAATATGTAGTTTTTTGTTTAAGAAACTATAAAAATAATAAAATCCAGCCTTAAGGTACAATCGCATGTGTAACGATAAGATTGTACACAATTAATTATGGACAACGACTATCAAAATATCATTAACAGATATTAAAGTCATAGGAATACACGATTCAGTTGATTTATATTCTATGGGCTAAATAATTCACAATTTCGACTCACTACGACTATCCTTTTTTAACCGACTTCAAAAAGGAGGAGGTTCTATGTTCGGTTGTATGTATGCTTTTTTTTTTTTATGTATGTTCAGCGATATTTCCGTCAATTGTGGACCGATTTTGATAATTTTTTTTGCATTGGATTCAGTATATCTCCAAGGTGGTCCCATATTAATTTTATTGACATTGGACCTTGGACTTAGAAGATACACCAGGGAACTCCTTAACGACAAACAATAGGCATGTGTAAATTGCGATATTATGGGTATTACGTCAATCCTATAGGTACCCTACTATAGAATTCACTGGTCACTTAAAATTGTAAAATAAAAATCTTTTATAAAAAAAGGTAAACCGACTTCAAAAAGCAAAAAAAATAAATATTTGAAGTCGGTGCCAAGTAACCGACTGCACCAACCAGCACCGACTTCAAATATTTATTTTTTTTTGCTTTTTGAAGTCGGTTTACCTTTTTTTATAAAAGATTTTTATGTATGTTCGCATTGAAATTGGTGGTTACCGTTCTGAAACAATTTGCGATTTCCTTATTGTAGGCGCTGGACATAGAATTATTTGTATAAGATAAAATAAATTAGACACATTACAATTTACATGGAGTATTACCTACCTATTACATTGTTATAGACATTAGAACCTAACATCGTCGACATTTATGTACTGTGTACACCACACAGTACATAATTGTCGACGATGCCGCCTCCATGTCTGGGATATAGGCGTGATGGCGTGACGGCGTTTATTTATTTTTTCAAAATATATTTATTTTACTCTCACTATGGTTTAAAAGGATATTTTCTGGATGACGGTTACACTCTTAACTGGTCTAAAATTATGGGCATCTACATAATACAAAGAATAAATAATTACACACTTTTTCGTTTTATCCGGTAAAGAACAAGGGGCGCGTCTGATTTGGCCGCAGGCTCCAGTAACCCGCTGTCCAGGGCCAGTAGAACCTCGGCTTCATATCCTCAGGTAAGTCCTCCCGGGGACAGCAATCATAAACCTGGTGAGTTATAGCCACCAGGACAGGCAGTATCAAGAGAATCTTGAAAAAATACATCTGAAAATATACATTAGGTGTAAATTCTAAGTTTTAAAATAAACTTTACAACTTTACGGCCTTTACAGTTTCATCGAATAAGAGGGCGAGCGTGCAACCACCACGCTCGAGCCAGAAGGGCAAGGAAGCAACTAGTTTAAGGGCGCCTCAAGTACGGCCTCGGCTTGGGCAGTCGCTATGGGGGAGAGCGTATACTAGATGTCTCGCCGTGGTTCTCTGCACCCGCCGGCAGGGTAGGGATTCTTGGACTTGCCGGCGAGGTCGGTGACTGATCCTGTGTGTGGTATCTGTATGCGGTATCTGTATGCTTAAGGAGAGAAATAAGGCCATCGAGGGGGTCAGAGAGAACATGCTGTGGACGGCGGTATGAATCTCGTACTGGTCAATAGTCATGTATTTTCTCCAGTCTAAGTATAGTCATAGTCGGCTCCGGTTCATGATATGGCAGGTAATACGAAGTACACGTAGGTATCCAATGTACAACATAGCTTGGTTTAATATAGATTTAGATACTTACAACAATTCAACAGACAGGGAACGCCGGTGCAAGCAAATGTACTAAAACCCAAACTACGTCTAGCTTATATAAAGTCTACATTGTTTAAACCAAAAATTGGTTTCACGCTATTATGAAGTTTCTTTTATGTTCTTTTTGATCACATCAATTGGTAAAAGCCTTACCTAATGATTTTGGGGCTAGTTATAGTAGTTCGTTAAGACTAAAGCTACCGATAGATTGGTTTATTACCTAACTGTCTCACGTACGCTATTATTAAATTCTGTTGGATGGATCGGGCAACGCAGTCATAGGGTTATCTTTCAAATCACTTTATCCACCTTTTACCGTATCCAACTTGAGCCCTTATTCGCTATGACCAAAACGCGGCGCGTTACGATAACTATGAAATGGTCGTGTAATGGTATTCTTTATGCCAATCAAGTAGGTATCATACAACGATAATTTCACTAAGTTAATGTGAAGTTTTTCCAAATAGTAAGCAAGTTTTTCCAAAAAGTAAGCCGAAGACATAGTAGCAATTACTTTCACTTTTTGGCCTTATAAATTAACTTTCTACTATTAAATAAGGTCCTCTCTTTAACGGATATTGACGCTATAATTTCAGAACCCCGGTTTAGTACGTATTGACCTTAAAAATATCACATTATGAATTTATAATTCACCAGGATGCATGATGATATCGTTAAAACGCCAGAGTTACTATCAAAATGTCAATATCAGAACACATTATTTCAATTATTTATTTCGTACAAACTTACACGTTATACAAATGCAAATCATTTACAACTAACATACTCGTAAAAAAGAACTATAAACTAATCATCTTTATCTTCTTTATCAGCATTTGAACTTCTTTTGCTGCTCTTAAACGCCTCAGTGTCTTTGTTCATCTCCAACCAGTCCTTCGCTTTCTCCTTCTTAATCTTCTTCTGGTACACCACATACCCGTCTTTCGTCACGTAAGAGATAACAGGAGTTAATACTTGATGTCTTTTCTTTCCCCTATGTTTCACTTTCTTCCTAGCTCGGAAGTCAGCCTCACCAGAAGATGATTCGTCACTTGATGACTCAACTCTGATTCGTTTTCGCTTCTTGTGAGTCTTTTTGTCAGCTGATTTAGAGTGGTGAGGCATAACCACCATTGGGAGTCGTTGGGCCATGGGGAATGGCATAGGGAGAGGCATTGGAGGCATGGGGTTCATATGTGGCGCTTGCATTGGCATCATCGGGGGCTGCTGAGGGTAGAAGGAATACGATGGAGGCATGAATTGGGTTGATACAGTTGATAGGTGGATCAGCACGATGGCTTGTGTTGTGATGATGATGGACATCTGAAAGGAGAAAGTTATTGGAGTTACTTAAAAATAAGGTGGTAAAGACTCTTACAATGGCTACAAAATAAAACAGCTTTCTAAATTCTAAACTTGTTAAAACATTGTAGAATAAAAAAATCCTGCAACAGTCACGATCACAGAAATTGTAATATTAATCTATCTATCTATATCATCACGCCTGATCCCCTACGGGGTAGGCAGAGAGTACAGAGTTCCAACAGGTTCTTTCCTTACATACCTCTCTGGCTCCCTCTACTCTCATGGTTCGTCTCATACACGCTCGCCGGTTACGGAGACTCCTGACTTGTCCTAGGATATATCAAAAGAGATTTTTAATTGAATTGAAATCTTACCGTGATCAAAGTTAGGAGGCCTTCTACGTCATTCTGTTAGTATTACCAGCTGTAAAATCCCGATAGAACTGCGTTAAAATGCAAAATTTCGTGTATTATATACCGCCTAGTTGTTACCACACAATGGGTTTTAGAAAATCAATTTGTAAACATTGTGATACCTAGTAGTTTTTTTTACATTTATATGATACACATTGAGGAAACGTTTTAAGATGATTCACTTCAATTGGGCGTCACTAAACTTACGAATAGTCGAATACATACCTACTAACGACTCAATACTTGTATAATGGGGGTTCCATTTGAAAGATGACAAAAAGAGCTATAAACTTCATTGTAATCCCTTAATATTAGGTACTATACTTAATAAACATCCACCTTAAGCTGGTGCTTTCCATTCTCACTTCAGATACTAGCAATATGGTTCGCCGTCTTACACTGGGTCCTTATATCGTCAGCTACATGGTTAGACTTCTGCTGTCCTTGCTTGGGGAATATAGGTGTGATGGTGTTCCACTTAAGACATACAACTTTTCTAAAATTCAAAGTACCGCATAGTTAGCTTAAGACTTTTCTATAACAGTCACATAAGAGAACAGGTGCAAATAAAACCAATTGTGTATTAATTACATAAAGAACGCATTGTTGCGTTTCGTGCGCATTGTATTCTATTACCACCTGTTTCGAAACATAGCCACAAAAAGGAGTGAACCAGGTCTAAAAGTGCATTAAACCACTTGGAGCTAACAGCGAAGGTGGCTGATGGGAACAAGTAAGTGAAAATCATTAGTAGGTATATTGCAAGTATGATATCAGCATAATCATGCCAGGCTTCAAACAGACTTACCAAAAGACTTCTTTGAAAATAATCACTATTTCTCATTTGTAGGTTTTGTAAGTAATAATTCTATTTTTTTTTTCAATTCAAATCCGTTTATTCAACAATTTCTTTTTTAATAGCCTGTTCGAATGTCACACTACTGAGCAAAGGCCTCCCCTTTTTACTACCATAGCTGTCGATCTATTGTTATTTCCACCCATACAATTACAATAAAACATTTGTAATGCTTATCTCTCATTAAATTAAATCACTTCTATTCATACAAAACTTGTTTGACGAAATATCTTGCCCTTCTGGCTCGAGCGTAGTGGTTGCACGCTCGCCCTCTTGTCCGGTGAAGCTGTAAAGGCCCCGCGGCCAACAGCGTAGATCATTCACACACACACGACAATCATTAAGAATAGATAGATTTCCAAAAAAATATTTTTTAAATTATGCTTTTACATAATATAATTCAAGATAGTACTTTACTTAATAAGTTACGATTTTTTTCAGAAAAATATGAAGCGTCACTTATATCAATGGCTACTTTTAATTAGCTTGACAACAACACTAGCAAAAGACGAAGACTTACCGTTATGTCCAACCAATATGCAGTTCTTCCCACAGAACTTGCCCATGCACTGTCGGATGCCCAATAACAATGATTTCCCATTCCCAGAACCTCCCCACATGCCCACAATGCCTCCTCTACCACCATTTTTCCAGAATTCAGGCGACAAAGCACCAAACCTACCACCACTTTCTGTTCCCCCTTTTCCTGGCGTGCCAGGTTCTATGCCAGTGCCAGGGTCCTTGCCAATGCCGGCCCCCATGGCAATGCCAGTGATACCAGGTGTTCCGCCTAACAAACTGCCGGTAATTGTCATGCCTTTCTACTCCCCTGATCCTTCTGTTTACAAAAAAGGTAATCCCCGTCGTCCAGGCTCCGGTGGAAGAAAGAAAAAGAAGAAACCGTTCTTCAAGAAGCCACGTTACGACTCAGACACAGAAACTAGCTCCGATACGGACACGGAGACAGACACGGACACATCTTCTGACAATTCGGACACATCCGATGGTTCTAATGAAAGAGGCTGGTGGAAGGGCAAGGCAGGTATCACTAGGAAGAACACTAGGAGATTTTCGCGGAAGCATAAGTTGAGACATAAAACTAAGAAAAGGAAAGATCTATTGATGCCTATACTGCAGTACGTTACGAAAGATGGCTACGTTATATTTGAAAAGAAAATTTCTAAAAGTGAAGCTAAAGATTGGCTTAGAAATAAAAATAGTGGGACGGGTGATGCTTCTCAAAATAAGGCTGATAAAGGTGGTGAGACAGATAACGCAGATAATACGGAGAAAGAAGACCCAAAGAATGATGTGGAAGAAATAGAATTTAAAGGGCAAGACAAAAGCAATGAGCAGAGGGTTGAGACTTCAACGGCCCCGCAGAAGCACCGCGTGGGCAAACATCACTATAGGAAACCGAATACGTTGATGACCCAACTGACACAGACCGCGCATTAATTATAAGTTTCTTTTATTTTTATATTGTTTTTATATAAAATTACTGTTTTAATATTTATGGTGTTTATTTTTATGTTCCTCATAGAACCTATTATCATCATCAGTCCCTATCAGTCCACTGCTGGACGTAGGCCTCTCCCATGGCACGCCACTGAGTTCGATCTTCAGCTCTCCTTCTCCAATCCCTGCCCGCTGCCTTACTACTTTATTAAATAAGAATAAAATACGTTCAAAGTTTAAAATAAAAGTTAAAAGTTTGATTCGATCGTTGATGTTCAGTAAATAGCACACACAACATGTTCATCAAACGGTTTCCTTACGATTTCACATGAAAGTGATTCAATGTATTGAATCACTTTCATGTGAAATTATTGATATGATTTGGGAACTAGAACTTAGTTCTCAAATCATATCAAGTTAGCCACTAAAGTGAATTTTACTAAGCTATAGCTTTATTTTTGTAGACGCTTTATTATTTTTAGAACCAGGAGTGTATTCAATAAGATCTATTTCCATAAAACAAATAAAATGAGGCTACCAAATATTTCCTAAAGCAATAAGCACTTTAGGTCAAAAAGTCAATTTTGCTTAGGATCTTGGTTACCAGTGGAGGGAGTGAAATTTCTCAAAATTACCATAAAGTAGAAATAAACGTATAATTAGGCAGCTCTGATCATATTTTTATAAAAAGAAGCATATCGTCTAACACTGCCATTATGAAGATGAAGAAGACAATAGAAGGAAATGATAAATAAATAAACGCTCAATTAACAGCTAGTTTGTTACGTAGAACTTCATAATAATAATTGTTTTAATGTGCACATATGAAGTTTTATGTTTCTAGATTTTAATCTGGTTATTAAGACTGGCCTAGACCCTGAGACAATTGTTATCGCTGATAATAAGGGCGTTATTAACGCTAGAATGTCGATTACACGTTCTGACTAGAATATGGTTATATCATCGTCAATTCAGTTCTATAAGTATACTTTTAAAGGAAAACAGGAATAAGAGACAAATGTCAAAATTAATCTGTTTCGATATCAGCCATAAAATTTAGGCGTGTAGGTTTATATAGTCATATTATTAGTGCATGTTTTTTAATAAAGAATCATTATTTATTTATTTATTGGCACACCAACAGCTTTTAGGCGTATACAGTATAAAAGTTATTTAATCTCAACTTATGCTAGCCTACTCGCCAATAATGGGCGTGAAACAACATGCATATTTTTTTTAAAGTTAATATAAATCTAATATAAAAATTAGCCTAAGATAACCAAAAAATAAAGTTAAATGTGAATATAAATTTATAAAAAGGCCAGAAACATGTAATGTATTTATAGTGTAAGTCATTTCAATGGTTGCAGTATTCTACATTTCCATTGAAGAATTGTATCATTATTTATATGTATCTATATTCTGAAAATTATTATATACCATGAAATGGTAATCAGGTAGCATGAAAAGTATGTAGAAACTACAAAAATTACCTTCGTATGGCATTTGAGAAAACATTCAATTTCAACTATTTAGCAAAATGTTGCTGCAACTGTTTAATAGAAAAGCAATGGCTAGGTTACCTACATTCATAATTATGCTACTTATTAAATTTGCTATTTGCTACTAACTATATAAATAGGAAAATGTATTTTCGAAAGAGATCTTGAAAGTATCATTAGTTGCCCTTGATAGCTATTATCAAACAAAGATTGAGGCAAATAGACTTGAAATGATTAGAAATCAACAACGATCATCAACAGCTGAAGAAGATCTCTCCAAAAGATAACCACGATAACCGACTTTCTGCTGACATATTAACAAAAAGTGCCGGAAATTTTGATTTCCATCTTCTTGTTCGATATTCAGACCTAGACCCTGAATGCTAGTGGAGGGGCGAACTCTTTCTTTGATTATATTGAATTCATGAAGACGCAGCCCAGTGTAAGTGTGATATTTCTATATATACATACAGGGAACATTTTTCTTCCATGGTTACACACAACGTTACGTTATGGTTACACTGATGAGCAGAGATTTCGAGGATTGGATAATCTATGTTATTATTCACATTTATCTGACTGAGCAAGCTATAAAAGGTGAGATAGCCAGTGATTCTTTCCTATAGCATCGTGCACCCCTTGCAAGATTCTTGCAACTTTTACAAGACCAAGAGTCCAGTAATGGTATAGAGGATTGTTAAGGCTGGTTTCACAGCTGTCCGGGAGAACTGTACGGGCCGTCCCTACACGGGAGACCCGTACGGGTAGCGCCCGCAGTACTCCGAAACGAGAGAGTAGTACTCGTACGATACGGTTTCTAGCGGGAGACAGACGCATAAAAAAAGGAATGCGGACGTTTTAAACATTATTGGTGTATATTTAATTTGTAAGAGACGACGACAACAGAGAAAGAGACTATGGGTACATCCCATCCTCGAAGCAAAATGTTTCAAAAGTGCATTTGTGAACTTAAAAGATAAACTGGGGACCGATCCGTGCAATTTTTTTAAATTATTTTCGTATGTCGATTAGTAGTTTTTAAGAACTACTATCAAGGTTCCCACGACTGAGGCCCAGCATCTTTGTTTTTATAATTTACTAGAAGTTTCCCGCCACTTCGTACCAGGTCGACAACAGCGCCACCTACCGGGTCTATGTTATATAGCCTATGTCATTTCTGAATTAGGTAGCTTTCTAATAGTGAAAGAGTGTTTGAAATCGGTCCAGTACTTTTTGAGTTTATTCGTTAAAAACATACAAAAATACAAATCGTTCCCCTTTATAATTTTAGTTTAGATATTTGAGGGATCCCATAAACAGGTTTTACATTGTACTACGTCTATGAGAAATCCTGTGTCAATCAATCTACTCATCTCGCCTGTACTCCCGGAGCACGGGCGTTTCGCGTCGCTATGAAACGATGAATGAGCAGCGATGCCCTCGCAGCAGCATGCGGGCGAATACGGGCGCGGGACGTGGGTGGCGTTGTACGGGCTCTACCCGGAGCGGGTCGCGTACGGACCAATCCGCGTCGCTGTGAAACAATGTTCTAGCGCCTCACGTGTGTCTCCGTTCCGGGAGCCCGTACGGGCGGCCCGTACGGGTCTCCCGGACAGCTGTGAAACCAGCCTAACATAATGTTAGGCCGCATGATGTAGTTTAAATAATTTTAGGTCGGCTTTTATGATATACCTAATAAGAGGCTAGGGCATTCGTAGCGTTGTTGTACCACGCTGCTTGTAACCACAGAACAAGTGGTCGGAGTGATCACCAAGGTTAAGCAGCGCATGACCGCCTCAGATCACAGAAATAGTATTTAATACAATTTTTGTGCCTCAGATGGTTGACGGATTCTGATCTTTCCATTTTGTGCGTCTTCATGTTTGATCTAAATGACTAAATGATTTTTTAAATGATAAAAATGCCTTTACACAAATTAACTGAAATCTAGAAGATTATAATGTTAAGTGCAGCGTGTCCTGCCTAGCGAGCGTTCATTGATTTTAAATATTATTCTCGAACGATATCGACAGGGTCGTGGATTGGTCATGCTCACTAAAATGTCTTTGCTAGTGGCGGCTCTGTGGAGCGGGTCATTCTTTTCCCTCTAAAATGGTTGAGGAGAGTGATGGCTGCTTCTCAGGTCATACTCGTGAACGGGTGCTGCTGGTGGGGACTGGTCCGTCCCCTGCCCTTTGTCTGACTGAACGTGTACCATAATGCTGTTGAATTTTGTCTCGTTCGGCATCACACTGGAGCTATGACCAGTTGTTTTGTACGCGCTCTTTACATATTTTTTAGTAACACTTTCTCTTACTATTATTATTATGCTTTTTATTATATACCTCTACAACATCTCTATTT
This sequence comes from Phalera bucephala, assembly GCA_905147815.2. Classification (NCBI taxonomy): domain Eukaryota; kingdom Metazoa; phylum Arthropoda; class Insecta; order Lepidoptera; family Notodontidae; genus Phalera; species Phalera bucephala. Next base: position 38,178,814 of record LR990614.1, on the reverse strand, counting down.
TGTAAATGAGAGGACTATGTAGACACTGACCAATATCATGAATCTAAGTACACTTATGATTAATCTATACTTAAGCACATCTATTTAGCTCGTTCTGCATTGTTCTCCCATACTCCATAAATGCAATGTATACAAAAAGAATTGTAAAACTCATTTTTAAAAAAGAGTAACCGTGGAGTTTCTTGCCCTTCTTCTCCACAGGAATGACTTTCCGAACGGGTGGTAGAGTCTTAAGTAATTAATAATTTTCTCTTTTTGACTATTCATAAGTGCCTTTGTTCTACATGAATAAAAAACTTTTGATTTTGATTTTGATCTTAGTTACCGCTTCATGTGGTTGTTCAAGTCAAGTTGGATGCCTTATCCCCACCATAGTCCCACAAGCATAGCCATAAAACCTGCCTTTACGAATTGGCATTGTTTCCGCACCGTAGAGTAAGTATGATCTACCTCGGAGGCCTTTGTCCATATTAGTACAATATAGATCAATTTATATAACAAGATGCATGGTGGGATGCGGAGTTGCAAAGCTCCGTAGAAAGTAAGAAGAAAGCGTGGCAGGACTATGTATCTTCTTTGAACCTGAATGCCAGTATGACAGAGATGAGGAAAGAAATATACCGGCAATGCAAGAATGCCACTAAAACTTTAGTGAAAGAAAAGCGTGAAAGAGCCAGTATGATTGAGGAGGAGAGGCTGGCGAAGAACTTCGAGAACAACACCAAACTCTTTTGGAGCAAGGTGAGAAAGGCTCGAGGTGATTCGTCAGGCTCCAGAATGGAAAGAATAAAATCTAAAGATGGTGACATTCTTGCAGACACACAAGCTGTGCTAAACCGGTGGAGTGAATATTTTGGAGAAATGTATGGAGATGACCCGGATGCTGATGCCGCAGACGTGCCTAAAGGCGAGATTGCGGCACCAGAATCAACGGAGGACATCACTATGGAAGAAGTTGAATGGGCGATAGGAAGTATGAAAAACGGTAAAGCTGCGGGAGTAGACATGATATCTGCCGAGATGATCAAATATGGTGGAACTTGCGTCCGGGACGCTTTCCGGGCCCTTGCAAACCTTTGTTGGAGGACCGGTAGAGTCCCTACAGATTGGCGCCGCGCAGTCATAGTACCCTTGTATAAAGGCAAGGGTTCACAATATGACTGCGCCAATTACAGAGCCATCAGTTTGATCAGCTTGGCAGCCAAGGTGTACGGTAAAATTATTGAACGGAGAATGCGCGAGAATTTTGCCAGAGTATGGTATAGATGGCACTCTGTTGCGAGCCGTCCAGTCCACTTATGTGGACTGCAAGGCATGCGTACGGGTGGGTGGTAACAGGTCACCCTGGTTTAACGTTAAAATCGGCGTCAAGCAGGGTTGCGTGTTGTCCGCTAGACTGTTTATAATATATCTGGACAAAAGTCTTCAAAGACTGAAAGCGATGAATGAAGGTGTACAAATGGGTGACTTAGTGGTAAACCATCTACTTTATGCAGATGACGCGGTTTTAATAGCGCCAACAGCCACTGATCTGCAAACACTAGTCACAGTTATGAAAGACGACTGCATGATCAATGGCTTACACTTGAATGTGAACAAAACCAAGATTATGGTTTTTGAAAGGGAAGAAACCAGAACGAATGTAAGGATTGTGGTTGGTAACGATGTGCTGGAGCAAGTGAATGAGTTTGTATATCTTGGATGCGCCTTCAGTAAGGATGGGAAATACACCGCTGACATAGAGAGAAGAGTGAGTGCAGGGAACAGAGTGAATGGTGCGATGGGAAAGCTACTCGGGAGCCGGCACTTAAGCCATAAGGCGCAGCTGGCCATACATAACGGAGTTCTTGTCCCAACGCTGTTATATGGTAGCGAGAGCTGGGTATGTAAGAAGGAGAATGAAAGTAGGATAAATGCGGTAGAAATGCGAGCTCTGCGGAAGATGTGCGGAGTGAAGCTGACCGACCGCATTAGCAACAGCATAGTAAGACAGCGAGTAGGTATGAAAGATAGTATCGGTGTAAAGATGAGAAAGGGCATGCTCCGTTGGTTCGGGCATATAGAAAGAATGTCAGAGGAAAGAATGACAAAACAGATATACAATGTGAAAGTGGAAGGATGCAGGTACCGGGGAAGACCTAGACTATCTTACCACGACCAAATAAACCGAGTCTTATCTGATGGAAAAGTCAAGAGTCTCCGTAACCGGCGAGCGTGTATGAGACGAACTATGAGAGTCGAGGAAGCCAGAGAGGTATGTAAGGAAAGAACCTGTTGGAACTCTGTACTCTCTGCCTACCCCGCAAGGGATCTGGCGTGAGGTTATAGATAGATAGATAGATAAAAAAATATACATATATATATATATATATATATATATATATATATATATATATATATATATATATATGTATATTTTTTTATATTGTTTAGAACAATAAACAATTGTACAGTGGAGTATTTAAAGTATAAATTAACATAGTATGTGTATTAGTACAACCAGTACCGTTATCCACAACTTACTTAAAAAGAAAACAAGCTTATGATACTTATTTCCACTGCTGAGCATAGGCCTCCCCAATCGCTTTCCAGCGTAACCGGCCCGATGCCACCTGCATCCAACGACTTCCTGCGAATTTCACAAGATCGTCGGTCCATCTGGCAGGCGGTCGTCCCACGCTGCGCTTGCCAATACGTGGTCTCCACTCTAGAATATTTCTGCCCCAACGCCCGTCCGATCTACGCGCTACGTGGCCCGCCCATTGCCACTTCAGCTTGCTAATCTTAAGGGCTATGGCACATATTTACTCGTAATAAATTAGATTTTCCGAATGTGTGGAACTATTCTGTGATTATTCGATGTGTGATTATGATTATGTGATAATACTGCATACGACTGTGATTATACTGCATACATCATGACTATTTTATCAACAACCACAAAATTAAATAAGTAGACAATATTCGTGACCTTGAAGTAAATTTGACAGAAAACTTACCTTTCTCCCTCACATACACAATATCACAAAAAAAAACATCAAATATGTTAGGATTTCTCTTAAGAAATTGTAAAGGATTTCGTCATAGTACAACGAAAATATTACTTTATAACAGCTTGGATCGGAGTATTTTAGAATACTGTAGCATTATCTGGCGCCCACATTATGCGACACACACACTGCGTTTGGAGCAACTTCAGAAGGAAACGCTCCTTTGGCACCTTGTTTTCGCAATAGGTAAGGCTAAAACAATACATTCATAAGAAAATATATTGAAATTGTTTTATATGAACACGCTTAACAAACGTAGGAATATAAATGATTTATTATTCGCGTGTAAAGTTTTCAATAACGAAATCGACTGTCCACAATTACTGGCCCTTTTTAATTTTCGGGTCCCGTGGAAAATACCTCGCAGCTCTATCACGCAACTTTGTACACCGTTACGGAAAACTGTTTTAGTTGCCAATTCCCCCTGTGCAAGGTTGTGCAAGATTTTGAACAAGTGTATTGATAAAATTCACTTACACTTTGATTCTTTAACGGAACAAAGGTATTTTCATCAATGTGTTAAATCTTGAATAACCTTAATCGAAAAGCCTATATTATCTGTAACCTTATACTGACTTAAATTTTCTATTATTGCATGCGGTGTTTACCTTTAAGTAATTGTTGCACTGAAAGTATTCCTGACGCATGTATTCTTTAATTGTATTAGTGTAAGCAATTGTTGGTAAAGCAAATAAAAAAAAGTGAAATTAATATGCAATCAATGAAATTGAATTAAGTGTGATTATCATTATTTGTAAATATATTCATAATATTCTTTTTATAATTAACGGCAGATAGAGCAAATAAATCTACTTCGACAAAATGAGCGTTATATAATTTCGTAATGCGCTTTAGTGAAGCACGTTCACCATTTTAGCTACAACAACCGCTGAAAAGAGAGAAAACGATTCACAATCGGCTTTTACTGTTTGAAACGTCGAGTATAAAGCAGGTCTGGTGCACCAGGTGAAAATTCACCTTGGATTTGAACAAATAGTTATATAATGTCGTAAAATTCTTTATAGCCTATAAAACGTTACGACACAGACGCAGCCGCACATTTGGGTCGCACTTACACCACAATGCACTTTTGTTACGTAAATAATGAAGGAAATGTATAAAAGACTTGGCGATTAATGAGCTGCACGCGATCCCTGTTTCTCTGATACAAACACTATGTTTTCAGTAAGTTTGATTATTTATTGTCTCGTCCCTTTTTACCTTTTTCCGCTAACTTTGCGTTTGTTCTGCTCGACTTATTTGACCCGGATTGTTTTATTTTATTATATTTGCTATTTGGACCTATTTGTTTGGAGAAATGAAGTATTCAGTTATAATTTCTTTTTTAATATTTTTTTTCAAATCGTATTGTGTCCAACCAATGTGTCCAACCCATTTTGGACATGTCACAATATGTTCTGCTCACATTTTATTTTTACATTTTTATGACTACTTTTTATTACTTACAATCATAATAATTAGTCTTCAGTGGAAATTCATGCTTTCTTTAAATCATCACATCAAATTACCGCCCCAAAATACTTTTTTTTTGTTTACGGTTTAGAGTTCTGAAGTATAATTATTATTAAGATAACCTCTCTGCCTACCCCGCAAGGGATCTGTCATTATGTTATAGATAGATAGATAACTTTCTTTTACATTAGCTTTGATTTATATCAAAGGTAGATGCAGTTTTTAACTTAGAGAAATACTATTGTACTACTTTTAAATTATGTTTATTGATGTAAAGATAATTTAAAAGTAACACACATTTAATATATCTTTCCAGAATGCTCAACCACAATGGACACTCGTAACATTTGTTTTAACAATCAGCTTCGTGAATCTTCAAATGCCAATGCCAATGTATCCAATGCCAAGCTTTGCCTCAGTAATAGCAATGCCGCCACCCCCACCAGTTCACGTGCCCGTACCGGTGCCAGTACCATTCGGCATACCAATACCAGTCCAGATAAAGACGACAACAACCACAACTACGACGACAGAAAAACCACAGGATGATAATAATATAGCTATAGCAGTTCCTGTGCCAGTACCGATGCCAGTTCAATTCGCAGTACCAGCGATGCCACCTCCCAATTTCTGTCAGAAAAATTCTCGCAACAGCAAGTGCCCGCCCTGCCCCCCTTGCACATGCACTCCTTGCACCCCGTCCTTCTTCTCATACTGCTCACCGTGTCATCAACTCTGTAGATGCAAGAGGCCGGAAGACACACCAGTCCCAATGCCACCTGTACCACCTCACCCGCTACAAGGACCGGCTTTCCCCATGCCTATTCCTATGCACATCCCAGCTCCACTTATGGTTGTGCCTTTCCCACCACCAAGGCTTATAATTGGCTCCAAGCGACCATCTAAATCGTCGTCCAAAGACTGCTCTTCTGAATCGGAAGAGAGCGGTTGTAGTTCAGCCTCCTCGGATAGAAAAAGAAGACGAAAGAAACCTGGAAGGAGAAAGAAAAAGTACGATATCTATCGAAGGAGATTCAGAGCTCGTGAGGATGAGCATAGTGATAATATGTTAGTGAAGCCAGTGTTGTCGTATGTTGCTGAAAATGGCGACGTTAAAATGAAGAGGAGAATAAGTAAGGATGAGGCTGAAGAGTTGATGCATGATGATTCATATCAGAATGTGCAAGTTGTGGCTGGAGAGGATTCACAGAATAGGCAGAGAGTCGTAGTTGTATCCAAAACTGAGACAAGAAAAGCACCAAGTAAGAATGCACGCAAGCAAGTGGTATTAAGACGGGGTCTTACTCAACATATAATTAACAAAGAGGGCAGTAAAAGACTAGTATTCAAACCGCCACCCAATAAAATGATTAGTAATTTATCGGTGTCGTTCCAAGTGGTAAAATAATTTTGTTTTTATTTTTGTAATTTATTTAATTTTTTTAATAAGGTGATTTAGTAAATTTGTAATAATCATGTTCTTTGTTGTTTTATTTAAGTAAGTTACGGGAAGTTAGGTAAATAAGTAGAAGTATTTTTAGATTTGAAAACCTTATCACCTCTGTGCTAAAAGCCGATAAGATTTGAAGAATCTATAGATACAAAATGCTTAAATCAAAAGATTGATCCTTATCAATATCAAAAAGAGTTAAAGATTTTTGAATAAATAGTTAAATTCCTATAGTGTTTCAAGGATATTTTGGCCCCTGGATGTCATGGACAGGGGGGCATTGATGTGAAAATAGGGTTATCATTTAATAAAATTTTCCGCACGGTTACTGATTAAACAAAGGACTTGGGTAGATTTCATTGCAAATGGTAACTCTGCGACTGTCATTAAGTGACATTTCACTTGATGACAGCGTTAGTGCTGATTTTGGCCACGGGTCAAAAGGTCCTTGTCGGTCTGTACCCGGTCTGATCACCTCCTCACTTGACAAGACTGCGCAGGAGGTAGTAAAAAAATGCATCAATATTGAAAATATCGGTTCAAATTTTCAGTAAATAACAGCTAGCATTCTTGCCCGCCACCACCATTCCACGTACTACCTGCATATTTATGATTAAGTTTATTATAATTTAATTAATACTGACAAATTTCCTAACAACTTAGATTCAAATATAATAGATGAATTAGGTACCTTACCATGTTAGGAGGTTTGAAAAAGTTAGCGAGCCTCTTTAATTCCGTCATCCAAGGGCTTAACACCTCAAGCGTGGAGCGGGAGTGCGGTGGTTCTGTTCTTAAAAAAAGGTGACAAAACCTTGCTGAAGAACTACAGACCCATCTCACTCCTGAGCCACATCTACAAGTTGTTCTCGAGAGTACTCACAAACCGCCTCGCCAGAAGACTTGACGAGTTCCAGCCACCGGAACAAGCCGGGTTTCGAAAAGGCTACAGCACCGTGGACCACATCCATACTGTTCGGCAGATTGTACAGAAGACCGAAGAGTACAATCAGAGGCTGTGTATGGCTTTCGTGGACTACGAGAAAGCCTTCGACTCTATCGAAACATGGGCGGTTCTGGATGCTCTGCAGCGATGTGGCATCGATTGGCGCTATATCGAGGTGCTGAGATGTCTATATGATACCGCCACAATGACCGTCCAGCTCCAAGACCAAAAGACCAACCCGATCGAGCTGCGTCGAGGTGTAAGACAGGGGGATGTCATATCCCCCAAGCTCTTCATCAATGCACTCGAAGACGTCTTCAAGACGCTGGACTGGACTGGGCGGGGCATTAACATCAACGGCGAATACATCTCACACCTTCGGTTTGCCGATGATATCGTCATCGCGGCAGAGTCACTGGAACAGTTACGCGAAATGCTGCATAGCCTAAATGGAGCCTCTCTAGGTGTCGGTCTCGGCATGAACTTGGATAAAACCAAGATCATGTTTAATGAACATGTCACGGCAGGACCGATCTACGTCGATGGTTCGATGCTCGAAGTTGTTCGGGAGTATTTCTACCTTGGACAAGTTGTCCAATTTGGTAGAAACAACTTCGAGAAAGAAAACAACCGCAGGATCCAATTGGGTTGGGCAGCATTTGGCAAACTACGTCACGTTTTCTCTTTGCCTATACCGCAATGCCTGACGACTAAAGTGTACAACCAATGCGTCCTACCTGTTATGACCTACGGGGCCGAGACGTGGACACTCACAGTGGGACTGGTCCACAAATTTAAAGTCGCACAGCGGGCTATGGAGCGAGCTATGCTCGGCGTCTCTTTGAAGGATAAAATTCGTAACGAGGTAATCCGACAAAGAACCAAAGCTACCGACATAGCTCGCAAACTCAGTAAGCTAAAGTGGCAATGGGCTGGTCACATCTGCAGAAGGACCGACGACCGATGGAACAAACGTGTCCTAGAGTGGAGACCGCGACTTGGTAAGCGTAAGGTAGGACGGCCCCCAGCTAGATGGACCGACGACCTCAAAAAGGTCGCTGGGACAGACTGGATGCGGAAGGCGGAGGACCGTGTGCAATGGCGCGTGTTAGGAGAGGCCTATGTCCAGCAGATTGATTGAGATGAATTAAAGAATCATATTTCTGTTTTTATTTATTAGGTCGCTGGACACTTCAGGAAATAGAAATATTCTACTATATATACTATATGTTTCGTGGTGTCGGGAATTGCGTTGTTGGTAGATAGTAGAAAAGTGACATTATTTTTACCAGCATAGGCTTCTTAAGAGAGTATAAGGAGGAGTAATACTTATTCAACGATAAGGGGTTACCTTTAGTAAAACTATTATTCTTACTTCGCTGTAAGAAAGAGACTAGAAACTGCGGATAACCACATCTCTTTCTTCTGGCAAAATAAGATTATATAGCATTTTTAAAGAGATTGTGGCACGCGCGCAGAAATTATAATAGGCCTTTTTTTATTGAAGACAAACGAGCATACGATAGTAAACGAGATTGCAGGTTGCTTGATGGTATACCATAACCTCACCTACCAATTAACCACTACCAATATAATTCAGCAACATCAGAGGAGACACTGATACCTTGGTAACCTTTTAAAAACCAAACATTCTTCTCTTTCTTATTATATCCTTTTTACGTAGACGGATAAGCAACAATGTGCCGTAGAACGTAGTACGTAAGTTTTTCAAATTATTAATACTTTTTCCATTTAACTATTGTTAGTAAATATTGTCAAAACAAATTATAAGAAGTATCTTCAAATATATTTAAATCAACAGAAATAAGTTGGAAAAGAGAAATGTGCAAGAGATTTGTATAACTGAGAATGTTACGGAACTCATATTGCTGACCGTAGGTCGTTGTGCGCGACTTAAGGGCCTACCGGGCCAGACCAGGAGAGGGACAGTGACGCAATTACTTTAGAAAAGAATAATAAGGGACAGATATATTGAGCGCGCGCTCGGCAATAAACGATGTATGTGCAAGAACAAATTTATCATTTTCTGAAAAACTACACTATGAAATAGAAAACTGCTTTACAAAAACCTTGCTACAATTATTTTAAGTAAATTCTATTGATTATTTCTTAAGCTTTTCATGTTGGAATCAGAAAATATAAAACAATAAAGATGACTTTAGATTGACTCTTTTTCTATGGAGAAAATTTGGTTTAATCGTGATTCCTTTTACCAGATTCTAATATATACAGTCACAAATCGTATTTCGAAATATTAAGTCTCTAATCCATATACTTTTTGAGGTGCATGCAGTACAGAAACAGGTTTTTTTCCGCGGCAGCCCCTTAATGAACTTTCATTTACTGCATATTCATGTAATACGTTTAAAATTACATTACATTTTTCAGGCATTTTCTGATAGTCTACTCATGGGTTATACAACAACAAGGATAAGTGCATTAAGAAATTAAAATACTATTTCTCTGTTGGAAAATAAAAAGGCAATTAAAGAAGCAAAATTGTTTCAAATGAGCCTTGATCTTGATGCCCCGCAAGGGATCTGGGGTGATTATATAGATATATAATCATCCCAGATCCCTTGCGGGGTAGGCAGAGAATACAGATTTCCAACGGGTTCTTTCCATACATACCTCTCTGGCTTTCTCCACTCTTATAATTCGTCTTATACACGCTCGCCGGTTACGGAGACTCTTGACTTGTCTTTCAGATAAGACACATTCTATTTGGTTATGGTAAGATAGTTTAGGTCTTCCCCAGTGCCTACATCCTTTCAATTTCGCATTGTATATCTGTTTTGTCATTCTTTCTTCTGACATTCTTTCTATATGCCCGAACCAACGGAGCATACCCTTTCTCATCTTTACACCTATCTTTCATACCTACGCGCTTTCTTCCTACTCTGTTGCGAATACGGTCGGTCAGCTTCACTCCGCAAATCTGCCGCAGAGCTTGCATTTCCACCGCATTCTTTGATATAATTTGTTATTACTACACTACACTGAGATTGATGACTGACAGAGATAAGAATGACAAAATAGATGCGAAAGTGAAAGGATGTTGGTACCGGGGACTAAACTATCTTACCATGACTAAATACATGGTATGTTATCTGATGGATAAGTCGGCAGTCGCAACCGGCCAGTGTGTATGAGAAGAACTATGAGAGTGGAAGAAGCGAGAAAGGTCTGTAATGATCTTTCCTTACGTATTGAAACTTTGTACTCTCTGCTTCCCCGCAAGGGATCTGGCGTGACGATATAGAGATACTTTGTAATTATTTGTGTATGTGTAAATGATGTATGCCGTTAGCAGTGGGGTCTTTACAGCTACACCGGACAAGACTTCGTAATTCATTCATGCTCATATTAACCAAGTGTTCTGACTGAAAACTGAAAATTTTCCGTTAAACAATAGCCCTATTCAATTGGTGTAAGAATGAACAATACTTTTTATATAACAGCCTTTTTTCATTGAAACTACTAATCGAATGGCGGGTTAGTCCGAGTTTAGTCAGTCCGTGTCTTTTATCAAATACTGTGGAGCGAGTGGGGACTTATCGCTGTAAGTTTTTGATTTTAAAATAGTAATAAATTTTAATGCATAAAAATCTTTTCAATAACAAGCTTTTATAGCAAAAACACCGAAGATATCTTGCTTAGTTGAGGAGTTCCTTTCCGGCTCCATCATCAGGACATCATTCGGTTCTAAAGTATTCGTCAAGACAAATACAACGAGCCTGAAGACGGCGGGATTATGTTGAGTAGTTGGGTGGTTCCATTAGCCACCTTTCGGCTGCATCACCAGACCTTGAATACTATCTGATTATATAGTACTTGTCAATACCAATCTAACAAGCCTAAATACGAGGGGGTTACGTTGTATAGTTCATTTGTTTCTATGCTCACTTTATGACTTCATCATCAGACCAGACCCATGGTATCATGGAGCTGTCTGATAATTACATATTATTGTATTGTCACCGATTTTACATACATCAAATTTCAGCTCAATCGGACCGCAAGTGCTTGAAAAATGGATCTTAATATTTGAACCGGAAAGACAGACAGACATACGAACATTGCAAGTTAAATAAAAGCTTGTAAAACAACACCGCATATATTCCACCAAGCGGGAATTTCTTACAGAGCTACACTGTGTAGATACACCTAGGTAAATTTTGCCCACAGTTTAAAGTCCTATTGTATTTGGGAGCAACGTTATTGCCATTGTACCGGACACTATTCCAAACTTCAGACTGTTTCTAAGAATTTGTGGAAGGTCGGACAATTTGTCCAATAACAATTTGTCCGACCTAGAATTCGAATCAAACCTCATGTTCGCCAGGCGAATCGAATTGTAAGTATTATCTATCTATCTATCTATAACCTCACGCCAGATCCCTTGCGGGGTAGGCAGAGAGTACAGAGTTCCAACAGGTTCTTTCCTTACATACCTCTCTGGCTTCCTCGACTCTCATAGTTCGTCTCATACACGCTCGCCGGTTACGGAGACTCTTGACTTTTCCATCAGATAAGACTCGGTTTATTTGGTCGTGGTTAGATAGTCTAGGTCTTCCCCGGTACCTGCATCCTTCCACTTTCACATTGTATATCTGTTTTGTCATTCTTTCCTCTGGCATTCTTTCTATATGCCCGAACCAACGGAGCATGCCCTTTCTCATCTTTACACCGATACTATCTTTCATGTATTCTCTATTCTCTATTCTATTCTATTATCTGTAAGTATTAGTTTATATTATACTGCGCTTGTAACACTGCGGGACTGTGGAGTTCTTAGCGACCAACAAGAATAAGCAGCGCGCGGCTCGTTCAGTCCAAGGTTGATTCATTTTAGGGCGCTTTACGCTTTAAAATGCATGTTAAATCGTTGATTTAGTTTACCGCTTAAGTTGCATGTTGATAAGTCAAGTTGTAGGTAAACCTCAAGGGCGATTTAGTAAGTTTCAACAACTGGTCACAAATCTCCCAATTCGCACTAAGGGCTGGTTGGTCTAGTGGCAAAGCGCATCGCTTGGTGATCACGAGGTCCTGGGTCCAAATCCTAGGTCAGACAAATGAAGTTTTTCTAACGAAGAAACTTCCTAGTATGAGTCCGGAGTCTGGAATTGTGCCCGGTATATGGCAAGAGGCTCGCCCCCTATTACATTGGACCTTACATCGTCGGCGAAACGTGGGTGTACACAGTACACCTCTGTCATCCTCGCTTGAGGAATTTAGGCGTGACGGTGTTTTTATGACCTGTTCTCTCTAACTTAGATCGATCTATGCAGCTGTGGGACAACGTAGGTATTCGTATTTTTGACCCGACTTTCTCGCGCAAGGATTATACCTACCTAATGTTTTTAAAATTTATATTGTTTCAGTCAAAATGAAGATCTTCAAAATGTTAATATCAATCACTATAGTCTCCCACATCACTGCCATCCAAATAAATAGCAATCCTCTACAGATGTCTCTATCAGACATTGATTTTGACGAGTTAATTGCCGAAGTTATGAAGCCATTAAGCATCTTAGACATCGGGAAGTCCACACGGCAATCGTATCCATATATAAACAATGTATTATACAAATCAGTAAGAAACACTCCAAGCTCCAAAACCCAGGCAAAGACTTCAGCTTTGAAGATGATTGATATGAATCAGCCTCTACAAGTGCCTCTATACGTGATGCCTCAGCCTCAAATAGTTCCCATGAAGGCCTTCTATGAGCCAGTGATCCATGATCATCCGCCTATTCACGAGATAAGGAAGTTCATTGAAGATGACGAAAGAAAATGGGATCCGAAAAAGAACTCAGATGATAATCCGAAAGATAAAAGCAATGATTATATAAGTTCCGAATCGGACAGCATTAGTTACGAAATAGATTGGGCGGACAAAGATATAGACCCTGTTAATTATTACAACGATTTTTTAAATAATTGACATGTGATAGACTTTTGTACAGTTTTGATATTTTTTTATTATTATTTAATTTATCACAAACGGTTTGTGTTTAATATTGATAATAATATTATCGCGTTTGTGTATTGAGTGTTTTATTTTTGCGAAAATTATTTTAATTATAATCAAATCAAATATTCATATCATCATCAATAGCAGTTATAGCCTTCGACCGTTGGACTGCAAAGTCAGAGGTCTCGGATTCGAACCCAGGCACGTACTACGGAATTTACGAAAGCATGTGCGTTTTAAAAATTAACTATCACTTACTTTAACGGTGAAGGAAAATATCGTGAGGAAACCTGCATGCCGAAGAGTTTCTCGAAGGTGTGTGAAGTTTGCCAACCCGCACTGGGCTAGCGTGGTGGACCATGGCCTAAAACCTCTCAGTTTGAGAGGAGGCCCGTGCCCAAGTGTGGAACAGTTTCTTAACAGGGCTGATATTATACCGGGTGAATTTGAAGTCATGAGCATCCTTTTAAACTAAGACACTATCAAAGATTCTAATTGCATTAGGGTTAATATTATGCAAATAAAAAAAATAATGCAAGTCGTTACGTATCGCAGTATCGCAGTAGCCCATCACTACGCGTGACCTCTGTGACCCCGTCCGAGTCAGGTGACTGATAGTTTAATAACGATTTTATTAATTTAATTCTAACTTTCCCTTCACACTTGGCCGGCTTAGGACAGTCAAAACCACATTAAGTAACACTAAAACTAAAATATTTAAAATAATTTCTTGTAATTTAGGCGTATTTAAAAAGTTGGAATCACAATATTTACAATAATTATTCAGTAATCACGATTTGTATTTACAATAAGTCACATGCTTGTTAGAAACTAGGTAAACACTTACACGTACTTTAAAAGATGTGCAAAGTGTTCACCACCTCTTTGTACACATAACTCAGCCCGACTTCTGTGATTGTCTTTCACTCAACCCAACACAAATTCCTGTGATTTTAATTGTTTCCAGTCAGTCCTACTTATAACAACAACACAGTAAAACACTGCAGTCCCAATAGCAACAAGTAGGGGCGCGACCACCAGCAAGCGCGCTTTAATATTTTGATACTTAAACACTAATAGCGTTTATAAATTCAATCAATCAATCAATCAGCCTATCGCAGTCCACTGGCGGACATAGGCCTCTCCTAACACGCGCCATTGCACACGGTCCTCCGCCTTCCGCATCCAGTCTGTCCCAGCGACCTTTTTGAGGTCGTCGGTCCATCTAGCTGGGGGCCGTCCTACCTTACGCTTACCAAGTCGCGGTCTCCACTCTAGGACACGTTTGCTCCATCGGCCGTCGGTCCTTCTGCAGATGTGACCAGCCCATTGCCACTTTAGCTTACTGAGTTTGCGAGCTATGTCAGTAACTTTGGTTCTTTGTCGGATTACCTCGTTACGAATTTTATCCTTCAAAGAGACGCCGAGCATAGCTCGCTCCATAGCCCGCTGTGCGACTTTAAATTTGTGGACTAGTCCCAATGTGAGTGACCACGTTTCGGCCCCGTAAGTCATAACAGGTAGGACGCATTGGTTGTAGACTTTAGTCTTCAGGCATTGCGGTATAGGCGAAGAGAAAACGTGACGTAGTTTGCCAAATGCTGCCCAACGCAATTGGATCCTGCGGTTGATTTCTTTCACGAAGTTGTTTCTACCAAATTGGACAAATTGTCCACGGTAGACATAATAATAATAATAATAATAATATTAGCCCTGTTAAGAAACTGTCCCACTGTTGGGCACGGGCCTCCTCTCAAACTGAGAGGGTTTAGGCCATAGTCCACCACGCTGGCCTAGTGCGGGTTGGCGAACTTCACACACCTTCGAGAAACTCTTAGGCATGCAGGTTTCCTCACGATGTTTTCCTTCACCGTTAAAGCAAGTGATAATTAATTTTTAATACGCACATGCTTTCGAAAAGACAGAGGTGCGTGCCTGGGTTTGAACCCGAGACCTTTGACTTTGCAGTCCAACAGTCTAACCACTAGGCTATCACTGCTTGTATATGCCGAGACCGACACCTCGAGAGGCTCCATTTAGGCTATGCAGCATTTCGCGTAACTGTTCCAGTGACTCTGCCACGATGACGTTATCATCGGCAAATCGAAGGTATGAGATGTATTCGCCGTTGATGTTAATGCCCCGCCCAGCCCAGTCCAGCAGTCTTCGAGTGCATTGGTGAAGAGCTGGGGGATATTACATCCCCCTGTCTTACGCCTCGACGCAGCTCGATCGGGTTGGTCTTTTGGTCCTGGAGCTGGACGGTCATTGTTGCGGTATCATACAGACATCTCAATACCTCGATATAGCGTCATTCGATGCCACATCGCTGCAGAGCATCCAAAACCGCCCAGGTTTCGATGGAGTCGAAGGCTTTCTCGTAGTCCACGAAAGCCATACACAGCGGCTGATTGTACTCTTCGGCCTTCTGTACAATCTGCCGAACAGTATGGATGTGGCCCACGGTGCTGTAGCCTTTTCGAAACCCGGCTTGTTCCGGTGGCTGGAACTCGTCGAGTCTTCTGGCGAGGCGGTTTGTGAGTACTCTCGAGAAGAACTTGTAGACGTGGCTCAGGAGTGAGATGGGTCTGTAGTTCTTCAGCAAGGTTTTGTCACCTTTTTTGAAGAACAAAACCACCGCACTCCCGCTCCACGCTTAAGGTGTTAAGCCCTGGTAGATGACGGAATTAAAGAGGCTCGCTAACTTTTTCAGGATTGGAGTCCCGCCTGCTTTTAGGAGCTATGTGGTGATTCCGTCATCGCCTGGCGACTTGTTGTTTTTGAGCTTCTCGAGAGCCACTCTGACCTCGTCATCGTTGACATCAGGGATGTCTTCCGTGTAGTGGCGTGCGAGTGGGGCTCTGTGTTCGTCAGCGCTGGGTCTCGTGGATTTAGTCATACGTGATGCGTACAGGTCTTTGTAGAAACTCTCAATTTCCTCGAGTATCTCGAACTTGGAGGTCACGGTTTTGCCATCTTCAGTATTAAGTTTCGTCAGATGGGATTTACCTAGCTGGCGAGCGAAGACTTTGGTTCCTCTGTTCTGTTCAATCGCAGCCGCGATGGCGCGGGTGTTGGAACATCGGAGGTCACGTCGCACCAGCTTCCGGATCTTCCGATTGAGGTTCTTCCCATTCAGCGAAGGCGCCTGCTTGGATGACATTTCCCATCTCTGCCTCATAAGTTCGAGAGTCTCGAGCGAGAGTTTAGACTCTCTGTGACCGCTTTTGCCGGGAAACACCCTTCGAGACACCTCCTGTAGCGTTTTGACCACTGTGTCGGTTTTTTCGTCAACATTGCCTTCGGTTTCCAGCAGGTCGAAACGATTTTGAAGCTCCAGTTGGAACTTTTCGGACCCTAAAGCTATTTGAGGCGCAGTAGGTCTCAGAGTAGACCTAATCACGCGACGCCTTTCGGCCCTGAAGTTCATATTTAGAGCGGTAGGGTTAGTACCGGTATTAAACCTGTTGATCACGGAGACGTCTCTAAATATAGACTTCCTGTCAGTCATGATGAAGTCTATCTCGTTCCTCGTCACAGTTTCGGGGCTTCCCCATGTCTACTTTCTATGAGGCTTCTTCTTAAAGAAAGAATTCATCAAGAAGAGCCCCTGCGACTCCAGAAAGTTGACCAGCATCTGCCCCCTGTGGTTTCGGCGCCCCACGCCGTGGTGTCCGATTATCGTTTCGCCGCGTTCTTGTACTGCCACTTTGGCATTGAAGTCCTGGGGGACTTTAATGCCACCAAGGCTCACTACAACGTTGTTATGGGTAACGGGTATGTAGTGAGCCTTGGTAGTGCCATGTAATGCCTTGACTATGTCTGCATACATGGCTTCGACTATGTCGTCGCAGTATGTCGAGGTCGGCGCATATACCTGTACCACCTTCAGTGTGCACCTGTTGGTGATTTTAATTATGAGGTACGCTACCCGTGTCGACACACTGCTGACTTCCACAACGTTGTTAGTAAGAGCTTTGTTGACCAGGAAACCGACACCGTCCTGAGAGGGCCGATCACCTTCCCGAAAGTAGAACAGGGGGCCTGACTCAAGGGTTATCGTGCTCTCGCCCTGTCTTCGGACTTCGGATAACCCCAATATGTGCCAGTTTATGCGACCTAGTTCTACCTCGAGTTGTGTGAGGCGTTGGTCCAGCCGTAGAGAGTGTCCATTGTACGTAGCCAGTAATTATTTTGTTGTTATTATTTTTTGTGTATATTTGCAAAAATAGCCTATTACAATCATATGCCCTACAATTTAATTAGGTAATACGTTTTTCATAATTGCATTAACGATACTTTCACTTTGCGTAATATTAGGTCTAATGCAATTAGTATCATTAATAGTGTATTGGTTTAAAAGGATGGCCATGAATCCCAATTCACACTGTATATATTATCAAACTAATTATTGGAACTTAACTACTAAAAGCCGCACGACGTTAGAGAGGTTATTATCAAAAATAAAAGAACTGATTATCTGTCTTCACTGTATTTCCCTTTACGTGTGGATCGAAAGGCGTCTCAAGCGAGAATGATCCTCCGCCAATCTGCTTGGCATTAAACAGTGTTGTCATCATTCTCGCCTTTACAGTGTTGCCATTACAAAATAATAATTATTTATAATCGATACAGACTAAGTAACAATCGACTTATTATAAACGTAATATCTATCTATGTATCTATATCATCACGCCAGCTCTCTCGCGGGGTAGGCAGAGAGTACAGAGTTCCAACAGGTTCTTTCCTTACATACCTCTCTGGCTTCCTCCACTCTTATAGTTCGTCTCATACACACTCGCCGGTTACGGAGACTGTTGACTTGCCCTTCAGCTAAGACACGGTCTATTTGGTCATGGTAAGATAGTCTAGGTCTTCCCCGGCACCTACATCCTTCCACTTTCGCATTGTATATCTGTTTTGTCATTCTTTCTTCTGGCATCCTTTCTATATGCCCGAACCAACGGAGCATACCCTTTCTCATCTTTACACCGATACTATCTTTCATACCTACTCGCTTTCTTACTACGCTGTTGCGAATACGGTCGGTCAGCGTGACTCCGCACATCTTCCGCAGAGATCGCATTTCGACCACATTTATCCTGCTTTCGTTCTCCTTCTTACATACCCAACTCTCACTGCCATATAACAGCGTTGGGACAAGCACTCCGTTATGCATGGCCAGCTGCGCCTTTTGGCTTAAGTGCCGGCTCCCAAGTAGCCTTCCCATCGCACCATTCACTCTATTACCTGCATTCACTCTTCTCTCTATATCAGCGGTGTATTTCCCATCCTTACTGAAGGCGCATCCAAGATATACAAACTCATTCACTTGCTCCAGCACATCGCTACCAACCACAATCCTTCCATTCGTTCTGGTTTCTTCCCGTTCAAAAACCATAATTTTGGTTTTCTTCACATACACATAAACGTAATAGTTATAATTATAAACTAACTAACATTACCATTATTGTAAAATCTAACACTCTTATTGTATTTAATCTAACACTACGAGGCAAATGCGAAGCTAAAATCGTCATCAAAAACCTTTGGTTTACGTTTGTAACTGAATTTTCATAACCCGTTACAAAAGAAGAATGTTGTTTAATCATTCGTAATTGGTTACAAATCCAGAATGTTAGCGGTAGGTATATGCTCTGTAAGCCTATTATTTGCATCAAAACACCTAGATAAATAGGTTTACTTGTGATTAGTTAAAACAATTAAGGTTCTGGGTCAATATTAACTTGGTGTTTATTATAATACGAGTTTCTGTTATAAAGAGCATATTAATATATCTCAGCGTATAGTCAGCGAGCTTGCTCAGTGCTAACTGTAGCACACGAATTACCTAAATCTCACGAGGGCGGTATACTTGCTTTTACGAATATTGCACATCTGCAAAATAACTAAAATATGACAACACACTGTCCAGCTTTTATGTGTGTTCAGGTCAGTTTGGAAAAGGAATTTTGTGGGTAAAAAGAATTGGAATTAAGTAATAAATATTAATGTTTGTTTTATTTTTTATTTGTGCACCCAAGTGGGGCTTTTTATTTTTTGCTTGTACGGATGGGTTGCTTTTGTGATGTAGTCAAGGATAGGTTTAGGGTTCCTTTTGAGGGTTTGTTTAATAAATAAACTTGTAGGGGATTAAATGATTTTGGGCAGATTTTATAAACTAATACACTGGTCCGGCTGACGTGGACATTACCTCGCACAGCACACATCACGCCCGCCGGGTCTATAATTACCATGGCTTCTACCAGAGTGAGCCAGCTGCCTTACGTTTTGATAATATCTTCCCGTGGGTAGGTATCAAGGAAAACTGGTGGGATCGAGTAAACCAAACTGACTTGCCTTGCATTCTAGTAGTATTTCATATTATACTGTGATTTTATTGACATACTTATTTATTTATTTATTGTTCTTGCACTAATGTACATAGGCGGACTTGAATATATTGCAAAAGGAGGACTGCAGTTAGAGAATTTGAATAATAACATTTTTTTTTATTTGTATATGGTTTCTATGAAATGAATACGGCTTCTCCTCAGATTGGCATTTCTTCGAATTAGCATGTATTTTCTCTAATGAAATACAATCATAAAACTACCTGAATCTACTTACTGCTGAGTGTAGGCTTCTTCTCTATCACGCCATTTCTTCAGGTTCTGTGCTAGTCTGTTCCGCAATTTGCAAACCATCACGATGTCATTGCCTTATCTGGCTGATGGTCTACCTGGGCTATTGTCTTTATGTACACATATATAGAATGTATGAAAATACTATATAAAATTAAAATGGAGAGGCGTAACGGTGTTAAAACTATTTTTGAAAACAAATGTCATCGATCTCAATTCAGAGAGACAAGTGATCGAAATATCGACTATTAAAGAGATACCACAGTTTTGTCCTACCCCAAAATAATGTCAAATAAAACTAGTGCTATAATAAAATATTCAATGTTTAATAAATCTTAAAATTAACATTCACAGCATTAATCACTTTTAAATTAAAAGAATTAACACTAAATGGACGTCGTGAACCCAAAAGGATCTAACCCACATCACAATAGATAACATAAACAAACTTTAAGAACACGACGTTGGAGTTAATTTTTTAGCGATGGGGCGTCTTGTGGATTAGATCCTTTTACTATGTACGTCCAAATTTGAGCTGTTTAGCCACGCCCTAATATTTGTAGTGTTTACAACACTAGCTCTATGAATAGTATAAATACTCCCTTCCCTCTAGTACCCTACTTTTCCCAAAAGTAGGCGTAGGTGTGCAGTGTATTTTTGATTATTTTTTGTGTTTTGAAAACCCGTCAAGTTTTGTTAAAAATAGTGATTTTAAATAAAGAGAAGTACTTATCGCTTTGAGTAAATCGAACCCGAGGAGACCGCTCTACCTAAAGGAATTAAAATTCACTCTCATAGTGCGTCTCATACACGCTCGCCCGTTACGGAGACTCTTGACTTGCCATTCAGATAAGACACGGTCTATTTGGTCGTGGTAAGATAGTCTAGGTCTTCCCCGGTACCTACATCCCTCCACTTTTGCATTGTATATTTATTTTGTCATTCTTTCTTCCGACATAACTAACGGAGCGTACCCTTTCTCATCGCGCGATTATGTATAAAAGATAGTATCGGTGTCTTTACACCGATACTATCTTTTATACATAATCGCTTTTTACTACACTTCAGCTTCATTCCGCACATCTTCGGCAAAGCTCGCATTTCAACCGCATTTATGCTGCTTTCATTCTCCTTCTTACGTACTTAACTCTCACTGTCATATACCAGCGTTGGGACAAGCACTCCTTTATGGATGGCCAGCTACGCCGTTTGGCTTAAGTGCCGGCTCCCACGTAGCTTTCCTATCTCACCATTCACTCTAGTCCCTACATTCACTCTTCTCCTATACCAGCTGTGTATTTCCCATCCTTATTGAAGGCGCATCCAAGATATACAAACTCATTCACTTGCTCCAGCACATCGTTACCAACCACAATCCTTGCATTCGTTCTGGTTTCTTCCCGTTCAAAAACCATAATTTTCGTTTTTTTCATATTCAATAAATTCGTGAAATAAGCGTTTGATGGTATACTAGTGGCATTCAGAATACTACTACACGATCGTTTCAAGTTATTGTAAAGCCGCGTTAGTTTACAGCGAATAAGAGCCTTGAGCTACCCAAGTAGATAGCTGTGGCGCTAAATTTACCCATAAAGGTAGAAAAATATGGTAATAAAGTTGAAAAATTTAATGTCTATCAAAAATTTTTGTTTGATTTTTGCACTTGGAAATCACACTAAGATGAATTATATTTTTGTTGATGATTTCAGAAATCACAAGTGCACAATCAAATCTTCTCTGGTTTTCGCGGGACTAAAATTAAGGGAAAAATCACCCCGCAATTCATTTCCCCTTCCGAGGAGCTGGTAACGTATATTTGTTTGTATAATATAAAAACAAAGTTACCATACAATATTTATCTCTAAATTAAATACAGGGCAGTCTGGATATGGGGTATAATGCCGAAAGATTTTGAGTTTATATGTCAGTCTAAACAACTCTTGTTCTATAACTTTTTATATTTTCGCGTTTTTTTGTCTATTTCCTACACGAGTTCACTCGAGCAGCTGATCAATTTGGTTTGAGAACTAAAAACAAGAACGAAAAAACGATTCGCGAAAAATGATAAGTTGTAGTAAAGAAGCTTAACTGGCGGATAAATGCAAAAGCTTTCGGCATTAGGTATACCCACGAAGCGAATACGAAGAGGAGATGACGTAATAAGATGTTCCTAGTCCCTATACAATTTAAGCGTGACACTGCGCGGGGTGGCTCAGGGCGTGAGGGACGTTACCCCCAACTTGGGATTTGCCATCTGGCGGAGACTGGTAAAAACTAAACGGTTCGTACATGTCAGTAGATGGCATTTTTAATATACAAGTATTCTAACAAATTACGAAAACAATACTTACTAGTGAACTGTGACATTATTTGTGACCAGAATGTCGATCCAAGTAATTTTTGCTTGTTTAAATATATCACTTCATTTCAAGGGTTTTATTTTTAGTAAAAACAGATAATATTTGATAGCTATGCGAACTCGAGCGAATGTGTGAATGGAGCGAGAAGTGATGACAAACTGAGGTAAGCCACGCCCACCACGGCGATGTCAAGGCTTTTAGGAATTCAAAAGGCTCGCTAGCTTAGGCGATTTCCTCTTTATATTTGCTTTTTGGGTACACCCCAATTTCGGATGACCTTTATATGTTACATTGGTAACATTTTTCTAACTACTAGGAGTAGTTAGAAAACAAAAGGAGTTAAAAAATTAAGAGGCTTAATTAAACGGCTAACAGTAAATCTTAATGAACTAAACTAAAACTTTACACAGGGACTATATTCTCGTATTACTATATTCTCGTAGATGCTGGGTAATAGAATAGTGCCACTGTTTCTTCAAATCATAAAATCGACAAAAAATCTGCCAAATTCGTTTGTAAGCTGTCTGTAAGATTATTTTAGTCGAATGTGGGCTTTAGGAAAATTTCGTTCTAAATTCGAGTTAGCGAAGCCCAAATGCCCTTACGCCTTTTATACTTTAAAAAAAGTTGCGTTGCGTTTAAAAGCATGAAATTCACATATGAAAACGTTCACGCATAGGTTTGTCCCGCGCGGGGGTCGACAGCGCTACTTCTCTATTCAGTGAGTGGAGTGGCATACGCTTTAACCACTAGAATAAGCCATCGTCTGGGGCATACCTTAGACGACGGCTTATTCTAGTTCTTGTAGAAAAAACGGACTTTACATATAAAGTCCGTTTTTTCTATCAACTGAAAACAATAAACTTGATACAGTGGGAAATCAACAAAATTCATTCAAAATCATTATCAAAGGTTTTTTTATTCATGTAGACCAAAAGCCACTTATAAATAGTCAAAAAGAGAAAATTATCGATTACTTAAGACTCTACCACCCGTTCGGAAAGTGTGGAGAAGAAGGGCAAGAAACTCCACGGTCACGGAAGTCTTTTTTGGATACATTGCATTTATGGGGTATGGGAGAACGGTGCAGAACGAGCCCAATAGACGTGAAATATAGATTTATCATAAGTGTACTTAGATGCATGGTGTCGTCAGTGTCTACATAATCCTCTAATTTACAAAATGATGATGATGATGATGATGATTGATCTGACCGATTTCGGCCATGGCGACCACTTTGTCCCCCAGTCGGAGTAATGCCGCTGATGCGCTCGAAGATGGCTTATGTAGCCTATCTTCGCGGCGAAACTCCGTGCACACTGAGGGCACGTGAGTACGCCGTTCTCATAGTTGTATGATATGGCAGCAGGTGGGCGGGCCTTTAACTGATTGCGTTTGGCGTCAAGGTCAGCTTTACGCTGAGCCTCGAACTCGTGTATTTGGCTGTTCACCATCCTGCGCCATTCTGGCCGCTGTGCTGCCAAACGTTCCCAACGAGAGGGCTCTATGTTGCATCTCTTCATATGTCGCTTTTGGACATCCTTGTACCGGAGGAGGGGACCGCCATGATTCTGCTTGCCCTTCTCCAGTTCAGAGTAGAAGATGCGTTTCGCCACTCTTTCCTCCGCCATACGAGATACGTGACCGCACCACCGAAGCTATCGACGCAATAAATAGGCCTCAATGCCACCAACATTGGCTCGTCGCAGAACTTCGGTATTTTGCACTCTATCGGACCATCTGATCCTCATGATGGTACGGAGGCATTTAAGGTGGAAGCGATCCAGAGTGCGAATGTGGCGGCGGTAAACACACCACGTCTCAGAGGAGTATAGGAGTTTTGGCAGCACGATTGCCATATACACCGATATCTTAGTGGGCAACTTAAGGTTATGCGAGCAGAAGACCTTGGTACATAGCTTGCCGAATGCCGCAGCTGCGGTACCCACCCTGCTATTGATCTCAGCATCAAGGTCACACTTGGATGTTACAGTGTTCCCCAGATAGCGAAATCTATCCACCTGCTTTAGCACATCCTCACCAAGTTTTATGGTCAGTGTCTCGTGACCGTGTATGTCCAGGGACATCACCTCCGTCTTATTGACACTGATCTTTAAGCCGAACTTACGGCAGGCTTGGTGGAATGCGGACAACAGCTGTTGCAGGCCGTCTAGGGATTCTGATAGGAAGCACAAGTCATCAGCATACATGATCTCAGTGATCAGTGCGTAAGAGACTTTAGTGCGAGCCTTAAGTCTAGCCAAGTTGAAAAGGCTGCCGTCTGTGCGGAAACGGATGCAGACTCCCTGAGAAACAGTGTGTAAGACCTCTCTAACTACCACCGCAAAGTATAAGGCGAACAGAGTAGGCGCTAAGACACATCCTTGCTTCACCCCACAGGTAACGGGGAAGAAGTCTGTCTGTTCACCGTCTACGGCAACGCAGCATTGCATGTCGTCATGCAGGAGTCTAAGAAGTCTCACAAACTTTTCCGTGCACCCGAGCTTACCTAGCACCAACCATAGAGCTTCCCGAGGCACACTGTCGAAAGCCTTCTCCAGGTCAACAAAGCAAAGGTACAGCTGACAGCCCTGTTCCCTGCTCTTTTCTTGCAGTTGACGCACAGAGAATATAGCTTCGCATGTCCCTCGGTCCAGTCGGAAGCCAAACTGGGTTTCAGGCAGAATCTTTTCAGACAAGTTCTTTAGGCGGTTTAAGAGAACTCTAGCAAAGACCTTTCCGGGGGCTGAAAGGAGCGAAATACCGCGGTAGGAGTTGCAGTCAGATCGGTCACCCTAGTGCTTGTAAAGAGCACTTATGCGCGATACTTTAAAGGTATCCGGAACGCGCTCCTCCTCCCACATGCAAACAAATAGTTCCCACACTAACGTGTGCAACGCCGTATCTTATCAGTTCTCCCGGTATAAGGTCAATGCCAGCCGCCCGTTTGTTTTGTTGCTGTCTGATGGCAGTAACAACCTCGTCACGCAATAGAGTCTCGTCCAGCTCAAATGCGAGAGGGAGCTGAGGCATTAAACCGATACTTTGCAGATCAGCTGATCGATCCACATTTAGCAGAATGTTGAAGTGCTCCGCCCAGCGGTTTAGTATATCCTCCTTGCTTGTCAAAATGTGACTACCGTCTAGAGACTTTAAAGGCACCCGAGCTTGGTAGGATGAACCAATCAGCTTACGTACCTCACTGTAGAACTCACCCAGCTGGTTTGTGTCAATGAGCCATTGCATGTGACAAGCTTTGTCCTGCCACCACTTGTCTTTCATATGTCGAGACAGCTTGCGCAATTCGAGGTCACTAGCTTTAACAACCGCAACGCTACCTCTCTGCCTTTTATGCTGTCGCAGGAGATCTCGGTGTTTGTCGAATGCTGCCCGCAGGGTTTCATCATTTCCATCAAACCAGTCTTCGTTGCGACGGATTTTTTTACCCAGTACAGTTGAAGCGGTATCCATGATATGAGATGACATAGTTCCCCAGGCAGCATCAACATTACCTACCTCATTAGCTGGCATCAGCTTTTCAGACAGGGCTTCAGCGTATTTCTCCCTGACCGCGATATCTTCTAGCTTATCCAAGTTCAAAGAAGCAAGCTTTTTTATAAGAGATCTACGCGGGTGACGGAGGCGGATTCGTAGCTTAGTGACAATATGTCGGTGGTCAGACCAGCAATGCGCACCACGCATAACGCGGGTGACCTGTAAATAAAATAAAAAAGCCTGTATTTCCTTATCCTTGGTTTCCATTTCAAATGTTGATATTTGTTTGTTAGTGTTTAATTAGTTACATAATGTTTTGCTTGTTGTTTAATTGTTAGTAAGAGTTAGTTTTTGCTCTTGGATATGGACCCCTCCTCGGGTGAAGGCCTCCTCCAGTCCTTTCCACCCATCTCTGTCCTTGCCGATAGTTTGCCAGTTGTTTCCTATTATTTCGGTTATATCGTCAGCCCATCGTCTTTTCGGTCTCCCTACCCTTCTTTTGCCGATTGGCCCTTTCCACCTTGTAGTATTGATTGTCCACCTGCTGTCTGTGTATCTCGATACGTGACCTGCCCACTGCCACTTCAATTTTAGAGCTTGTGTTAGGGCATCTGTTATTTTTGTTTTCTGTCTGATTACTTTGCTCCTGACTTTTTGTATTTTTCTTATGTTTAGGATACTTCTCTCCATAGCTCTTTGTGTTGTTGTGATCCTTTGTTTTGCTTTTGTTGTGTATATCCAAGTTTGGCAGCCATACAGTAGACAAGGCAGTATACAGGTATCAAATACCGTTTTCTTGAGGTTTATCGAGTAGTCTCCTTTTAGAATTTCTTTGAGTGACCAAAATTTCTTCCAGGCTATGTTTGTTCTTCTTTCAATTTCATCTTCATTGTGCGTTTTCAAAAATGATATTTGTTTGCCTAGGTAGATGTAACTGGGGACATATTCTATAGATTTTTCTTTTACATTGATGGGACGGTCTATGCTGTTTGTCATGATTTTGGTTTTTGTAGCATTCATCTCTAATCCTACTTTTGAGCTTGCTTGAGCAAGAGAGCGGAGCATATCTTGTAATTCATTTGCTGTTTCAGACAATATAACTATGTCATCCGCGAATCTGAGATGGCTTAGATAGCTGTTGTTTATTTTTATGCCTCTAGTTTTCCAGTCTGTGTTTCGAAATACATCTTCTAATAAACAATTTAGGTGACAGGGGGTCCCCCTGTCTGACTCCTCTTTCGATATTAATTGCATCACCACTAGATTCTAGCATGACATTACTTGTGCTGTTGTTGTATATGTATTTTATAATATTTATATATTTCGAATTTATGTTTAAATTTTTTAGTGATTTCCATATAGAGTTGTGGCTTATGCTGTCAAATGCCTTGCTGTAGTCGATAAGACCTAGATAGAGTGGCTTATTAAACTCTTCGTATTTTTCTATAACTTGTTCCAGTGCCTGTATATGGTCTAGTGTGCTAAACCCAGAGCGAAAGCCAGCTTGTTCTATTGGTTGTGCATTTTCAATCTCTTGTGTTATGCGTTTAAGAATTATAGATGAGAAGATTTTGTATATGCTTGCCAGTAAGCTAATTGGTCTATAGTTGTTGATATCGAGAGGATTCCCTTTTTTATATAGTAGTATGATGTCTGACGTGCACCATTGGATTGGTACGATTTCAGCTTCTAGTATGAGATTGAATAATTCTGTGAGAGGTCTAAGTAACACTGGTGCACCTATTTTTAGAGCTTCATTGGTTATTCCATCGGGACCAGGACTTTTATCTGATTTTAGTTGTTTCAGCTGGGTGTATATATCTTTTTCTTCTATCGGTCTAATTGTTTCCGTGTTATAACAATAGTGTGATTCGTTGGCTTCCTCGATGGTTTTATCTTTGTTTTTGTATAGTTCTTGGTAGAAAGTAGTTGCCTGCTGTATGATTTCTTGTCTTGTTTTAGTTTCTTTATGTTGGCCTTCTAATTTTTGTATCCAAGTTTTTCTTAGGTTTAATTCTTTAAATGCTTTCTTTGTGCTCCTGGATTTGTTTAGATTTTCTGTTATTATCCTTTGTCTGTGGTAACTGTAGTCTCTTTTGATCGCTTTGCTAGTTTCCTTATATAATTTGCTTAGTTCTTTCTTTGTATTAGCATCTTTATTCTTTCTTATAGTTAGTTCACTACGTTTGTTGATTAAGGCTATTGTTTGTTCGCTAAATATTTTGTGTCGTTTTTCTTTTTTAGGATTGTTTTGACTAGTTAAACTTTTTGTTATAGTTACTTCTAGCGCATCATAGTAAGATTGTACGTTTCTGGTATCTACTAGTTTGTTTTCGATGTTCAATTTTAGGCTGTCTATGTAGTGTCTTGTTTCCTCTTCAGTTTTCGGAATTTTTGGTGGTGGTTTAAAGCCTTTTCTACTTTTTTTCGATTGGCTTAATAGAACTGTTGCTCTAAGTAGTCTATGGTCTGTGCGGAACTTTACGTTATTGAGAACTTCATAATTTTGAACTATTTTTGGGACATTTGTCATGATGTAGTCGATTTCGTTTTTAACAGTTTCGTCTGGTGATTTCCAAGTCCATCTTCTGCTGGGTCTTTTTTTGAAATAAGTGTTGATTATTGCTAGTCTATATTCAAATGCATATTCTAGCAGTCTTTCGCCTCTTTCGTTTCTTTGGCCTAGCCCATACTGTCCCATGACGAGTTTTTCTTCTTTTTTGGGTTGCCCTATTTTTGCATTGAAGTCTCCTAATATTATGATTTTCTCATCGGCTAGTGTGTGAGCTTTTTTCAGATCATTGTAGAATTTTTGTATTTCTGTATCGTCTGATCTTTCCGTGGGTGCGTATGCCTGAATTATAGAAATATTTAGTCTGTCAAATTTCATTTGTAATAACGCTACTCGCTCCGAAATGCCATTAAAGTTGGTTATATTATTTTTCCATGCCTTTTTTATTTGAAACCCGACTCCATACAATCCCTTTGTTTCTCCTATATAGCAGAAAACATAGTCTGAATACTCTTCTATGTGGCAACCCATTTTTCTTGTTTCTGAGAGTCCTAGTATGTCGCAGTTTATATCTTTCAGTGCATTATTGAGTTCTAAATATCGATGTATTGATGACAGGGACCTGACATTATAAGTTCCAATTTTTATATAATTACAGGGTGACCTGTACTTGGCTGAAATCTTTTTGTCTCACGATAGCATAGTTAATCAAATGCCAGTGCTTAGATCTTGGGTGCATCCATGTTGTCTTGTACTTGGCGGAAAGTCTAAACATAGTGTTCGTAATTGCCAGACCGTATTGAGCACAAAGACTGAGCAGCAACTGACCATTGCTGTTCATGTTGCCAACTCCATGTCTACCCAGAACTCCAGGCCAAGCCTCATAGTCCCGTCCAACTCTGGCATTGAAATCGCCCAGCAATAAAAACGCCAGGGGGCGTTGAAGCTATCGAGGCAATGTGTCACTTCCTCATAGAACTTTTCCTTGATGTCATCAGACTTGTCTAACGTTGGAGTATAGACACTGATGACATTAAGGTAGTTGTCTTTGTCCAGGTGAAGGCGCGGTGTGGTTACGCGGTCTGAGATATGTACAGGGTACTCCTCTAAATGCTTTGCTAAGTGATTCTTGATGGCAAAACCTACCCTTGATCGTCGAGTTTCGGAGGCAGCGGTACCTTTCCAGAAGAAAGTGTAGCCGCCACCTACTTCCACCAGCTCTCCTTCATCGGGGAGATGGGTTTCGCTGAGAGCAGCCACATCCACGTTATAGCGATGAAGTTCCCGAGCTACTATGGCGGTCTTACGTTCAGGGCAGGCGTTGACATCTCGATCAAGAAGCGTTCTCACGTTCCACGCGCCGAATGCCATAACAGGTGTTCTTTTTAAATTTCCTTTGCGGCGTCGACCACGATTTGAATGATGCGATGATAGCCGCGGTTACTACCATCTGCCATGTCGGGACGAGCATTTTTTTAGGGCACCTTTTCTAGCCCCCTCCCCAGCTGAGCGGGGAAAGCAGTGCGTCCCTAAACAGGGCTGCTTTGACATCCCAAGTGCTGCCGAGCCCGTGCTGTCGTCCCAAATGTGCAGCGCGGAAACGACCACGGCGTGTTCTGACGCCCCCGGGACCGCCTGCGTGCAGATATCAGACAAAGCCTAGTTTGCATCAGGCTAGACCTCTCTACTTTTACCCATCGCCACAGGACTTTTGCGTACTCGGAGTCCAGTAACGGAAGCGGTCAGATGCGCAGGAAATATTAAGGTGCACAAGTATACGCGCGAGACACAGGTGCACATACTCATCCTTATCCTTCTGGGCCCAGTGGAACGGAGACCGTTACGACTGGAGAAGGACTCAGACAGACGGAGCAGTATCACGGTGAGGAAGATACAAGGAGTCAGTATTTTCTCACACTCCCTTAATCGCCTTTTACGATACCCACGGGAAGATATGGGGTGGTGCTATTCTGCTCTGCCGGCTGACAAAATAGAGATGTTGTAAAGGTATATAATAAAAAGTCTAAAAAAAGGGTTAAGTACTATAAAATATGTAAAGAGTGGGTAGAAAATAATTGGTTATAGCTCCAGTGTAATGCCTAACGAACATTCACTTTATTCATTCATTGATTTTCCAACCGTATCTCGTTTGTTTATAGTTGGCACGTCATATTTATTAATGATATTGGCCACGCAATAAAAACAACCTATAGAGTCCTCGTGGGAGTATTAGTTTGAATTCAGTTCAGTCTTAGGGCAGATTAGACTGTCTGCAAATATCAGTAGGATTTATTAGTGACGATGTTGTCTCTGGAAGACTCGCCTTCTTCTCCATAGCTTGTTCGAAGATCACCGCGTTAGTTCTTGACAGCCAAGAGAAGTACATTGACCTTAGGGCATAGGCCAAGAGTGCTAGGCCTAGAACGAACGAGGCAGCTTCGAAAACCTTCAAGATATTAGGAGCTGTTGTGAAGACTAGGATGAATTTGTTCATTGTGTTTTCAGGCATTTGCAGTTGGCGCTGTAACAAGGACATTTGTTACAACAGGATTGGTAAGCAAGTTCGTAGAATATAACCATTGACTTACATTCCTAGTAGGGGTAGTAGTATACCCGACTTTTCAACAAATTAGATACCAATATAACATCCATTACTATAACACGGGGCAGATATACTGATTCCGAATTGCTTATGAGAATTTTTGGATAGAAACCCCAAAACACTTTATTTCACTTAAGATTCGACCTCAGGACCTTATGATTGTCAATAGGATGAAGTTGTGTTTAGTTTAGAAGCATCCTTATGGCCACCTTCAGGTTCTATCATCAAGCCTGATGTAGGTGCGGCCAACAACGTAAATAGCTTAGTATTCTCAGGTTTCTAAATCAATCATACTATTTATGTTAAAAACTCTCGTAATCGTTGTTAAAACCAAATTAACAGCCTATGTTTATATATTAAGATCACCAATAGTAATGGATTCTATGCAGTTTGCATGCGATCTGAAAGCTGAGAATGTTAATCGACTTATTGCTGACCGTACCATATTATCGCATTGTCATCGAAGTTACAGTGGTACAAGTATCTTGCGGCCCGCAGCCAATATCGGAACTAACGCTGTCATCAAGTGAAATGTCACTTAATGAAAGTCGCAGAGTTGCCATTTGCTATGAAATTTACTCAAGATTTTTTTTTTAATTAGTAACTACGCGGACTCGTCTGTTAAAATATTTCCTTGGAAGTGGGAAAATTTTACGAAATGTTAACCCTGATTTCATACCAACATGGGCCATAAGATCCTTGTCGCACTATATGTGCTAAATCGTATGACAGTGTGGGCTTAAAATTAGATTACAAATTTAGAACCAACGATAGACAAAGTTAGTCGTATGAAGAGAGTTCAATTAAAATTTGTAGAAGGAGAAATCGACCGATCAAAAAGGCTCCACTCACCACTTTAGTATTTACGATGGGTATGACGGTGTTGGTGAACATCTTCGTCGCACTGTTGAAGTCCAGCTTGCCCAGGATCATGTTCAGCTGCAGTGACATCTCCGTGTTCACCGTAACAGCTACTCTCTGATTAAAATACAGCTGAGTATTAACATATCATCCACTTCAGGACAAGGCCTCCTCAAAGATCGCCACAACTACCGGCTTTATCTTCACTAGGTCATAGGCCCATCTTGTGGTCAACATATTTATGCGTCACATACATAGGTTCATAGGCAATTGCCAAGCGAGTCCTTTGATAAGACCTTAACCAAAAGAAGCATTATATCGGGTACGATTCCAACTTCCCGACTCGTATTATGATAGTGATATCAGAATAAGAAAGGTATGAACTAGAGTTTGTGATGGCCTGCCATTCTATACTCTACCAGACTACAGGGTAGACCACCACTACTAAAAGCCCCTCTGTCCAATCAGACTGCTCGCCAAAAGTTATCGGTCTTTATAGTTATCGGTCGTACAAAGCAAGACCGTAGAACCAATCTGAGCTTCACTTAAAAAAAATTAGCTTACTTTGTCTATAGTAACCCTGTTGTAATGCTCGTTTTTGTCAGGCTTTAGACCTTCGATGCGATCTATCAGCTTCGGGTCAATGTCCAGGAAATGGGATTTAGATACTCCAAATGGGATACCTGGAAACATAGTCCCAGATGAGATATTAACTAAAGACTATTATAGTCGCTACAAGAAGAAGAAAAGAATAGACAAGAAGCTTTGTAACACTTTAGAAAAATGATTTCGTAAGCAAGAACTGCACTTTTTCCAATAATTCAATAAACATTCTACTACGAATATGGACAACTATCAATTTAAAAATGACAGGATTTAGTGTATTGCATTTTGTACGAAGTAGTACAGCTGACGTCTGTCCAAAGATTCTTAAAGATGACTTTACGTGTTCTTATGTGGAAGTTCCAATAAGTCATTCATAAGTGTGACTTGAAAAGCATTTATCACACTCTTCTGCATTCTTGAAGGTATAAGAGTAACAAATCCCACAAAACCATCACAAGCATATATTTAAGTTTATCATGCACATATATCTTCTCACTGCTGGGCTGGGTTGCGCATGTCTCCTATGACTTGCACCAACAATTTCTATCCTGTTTTAATTTTACCTAGGCCCATGCTTCAATCTCGCCAAGCTAGCCTATTAACTTTTTAGTTATTATCTATAAGTACACTTACTATAGTAACAACTTGACACATCAAGGAGTCCATCTGGTAAAACCCCAGAATTAGGAACTTTCTCGTTCACAAACGACTTATTGCTGATCGTATAAATGTACGCCTCTCCACCGTAATCCATCATCTTCGATTCCTGAAACTCCAGGGCAAAGGTTTTGCAGACTCCTAGCCGGTAAATGTTGATTGGGCCATCGGGAGTCAGGTCTGGGGGGTACCCGATGCCTTCATATGTATCTTCGAATTTTTGTTCGCTGAAATAATGAGTTAGTGATGACAAACCTATAGGAAGTTTTGCTAACGGTTTCTGGTGGTTGCAAATTCGATCACCGCGCTTTGCTGTTTTAAATGCCCACTTTTCACTTAAACTACTTCAATGAACCCACGCACTGAAACCAATGTGCAAACAAAACACAATGAAATTAAAAAAATTATATCCTAGGTCGGACAAATGTAGTTTTTCTAACGAAAAATTCCCAGTATGAGTCCGGAGTCTGGAATTGTGCCCGGTATATGGCAATAGGCTCGCCCCCTATTACATGGGACCTAACATTGTCGGCGAACGTGGGTGTACTCAGTACACCTCTGCCACCCCTTCTGGGGAATATAGGCGTGACGGTGTTTTTTTTCTTTATTTTTTTTAACTTGTGACCATTTCGGTGGTTGCGTACTTATACAGTGATTTACCTTACTTTATTTTCAAGGTGAAATTAGCCTTACCTTTCCGCGACATGGTTGTAGTTGTCCATATTCAAGTGTGTAAACTTTTTCACAGATTCGATCTTGAACTTGTCCTGGTTCGTTGCGCTTACCTCCATCCTATATTCAGTTTCCTCATCGTAGAACTGAAAGGGATAAACATATTTGGACTCCTATACTTTAAATATTGGGGAAAGTTTGAGACACTTGTCTTTTGCTTTAGCCTATGTATTTGGAATAACTGTAATGCCTCTGAGGTACATACGTAAGTTAAAGTTTTCAGCTTTAAAATAATCAAGTACGCAAATCTGCATAAGCCGTCCTGAGTAAACTAGTTGCAGCTACTGCTATCCGGAGCTTAGAAAACTCAGATCAGTCTTAGCCAGGGATTACAGATGCCTGAAGTGTATGGCACACTTTAGGCATCTGCAATCCCTACCTAGTATCTAGTTGACTGAGCGATATTAAGGGAAACGATTTTACTTCCTCTACGGTGTGCACCATCGAACAAGGTACTCGAAACGAGGACTAATGCAATCCATTTGGAGATTCTTCTTCCCATATCGTTGCAGGAGGGTCATTGGAGGGTTGGAGAAATAAGACGTAGAATCACAGCAAGGAATCTGGAAAAGAAAGTCTTGTTGTACAACTCACCCTGTCTAAGAGTCCCAAAGTTTTAAAATACACCAATCCAGGCGCTAGTGTATTTGCTAGCGATATAAGAGGGTCTTCGTACCCCCATAAATATTTATCCACGTTAAGGTTAATAATCGCTTTCGAGTTCAGCTGCCCCACCAACATGTTGTACGCGAAGAGAACTAGTCCCGGATACTCCGATATTAAAGTAGTGGAACTCTGTAATGAAGTATTAAAGTAATAAATAGAAACTGCTTACCCACAGGCAGAGGTGTATACTAGTACACATAATTTTTTTCGAACTGTAGGCCCCAATATGTCATTAGGCGAGACTGTACTTGTTTTTAGACTTGATTTCGATTTTATTGGTTTTTTTTGGAGGTATCCTCGCAGTTGTCCATCACCTCTAGCAAATGATCATCGCATATCAGTTAGTGAGCGGGTGGGTGGTGCCCACGGGTGCAAGCCTGACTCGAACCCCGCGGCTTGTGATTATAAAGCGAGAGTATCTACTTTGTATGGTCCCAGATTAAACGACCGATGTTTTATATGAGCCATACAAATTATTGGGGCCAAAACTATGCCATTCCTTGTGAGGTTGTTGCTTGAGAATCATGAGCTTCTTTCTACTACGTAGTAAGTTGTTTGACATTTTAGGTATGGCCATTTGGAATTCTATCTATCATAAAAGGCGATTGCAGAAGTAAAGAGGCTCATGATTTCTGCTGCAATTCTCTTTCCAATGACTTCGTTATTCTATGGACGTACGGATCACCCCTTCTAACTTTATGGTCGAAAAGTGCATGACCTCCCCCGAAAGGGTCATAATCATGTTTTATCAAAATAAAATTATCTTCATCTTACAAGTAATGGTAAGTTCGGTACAGTTAAGTTGATGTCTCTGGGATGTGCTATCGACAACTCCGGGACAAATTCTGTTCTGATCTTCGGGGTCATTGACATCGTTTTCCCATCTGCGCTGAACTCCATGTCATGGTACTGCCGATACTCTCTGAAATTATAATTTTAATTAGTATTTTAATGAATGTCATGGGAAGAAATATTATTATCTACAATGTTAGAAAAAAGTTGATCTGTATTTCTTTAAATTCGTTTTTGATGAACTTAAGGCTAAATTTATTCAAGCAGAACTTAGTTTTCCGACTTGGCTTAGTGACTGCATTCTAGACAAAAGGATTTTGCTATCAAAAAATTCTCAGTAGTCCAGAGTCGTTTGTTCTATTAGTTTTTCTACTTACTTAATTGTAAATATTTTATTCTATCTATCTATCTATAACCTCACGCCAGATTCCTTGCGGGGTAGGCAGAGAGTACAGAGTTCCAACAGGTTCTTTCCTTACATACCTCTCTGGCTTCCTCGACTCTCATAGTTCGTCTCATATTTTATTAAGTTGAATATAAAGATAATAATAGTAAAGAACATGTCTAATAACCTCAATCTTGTATTTGTATGAAATGTGATAAATAATATATATGTGTATAATGAAATATATATGAAAGGTATATAAAATATATATATATAATCACACACTCACACACCCACACACACACATACATACATACATACACTTACACGCACGCACGCATGCACACACACACGCACGCATCCATATATGTAACGGACAATTATAGAATTTTAGTTATTATTTTTTCTGCTTGCTCATAATTTATACCGAATAGGTAGTTTCTTACGATTAGCTTAACTTTTGTTGGAAGAAGTTGTTTTATTAGGCAGCGCTGGCTACTTTATTATATAAATATGGATGCAGAAAATAGCTGTGCCTCTGTGCAAATGATGTACTATAACCGCAGGGTCTGGGATTCGATACACTCTTTTATTTAAAATAAGGGAGAGATTGTCTAATTTTATTACACTTTTATGCACTTTATCAACGACCAATGCAATATAAAGCTTCCTAACACTTAGAACTTGCCAAGTTTTATGCAGTTGATCAGTTGGGTACATTCGGTTTTTCCTAAGCATTTTCTTGAGGACTGATCTTTGCGCTCGCTCCAACTGCAACATTATGGAACTACCAGCCCCACCCCATACTGTCAAGCAATAGCTTATCAGAGATTGACATACAGCTAAGTATACATGTGTTACGACCGCCTGACGGCGGGTACAAATAAAAACACAATTATGAAAATACAATTGTTTATTTTAATAAAAAAATACGGGCATATAGAAAGAATGCCAGAGGAAAGAATGACAAAACAGATATACAATTTGAAAGTGGAAGGATGCAGGTACCGGGGAAGACCTAGACTATCTTACCACGACCAAATAAACCGAGTCTTATCTGATGGAAAAGTCAAGAGTCTCCGTAACCGGCGAGCGTGTATGAGACGAACTATGAGAGTCGAGGAAGCCAGAGAGGTATGTAAGGAAATAACCTGTTGGAACTCTGTACTCTCTGCCTACCCCGCAAGGGATCTGGCGTGAGGTTATAGATAGATAGATAGAATAAAAAAAAATTAAATAAAAAAAAAATTTCACAAAAATAGGAAAAAAGAATTAAATTACAATAAAATAATTTTAGTACACCCGGGGTGTGAAGTCGCGGCACAGGGAAGCCTTGGTCAAAAAGAAAACTATGTGCGCTGGGGACTTAACTTCGGCTGTTCGATCCCGTAACGCGTGGGGGTCTTCGGTGAAAAGCTTCCACCGGCTAGGTGGGGAACTTGGAGGTGCCCTATAGAAGACCCTCAGCTGCCAAGGTCAGCTGGAGTCAACAGGCAGAAGTGTGGCCTGCTGTCTCCCAAACCGTACTTTTTCAACCCGTACGGTGGGCCCCCAGTTTCCAAGGGGGTTGAAAAATGTTGCTAATCTAAAACTATTTATTTTTTTTATTTTAATAAAGCACTGGTACTATCACTATTAATTAGGAATAGTTGTCGTGCGAACTATGGCGTCGAAAAAGGCTTTGTTCCTGCGCGAATTCGTTTTTATATACTGTATCAGGACGGCCTACTTCCTGCCTGAGGCAACAGTGCGCACTCCCCAGATCTCTACATCCTTCGTCTGAGACGAGGACAGAGATATGGAAAGAACGGCTCAACCGAAGCAAGGCACGCCCTAAACTATTGTCTGTTTTTTATAAAATTCTTGTGGGACTAAGATAGCAATAATCGAACCGAGCGAGATAGGATCATTGTCCGGTTGTTCGCTATTGTATTATTTCTAGATCTTTCTATGTTGTGGGCGTTTCTTATTAGATGTTCTAGAAAGAATTTGATTTCCGGTACCAACGAATACCCTGTATGGTCATTATGATGCTATCACTAGTTAAGGCGCGCGGTTTCCATTCGATGTAACGACTAGTTATTTTGTTTGTTTGTGTGTAAAGATTTTTTTTTTTATTTTATATTTTTAAAACTATGTTACGACGTAACACATGTTTTAGTAAAGTCTGACTAGCGCTGTTTCAAGGAGCTTTCA
Organism: Phalera bucephala; assembly: GCA_905147815.2. Classification (NCBI taxonomy): domain Eukaryota; kingdom Metazoa; phylum Arthropoda; class Insecta; order Lepidoptera; family Notodontidae; genus Phalera; species Phalera bucephala. The sequence continues at coordinate 38,141,389 of LR990614.1, read as the reverse complement.
TTACATGGATAACCTTTTAATTTTTCCTGAGTAATGTTGAATGTGGTCTTTGTAAGATAAATTTGATCAATAATAACACCAGGATATTTTATACTAGCAGTATGTTCAATTGCAGTGCATTGGCAGCTACGACTGTTTGTATTATATACACAATCATAGTTGTGAATTTTAATGATAATGAAATGGGAAGCGGACGAGGTTTTCGTTTTATGGAAAACTATATATTTTGTCTTGGCAACATTAAGTGTAAGCAAGTTCCGGTTTAGCCATTTTCCTAGGTGCGAGATTCCACATTCTACTTTAGCGAAAACCTTTTCCCAGTTACTATCACTAAAAATCACGGCGGTGTCATCCGCATAACAAATCATCTTTGTGTCCTCCATTATACTATCCATTATCATTCACATAGATCAAGAATAAAGTAGGCCCCAAAATACTCCCCTGTGGTACACCGATGTGAGTATTCATTTGTGTACTCACTGAATTTCCTATCCTTACGCATTGTCTTCTATCTGTAAGGTAGGATTTGAACCAATTTATACTGACACCCCAAATTCCGTATTTGACTTACTTATTCAGAAGGATTTTTATCGAGACCGTATCAAAAGCCTTTGCCAGATCTAAAAATACACCAATGTAGACTTTGTTTTCATCCAGTTTGTTGACTACATGCCTTGTCAGGACCTCAACTGCATCCCTTGTAGATCTGGCGCGCCTAAACCCAAACTGCATTTTATTAAGCATATTGTATTTTTCAAGATAATATCAGCCTTGTATTCATAACTTTCTCCAATATTTTGGAAAGACAAGGGAGTAATGAAATAATTATAAGCTGGATCTGATTTTAGCCCATTTTTGTAAATAGGGCACACCACAGCAACTTTCCATTCATTTGGGAATTCACAATTTTACATACTTAAATTACAAATGTGAGTTAGTTGTATCAATATATATTTACGAATGCATTTAATTAGGTTATTGCTTATATTATATAACCCTGAGAAATTTTTGTTGGGTACTCTTTGGTATCACGGAATAGATTTCAAACTGGTCGGTTGGTTTCATAAAAAAAGAGGTAAGACTAATTGTAATTCAAATCTAATCCAATACTAAGAGTGTCTTCTGTCTCTTGTAATCCATTTAGTATTACATTTGCAAGATTGAGCCAACGGTTGAGAAAAATCTATTACAATGATTTAGAGCATCTGAAGAGGACTTATGAGAAGTTAGTAATTCATTTGCTTCTGAGTATGCTTTTGAGACACAACAAATATCTTTTATCACATCCCAGAACTTGCTGAGATTACTCGTATTCCTTTCAAGCAAATTTCTTTCATAGTCACGCTTAAGCCGGTGTACAAGGCATGCCTTTTAAGTTCTGTCGTTTCCATATTTCCCGGCAATTTTGAATTTGGAACTGTTCTATATTCGAATGTGTTTAAATTTTGAATCTCAAAACAGTTGAAAGTATTAGTATACGTAGTACGTAGTTACGTACGAAAATGAATCTTTCTAAGGAAAATGGTCACGGCTTCAGTGTTTTGAAGAGCTAACATCTGTGTTTAGTGATGAAGCCCCATGTCTGCGGACTGTCGAACGCTGGTATTTAGAATTCCAGCGTGGACATACTAGTGTTAGTGACAAATCTCGCGAAGGACACCCAAAGTCCGCCTTCACTGAAGATAACATTATTGCTGTGAGACAACTAATTCTCGAAGATCGTCATGTGACGTATCGAGAGATAGAGGCTCTATTAGGCATCTCAGGGACAACCATTCAGAAGATCTTGCATGAAGCGCTTGGTGTGAGAAAGCTAGTTTGCCGTTGGATACCGCATCTGCTTTCCGACGATCACCAGGCGGCCCGCGTCAGATGGTGTAAGAAAACTCTGCAAAGGTTCAATCGAGGAGAGTCAAATCACGTCTACGACATCATCAGTGGTGACGAATCTTGGATCTTTGCCTACGATCCTGATTCCAAACAACAATCTACAATCTGGGTCTTTCAAGACGAACCAAAGCCGACTAAAGTTGTTCGTTCTCGAAGCACTTCAAAGAAGATGGTGGCCACGTTCGTTGGAAAAACCGGCCATGTTGCGACTATTGCACTTAAAGATCGTAGAACGGTTAACCCATACCCTTTAGAATTTTTCTGACTTTTATATGTAGACTATCCCGAACTTTCATACACTTCATCACACCAGGTGTTTTATCCATTCATTTATGTTATATTTACTCCGGCTGACTCTAATTTCTTTACTATTCTTTTTCAATGACCTCTGTAATAATTTTCATGAATCGTGTTGTAGCTTCAGAGACTGACTTGGCATTTATTACGTTTGACCATTTTGTGTTATTTAATTCGATTTCAATAACTTTATAGTCAAGTATTTTAATTAAACGACTTTGGCTCTTTTTTTGTTGGAGTGATTCTTATCCCTGTCATGGCTATGTCATAGTCAGTGATTGCCGTTTTGCAGACTATACCCGTACATTTGAATTTTGAACTTAAAAATATATGATGTTTTTTTTTGCCAATGATAAGAAGATACACTAATATTCAGATTGTTGAGTTATACGTCCGTTTGTTTATTTATTTTCTGCGGCTTAATTTTAACTTATTATCACGCTTAAGTTATATACATTCTATGTATAATGATAGCTTTTTGTGACCTTAAAGTTTATTACCAAAATACTCGCGGTTTATTCATTCAAACGAGGGCTTTATTCAACATCTTTCGACATAATTTCATTAACAGAGACCTGACTCCTGGAGGGTTTGTACGATAGTGAATTATTCGATGATAGCTATGATATCTGGAGACGAGATAGAAATTACCAAGTAACAAAGGAAAAATACGAAGCTGGAGTGCTAATAGCCGTTCATCGCCAATTAGCTGCACTGGAACGCCCTGAGTGGCGTTCTTCTGCTGAAGATATTTGGGTTAGTATTACATTAAAAAATATTAAGCATCTTCATGAAACAAGCTCAATTAAACTTCACATTTGCACATTATACCTCTGTAAAGAACACCTAGGTCACTCATTCAATATGCAATTGCAAAACTTCTCGAACAAGCTTTCTTCTATTGTCAACTCTTGTCCAGACGATTTATTTTTAATAATGGGAGATTTTAATCTAAATAATATTGAATGGGTGGGTGAGTTAAATTGTCTATTGCCAAAAGGTATTAAAGGCGATTCGCAGATACTATTTTTCGACACTTAAAATGTAACCTTAATCAATGTAACCTAAATAAAAAATTTAATGACAGGGTGTTGCATTATGTATTATGCAATAATAATTTATCAGTATCGGCATGCAGTGGCCCCCTGGTCCCAGAGGACCCTCACCACAAATCATTAGAAATAACCCTCAACTTTGCGCAAAGTCATCCGCTTGAAAATCAACCCAGGCTTAAATATTTATACGGAAAAGCCGATTATGACGATATATCTCCATATCGTTAAATGAAATAGATTGGGATATTGAACTGCATAACAAGTCGCTAGATGATGCCCTTGATACATTTTATAATCACTTGTATTGCTTTAGAGACAAATACATCCCTCGTAGACTGATTACTTTCTCTTCATTCCCACCATGGTATAGTTATCCCTTAAAAAAAGGTTCTTAAAGAAAAATATAAATACCTTGAAAAATATCAAACATATGCCAATAAGAACGATTACGCAACATTCTGTCTCCTTCGTACTAGAGCCAAAAGGCTAGAACAAGAGTGTTACAACAATTATATTAAGCGTTCGGAAGAGGCAATAATCGAGAACCCCAAAATGTTTTGGTCATTCATTAAATCTAACAAAAAGAGTTCCAACTCTCTTCCAGCAACATTGCACTACGAAAGGCAGTTAGCAGATACCGGTGAAGAGATCTGCAATTTATTTGCATCTTATTTTCAGTCCACCTTTCTATCTACTCGGTCAAATAATTGTAACTTTAATGTTCCATCTCTTGATTATCCCTCAACAATCAACATCTTAACTTGTATTGGCAACGTGGAGATAAATGTTGATTCAGTTTTTAAGTTATTAGAATCTACAGATTTAACCAAGGGCGCAGGGCCAGATGGTATTGTGCCAATTTTTATTAATAAATGTGCCAAATCCTTATCAGTACCACTTAGTATTCTATTTAAATAACAAGGATACAGCCTCAGTCAAAGCATGGACAGGTTTACATCAATATTCCAGGCAGAGACCTATGCGATAAACATTTGTGCAAAAGAGATATTGGACAAACGAATCACGGGCAAGAAAGTCTACATTTGTAGTGATAGTCAGGCTGCCCTCAAGGCCGTCGGCTCCTATGAGCTAAACTCAGCACTGGCTGCGGAGTGCGCATACCTTCTTGACAGATGTGGAGCGCGCAACACGGTCAGGTTAGTCTGGGTCCCTGGGCACACGGGAGTTGATGGCAATGAGCGTGCGGATGACTTAGCCAGGAAGGGAGCAATGGAAAAACCCGTTGGTCCAGAACCGTTCATAGGCATACCAGACGGTGCCTATAGAGGCGCACTCTTCAAATATGCCCAAGAACAACACAAGAAAGAATGGGAAACACGCACAGGGCTTCGACACTCAAAGGAATTCCTTTTCGCATGGTGTGAAAGCGACAGCAAAAGACTACTAAAATATAGTAGACTACAACTAAGGCAAATAACTGGAGCATTTACAGGCCACTATGGCACGAAAGAACATCTACACAAGATGAACCTATGCGGCGACGTGGTATGCAGGAGCTGTGGCACAGAAACTGAAACCATGAAACACGTCCTCTGTCACTGCGACGCTCTGGCTACGCGGCGAATGGAACTGCTGGGAGTGGCCTATCCAAACCCAGAATAACTACGGCTCTGTCCCCCTGCTGGAATTTACAACCTAATACAGGGAATACTAGACACTTCAGGTACGTAAGAGCATTAGGGCAAGGACAGCACAAAAGATCCCATGGGTCGAAGTGCGCCGGGGGTGTCCTCGGTCCGGTAAGCCAATATAAGATATAATTCTATTTTAACGGTCCGTCACAGAAGGAATTGTACCTAGGATATGGAAATCAGCATTTATTACCCCGATTCACAAAAACGGAAGTAAAAATGATATCAAAAATTATAGGCCCATATCTAAACTGTGCATTTTTGCTAAAATATTCGAACGAATGGTATATTCTCAGATATATGAAGCACTTTTAGCAAATTTTATTTCAGAACAACACGGCTTCTTAAAAAAGCGATCGACCTCATCAAATCTTCTGTCTTTTATAGAATTCGTAACTGCTGGAATGGACTCTGGAGGACAGGTTGATGCTATATTACCAGACTTCAGTAAAGCATTTGACCGTATTGACCATCAAATACTATTACAAAAAATCTTTTTCGCGGGAATACACGGCAGCTTGTACAGATGGTTAGCTTCATATATAGAAAATCGCACTCAGGCAGTAGTGGTCTGTGGTTTCTCTTCCGATTGGAACAATGTTCCCTCTGGCGTCCCTCAGGACTCATTACTAGGACCCTTACTTTTTAACATATTCCTAAACGCTGTACGCCGATGATATGAAAATATTTAAAAAAATTGAGACCCTGAATGATTCCATCCAATTGCAAAGAGACCTAGACCGATTTGAAGAATATTGTTATTTAAATAAATTAGACCTGAATGTCAATAGATGTCATTCCATAAGTTTTACACGAAAATTAAAATTGGTACATAATCAGTACATTCTTAAGGGTAAGGCTTTACGGCAGGTACAAGACATTCGTGATCTTGGTGTCATTCATGATTCCAAACTTACATATGAGAAACACATAGACCACGTTTCCGAAAAAGCTAATAAAACCATGGGTTTTATAATCAGATAAAGCTGTCACTTTACGAACTTAAAAGTGATCAAAATCCTTTATTGTACATTGGTGCGTAGTGTCTTGGAATATTGCTCACAAGTGTGGAACCCGCTTTACAATAATTATAACAACAGACTTGAGTTTATTCAGCGTAGATTCTTAAATTATTTAGAATATAAGTCAGGCATACACGACCACAATTATGAAGCAAGATGTCGCAGGCACCATATTCTGCCGCTACAAGAAAGAAGAAAAATTGCGGACGTTGTTCTTCTAGAGAAAATTGCGCAACATCTCATAGATTCCCCCCAACTTCTTTCTAAAATGTACCTAAAGGTTCCTAATAAAACTGTGAGACAGCCAACATATGTAGCTATCCCCAAAAGCGCTTCTAACTACAGACAAAATGCATATTTTATCCGCTCAGCAAAAATATTTAACGATTTGGTTGTCTTTCCTGATCTAGACTTGTTTATATCCAAACCTCAAAATTTTAAAAAAACTTTATCTAAAGCATGGTTCGATGGTTCTCGTACCAATAGTTAACTTTTAAATTAATTAATTATAAGTTACGTTTTTTGTTTTGTTGTTTACTTTATAAGACACCTGTTCAACGATGGCTACTTATAGCACACTGTCTGTTCAGCTGCTTTTATTGTAATTCTGTTTTGTCTCTCTTTATTTCTTACTTATTTATTTATTCTTTATGCACATACGACGATTTAGCGCAGTTGTTAAGAGCTTGAGCTGCTCCGCCCACTGTGTCTAATAGTCGCGGGTTCGATTCCCGCACGGGACAAATCTTTGTGTGATCCACAATTATTTGTTCCGGTCTGGGTATTTGTTTGTGAATTTTCATGTTTGTAAACGCACCCACGACACAGGAATAAATCCTAGTGTGGGGCTACGTTTAAAAAAAAAAAAAAAAAATGTATGTACAAAGGCGGACTTAATGCCTGAGGCATTTTCTCCCAGTCTACCTTAGGGTGGTGTGGAATCATGTGTGGTAGGTGCGAAAATACGTGACTAAAAATTGTAAGAAAAAAAAATATAAAATAAATTAATAATAATACTATATATAAAACTAATTATAATGTTATACATAATAACATATAAACATATATATATATACACATACATAATGACGTGAAACTATCATTGAGAGGATTTTGCCAACATTTCGAGTAGGTACTCGTGTAGTTTTTTTTTAAAAGAGAGACGGTTCGTTACCGTCCTGAGTTCCTGAGGCAATGCATTCCAACGAAGGATAGATTGGACGAAGAAGGAGGAGTGAATAAAATCAGAACGATGCGAAGGGCACTGAAGAAGACGATTACTTGAGGAGCGAAGATTTTTCTCGTGATTGGAGCACAAATATTGAAATTGGGAAGTAAGATAAGTAGGCGAGGCTGAAGAATGGAGAATAGAAAATAGTGTTGTCAGTGCCCTCTGAGTTCTACGCTGACGAATAGGCAACCACTTTAATTGAGAACGATGCACCGACACATGGTCATATTTACGAAGGTTGAAGACGAATCAAATGCAGTTATTGAGAAGACGGTCTAGTTTGTTGAGGTGATCTGCATTCAGGTCGAAGTAGCAGACATCACCATAGTCGATGATAGGGAAAATTAGGGACTGTACAAGCATTGCTTTAGTATTGGAAGGGAGCAAATTTTTTAATCGATATAAGTATCGCAATACACCGGTTACCTTTTGACCAACGGCCGTAACTTGAGTCTGCCAGCTTAGCGTCGTGTCAATATGCAGACCAAGGTCTTTGACACTAGATCTTAGAGAAATAACTGTCCCGTTGAATTCAAGTGGAGGTACAGTTCCAATATTCACCCTGCATATCAATCTAGAGCTCCCCACAAGAATCGCTTGACCCTTGGTAGGATTCACCGTGAGACCAAACCTTTTGGACCAATTTTCAATTGCCCCAAGATCCTGATTAACTTTGCTGATAATATCAGGGATTCGATCAGCACTGTCTTGCGAGTATAATTGTAAGTCAACAGCGTACAGATGATACGTACACTGAAGTTCTTGAGTTATCATATCAATGAAAATTGAAAATAAAAGAGGAGAAAGTATACCGCCTTGGGGAACACCAGTATCGAGGCAGCGCCAAGCAGACGACGTTTCATCACACAAGACTGACTGCTGGCGTTCCCGAAGATAAGAAGAAAACCAGTCCAGCGACTCTTGAAAGCACAAACGGTAGGATAGAATAGACAGGAGGATATCATGACTAACGGTATTAAAGGCGTTGGAAAAATCAATTAACACAAGGACTGTAACTTTGGTATCTTCCATGCCTGATCGAATATCGCCAGTCACTTTAAGGAGGGCAGAAACGGTACTATGGGCAGGCCTGAACCCTGATTGGAGAGGATTAATTAAATTGTTGCTATAAATGAATTAAGAGAGTTGTTTATGAGCGCAGGCCTCAAGCACTTTTGAGAGAAAAGGAAGAATGGAAATTGGACGAAAGTGGCTAGGAAGGGAAGGATTGGGAACCTTTGGCAAGGGGCGGACAAAGGCTTTTCGCCAGAGAGAAGGGAATATGCCGGACTCAAAAGAAAAATTAACAAGATGAGTAATTGCTGGAAGAAGACAGTCCAGTATTGCTACGATCATATCTCTACATATTTTGTCACAACCAGCAGCCTTGGACTTAATCGACATAATAATTTTCGTAACATCACAAGAGTCGACTGGAGAAAAGTGAAAAGCGTTAATGTTTGGACGTCTAAGACCACCCAAGAAGGTCAGAGTTTGCTGAATAGTTAGATGATCAAAAGGAGGAGTAGTGGAGAAATGGCGATTAAGATCATCTAAGCTTATTGTTTTTGGTATATCTTGACATCGAGCCTTACCAATACCTAAAGTACCAAGGAATTTTTATATATTGGCAGGCGAAGAAGATGTGTTATTACTCAGAATGTGGCGGCGTTTAGCGTCACGTATCATCATATTACACCGGTTTCTTGCAATTTTGAAGTAGGCCCAGTTTTCTGCCGTACGGTCTTTTTTGTTTCTTCTCTATCATAACAAGCTATATTGTAAAATCATCATCGAACGATCAAGTTATTTAGTTATTTACATGTGAAAACATTTAATTGGTGTACTGTTTCCACCTAGTATTATTTCTGTTTCATATCACTGTTTGTTTTCCTAATAATAAAAAATAAAATATGATCCAGGCATGACTTGTACCTAGTTGGTTTAACAATACTAGGTATCAGATCATTTTCTGCCATAGTTAACAGGTATTCCGACTTATTACTAAGGTAAGACTGAAGAATATGTTAATGTATAAATATCACCGGCCGCGATAATACAGTTTTTTTTTTTAAGAAAACAATCTATTATTCTGAATGATGGTGAGCGATAAACCCCTAGAATCGTAAATTGATTCGGTACTTCGAAGATAAGGCAATTTGCTTCATTAAATTTTGGTTCTGTTACAATTGGTTGCCATTCGCTTTTACTATATACTACCACTCCACCCGACCTGTTAATATATCTATGACTTCTAAAGGACACGTATCCATCAATAGAGCCTAAAGCGCCTAAAGCGTCTCTCTTGTAGCAGGCACTCTGTTAGTATTATAACATCGAATATTATCTCAGTTTGCTTGAGCATAACACAAAATTGTGCAAAATTATTTTCAATGCTTCGAATATTAAACGTCAAAATTTTAGACCATATTCATCTGTGATAATGCTCTTGCATTGATACAATAGTTCCACAGAATATCAGTCTACAGAGAATAAATCATCAATATCCTGAGGTAAATTAGATGGAGCCATTACTTAAGACTTTAAGTGCTAAATACGCAGGAGCAGATTCTATATAGTACAAAGTAATATTACCCAAAAATGACATGAAAGCATCGACACAGTTTATTATATGGTGAGTAGTATTTTTCATTAGATACACCAGACAATAGACAACAAACAATCATGGACGTGAGTTTTACCCAGCAAAGAGTAATTATTGGATACGTGATAGATAGATAAATCATTTATTGCTTGAAACATGGTTTTATACAAGGTGTTTGTTATAATAATATAATTATTTCAGTGCTACATGTTTCGCCGAGAGCTTGGCATGCAAATTTGTCATATTCATAAAATATCTAACATTAATCATAACAATTATAATATCATTATTATTATTACATTATCATTATTATTATTACATTATCATGTATATATTTATTCAGTATAATTTCTTATAAAATATATATAAAAATATAAAATACAAATATTCTTATATATATTGTATAAAAAAAATGTGCTCCACCGACAGCAAGGTATACCGACCCATGCTACCGGCGGTCAGGGCTCCAAAGAGAGGAACCTCCTCACAATGCGTGCCGTGTCCAACATTACTGCCTTCTGTATCAGGCCCTTCACCCAACTGCCTAGCGAGAGCTTCTCAAGGTGTTTATCGAAGCTCTTCGCTATAAGGCCGTTGACTGAAACGACCATCGGAATAATGATAGTTGAATCAACATTCCACATGGCGGTAACCTCATGAGCCAGGTCCAAATATTTTGAGACCTGAGGGATATATCTTCAGAGAGCTGTAGATTAAAAGAATCTTCAACTCTCCCTCTTTGTACATGGATGACCGCACACTTGTCTACCCCAAACTCTATTCCGATGTCGTTGCTAAAATTGCCGGTTATTTTGAGCAACTCCATCACCTCTGTTTTCTTCGAAGCGTACAACTTGAGGTCATCCATGTACAGTAGATGAGATATAGGCTCACTCTCCCTCCGCAAATGGTAACCTAGCTTTGAATCCTTAAGTATAGCACTTAATGGATTCAAAGCTAAGCAGAACCACAACGGACTCAAACTGTCGCCCTGAAAGATACCCCTGCTTATCTTTATCAAGTCCGATGAACCAGAAAGGCCACCACATCCTGGGTGACGAAGAACTGTGGTCCACTGCCTCATACACGAACCGAGGAAAGAGCATAGCGCCGGGTGTACTCTGTACAGCTCTAGCACCCTCCCCAGCCATGTATGACGCACCGAATCATAGGCCTTCTTATAGTCAATCCAGGCCATGGAGACTGGACATGATTCTTTCTGGATCGTCGTACCTGTTAGCAAATGGCAATATCAATGAGGAGCAAATCCTTTGTACCCCGGGGGGGTACAAAGGATTTGGGATTTTAAGGGGGGGTCCCCTTACAGCCATTCTGAGTAGGCGATAGAATATGATATAGATACATTATCATTATTATTACATTATCAATATTAAATTATAATTATTATGAATGTCATACAATAATTTTGAGTTTAATAATAACAGTTACATCATCGATAATTGGCATTTTAAAATAAAATAATACACACAATGCCCATAATAAAATGTCAGGACTGGATGCAATGATTAATACGTCATAATTAATGAATTATATCTGAGATTGTCAAGCTCCAAGGTTACTTATTTTCTAAAAATTCTTTCATATTATAAAAACACTTTTCGATGAGCCACTTAGTCAATGTGTTTTTAAATTGATTCATTGCTATTTCTCTTATAGATTTTGGTACATTACTAAATATTTTTACACACATATAATAGGAGTTCTTTTGGTGAAGTGAGGTTCTAGAACTTGGTAATAATAGTTTTGTTTTATCTCTAGATAGATAAATCTTATATTCACTGGCTTTTTGAAATAAACGCGGATGCTTTCTTACAAATATTCCAACTTCCAAAATATAAAGTGAAGTTAACGTTAAAATTTTTAGTTTTCTAAATATTTGTCTGCATGAATCTAATGGTCCTATGTTGGCAATCGATCTAATACACTTTTTTTGTGACACGAACACCTTATGAACATTCGTCGCGTTTCCCCACAACAATAACCCGTACCTTAACACTGACTGTACATACCCGTAATAAGCTGTTATTGCAGCCCTTTCGCTTACTGTTCTTCGTATCCTTCTCAGTGCATATACGAATCTATTTATCTTTTTACTAACAATTTGTGTATGGGATTTCCAACTGCAGTGCCTATCTAGAATAATGCCCAAAAATTCAAAGTCAGTGGCGTTTTCAATTTTTATGCCTTCATATGATATGTTTAAATGTTGGTTGTTTGCTTTATAATTCTCAAATTCTACAATTTTTGTCTTTGATAAGTTTACACTTAAGTTGTTACTACTTAACCAGTTTGTTAGAGATTCTATAACCATATGTAAGTAACTATCATATTGGGAGTCCTCTTTCTTGCCAGCTATAACAACAGATAAGTCATCCGCAAACAACGTGCACTGATGAGCGGTTACTTTTGGTATATCATTAATATAGAGCAAGAAGAGTAAGGGCCCCATAACACTTCCTTGGGGAACTCCTGTTACGTTCATTTCATAATCCGATTTGAATGTGGCTAGTGAACGTTTGTCATCAATTCGGTCGATGTCTACACATTGTATTCGATTTTCGAGGTAGCTACTTATCCATTCCAGTGCTTTTCCGCGGAGTCTGTACCGACCACATTTATTTAATAAAATGTCATGCTTTACAAAATCAAATGCTCGGCTCATATCAAAAAATACAGCGGTAACACGATTTTTCTTGTCAATATTTTCAGTAATATATTTATTTAAATTAAATGCAGCGAGAGTGGTAGATTTATTCTTTTGGAACCCATTTTGTTCCGGAACTATAACATTGAATTTATCTAAAAATTGTATAATACGTAGATACATAGCCCTTTCAAAAATTTTGGAAAAAACTGGAACTAGTGTGATTGGTCGGTAATTATTTAAATCTTGTTTGGAGTTCTTTTTGTGGAGAGGTCTCACAATAGAAGTTTTAAGTTTTTCAGGAAATATTCCTTGAACAAACGAAAGATTTATTAAATGGGTTAGTACTATTGCAATTTCGTTTACACAGTTTTTAACAATATATGTACATACAGAGTCATAACCCACAGCGTTGGTATTCCTAAGACCTTTTATTATTTTTATTACTTCCTCCTCAGAAGTGGGTTTTAGAAATATTGTAGAATCTAAACAGTCAATTTGTGAATATTGGGGATTAGTTTCACTTTCTGTATTAGAAGCTGTAATATAGTGCTTATTAAAGGCATTAGCTATTTGTGTCGTATCATAGATTATTGCCCCATTGTATTCTATGCTGTCTATGATGTTACTATTACAGTTTTCGTCCAGTTTATTTTTAATAATCGTCCAAGTTGCCTTGCATTTGTTTTTTGATCTACTTATAAAGTTATTACATACAATCTTTTTTGAGGTTCTTATACAATCGTTTAGTAATTTATTATATCTTGTGTAATTAAGTTTATTTTCTTCAGAATTATTTTTATAATATAAGTATCTATATTTCCGTTTAGTTATTGTCGATGTTCTGATACCTTTAGTTAACCATCTAGGTCCTGTATTGTTATATGTTATTTTTATTCTATTTACGGGAAAACTTAAATTATACAGCAATGTAAATACTTCATGAAATTGATTAAAAGCTTTGTCACAATTTATTTCATTGTAAACGTCAGCCCATGTTAGAGATGATAGATATTTTCTGAATTTCAATATATGTTCTTTGTTAAAATCCCTTTTGTGAGTGTACCAAAACGAAGAATTCAATTTTTGTTTTAAAATTGGAACAGTTAACGTTTGTGCTGTTTCGTGATCGGATAAGTACACATAATGAATTATACCTTCAGCGTTTTCGATGTTACTTACGATATGATCAATGCATGATTTTTGACGAGTCTTTTATATGTAGATGTAAGTTGTAATTCGAGAGTATATCCATATATTTTTCCGATGATGAATTATTTTTCAATATATCAATATTCGTATCGCCAACTAAGATAATTTTTTTCTTAGATTCTATGCTCAATTTATTTAAAAGAAACTGCAGATTATTAAAAAATATTGTCGTATCTGAATTGGGTGTTCTATATATGCATAATACGATGCACTGCTGTTTTGGTATCTTTGTGCCACAGCACTCGAATGATTTTTCCATAGCGATATCATTGCAAAGCTGTATGGGTTCACATTCAAGATGTTTACTTGCTAATATGCAAACACCTCCGCGTTTTTCGCGTTGCCTAAAAAAATAGCTTACCAACTTGAAGTTTTTAATATTAATATTCCATTCATCTCCTAATCGTACAAATGTTTCACACAGGCATATAATTTGAACTGAACTACCACTGGCTGAAAATTCATTCAAACATATTTGTAACTGATCCATTTTATTCAATAAGCCAGCAATATTTTGATGTAGTAAAGTTATTTTATCAGAGATTTTTCCCCTAGGTGTACTATTACTCAAGAAAAAAAGTAGAACTTTGCTCACCGCCGTTCATTTTACACTTTTTAGTGGGATCTGATTGTATAATAGGAAAATAAAAGGGGATAGTGCCCTTGTTGTATACCTGCATTTGATTTTTGCAACTAAAATCACAATTCCCATTATTTTTGTTTACTTTACTAATATTGGAATCAAACTGCTTTTTAATCGGAAAATAAAAGGGGATTGTTCCCCTTTTGTACTTTCAGCACGTGATCAGCACATAAAAATATATAATAGAAGACACATACGTAAAATATATAAAAGAGAGCAATATTGTTTAAAATATGATACACTGTGAGAAATCTTATAAAAAAATATAAAATTACTAAATATTTCAGTTCAAGCGTAGTTATTGTGTAGTTTTGCTATCTGCAACTGGATGAGATAGGTTAGCCGATGAACCAACTTTTTCATCGAGATCATTTTCCGACTTCTTCTTTCTTTTCTTTTCTTTTCCGCTTTCCTGACGTAGATGGCTCCATCTTTGATCCAACAGTAGCGAAACCCATAAGCTCGACATCGCATTCTAGTTTCCCGAAATAATTGTCTGTTTCTTGTCGTAAGTCTTTCATTTATATAGATAGTTTTACTGGTGCCTGGAACAATGTTTTCAGATGTTACATTTTTTCTAGTTTTTGCAGCTTTTAACAACTCCTGCCGCTTAGCTTTCCTCAAAAACGAACAACTATAGGTCTTGGCTGCATGTCACCACTTTCTAGCTGTATACGAGCTTTTCCCGAACGAAATACTTCATCTATATCTGTTTCTTTAACATTAATTCCGACTACGTTAGATGCAACACTAATCATGTGATACAAACTTTTTTGGTTTGTTTCAGGGACTCCTACTATTTCCAATTCATTTCTGACAAGTTGTTGAGCTTGTACTTCTATGGTATCTTGTAGAGTAGCAATATGTAATTTTAGTGTAGTTATTTCTTGGTCTCGTTCTAAGTTCTTTCTTTCCATACCTTCGATGGTCACTAGTCTTGTAGTAATGATATTGATTTGATTTTTCACTTCGCTCATATCTTCTCTCAAGCGCCGTAGTTCTTGGGCAATAGCGCAAAGCTAAATTTCCTTATCATCATCATCCACTAGGTTTGCGTTATGAGTACGGCTTCCTCGAATAGTATGCACATGTTGGGATGTAGAAGCCTCAGAGACGTCCACTGTAAGACAACCACGGACTGGAGTATTGGAGTTATCTATTTTGGGTAGTTTAATTTTACATTCCGGGCAGGTCTAATGGCTCTTGAATGTTGATGTGTATTTTGCGAATTCTTGTTTTTTAATATTCAGACAGGAAAGATCATAAATTTCAACACAATCAGTGCATTTCATAAAATCCAGTGATCGCACCACCTTATCACATGCATTACACTTACTTGAAATTGAGGACATTTTGTGGTTAACTTGCTGATAAAGTATTGCTACTTAAATTCCGTTATTTTTGTGGCCACACACCGATCACGGGTTGAGCTGTTGTTGATGCGTATTTGCTGTGTTGTACCTCCACTCACTTGATTCCTTGATGCTTGAGATTTTTCACCGAAAAGTATCTTTTACAGTTAGAAATTGATATTTTGGCTGAAATTTCGGCAAGGGATTGTCACGGTAGGTTATTTTACCGGTTTTTATAAAAGATTTCGTGGAAATTGATAAATATTTCGGAAATAATGTAGCTAACGGACAATCAGCGTGTGTACGTCTACGAAGCGCGTCGCGAATATTTGAGTGTACAAAACACATCGCTACCCTTGCTTGGGGACGTGAAGGTGAGATAGGTCCCATGTAATAGGAGGCGAGCCTATTGACATATATCTGGCACCATTCTAGACTCCGGACTCATACTGGGAAGTTTTCGTTAGAAAAACTTCATTTGTCCGACCTAGGATTTGAGCCCAGGACCTTGTGATCACCAAGCGATGCGTTTTGCCACTAGACCAACGAGGCAGTCAATTTTATTTTTCAATTAATTTTTTTTTAAATTGATTTCTGTATTTTATTCACTTAATCATGCTCTTGTTTTCTTGGGGACGGACTGAGAGTATACTTTTACAAGCTCTTAGTTAACATGAAATTTTTGTTAGTTTTTTTTACGTCAAATCTTGCAAGCTGAAATTTAATATGTTGATTCAGTTCCGAAGACAGTGCACTTTTAAGGTAAGTATGACCTGATTTACACCCAGGATTGGTTCGAGACTAAGGAACTTCTCAACGGCCAACAGTATAGACACGAAATTCAATGTAATTTTGATTGGTCGTTTTCTAATATCAGCCTATACTGGCCACTGCTGGGCAAAGGCCTTCTCTCACAAATTGAGGTGAGAGAGATTAGGTCATACTCCACCACGCGGACCAAGTGGGGATTGGTGGAGGCAGGTTTGTGGCCACCTGCCGTTGGGACTTATCAAGCCGCCTTTAAAGCTTCCAACTCGGCTTAACGACTACCACATTAAGTCGTAACCGGGACCAATAGCTTAACGTGCCTTCCGAAGCACGGAGACGCTCGAATAGCAAAATGCCACAAACGGTCACCCATCTCAGGCCGACCGAGTCGAACGCTGCTTAACCTTGGTGATCGGTAAGAATACCGCGGTCGCACAACGCTACGAGCGCCTCAGGTCGTTTTACATTGCACAATTACCTAACTGAATAAAAGCTTTTTTTTTGTTTCTATACTTCCAGATCTAGGCTACTCACTTGTAGGTAAAAGGTCCAACTTCCTCGACCTTCAGCTTGCGGTCAGCTCCCGACAAGAACCTGGCCGCGTTGGTGATATTGAAGATATAGAGAGACAGGTGGTCGGCAGGGATCTCTTGTTTGATGACGTCGTAGAACAAGCTGCCTTCCTCTAGACGTAGTTTCTTGGGCAAACAGAAAAATGACATGAAGAGTCAAATATACTAAGGCGTCATACATTAATAACGTGAGCTCAAAATGGGGGGAGGGGTCCAGTCAAAACTCATCAAATCCCATCATCTCTCTCATTTACTAGGCATGCCTTTTAAGTTCTGTCGTTTCCATATTTCCCGGCAATTTTGAATTTGGAACTGTTCTATATTCGAATGTGTTTTAATTTTGAATCTCAAAACAGTTGAAAGTATTAGGATTAATGCTATTGTTTAGTCACAGCGTCGATTGAAATCTGTCAGGTTACGTACGAAAATGAATCTTTCTAAAGAAAATGTTCGTGCAATAATTTTCTACAATTTTAGAAGAGGCCTTACACGGCTTCAGTGTTTTGAAGAGCTAACATCTGTGTTCAGTGATGAAGCCCCATGTCTGCGGACTGTCGAACGCTGGTATTTAGAATTCCAGCGTGGACATACTAGTGTTAGTGACAAATCTCGCGAAGGACGCCCAAAATCCGCCTTCACTGAAGATAACATCATTGCTGTGAGACAACTAATTCTCGAAGATCGTCATGTGACGTATCGAGAGATAGAGGCTCTATTAGGCATCTCAGGGACAACCATTCAGAAGATCTTGTATGAAGCGCTTGGTGTGAGAAAGCTAGTTTGCCGTTGGATACCGCATCTGCTTTCCGACGATCACAAGGTGGCCTGCGTCAGATGGTGTAAGAAAACTCTGCAAAAGTTCAACCGAGGAGAGTCAAATCACGTCTACAACATCATCAGTGGTGACAAATCTTGGATCTATGCCTACGATCCTGATTCCAAACAATAATCTACAATCTGGGTCTTTCAAGACGAGCCAAAGCCGACTAAAGTTGTTCGTTCTCGAAGCACTTCAAAGAAGATGGTGGCCACGTTCGTTAGAAAAACCGGCCATGTTGCGACTATTGCACTTGAAGATCGTAGAACGGTTAACGCAGAGTAGTATACCACAGTTTGTTTACCACAAGTCATCGCCGAACTTCGAAAATCTAACTCAAAGCGATGCATCATCCTGCACCACGACAACGCAAGCTCACACAGCGCTCGTCAAACGATTGAGTATTTGAAGCAGGAAAAAGTAGAAATTCTTGACCATCCTGCATACAGTCCTGACCTAAGCCCTAACGATTTCTTTACTTTTCCTAAAATTAAGAAATGTGGTCAAAGGTTCCAGTCCGTTGAAGAAGCAGTCGACGCTTTTAAGTCAGCCATTTTGAACACCCCCACTTTAGAGTGGAATAAATGTTATAATAACTGGTTTGAGCGAATGGAAAAGAGTATTAAGCTACGTGGTGAATACTTTGAAAAACAATAAAAAGTTCTATAAGGTTCTAGTTGTGTTTTTTTCTTCAAACGACAAAACTTAAAAGGCATGCCTCGTATCCTACTAATATTATAAATGTGAAAGTTTGTATGTATAGGTGTTTGGATGTTTGTTACTCAATCACACAAAAACGGCTGAACGGATTTGGATAAAATTTGGCACACAGTTAGTTTATTACCTGAAAAACAGATTGGTTCCTGTCTAAAGTCAATGGGGACGAAGCTATGGGCAGAAGTTAGTTATTAATAAAGAATATTTCGGTACACTTTGTGTTGATACGAAATATACTTATTATCTTACACATTGATAATTCTGAAAAATGTTAAGGTACTTTTATAATAAAGAAAACTCATATTATGCCTTAGGGAACATAAGATTTAAAAATACATTCGATCTTTTACCACGTAATACGTATACATCAACTGTTGACAATGTCGTACTTACTATAAAATCGTGGGATAAAACATCGAACCGGAAACGTCGCTAGTATTAATAAATACTTACATATTTCATAAAGGTGTGAATTGGGTCGATTATTATAACTAGAACAGGAACTATTAGACATATAACACCCATAAATAATGGCGCCAGGATCCGATCTGAAAAAGAAACGATAAAATTAAAACTACTGCATTAACACCCAAAAGAAAGAAAAGTTATTTATTTTGAACAACAAAACGGTCCAAAAACAAAGACACAAATATTTTGTTTTATAATTTTGTTGGAGTACACTAAAGAATATTCTATTCTAAATAAAAATAAATATGGACACATGTCATCAACACGAGCTCTCTATTCAACTGAAAGCTGTTACACGTTGTGATGATCAATCGTACTCCAATTTTGCTATCTACGTTCGACATTTCAATCCATATTTAGGGTAAAGCGACAATATAGAGATAAATTTCGCTTTGGTACAGATGAAATCTCCTCTGCACCCATATCTGCAGGGGCGCCCTTGGGGTCGTGGTGGGACACTGGGGCGGGGGCCCTAAGCGTCCTTCACGTGCGACCCCGAGGAGAACGGCGGCCTGGTGTGGCCCATGCCGCCGTAAGACGTTGGTGAAAGGGGGGAACGGGTCTATAGAAGTCGTCGTTAAGCTAAGTTGGAAGTTGCATGAGCGGCTTGAAAAGTTCGAACAGCAGTTGACCACAAACCTACCTTCAACAATCCGTACTGGCTCCGAGTGATGGCACCTTTCACCTCAATTTGTGAGAGGAGGCCTTTGCCGAGCAGTGGGACAGTAAAAACTGATGGAATTAAAGTTTTTAACAGAATTGATAAGTCAAGAGTCTCCGTAACTGGCGAGCGTGTATGAGACGAACTATGAGAGTGGAGGAAGCCAGAGATGTATGTAAGGTAAGAGCCTGTTGGAACTCTGTACTCTCTGCCTACCCCGCGAGAAAGCTGGTGTGATGATATAGATAGGTATATAGATACTTACTTTTTCGTAACCGTTGATTTATCGCATCCCTTCTCGTCACCAACACCATTTTGACTTAATACAGTATTTCTATATTTCTTTTCTATTTGTCAGTGTATCCAACTTATTACTGCAATCGGTTCATGTTTCTGTAAAAGAATATGAAAAAAATATTTCATACATCACAACCGTGCAAACATGTATACTTGTGTTAATTTGATTTTGCGCATCCGACCGACAAGCGATCGACCCGATGGACGACGTGGTGCAGTGGTAGGGGCTTAAGCCGCTCCGCTCACTGTGTCTAATAGTCGCGGGTTCTATTCCTGCACGGGACAAATCTTTGTGTGACCAACAATTATTTGTTTCGGTCTGGGTATTTGTGTATGTGAATTTTCATGTTTGTAAATGCACCCGCGACACAGGAATACATCCTAGTGTTGGGCTAAGTTTTTTAAAAAAGAAAGACTCAGACGACTAATGTAAAGAGCACCGAGAACGCCACCCTTTAGGGTCATCCTAAGGGTATTAAGACGGTCTCGTTGGTCTAAAATTAAAATGTGACCACTTTGGAGCTATATTGAACTCAACGCAAAAGGAATCGCCAAAATTGATCCACGATTGACCAAAGTATCAATATATATTAAATTTAGTATATATATATTAAAAAAAATACAAACAGATGGACATAGAACCTCGTTTTTTAAGTTAAAGACGAGTAGTGCATTATGTGGCTGAGGATCACGAGATCTTGGGTTCAAATCCTAGGTTGGAAAAAAATGTAATTTTTCTGTAGAAAAATTTCCAGTATCATTCCGGAGTCTGGCCTTGAGCCCGGTATAATGGCAATAGCTCCCCCCCATTTACAGTGGGAGCTTACATCGTCGGGGATATGTAGGTCTACACAGTACACTTCTGCCACCCCTGCTTATGAAATATAAGTGTAACGGTTTTTCTTTTTATAAAACCCAATAGATAAAAACAATTTTACTAAAATAAAACGTAGCCCCACATTATTTTAGCGTCATCAATTCTAATAATTATTATTAAAAGTCTACATAATGTTGTTCTCTTGCATGTCATATTTTGTTTGCTCTTGCCGACTAATATTTATGATAAGTACTCCAAAAAACAACTCACCACAAACACAACCTATCTCACTTGAAACACAACAATAACAAACCACTGCACACTCTCGCACACAGGTATACACTCCACCAAACCTGTCAGATCTCACGTTTTGATAAAAACACCTTCTGACCACACATGTATCAAAACACAAAATAACTCGGCAACGCACTCAGTTCTAGTACACCGAAGCTATCGTCGCCAGCCTGTACCGCTAGAGATTTCTGCAAAACCTACGAGTATCTTGCCTATCTCAGTTAATGTACACACGAGACATAATAAAATTCGATTCCATTCAAAATAATATACTCTACCTAGACTCATTTTCAGTTGCTCATATATCTAACTGCGACATAGATGACTGTTTTCCTAATAATCACAATCCCAAAAGCTGTCTAAAAATCATAAGTCAAAACATAAGGAGTATAAACAAAAATATATTTGAATTCGAAACTTTACTGCTAAGATCTAAAGTGGAATGGGATGTGTTGGTTCTCACAAAGTGCTGGCTTCTTGGTTCTAACGGTATTCCTTCACTTGACGGCTACGATTGCCACTTCACAACAAACAATAGAAATCAAAACGAGGGGACTGTGGTCTATATCAAAAACAATCTGAATGCTGCCGTAAAGGATCCCCTATTAAATTATTCCAATTGTCTACAAATAAAAATAAACAATAATACTGTTATTCTGGCCATTTACCGCTCTCCAGCTACAAAAGATCTAACCAACTTCCTAGACACTCTAAGTAGCACTCTCTGCGGAATTACCAATACCAAAAATATAATAACCATAGGTGACATTAACATCAATATAGGAGAAAACTTTACGGACCCAAACAAAAATCCTTACTTGACACTACTGGCTACTCATGGTCTAGTTCCCGGTCATACTCTTCCTACCCGCCTGGACAACTGCCTTGATCATATTATTCTTAAAACCGCACTCCCGGCGGAGGCCCTTGTACCGCACTCTGCAATTACGGATCACGATACCGTAATGCTCATTTTATTCAATAATACACCTAAGCTAAAATCCAATAACACAATGAATAGGATTAACTATGAGCAAATTAAAAATGACTTGAACAAATTCAGTTTCAATCCGATTTACGACACACAAGACTCCAATAAAGCTGCAGATTTCCTCGTCAAATACTAAAGTAATCAACCTCACAAATCGCAAAAAAATCATCAAACCCTGGATAACTCCAGGACTTCTCAGGTGTATAAGACATAAGGACAGACTACACTAAAAACAAAAAAAAAACCCCTAACAATAAAGCTCTCCATCTTACCTATACGCGCTACAGGAATCACTGCAATGAAATTCTGAAGACACTGAAAAGAGAAATGACATAAGAGGTTGTGGAAGGCAATAAATATAATCACACGTCGGTCCACCTCCAAACATAACCCGTCGCGTCTTCTTTCCCTTTCATCCTCGCCTGATCGTTCAGTCGAGGTTATCAACGACTACTTCGCGAACATTGGCAAAAAGCTCGTGAGTGGATTACAAGGTGTGCGTGTAAAACCAATCAAGTCATCGAACGGCCCAAGTCATTCGATCACTATGCTCCCAACCGATGAGGTGGAGGTGAACAGGCTTGTGGAGTATCTGCGCGGTGACTGTGCGGTGGGTTGGGATGATATTCCGGCAGAGGAAACATTATCGTTCCCCCCTGACGTATATCTGCAACCTATCTATCTCATCCGGTATATTCCCCAACACCTTCAAAAAAGCTTTAATTCACCCAGTCTACAAGGCAGGAGACAGAGACCGGGTCACTAACTACAGGCCAATTGCTATCCTGCCCTCTTTATCCAAAATTCTTGAGCGAATCATTAACGCTCGCCCATTGAGTTACCTACAGAAAAACCAGACCATCTCTCCCAATCAATATGGGGTTTGCCCAGGAACGTCAACTAATGATGCAGTCCACGATCTGACGAATTTAATTGCGAGAAAATCGGATAGTGGTGACAGTATTAGTATCTTTTTGGACCTCGCAAAAGCGTTCAACACGGTCTCTGTGCCCATCCTTGTAGACAAGTTGGAAAAAATTGGAATAAGAGGAACCCAGCTAAAACTCCTTAAAAGCTACCTTAGTGATCGCACACAGAGCGTTAAAATAAATACACACGTTAGCACTGAACAACCTGTCACGTTTGGGGTCCCGCAGGGTAGCATCATTGCTCCAACTTTGTTCTTAGTTTATATTAACGACCTGTGTGCGCTCAGGCTTCATATAGGAAATATTTTTACTTTCGCAGACGATTCCGCTCTCCTGTTCTCCTCGAAAACCTGGCCTGAGGTATACAAGTGCGCTCAAAAGGGCTTAAACATCGTCTCTGAATGGCTACGTAATAATTCTCTTACGTTAAATGCGAACAAAACCAACTTCATGCCTTTTATGATTAAGAACTCCTTATATCCACAATCATCCCATTCAATTATAGCCCACACGCGTCCACCTTCGCATGAAACGGGATATCTGTGTACTCACCTACAGAGAGCCACCTCCATAAAATATCTTGGTATTCTTCTTGACTCCTTCCTAGGATTTCGTCCACACATTGAAGCACTTACATCGAAGTTACGTAAGTTAATTTACATATTTAAGACCCTAAGATATGTGCGGACGATAGCCTAAGAAAGACGGTATATTACGCTCTGTGCCAGTCTCTCCTTACGTATTGCATAACGTCCTGGGGAGGTGCTTCAAAATCAGCGGAACTTATTCATGTGGAACGAGCTCAGCGGGCACTGCTAAAGGTATCTTATTCTCGGCCTTATCGCTATCCTGCTACCACACTCTACAAGGAAAGCGGGGTCCTCACAGTTCGTCAGCTTTTCATCCTACACATCATCAAAACAGAGCACGCGCACCTGGTGTATCGGCCCCCAGCCCACACAGATAAGAGGTGTTTTAACCCTGTTGACCGCAGGCAAAGCAACTATTCTTCTGAGTTTATCGCTTTTACTGTTTTCTTGGAGGTTATCTTTACAATAAGATCGACAAGAAGCTTTCAATTTACTCGAATAATAACTTTTTATGCAAAAAAAGGCTTTCTGAATGGCTTATGTCCCTTAACTACGAGAACACTGAGGCGTTACTGTCTATACCTAAATAGGAATGAGTGTAAACTTGCCCTCTGGCAGCATACAATAGCTACACTGGCACTCATATCACACACCCGCCCGCACGCCCGCACACGCACGCGCATACACAACCAGCTCTAATCTTGACACCACCACTTTCGACTTACACGAAATGTTATTAGATTATGAGAGAACCCAAATTAGCTCAAATGGGGAAGGTGCACTGACCTGAAATACAGGTTTTACCTAGTTTAGGCACCCGTCTCCCACAACAAAAAACTGCATTGTAATATGGCAATCTTCCTATGTAATGTTATATTGTGGCGAGAAATAAAATGATATTATTATTATTATATTATTGTTAGGCTTTATTCCTGTGCCTGGGTGCGTTTACAAACATGAACATTCACATACACAAATACCTAGACCGGAACAAATAAATGTGGATCACACAAAGATTTGTCCCGTGCGGGAATCGAACCTGCAACTATTAGATACAATGGGCAGAGCGCCTTGAGCTTTTAGCCACTGCGCTAAATCGTCCATCGAAACGTATTAAATAGCTAGACACCCGTTTATATTGTACTTTGACATAGGTAGACTGGCCTTTACGGGATGGCACAAATGCTGTACTGACTCAAGACATCTCCATACTAAGTATCTTAAAAATTCGTTTAGCCGTCATTGTATACAGAAATAAAAATTATCCCGGAAGAATCTGGCATGTTTTCCTTAAACAAACGAATATGCAAAGTTTCGTGTCCGGGTCGTTCACCGTTAAAGCGGAAGAGACAATCTTGACTCCATCATCAGTTCGTTAAAGAAATCATATCTGAGTATCTAAATCAAATGTATATAAATAATTTCGGGCGGGTGCCCGATTATTCACTGAAGAGTTTCTTCATGAGGAGACGAACCCGACTCCATGGAGGAATTAATGTTTAGGCAAAATTACACATTTTAACGTACCATTACAGCTCGCAACTAACAATAATAAAAATTATAAAGTTTTATGCTTTATTCCGCGATATTCCCGGATTGCTTCATTCCGGGATAAAATGTATTAAATTTTAAGTTACGGTATAAGTAATTATCATTATCATTTAAATCCGTTTGGTAGTTGTTGCGTGATATAAAAACATAAAGAGACATAAGGACAGACAGTCAGACGGACAAATTGACAGACAATAATTCCAAAAAAATGGTTTCGGCCTCTGTATCGACAAGGAAGGGCATCCCAAATAAATTTTCAAAAAATATTTAATGTGCAGATTTGTCTCGCTTAAAATTTTATTATATGAGATGAATATAGATTGTTGCATGTCTGCGGTCAATTTGTACCTACTCCTGCGCGTTTATGCAATAAAAAAATACAAAACCCTTTTTGAATAATATTTATACCTGACCGCATCGTGATTTGAAATGTAACGCTGTAAAGCTCGTTTTTTACCTTTATTGACCATAAAAAAGGTAAGTAATGTAATAAAATGTAAACAACATGCCATTGTGGGTCATTATGTTATTTTTTTACATATAGTTGACAGGGGGCGTTGGGGTGAAATAAGGGTTATCATTTCGTAAAACTTTTTCTACTTCCAGATAAATATTTCAACAGGTGGTTACTAATTAAAAAAAGAACCTGGGTAAATTTCAATAAATCAAAGTGCTACGGAAAAACTGTCATGAAGTGACATTTCACTTGATGACAGCGTTAGTTCCGATTGTGGCTGCGGGCCAAAAGATCCTTGTGTGACCATAAGTTCAGAAACGTTCTTGATTAACACCTTTACGCCTATATTTCTCAAGCGGGGTTGTAGGAGGTCTACTTTACAAACTCAAACATAAATAATTTATTTTGTATAAACTTTGCTTACGTGGGTACTTACAAATAGTTAGTACGTAAACTAACTACTATCAGATTGGAACGCGGCCTCCACTGAGAAGATCCGGCGAGAAACTCAGCGGGCCTGTCTTTTTTATTTAATTTTCTTACTCTTTTTTCATTTTTTTATTATATTAAGTGAGTACAATGTTTATGTTAAAATTTAATAGCTAAGATCTAGCTCCAGTGTGATGCCTTACGATCGAGATATGACACTAATGATATTACTACTAAAAAGTAATTGTGTGAAGGATTCCGGATGGGCCAGTCCCCACAAGCCGCACCCGTTCACGAGTATGACTACTGGAACAGACTACGAATATAGACTATTCTATATCTATCGTGTACCTACTACTTACCTAGATAAACATTTTAGCCACTTGTGTAACGTAACTTGAAGGGAGCGTGACTGTTGCCATAATACCGGACACAATTCCAGACTTCGCACTGATACTGGCAGAGATGGGCAAAATGTAGTCAGATTAATGATTACAATTGCATTTTGTAACATTCAATCATGATTCAAGATAAACAGTGTAACCGTAATCCTTAAAGACTACAAAATGTAATCGTTGATCATTAATACACCATCACGCCTATATTCCTCAAGCGGGGCTGGTTAATCATTAATCTGATTACATTTTGCCCATCTCTGGATACTGGGAATTTTTTGACATAAATCCCAGATAACACATTTTCTGTCCAAATATTCGAATATACGAATGAAATAGTTTTTTTTTATATTTTTCGTAAAAAGGGTCGTATATTCATTGTAGGTATATTATATACAATCCCTTACGAGAAAAATATTAATGATCGGATGTTCCAATGATAAAGTGCGCAAACTGTAATTTTTTGTTTGTGCATGATATGCACGTTTTATTTTTGGAAAAAATTAACCGTAACATAAAACAGCCAATTATACCGGCAGGCAGAAAAAAACCCTGTTCCGAGTATTAACATTTTCCTGTTAGGCTGTAGGTTAGTAAACATCTGACGACACGGGCTGTTTAAGATATCTTATTATATAAGTTTATTTACTTAGTGAACACCGTGAACAACTGTCCTCACGCAGAGCTCATCTATACACGTCATTCCTTCACAAATTAATAAACCATTGCACTGATTATCCCTCCGTTTTGAACAAATACCAGTACAACATAATGTACACCTGTAGGGTGTGTGAATGATCTACGCTGACACCGGACTAGTGAGCGAGCATGCAACCACTACGCTCGAGCCAGAAGGGCAAGCGGGCAACTAGCTCCAGGTGCCTCCGAAAGAAGGGATGTAAGGGCATTGGGAGGGTCAGTGAAAATATGCCGCGGACGGCGGTAGCGGCTGATAGGAGAGGAGTTAGGTTTGTAATCGGCGGCGGCTACGATTAGCGGCTTCCTATGATTGGACGCGTTCGCAAAATAGCGAGTTGTCGCCTTTTTAATAAAGGTGCAAATAGGTTCGTGACCGAGATCGGAATGGAGATCGACGTTCCGCATGAACCATGGGGCTGCGACGACTTTGCGGAGGAAACTGGTTTAAACGGTTTGGAGTCTATCGATGGGAGAGCGGGCGGCGTGCCCGAACATCTCACGTATACGTCAAGATGGGCCGTACACAAGTTTTGTAAAGTGTCACCTTATTCCTAAGGGACAATTTAATCCACTTGCAGATCATCGGGTATAGGCGACCGAGCAAAAAGGCTGCTCGGTTACGGACTCGCTTGATGTGCGGTCCGAAGGTAATGATATTGTTTAGGGTGACCTCTAGATATTTGAACTGTTTGATCCAGGGATATCCCTGCAGTCTGTTTCATACCAAACATAATTCAGGTCGTTTTTCGCCTGTGCTTCGTGTGTCTCGTGAGTATAACGGACATACCAAAAAAATACCAGACACAAACTCATATAATTTATTTTATATAAACCGTTTCAAATTGTTAATTTACATTTTTACAAACTTTTATAGAACATGCAATGTTTGTACGTCAGTCTGTCTGTTTCCGGTTCAAATCTTGTGATCCATTTTTCAAGCACTTGCGGGTATCCGATTGAGCTGAAATTTGACATATTTTTGTAAATTAGATGATAAAGCAATAATATATGTCGAATAATCTTTAATATCAGCCCGGATTCTGAAATTGTATCCGATGTAAATGCCTTCTATTAAATTGGGACCTAACACCGTATGCGAAAAGTGACTGTTCACTGTACACCTCTGCCACCCGCTTGGGAAATATACGTGGGATGGTATTTATCTATATCATTACGCCAGATCTCTGGTAGAATAGGCGGAGAGTATAGAGTACGAACAAATTGCTTTCTTACAGACCTCTCTGACTTCCTCACTCTCACAGGGTTATTTTTTAAATCAAGAGTATTTATAACTGGCGAATGCGTATGAGACGAACTACGACGAATTTTGTTTCATTTAAGCTCAACTAGCGTTACATTTCTGACAACAACAATATTCTGATATAATAAACAACTCTACTCTAACAAAATATTAATCTAAAAATGGAAAATTTATTCTGAAATGAAACAGTCTAGCACATAGTAGTGATGCTAATTTCATAGCCAACACAAACATTGATTTTAACCTACTTTAGCAACAATCGATATCACAATTTAAGAAGCACCTACAATAATTATACAAGCTGTAACATAATAAACGCAAGACCTGAAAGTAGTTTGTTCTAAATCGGTAACTGCATTGATTCCAACTATTTTTAATGTATCTTTCTTTTTTTTTATTTGCAAAATATGCTTTTACTCCTTCAGTGCGCTATAAAAACCTAAATTTATTCTTGATTTACAGCGATAAGGAGATTTCAAATGCGCTCCTAAAACGTATTTCTCAAAACGCAAACATACACGTACAAGTTTCATTGTTAATTAGGGTATAAAAGTGCTTAAAAAAGGGGTAAAAGCCTTTAAATTTGGTTTACGTTTTGAATTTATGAAGCAATTTTCTAATCGGGGTGTCTGAGGTCTTGCGTTTATTATATTTCATATAGTATACAATCTGGTTGGGGGGCACTGGGACTATGAGAGTGGAGGAAGAGACGTCTGTAAGGAACTTTGTACCCTATTTTTACCCACCCTGCAAGGAAATTTGCGCGATGAGATAAACAGACCCATAAACCCCTTGGTATACTAGTTTGAATTCAATTATCCTAGCAAATAACCAAAAACGTATTAATTATTGTGTCCGTACCTCCATTGTTACCTTGAAGGTCACCCTGAGAAGATCGCAGGTTTAACCTTACATGGCGAAACAAGCCGCTGTCTACCTCGTTGCCTGCATGTCAGGGCTAATTTATTGAGGGGTGTGCCCACGGAATCATTTACTGGTTTATCTGTCAATGAACTTATCAGTTTCTTTCCCGATATAGCTGGTAATTCCGCAATAATAAGTTATGGGACTGTGAATAGCGCCGACGACTTCGTATATACTCAAACTCAACGTATTTATTTTGTATAAATCCTGCATGGGTGCATACAAATTATCGTCTTTACATTCTCTTTTTTCTTAACTAACTAGTCTACCACCGGATCGGAACGAAGCCTCCACTGAGAAGATTCGTCGAGAAACTCAGCGGACTTGTCTTTTTGTCTGCTTCTCTATTATTATTTCTTGCCACCATTTTCTGTATAGATGTTATATTATACAAAATTAAGCTCGTGATCCAGCTCAATTGTCAAGCTTTACGATTAAGATATAAGAGCAATGATGATTTTTAAAGAATGAGAATTTAAAGGAACCCACATGCTTCTCTCTTTGTGGCTGAACCAGCCCCACGATTTTTATGGTTATATGCATAGTTTACGGTCTACTTATACTGTATCGTACTAATACTATACTAAAGTGCTTAGTGAATGGTGCGATGGGAAAGCTACTCGGGAGCCGGCACTTAAGCCATAAGGCGCAGCTGGCCATACATAACGGAGTTCTTGTCCCAACGCTGTTATATGGTAGCGAGAGCTGGGTATGTAAGAAGGAGAATGAAAGTAGGATAAATGCGGTAGAAATGCGAGCTCTGCGGAAGATGTGCGGAGTGAAGCTGACCGACCGCATTAGCAACAGCATAGTAAGACAGCGAGTAGGTATGAAAGATAGTATCGGTGTAAAGATGAGAAAGGGCATGCTCCGTTGGTTCGGGCATATAGAAAGAATGCCAGAGGAAAGAATTACAAAACAGATATACAATGTGAAAGTGGAAGGATGCAGGTACCGGGGAAGACCTAGACTATCTTACCACGACCAAATAAACCGAGTCTTATCTGATGGAAAAGTCAAGAGTCTCCGTAACCGGCGAGCGTGTATGAGACGAACTATGAGAGTCGAGGAAGCCAGAGAGGTATGTAAGGAAAGAACCTGTTGGAACTCTGTACTCTCTGCCTACCCCGCAAGGGATCTGGCGTGAGGTTATAGATAGATAGATAGATAGATAAAGTGCTTAGATTAGTATTTAGGATCGAAAGCCGCTCTACTACCGCGACAGAGACGAGGGTTGCACTATATCCAAAGTCAGTTTTGGGCATGAATAAATTATCTTTTTAATTGTGTGTAATCAAGCGATTAAAAAATCAATTACAATTATATTAATCCCCCTATGGTACTCCTGAATAACAATGACTTTTGGACGTCAAACGCCTCAGTCTCTCCCGTGACCGTGGTTGCTGTAAAACACTCGAAACGTCGCCGTCGGGAACTTATAAACACCGCGCAACCGTGATATTTTAATTGTATGACTGACTCGTTGGTCTGGTGGCAAAGTGCATCGCTTGGTGATCACGAGGTCCTGGATTTAAATCCTAGGTCGGAAAAATGAAGTTTCTTTCCAACGAAAACTTCCCAGTATGAGTCCGGAAGTCTGGAATTGTGCCCGGTATACGGTAATAGGCCCGGCTCTTATTACATGGGACTTAACACCATCGGCGAAAAGTGGGTGTTTTCGTCCCACACAACTTGTGCTGTTACATTTTTATGTAGCTACCTAATATCTATTTCCTGTAGTGTGTTGGTCAAATGAATGTTTTTTTTTTACTCCCTAGAGCGATCAGTCGCGGTTCGATCTCTGCACGGGACGCAATCTTTATTTAACCACATATATTAATCTATCAATGCTCACAAATGTGTTTTCTTTTGTGTTATAAACGTGATCCCACACTAGTATTATTCCTGCCGTGGCTGCGTGGTTCAACTAAGTGTTTTAAGTTTTCTAAGCTTTTAAACGTAACTGAACGTAAGTTTAAAGCATTTAGAAAAATGATGTAAGAAAGAATGACACTAAAGATATACAATGCGAAAATGCAAAGACGTAGGTACCAGGGAAGACTTAGATTATCTAACCATGATCAAATAGACCGTGTCTTATCTGATGGGCAAGTCAAGAGTTTCAGTAGCCGACCACCGTGTATGAAACGAACTATAAGAGAGGAAGAAGCGGTCTGTAAGGAAACCACGATTATATAAATATCCTTAAATCTGTCTATATTGTTTATTAAGTTTCTAAATGTTGAACCGATTATGTTCTTTTTTGTTTGATATAAAAAGGTATTATCTATAACGTGATGAACTTAAATAGAAATGTATGCCCGGAGCATTGCTTTTCTCATATTTACACCGATATTATTTTTCATATCTACGCGCTTTCCTATTAAATGCTTCATGGGACGTCGCTGTTTTGGTCAGCTATTCGTTAGTCCAATAGTAATCGTTAAACTTTAGAAAAAAAATAATTTTGACATGACCAAAGTAACGTTCACAGTTTTGTTCCTTTTCCTAGAAATTAAGATACCTCTATAGTAAATTTTTAGGAGGAGGCCTTTTTATATACAAGGTGTATCGTAAATAACGCAAGACCTCAGACACTCCGATTAGATAACTGCTTCACAAAAAAAAAACAAATTTTCCCAATTTAAATTTTTTAAGCACTTTTATACCACAAATAACAATGAACAATGAAACACATACGTGTGCGTATTAAGCAATTCGTTTTAGAAAGCATTTGAAATCATAATAATACATTTAGTTTATTATAGCGCGCTAAAGGGATAACAACATTTTTTGCAATAAAAAAAATGCAAGATACATTAAATATTGTTGGAATCAATTCAGTGACAGATGTAGAACAAACTACTTTCAGGTCTTGCGTTTACTATGTTACACCTTGTATATAACCGTAGCCCCACACTAGGATTTATTCCTGTGTCGTAGGTGCTTTTACAAACACGAAAATTCACATACACAAATACCCAGAACGAAACAAATAATTGTGGGTCACACAAAGGTTTGTCCCGTGCGGGAATCGAATCCGCGACTATTCGACCCAGTGGGCGGAGCGGCTTAAGCTTTGAACCACTGCGATAAATCGTCCGTTTGTCCTGCAGTGGACGTCTTGTGTTCCGGTTGATTATGATGATAAATCAGATTTTATCGGAGATTAGGACTATATTTTTTTTTGTTTGGCTCACCGACAAGTAAGGCTCATGTAACTTAAAAAACAAACACGTGAGAAATATGCTTCGTGCACACTTAATTAAAGGTAACCACATCTAAACTAAGATTTGGTTACCTATCATTTAGAGCATCATAATATTTCGAAATTAGTGAACTCAAGTATTGTTGGTAAAGTAAAACAAGAAATAAATGTCAGGGCGAATTTTTTTTTTTTAAGTTATGAAAAAGTGAGGCCATAAATGGAATTAGTTGAAAATAATCCTTTCAAGCAAGATTTAGTATCATTTTAAGTACTATTAAAAGAACGGTACTTTCTAATTTCGTGAGTTCTACTGTACAATATTCTTCAAGTTATTCTATATCCATCACAAATCGCCAGAGACTTTTTTAAAAAACATGAGCTGAAATTTCAATCATGAGCAAAAATCATATTGCATTTAATTTCGACGGTTAAATACAGGTGTACATAGCACACCTCTACCACTCCCACCCAGTGAATGTCAGTGTGACGGTTTTTTTTTAAATTTAAAAATAACATATTACCTTGTCAGGACAACACTTCAATAATTCCAAAAGGAACTCGAACCACTTATTGTTAAATATCTAAAGTTCAATTATTTTTTGGAAAAAGAAACGGAAATCGGAATAAAATTAAGGCCCAATCACACAACTTTGTTCGCAAAAATTCAATGGCAAACTGCGGAGTTTACGTTGAAATGAATATATATAATATTATGACATAATTATACTGGACTGCCTCGTTGGTCTAAAAGCGCATAATGCGCGTGGTGATTACGAGGTCCTGGGTTCAATTGCTCCGGCGGACAAAATGGATTTTTCTAGTATCAATCCTGAGTCTGAAATCATGACCAGTATAGTAGCAATAAGGTTCGCTCTCTATTATATTTGGGATCAAACATCATAAGCGGTAAATGGGGGTACACAGTACACCTCTGTCATCGTCCCTTGGGGAATATGGACGTGACTGTGTTTATTTTTATTTATTATATAAGGCTGTACCTCGCGGTTTCACCCACCCGATTTAACAAACTTTTATCCCCTATTTCACACCGTTAAGTGTTTTTTAGATAAAAAGTAGCTTATGTTCTTTATATTTCATCTGTTCATGTTATGTTAGATCTGTATGTTTTATGTACTAAATATTGTGTCTCTTGTGCTGTGACAAATTAAATTCTTTCTTTCTTTCTTCCTATGTCATTCTCCCGGATAAAATGTATCTCTATGCCAAATTTGATAGAAATCTGTTCAGCGGTTTAGACGTGAAAATGTAACAGACAGACAGAGTTTCTTTCGTATCTATAATACTAACACAAAGCAGTTGCAGGTTATAAAATATATTATTGTGGAATATATGTACATACACCCAGGCCATTTTTCACTGATTCTTGACATGAAAACACTGTACAAGGATAAAAACATTATTTTTTTGACTAAGTTCTCGATGTTTCGAGGGCTTTAGCTGAGGTGTTTGACCTGCATATGTCATCATTATTCCGGGGTACATTTCTTAATTATTTTTGTTGGCAGATTTACGCAGAATGAGCTCACGGAGTCTTGAGGTCTTGCAGGATATGCTTGGTTTTGGATTTATTTATATTAATTACATGCCCTCAAGTCGATCGGAACAATCAGATAATCGTCTCTATTGAAATTAGGGTATTTTTTGTTACTGATTTTATTTTTAATTTTAATAAACTCGCGAACCAGGATTTGTTGTGACATGTTCGCAGACTGCATACTTTTTTAAGTAGCGGTGTTTTTATTCAATTGTATTCTTTTAACGGAATTCAAATCGGTATTATTTTTATATAAGTAAATTAATTCTATCTATCGAAATCATCACGCCAGATTCCTTGCGGGCTAGGCAGAGAATACAGAGTTACAACAGGTTCATTCCTTACGTACCTGTCTGGCTTCCTCCACTCGCATAGTTCGTCTCATACACGCAATAAATTTATTAATTTCCTTATTATTTTTTGTAATTTATTTTTAATGACCTGTATGGTTAAATAAATATAATAATAATTATACTGAACGAAGTAATACACCGTCAAGGATCGGGAGTGATGATATAGATAGATATAATATTATAGAAAATAAATTACGAAAACTTTGTGCCCGCTCTAAGGGACCTCACTTTTTCAATCAAATTTATATACAGTTCCATCTTACAGAGAGATACAGCACAAGTACTAAAAATTGAGTGCCTAATCTTGTTCATCGGTTTATAAAAAGGCTTATCATTAATTTCATATTTTTGTATGTTATAACAACGTTTATTAATAACTATGCTACCGCCCCACCTGCGTTACGTTAACGTTTGCTTCAGAATGGGTTTTAAAAAGGCACTAAAATTAACAAATCTAAAAGTTAACGCGCTAAAGTTAACGCATTAAACATCGGCTACGCATACGATGGAGGTGGGGCAATTAAGGTAATTCTTATAAGACAAAATAACAGATTTGCCGTCCCCCTACATTAGTTTAATTACCTGATCACCGGACGGCAATCTTTATTTTATGATTTTCAAATTTATCGATACTAGTCGTCGCTATAACTATATAA
Source organism: Phalera bucephala (assembly GCA_905147815.2). Lineage (NCBI taxonomy): Eukaryota > Metazoa > Arthropoda > Insecta > Lepidoptera > Notodontidae > Phalera > Phalera bucephala. The sequence continues at coordinate 38,106,356 of LR990614.1, read as the reverse complement.
AACTATAATATGGTCCTATAATTATTTCGTTTTTTATTAACGTCTACTCGCTACAAAACTAAACATTATTTTTGCTGCCAGTCGCAATCGAAGCGTCACCAACCATTCTAATAACCAGCTAAGAACCATCCTGGTGACTGCTAAAGTGCAAAAAAAATATCCAAATCTTTCAAGCCGTTTAGGAGGAGAATAATTACGAACACACTAACACTGGAATTTTATATGTAAAGAAGATATTAACTAAGATGGCGCACACGATTTTTTTTTCAGAATATCATCTTAATGCCTGCTTCAAATTCCATTATAATAATAATAGTAGCCCTGTTAAGAAACTGTTCCACTGTTGGGCACGGCCCTCCTCTCAAACTGAGGGGGTTATTACTTCATTAATATTCAATAAAAAGTCTGATCTTGATAATCATGGTGTCCAATTATTCAGTTTGGACCAGTGGTTAAGAGCTTAGACCGCTCCGTCCACTAAAATCAAGTAGTCGCGGTTCGATGCCCGCACGTGACAAATCTTTGTATTACCCACAAATGTTTGTTTCGGTCTGAGTGTATGCTAATTTCACGTTTGTAAACGTACTCACGACACAGGAATAATTTATAGTGAGAAGCTACGTGTTTTTTTTAAATTACATATATTACGATTAAATAGAATAACATAATATTTATTTCGATGTTCTTTTTTCTATCTATCTATCTATAACCTCACGCCAGATCCCTTGCGGGGTAGGCAGAGAGTACAGAGTTCTAACAGGTTCTTTCCTTACATACCTCTCTGGCTTCCTCGACTCTCATAGTTCGTCTCATACACGCTCGCCGGTTACGGAGACTCTTGACTTTTCCATCAGATAAGACTCGGTTTATTTGGTCGTGGTAAGATAGTCTAGGTCTTCCCCGGTACCTGCATCCTTCCACTTTCACATTGTATATCTGTTTTGTCATTCTTTCCTCTGGCATTCTTTCTATATGCCCGAACCAACGGAGCATGCCCTTTCTCATCTTTACACCGATACTATCTTTCATACCTACTCGCTGTCTTACTATGCTGTTGCTAATGCGGTCGGTCAGCTTCACTCCGCACATCTTCCGCAGAGCTCGCATTTCTACCGCATTTATCCTACTTTCATTCTCCTTCTTACATACCCAGCTCTCGCTACCATATAACAGCGTTGGGACAAGAACTCCGTTATGTATGGCCAGCTGCGCCTTATGGCTTAAGTGCCGGCTCCCGAGTAGCTTTCCCATCGCACCATTCACTCTGTTCCCTGCACTCACTCTTCTCTCTATGTCAGCGGTGTATTTCCCATCCTTACTGAAGGCGCATCCAAGATATACAAACTCATTCACTTGCTCCAGCACATCGTTACCAACCACAATCCTTACATTCGTTCTGGTTTGTTGTTCTTTTTTGTTTAATTAATTTAATGTTTGTTATTCTTCTTCTTCTTCTTCTTCAAGTTATGGCTTCACACTAATTATAAGTGTATTTTGCCAATGTCCAGTGAGATATATGATCGTGTTTGTTTAAATTAATTCGACTCCCCGATGAATTTGATGACCACGATGATAATGAAATTAATGAAATACCCCACCCTGGATAGTAAAGCGGTGGATACTTTACATACCAATTGCAACGGCCGTTTTGAGGGAAGTCGAAAAGGCACGTTTTATCACTTTGTTACAATTACCTTCACTCATGCACATATAAGAACACATAATGGTTAATATTCCACCAACATTACACATTATTAGTCGAAATAACACAAGTTTTGGGAATTAAAACAAATTGACAACATCACTCTTCGACTTCCCGCCAAAAACCCATGTTTGTTATTGTACGAGTTTCAATTCAATTCTTGTCTATGGCCTTTGTGGGGAGGTCGCCACAATTTTGCCAATGTAGAGATTGTACGAGAATACCAATTTTGTTGTTGATGTCAGTTCAAAACTTTATCAGAATAGGTATCATTTAAATGTACAACTTTCGGTCCGATCTCAATTCCATCGATGTCGTCGAAGGATTTGATATTTTACGATATACCATTATTTGTAATATTTATGATATTGAGATCGAAACTGCATTTAAAAAACTGCTTTTTCAGCACTTGTTGCCCTTCTGAGCAACAAAAAGATGTAGAATCAAATTTAATTTGTTGCAAATTTTCGGCCCAGTGACCTTACTGATGACCAGTGTTGGGCATATTATCAATTTTTAACTGTGGGATCAATCATAAAATAAAATCATTTTTCGGATTTTATCGCGGTTTATTTTTGATTTTTAAGTTACCGACGTTTCGAGTGCTTTCTAGCACCCATGGCCACGGGAAGGACTGAGGTGTTAAACGTGCAAAAGGCATAGTTGTTCCGGGGTACCCTCAAACTGTGTGCAAAGCACTCGAAACGTTAGGAACTTAAAAATCAAAAATAGTGTGCGATAAAATCCGAATAATAGTTTTATTTCATGTGTAATATTCGCGTAAATAGGAACTCAGTATGTAGGACCAATCAATTGAAATTTCGAGTGCAATTAAATTAATCCTCCCAAGGTAGTCCGGAATAAAAGTTACTTTTGGACGTCAAACGCCCGAAATGACGAAATGGCAGGAAACCAAAAATAAACCACGATAAAATCCGAAATGGACCGAATGATATTCATACATTTTTATGTAGGTTGACCTGCTACGATCAGTGCTGACCTTTTTTGGATGAGAAAAATCTTTCATAAGATACCCAGTCGCTAGAGAGGAAGCGAGGGGTTATGCCGACACAGGCGGGTCACGGGAACCCGTGAGCAACCATCCAAGCCCCGCCATCGAGCGTATCCTTCTGTGGATATCCACTTATAGCGGAATCACTCTCCACACACTACTTTTGAGATGTGTTTCGGAAGCACATGATACGCACTTCCCTCTGGAGAGCTGGCTGTTGTGCGCAGGTGACGGGCAGTCCTTCCTCCCGTCGCCTACAGACCCTCATCAAGGCGGCTTAAGTTGGACATAGGCATATTTTCTCCTTGGTCTACGGCGACAGAGTAAATCCGCCAGAGGGTTAGCTTCCTTCATTCACTCACAGAAAGTCACTGCCGCTGCCCACGACCTCTGGCTACTCTTTATAGCTTAGACCAAGGTATTGGGTGAAATCGCGTAACGGTCAAGTGACCCGCCGTGGGCTCCGCCAGCCTCTCCTTAAGAGCGCGGTTTTGTGTCTTTTTCCGTCATGTCGCCAGACTTCTGGCCCGATGCGTGCTCCCTTGTTCCGAGCTTCAGCTCTAAGACAGTAGACCGGGACCAGCACCTCCGCTTCGAAATCTCTAGGCCCCTGGCTAGAGACTTCGAAGCGGAGATGCTAGCGGAGGAGGCCTGCTAATATGCATGTTGCTTCAAAGGAAATACGGTGCGGTATCTCCGAATCGCTCTGACTGCCATGACCCGTTGCGGCCTCTACGAGTGTCCACGGTCAATGCCAGCCAGTACCGCAAAATTTCGACTGCCTGTTTGTGTAAGCTACATGATTTGTGAAATGACGCCTTTCTTAAAGATGTAGGTATTTCTGTTAAAATATGAGTAATGGACGAAAACTTAACGCATTTGTACGAGTGTACTTTATATGTAGATTATAACTACTTCATTATGTTTAACCTTGTTAGTGTTTTTACCTTGTATTCATAATGACTATATTTTTACCTTATAAACTACTTCTTAACGGACTTCCAAAAGGAGGAGGTTCTATGTTCGTCTGTATATATGTCTTTTTATGTATGTTCATCGATATTTGCGTCAATTGTGGATCAATTCTCAATTCTCTTGTCGGGATCGCTAGCGCATTGTCTGATCACGAGGATTTTCCTTGTAAAATGTCATTCCTGTATATTTTTTTATTTTCTATTAGCGTAGAAAGTCCACTTGGCGACAGGCATAGGCTTAGGGCATAGGTGTATCGACGTCAATGTCAAGCAAACGAAAATTCCGCATCGATCATCTGACAGCAATTATCATGAATTTTCTTATTTTGTTGTAATCCTATATCTCTACAGTTTGGCAATTTCGTAGAAAATTAATTGGCCTCTGTATGGTAAATACATTGAAGTAAATAAATAGAGAAGCGAACGTCACTTCAGCGTGTCCAAAAAAGTGTAACGACTTAAAAGTATGCCGACGTAGCCTTGAATCCAATAAATAATTTGGAGTAAACATATAACCATCTCTTTTACTCTTATTCCTCACCATACCGACATTATGTCGATCCGATTCTTCTTCTTCTTCTTCAGCCGAATGACGCCCACTGCACGACCAAGGCCTCCCCTAAAGACCGCCACAACGACCGGCTTTGTGCTGTACGCATCCAACTTCTACCTGCGACCTTCATCAAGTCATCGGTCCATCTTGTAGGCGGCCTGCCAACGCCACGTCTTCCGGCACGTGGTCGCCACTTGAGAACCTTTCTGCCCCAACGGCCGTCAGATCTACGAACAATGTGCCCCGCCCACTGCCACTTAAGTTTTGCAATTCTGAGTGCTATGTCTGTGACTATGGTTCTCCCGCGGATCTCGTCGTTTCTGATTCGATCCCGCAGGGTAACTCCGAGCATAGCTCTCTCCACGTCCTTTGAGTGACCTTGAGCCTTCTTATGAGGCCCATCGTAAGCGACCATGTCTCAGTGCCGTAAGTCATCACTGGCAATACACACTGGTCAAAGACTTTTGCTTTGAGACACTGTGGGATTTTGTACGAGAAGATGTTACGTAACTTCCCGAACGCCGCCCAGCCGAGCTGGATTTGACGATTGACCTCTTTCTCGAAGTTGGACCTACCTGGATTATTTGTCCCAGGTATACAAGGTGTAACATAATAAACGCAAGACCTCAGACACCCTAATTAGAGAATTGCTTCATATATTCTAAACGAAAACCAAATTTTCAAATTTAAAGGTTTTTACCCCTTTTTTTAAGCACTTTTATACCCTAATTAACAATGAAATTGTATGTGTATGTGTGCGTTTTGAGAACTACGTTTTAGGGATGCGTTTGAAATCTCCTTATTGCTATAAATCATGAATACAATTAGTTTTTTATAGCGGACTGAAGAAATAAAAGCATTTTTTGCAAATTGAAAAAAAAATGTAAAATACGTTAAAAATTGTTGGAATCAATTCAGTTACCCATTTAGAACAAACTACTTTCAGGTCTTGCGTTAATTATATTACAACTTGTATATAATCGTCAACAACTTTAAGCGTAGAGTCTCCAACCTTTACAGAAGTGGGCACTAAATAGACGTTTGACATGATCTTCGTCTTGTCCATGTTCATTTTAAGACCCACTTGTTGAGAGACTCTACTGAGGTCATCGGGAATGGAGGTCTTCCAGGGTATCAGCCATGAGCACGATATCATCGGCAAATGAGGAAGGTGAGAGATGTACTTGCCGTTGATGTTAATACCTAGTCCTCTCCAGTCCAGAAGCTTGAAGACATCTTCCAGCGCGTTGGAGAAGAGTTTTGGAGATATAACGTCTCCCTGTCTAACACCACGCTGCAGTTGAATAGGTTGAGCTCCGGTCTTGAAGGCGGACTGACATGGTAGCGTTTTCGTACAAACTCTTCAGCACTTCGATATACCGGTAGTCTACTTGGCACCGCTGGAGAGACTGTAGTACAGCCCAAGTCTCGATCGAATCGAAGGCCTTCTTATAATCCACAAACGCTAAGCATAGTGGCAGGTTGTACTCTTCAGTCTTCTGTATTACCTGACGCAGCGTATGTATGTGGTCTATGGTGCTGAAGCCTTTTTGGAAACCGGCTTGTTCGGGAGGCTGAAAGTCATCGAGTCTGCGCGCGAGACGATTCGGAATGACTCTTGAAAACAGTTTATAGACGTGGCTCAGAAGTGAGATGGGTCTATAATTCTTCAAGAGGGTTTTAGCACCCTTTTTGAAGAAAAGAACCACCACACTTCCGCGCCATGACTGTGGCGTTTTGCCCTCGAGAATGACGGTATTGAACAGCTTCTAGAGAGCTCTCAATATCGGTTTTCCACTAGCCTTGAAAAGCTCGGCTGTTATACCGTCATCGCCTGGCGCCTTATTGTTCTTGAGCTGTTTGAGAGCCGTACTAATCTCGTACAGACTGATGTCAGGTATGTCTTCGGTATATTGTCGGGTCAATTTGGCTCTTGGGTCTTTGGCCGGATTGCAGACAGGTGGTTGTACTGATGTGTATAGCTGACCATGGAACTTCTCGTCTTCCCTCAAGATTTCCGGTGTAAAGGATACAATCCTGCAGTCTCCTGTTTTTAGCTTACTCAACCGGCTCTGTCCGATAGACAGATCTCTTGCGAATACTTTCAGGGCTTTGTTGCGCTCGATAGTCTCTCTTATTTTGTAAGTATTGTACTCGCGTACATCCCGCGTCAAAGACTTGGAGATCTGATTATTAAGCTGCTGGAATTCGGAAACTTCTCCTGGAGATTGCAGGATCATCTTGCGTCTTTCCTCCATAAGTTTGAGGGTAACGCCTGAGAGCTTGTTGGTTCTTTTTGTACGGTGGGTTTTAAAGAACTTGTGCCCAACCGTATGGACAGTTTCCACTACCCTGTTGTTACAATCGTCCACGGTTATGCACTCATCTAGACTTTCGAAGCGATTCTGCAGTTCAAGCTGATAGCTATCGGGCTCCTGTATCTGCACAGGTGCTAGACGGAGTGTCGACTTCATCAGTCTAGACCTTTCAAGCATGAAATTGATATTCAATGTACCTCTTACTAGTCGATGATCACTTCCAGTTTTAACTGCGTTAATCACAGAGACATCATTGAATATGTGCCGCCTCATCGACATGATGAAGTCTATCTCGTTTCTTGCAGCACCGTCGGGGCTTACCCAGGTCCATTTACGGTGTTCCCGCTTCTGAAAAAAGGAGTTCATCATGAAGAGTCCCTCCTTCTCTATGAAGTCAGCCAGCATTTGGCCCCGAGGATTCCGTTGTCCAGTACCAAAGGTTCCCACTCTCAGCTCATCGTCGCCTCGTCTGCCCAGTTTCGCGTTAAAGTCCCCCATGACAACGGTGTAGTGAGTTTTAGAGGTATGCATGGCTCTGGATATATCCTCATACATAACAGTAATAGTAATATCAATGTAAAAAAGGAGGTGATTTGCAAAAAACTTATTGCATGGATAGCGGTCAAATAGGCCACAATATAAACATATCACAGTACGAAACAGCTGATAACTCACGTGTGCCGGCGCATCTGCCGTCACTATCGCACGCAAATATCGCCAACGTATCCAACGTACCTACAGAAGTAATTAATATATTTAAATATTGGTACAACAACCAGAGCAACTACGTGAGATGGGTGGGAACTCTGTCAAGTATGTACAAGTTGGAGTGCGGTGTGAGGCAGGGCAGGTTGACTTCACCTAAGCTATTCAACCTGTATGTAGATAGATTGATTGGTGAACTCAGCGATGCTATGGTAGGTTGCTCAATTGATGAAAAATTCATCAATAATATAAGCTATGCCGATGACATGGTATTGCTGAGTCCATCAATCAATGGTCTGCGCAAACTGATTGCGATCTGTGAGCAGTACGCGGAGACCCATCGCCTTAAGTATAATGCAATAAAAAGCGAGTTAATGGTGTTTAAAGCCCGTAACAAAACATACGACAGCCTGCCACCAGTCACTCTGCAGGGTACACTACTTAAAAAAAGTCTCGCAATTTAAATACTTGGGGCACTGGATCTCGGAGTCACTGCATGAGGACATAGACGTAGAGAGAGAACGCAGAGCATTATCAGTTAGAAGTAACATGTTGGCTCGTAGGTGTGCACGGTGTAGGAACGAAGTTAAGATAACATTGTTCAGGGCGTAAGCCCTCTCTTGCTACACCCACCCACAGGCTTCACGTGTAGAACGTCTGACAGTAATGTCAGACGTTCTACACGTGTAGCCTGTGGGTCAGATACTCGCAGAAGAGTCTGGATGCTCTGCGAGTCCAATATAATAATGCGTTTAGGAGTGTGTTGGGGCTGCCTCGATTCTTTAGTGCATCGTTGATGTTCGCGGAGGCCAGAGTAGATGGTTTTCATGCCATCCTGCGTAAGAGGGCAGCATCCACGATGTCGTGAATGCGGGGCAGGGCCCTTACTCTCCTAAACATATTGTCTAATCAGCTGGATAGCCCATTTATTCGGCACTGGATAAGTATTCATAATCCATGTCCAGTGCCAAATAAATAAAATCTAGATATAAGTACTAACATAGTCTGTAAGAAGATTGTTACTAACAAATTATGGATTATATTATCTGAAAATAAAATTATTATTATAACCTCTACCTCATCGTTGGGGTGTGTCGAAGTCGGTGCATATACCTGTTTAATTTTCAGTGAGTACCTTTCGGTCATTTTGAGTATCAGGTACTCTACCCTGGTCGACACACTCTCTATCTTGATAACGTTGTTCACGAGGGACCTGTGGACTATAAACCCAACACCACCCTGAGACTGATGATGACTTCAGATAATTCTATGATATCCCAGTGTAACTTGCTCAATTCTTCCTCTAACTCGTCGATCTTTTCGTCAGTTCGCAGTGTGCGCGTGTTAAAAGTTGCCAGGCCAATGGTCGTCGTTGTCGGTAGCCATGCCTCTTCCGGGGATTCTTAGCACCCCCCGCCCCGCCGGTACCGTGGCTGCTACCGTGGTCAGGACTAGCGGGGCCGCCGGGGACTGGGGGCCGTTTGATATTTGTAGAAATCATAAGGGGATGATGCCATAATCGCCACGCTTGGCAGGCGGGTTGGCGATCGCAGTATAGCGTTAGTAGGTATTAAGAAGACGCTGCTGCCCATCCTCTTTTCTTAAAAGCCCCCCAGGCACCTCTTACGGCACCTGTGGGCTATAGTCTCCTAGCAGTAACCCAACTAACTAGGGCTTTGGATGTCATGTGTATCGCCATTCCAGAGAGTGGTGCCCTGCTTCCTGCATCACTTAGCCCAAGCGAGCCCTCTTCCAGTGTGGCACCAGAGTACTGCCTCGCTTAAACTACCGCTTGCGGTATTTGTTGCTGGATTTGGTCGCCTCTTACTACCCGCTGTTAACCCAGCATGCGGTGGGGAGAATGTATTCTTGATCCGTCTTCACACGGATAGAGGTAGCAATATTACTAGTAGTAGTAGTAGGCGGCTCGGTGTTGCTTACTATATGACTTATTCCTACAACTTATATTCACAATGAATATATATTTTTAATGAATGTTGAAATTCGTTACATTTCAGATAGAATCCCATATATAAATTAATAAAATTGTGACTAGAATTGTAACAGATTATTTGGATATAAGTTAATAGTATCCATTAGGGTATGTGGTCAAACTGTGAAAATATTATTGAATGAGTAATGAACAAAAACACACCTAATGTTATCATGTCATCGGTTCCATATGCAGGTTGATGGTTGCAGTCTATTTAGAGCCAGAGAAATAAATACAAATTTATAAAATGTATATCTCTTCAACAAACTCAGGTAAACGTTGTTGCCTATTTCCTGTTTTCAGTGACGACTTCTTGGTCCAGACGCTAAGAGCGGTAGGCCGCTCCGGTTACTAGACCGAATAGTCGCGATTTGATTCCCGCACAGTACAAATCTTTGTGTGAGTGTAAACGTACCAAGGACACAAGAATAATTACTAGAAGTCCTGGTTAATTCCCTAATTGCTTTCTACGACACGCGTAAGAATAAATGGGGTGGAGCTATTCTTTACCGGATCCATACGGCAATTATGTAATAAATAATTATGTGCAATATTCACTTTGAGCAAATAGCTTTCTTTTTATAATATTCTAATATAATTGCACCCTTTGGCAACCAACAAAATTAATAAAATAGGTATTCGTTTAGTACATAATTATAAGTGTCAAAATCATCCAACATTTTCCCATAAAGACGGAAATACCAAATGGTGTTATTATTGGCAACACTGAATCTCAAATTTATTTTTGTAACTTTAAATTGGTTTTTTATTTTATTTACTAGTAAATATATGAAAAAACAATAAGCTTATGTATGGAAAGTAGTTCTGCTAGCGTTATAAATAGATGGATAGATAGAGTACTCTTTATTGTACACCAGTGATATTTACAATTAATATGAAAAAAAATAATAGTTATTTTGTGACCTCAAATCGCGGTCTTAACCCACGCATTTACCTATTTTGTGATTTTTATTAATACCTGTTACTCGACAGACGTCAGGCCGGTCAATGAATGACAGAAGCATGTTTCATTGCTGCGGGCATATTATTAGCCAACATACATTTACGCCGTTGCTGCTAATCTAGTGTTAACATGTATTTGGGTAAATATCAATAATCGAGCGTTCTGCCAAAGTCATAGAGATACTAGAAGCATAGAGGGAGCATTTACAAGATCATATATTTGCACTGCTTACACTTGTGTTATTTCAATGATAGGAAAGGGGGCAAATCCGTCGTTACCAGTTACACCCTTGTACATTTTTTTGACATTAATAACATAGACCATACTTGTGTTTTCCCATAGATGTAGTTTCCCGTATGTTTCGCCCCTGATAGCCTAAGTGAACCCGTTCGCCCCTTAAAAGGTAAAATGGTCCCGTTCGCCCGTCCTGTAATCTGCGTCAGTTTTGATTTTACACAATTTTGGAAAAGCTGTCAACTCAAAATAAATTGTAGTTACAGTGGAATAAAATTCAGCTTACAATATACATTTATTTTGAAAAATAATGTTTTAATTGAACAAAGGGCGAACGGGTACTTCACAAATATTAAAAATAAGTTCGCTCCGTGCTGCGGGGCGTACGAGTAACCTAAAAAGGGGCGAAAGACGCTTTTAAATTACAAGGGGCGAAAACAGGGTGCGAACGGGTGCGAGACCTTGTGGAGCCTGCCCACTTTACGTTGTCCGGTACGTGGTTGCCACTCGAAAACTTTTCTGCCACAAAGACTATCTTTTCTTGTTTTTATAACAATAGACTCTCCTGTGTCGTGGGTGTCTCTACAAATATGAAATTCATATGCAAAAATACTCAGACCGAAGATTTGTATCTTCGTGTGACCCACAAATGTTTCGGTTCACTGAATCTAACCCGCGACTACTCGGTCCAGTGAGCGGAGCAGCCTACGCCCTTAGCTACTGGACCTAGCTGTATTCAAGTTCAACAAGCTGTGTCCCAGCCATTTTAGTTTTTCATTGTGAGGCCTTTGTGTTGCAGTGGTGGAGGTTAGGCAGCCGAGAGTAGTACATGAGGCATCTGCATACCTCGTATCGTTTCATAAATCTGACAAAAAATATGACGTAGTATAACCGCCAGAGGTTCTGTTATGAAACGAGTATAACTTCTTTGTTTATGAACCCATTCTGATTATGATATTTTTTTTTTTTTTTTTTTTTTGAGCCTGAAATAAAGATGATTTGATTTGATTTGATTTGGTATAGCTACAAGGTGGTACCTGGCTGGAGGTACCTTACCATAGAACTAAACAGAATAACATAATTGTTTGAAGAAGGTACCAAGACCGCGCCAACGGATTGGCACTGATTTCAAACATTTATTTTAGCTTTCTAGTTAACTTAGGTATGTTACTTTAGCATTTTTAAGACGATTTCATTTTTTTAAGTTATAACTGTTTGTAAATCAATTTAAATGTATCTTGATGGCAGATACCTACTCACGGCTATAAGGCTGTATTTTGTGTATTTACCTTTTGTGTATGTGGGCGTGTGTGGTTAAATAAATGTATTTTCTTTCTCTCTTTCTTTTTTTCAAATTAACGAATATAATTCAACCATTGACTTACAAATCAGCCTATACTGTTCCACTGATGGTCTTCATCTTCTTTCATGAATAGACATCACAAGATCACAAAAAAAATACAGACTAAAAACACCCTCATTTGGATATACTTCCGCATCCATACCTACTCATAGCTTGCAACTGTATCTTCATCATCATCATCTTAGCCTATACTTGTTCACTGCTAAACATAGGTCTTCCCAACCGCTCTCCAGCGCATCGAGCTCCATGCCACCTGCATCCAACGACTTCCTGCGATCTTCACAAGATCGTCGGTCCATCTGGTAGGCAGCACTCCCACGCTGTGCTTGCCAATACGTCGTCTACACTCTAGATTCTTTCTGCCCCAACGCCCGTCCGGTCTTTGCGCTATGTGGCCCGCCCATTTCCACTTCAGCTTACTAATGCAACTGAATAAATTAGTTTTAAATTATAAGTGACCTTCGATCTTTTTAAGGTGGTATTTTTAGTAAACTTTAGCGTAACTTTAGGAGGCGGAGGCTATCTGCTGTTGGAACTTATCAAGTTGCCAATAAGGCTTCAGACTCTGCTTAACGCTTACTACATTAAGTAACAGTGCCTTTTAAAGCACGGGGACGCTCGAAAATGGAGTGGCCTCAAACGGTCAAAGGAGCCAAACTTTACGTTTCTTTACGTTATTGATCGAAATGAATAAGTTCTGATCGGCTACGTGCATACTTCTAAAAAACACACAACTTCACGCCTATGTTCCCCAAGCGGGGGTGGCAAAAGTGTAGGTACTGTGTGTAACAACTTTTCGCCGACGATTTTAGGTCCTAATGTAAAAGGAGGCGAGCCTATTGTCTTTGTATCGGCCACGCGACTTCGTCCGTTTTGACTTTAGACAGAAATTTAACATTTTTCCGGGATAAAAAGTATCTTATGTGTTAATCCAGGTAATAAACTATGAGCCAAATTTCATCTAAATCCGTTCATCCATTTTTGCGTGATTGTGTAACAAACATCCAGACATCCATAAATCTAAAACATAAAAACTTTCGCATTTATAATATTATTAGTAGGATAAACCCTGCGGGGTACTTGTTAAGCTACCTACAATTTGTCTTATTAAATGATTTTCATGAGATAACCCAGCGAAGAAACTCAGCGGGCTTGTCTTATTTAATTAATTCAGTTTTTTCGTTCAATCATATTGTGTGGGTACAATGTGTAGATTTCAATTGAGAAGTATACGATCTAGCTCCAGTGTGATGCCTAACGACCGAGATATGAAACTATTGATGTTATTTCTAAGAAGTAAGTGTCTAAAGGATTCCTGATGAACTAGTCCTCATCAGCAGCACCCGTTCACGAGTATGGCTACTGGAACAGCCATCACTCCCCTTGACCATATTGGAGGAAAAGAAGTTACCCGCGCCAGGCAACCACCGCGAGCAAAGACATTATAGTGAGCATGACTAGACCACAACACGCCACGCTTTAACATTGTTATAATTCCAAGATAAAACTAAAATACCATTACCACTATTAAAAAACATAACACTTCAATCCCACGCGGTCTTATCTTCGACGTAATCCGAGATTTTGTAATAGGCTTTCTTATTTCGTCGAGGAGTTCCTATGGCTACATTCTGGTTTCATAATCAGATCAGCTCCATAGCTTCATATTATTCGATGGTCACCAAACAATTTAATACAATACAAAAACTCTCTACGGAATATTTTGTCTTTATCTTAAGGTACGGCCCAACCAACGCTTTCAGCCGCGGCCGCGGTGGCGTCCCCGGCGGCGATCACGGTGGCGATCGGTATGCATATACCCTATGATTGCGCGTGCACACGCCGCGCAGATGGCGCGTGCAGGACGCAGGACGCCTTGGTGTGAACATAAAAATATTACTGCAAGAGCTGGTCGCCGTTTAGTACGAAATGTTATAATTCTCGTTCATTATTAATTTAATTGTCACCGTTCCTATGTTTACAGGCTCTCACACTTTTGCTCACATTTTTATCTTTATTTGTATTTAATTCATCATTTCATTAATTATAATTAAGTTTGTTTAGTTACATTATTATAGCGTGCATATAAGCAGTGATAGCTTAGTGGTTATAGCGTTGGACTGCAAAGTCAGAGGGTTTGGGTTCAAACCCAGGCGCGCATCTCTGTCTTTTCGAAGGCATGGGCTTATTAAAAATAACTATCACTTGCTTTAACGGTCAAGGAAAACATCGTGAGGAAACCTTCATGCCTAAGAGTTTCTCGAAGGTGTGTGAAGTTCGCCAACCCGCACTGGACCAGCGTGGTGGACTAAGGCCTAAACCCTCTCAGTTGGAGAGGAGGCCCGTGCCCAACGGTGGGACAGGCCTGGGTTCTTAACAGAGCTAATAAATATAACGTGCATGCTGAGATCTCTTATAATTGAGGGAGTGAGTACACAGGCTATTGACATGAATAATGCACAAATTGTGTATATCTCTTGTTGGATATCCTTAATAAATAAATAAACACATATTAACATAGGTATGATATTGGAACAATTTTATTTACATATAACTATTCAATTCAATGTATAGATAAAACTTGTTCCTACTCTAACAAGTAGTTAGATCAATCTAGAATGTAATTAAGTTCTTTACAACGACTCGTTGAATTAATTCCCCGGTTAATTACGAGAAAAGATTACTTAGGTGGCTAGCAAACGTGTTTTAATGCCCTAGCATCGGGGCCTTGGCTAGCTTGTCACTAAATATCTTTGACTTAAATGAGAAACTAGTTATTATTAAAACAAAAGCTTTAAAGAAAGACATTTTCAAAACAGAAGCGCATAAAACTGAAGCAACCAAAACTCTACTCTACTACTACTCCTAAAAAGAGTAAAAAACTACCAATCTCTGCACTTGTCAATTTAATTTAAATTATGTCGTCTCGTGTCGTTCCCACCTGTAAAAATGCTGTAATTGAGATGGGATTACAATCCACACCTATCTTGCTCCTTCAGGTGCCGTATTATGAAAATATTCAATTAATCCTTAAAAAATCGAATTAGAAAAAAATGTACAGTCAGCAAGAAATCGGCAATCTACACAAACTATTTTTGATGCCAATCGATCCCTTTGTTATAAGGATCAAAAATCTTTATCGGACCTATTGAGGTTGGAGTACTAGAAAGTAAGAAATCACAAAAAAACATACATTTTGTAATAAATAATGTAAGTACTAAATGAACAAAAAAATAACAACACTGCGCTACACAAAATAGATCAGTGAACATAAATAAAATAATTATATAAATTTATAATTATATAAAAATTATATATTTATTGAATAGTTTTAAATGTTCTATTTTCAGTTACAAAATAATATTTTACATAGTTGGGCTTTTAAATCGATTTTAGGGTTTCGTACAATCGGTAAAAACGGAACCCCGTATATGACCACTTTGTTGAACATCCATATCTCCGACAGCTAAAACCCTTTTTCTCAGAAATGGGTAGAAGTAGCTTATTGAAATGTATGTTAAATACAAAGTCTACGGTCCCTAGTAGGGGTTAAAATTGAGCTTTTAATCCATGCAAAAAAAATAAACGGTCATTTAAACTCGCTCATCAAAACCTGATAGATCCCTGATAGATAGGTATTACCTAAAATTGAGAAAAAAAATTGTGATTTTGTAATTATATCACATAAAAAAATATTTTTTATGTAATCGATAAAAAAATAGCGCAATATTGCATTCCTTAAACGAACCCTCATAGCGCTAGTCCTACTTGCACTTGTCCGATTAATAACAATTTGTTGTGAAATAAAACTACTTTACGAATTTTATCGCGGTTTATTTTTGATTTTTAGTTCCCGACGTTTCGAGTGCTTTGCAGCACCCATGGTCACGGGAGGGACTGAGGTGTTAGACGTCCAAAAGGCATAGTTGTTCGGGGTACAACTCGGGGTACCGCGATAAAATATTTTTTTTATGGTAACCTATTGACTTGAGAGCAGAATAACACAAGTATGAAATGACCATTGACCATGAATTGAAGAATAAACAAGTAAATCTAACAACATTAAAATATTTACACCATAATCAAAAGAAAACACTCAGACTGATAATATTAATTTCTTAGGAATACGGATAGACTCCTTGCTGAATTGGAAACCGGTGCTAGAAATACTAGTTCAGCTTGCTATGCCTTACGAAGTTTAAGGGAGGAGCTAACAACTACTCAATTAAAAATGTTTACTTTGCATTGATTGAATCAAAACTTAGATATAGTTTCATGCTTTAGGGAAATAGCATTGATTTAGCTCTTGCGATGCAGAAAAGAGCACTCAGAACTATGCTAAGACTGAAACAAGCCTATTCGTGCAGGAATTACTTCACTGAGTTAAAAATTTGACAGTCTCTATATCCTGGTCCTTCTGACAAATCTAATTAAAAATTTAGATAAGTTTGAGACAAAGCTTTACAGGGAAACCCGAAATAAAAGTCGTAGAAAAGATCTGACGAGTAAACCTACCCTAAGCTAAATATTGTGCAACACTATTCGAAGTACATATTCATAACAAACTCACTATTGAACTTAAGGGCATTTAGTGTTAACATTTATAAAAATAAATTGAAAACGCTCTTATCGAGGAAAAGCTATTATAGTGTAGAGAAGTTTGTAAACGACATGATATGTGTAAGTGCTTACTTAAACTTTTATTTTAATATTTTTGATTATTTTATACAATGTATATTTTTATACATTTAATATTATTTTAGTCTTATCTGAAGGACAAGTCAAGAGTCTTCGTAACCGGCGAGCGTGTATGAACGAAATATGAGAGTGGAGGAAGCCAGAGAGGTATGTAAGGAAAGAACCTATTGAAACTCTGTACTCTCTGCCTAACCCGCAAGGGATCTGGCGTGATGATATAGATAGATAGATTATTTTGCTATTATTTAACATTATTATTGATATTAGCTTACCCCGAAAGGGATTTGGCGTGATGATATAGATAGATAGATATTTTAAGTTTGTTTTGTATTTAAATTTCAACACACAAATGTATTTTGTAAAAATGACATAAAATGTTACTTATAAGTTATCAAAAGAAAAAAGTTTTATAATACTTATACGTTTGTAAAAAATTGTTAAAAAATATATTTTGTGAAAATAAAATATCGAAAGACAAAAAAGTCATTGTTAACTTTTGAATTATGATACAGAATACTATAATAGTCATTATAAATTCATTTGAAATATCGCATCTATTTTATATATTTTTAGAAAAACGTACCCCACGCTAGTATTCCTGTGCCGTGGGTGCGATTACAGACATAAAATTTACATACAGAAACATGCACACCGAATCAAAAATTTGTGGGTCACATAAACACGATCCAGTGAGCGGGGAACGATTGTGTTCTAACCACTGACCTGCCGAAGCACCACACAGTACCTCATCAGGTTTAACGATGTGATATTAAAGAAAAATTCACCGCTTCGCTACCTGCATGAAGCTACCGAAGCTTAATGGTTATCTGTATCGTGACTCAATGGGCATCTTGAGGACTGTAGCAGACATATTCTCATCCCAACTTTGGAGTACCCTTGGCAAATTGCCTGACTCGTTCATTCTTCGTAAAACTTCTTTATTATCTTGACCGGTAACGTGTATCTATGCGTGTAAAGCAATCTTTCAACGTAATTTTCACCAACTTAAGGTGTCGGATTCATTTGAAAGTCGGTACACGTATGAAGGTCCGATGACAATATAATGATTTTATTACTTTGGTCTAATATCCTGACCAGGATCACCAAGGTAACAAAATATTAATTTTACAGGTTATGTATATATAATCTATGTTGCTTACTAAATACGAATATACAAGGTGTAACATAATAAATGCAAGACCTCAGACACCCTAATTAGAGAATTGCTTCATAAATTCAAAACGAAAACCAAATTTTCAAATTTAAAGGTTTTTCCCCCCTTTTTTAAGTACTTTTATACCCCAATTAACGATAAAACTTGTACGTGTATGTGCGCGTTTTGAGAAATACGGGTTAGGAACGCATTTGTAATCTCCTTATTGCTATGAATCAAGAATAAATTTAGTTTTTTATAGCGCACTGAAGGAGTAAAAGCAGTTTTTGCAAATAAAAAAAAAATATAAGATACATTAAATATAGTTGGAATCAGTTCAGTTATCGATTTAGAATAAACTACTTTCAGGTCTTGCGTTTATTATGTTACAGCTTGTATAATAAAATTTCGAAAACCGTAAAGAAACACGCTTTAATAGTAAACCGAACGAAAAGGAAGAAAAGAGGAAATTATAACGTAATTATAATTTTTTTGTGTAAAAAAAATACCCCACGCGTTTTTTGTATAGGTATATTCATAATAACTTTATTTTTATAAATAGCTACCAATGAATTATTTATAACAATTGATGTCAACAACCCACGTTTTTTCACAATAAAATTAATTAGGTATGTCGTTATTATTTTCTCCTTTTCAGTTCGGCTTAATATTGAGGCGTGTTTTTTAAGTTTTTTGAACCATCATTTATTCCATTACTTTCCGGGATTTTCCTCAGTTTACTGTTGAGAAGTTGTTCCTTCTATTTTTAATGCGAATACCAGTTATTAAAGTTACAATTTCATGACACTCTTATTATATGATTGGAATTGTGATTGTAAACGATATGGCCCAAGATCTCAGGCCGGACAGACGAACATACGTGATTTTGTGAAAGCTAAAATTTTGTATATTAAAATTCTATTATGTAGTTACGAACGTATGTACACTGGTTTCTGATACCTTTCAAGCGGCCCCGCTTTCAAAACATATTATTAGAATATTCATTCTTAAAAGCATGTGGAGCGGGTCACTTTCTTACATCCGATATGATCGAGAAGAGTGATATCTAGTGTTGTAAAAATGAGCGCCGAGCGCCGAGCGTTCAGCGCTGAGTCGACGCTTACGAGCGTTCAAGACTCGAGCGTTGAAGGCTCGAACCTTTAAGGCTCTCGGAGCGTTGAAGGCTCGCGCTATAACGCTTGAGTTGCGAGCTCAAGCGTTATAGCGTTATAATTTCTTTTGCTTTGATCGTCTAAAATCGAAATTAATTTAGACTTCCGAAACAACTGTGTAACAGAGGCGTATCCAACACCAGATTTTAACTAAGACTTAACTAAGATAAAATTACCAATCAATCAAAGCGATAAACGAAAGTAGGCTGTAATTAAAATAAACACGAAAATGCATGCTGCACTCTGAAACTCCAACACGAAGCACGTATTTGTAAGAATTTATTTAGATTTATTTAGGGCAGCTCTTCAGCGCAGGCGCAAGTACAAGTGCAGTAATATGCCAATTAGTAACAGATTCAGTATCAGAGTTGGTCAGTAACAGAGTGTGTTTAAATTACACCTAAATATAAAAATTTATTCAAGTTGGTACTTATGCATGTTGTAGTTATTTGTCTGTGTACACCCGCCAAAGGCGCCGCGGGGCAGTGCGGTTGCGGGAGGGGCGTTCTGCCGTGCCGAAAGAGTAGAGAGATATAAAGAGTAGCCGAATATGAAATTATTAAATAAAATAGGTAAAACATATTCTTTGAAAGGGCCGACTATGTGTATGGGGTGCGTGCACACTGTACTCGCTGTATCGTATCATAGGTATTTAATTATTTGATCGTATTTCATATATGTATTTGGAACTGTAACATATGGAATTTGTTTGGGGAAGCCTAATACCAATAGAAAACGTATTTTCGGTTATGGATGACAAAAAAATACAATTTTTGTAGACTCAAGGTTTGGGTATGTCCGATACCTACTACAAAAACAAACGATTTAATATATTATTTAATTTAATAATTACTTACCTTCACATCTGTATCCTTAGGGGGTTAAGGGAATATAGTATACTGTATACTATACACCTACTATTTGAAATCGCTTACATCGAAATTGTTATTACATACAAACATTCTTTAATATTATTACGGAAACGTTAGTGTAAACGAATCCTTAATTTTGCGGCACAAACATCAAACGCGCCGACAAAGGACTTGTCGGATTGGACGATGTCTTGAGATTCGAGGTGTGCTTGCTATTACAGTTATAGTTATGAAATAAACATAAATTGAGGCATATTGTACCTTACTCAACTCACTTAAAGTTGTATTTGCAAAGTAATGGGCAAAAAGCAATAAATTTACGACCGAAGCTGAACACAAAATGAGTTGAATCATTACACAACATTAGTATAATACACACACACCGCCACGCCTATATTCCCCAAGCGGGGGTGGCAGAGGTGTACTAAGTAAACCCACGTTCCGCCGACGATGTTAAGCCCCATGTAATAGGGGGTGAGCCTATTGCCATATACCGGGCACAATTCCAGACTCCGGACTCGTACTGGGAAGTTTTCGCTAGAAAATCTACACTTGTCCGACCTAGGATTTGAACCCAGGACCTCGTGATCACAAAGCGATGCGCTTTGCCACTAGACCAACGAGGCAATATTTTTTAGTATAATTTATTACTATAATATATTTTTATTTGTACAATTTTTGTAACTATGTAAAATGTGTTGTAGACCCAATATAGGTACTTTTATGGTATTGTAATTCTTTTTTTTATTAAAGAATCGTAGCCCCACACTAGGATTTATTCCTGTGTCGTAGATGCCTTAACAAATATGAAAATTTACATACACAAATACCCAGACTGAAACAAAAAAAAGTGTAGAATTGTCCCGTGCGGGAATCGTTCCCGCGACTATTAGACAGTGGGCGGAGGGGTTTAAGCGCTAAATTGTACGTCGAATATAAATCTAAATAGGATTTATATTTGGTATTGAAACTAGTACTGGTATAATATATTTTATTTATTGGCCATTAGGCACAACAGGCATTTTCATATTTGAGCGTCTCCATACTACGGAAGACACGTTAAGCCGTTGGTCCCGGTTACCATTATCAAACCAGGTACTATATTATTGCATTGTCACAGAACTTATATACGTATGCCAAATTTAAAGAACCGTAAGTTTTTGAAAAGTAGAACACAAACTACCTTTGAACTAATAATAACTTTGACCCGAAAAGACAGAGAGACATACGAACAGAGCAAGTTAATTCAAAATTAATAGGTACTCCACGCAGTTAATATTAATGTATGAACATGACTTAAAGTCATCCATAAAACTGGAGCATTGAGCTCGACGCTCGAGCGCGAGTCGAGCGCTGAGCGCGACGCTCCAGTGAGCGTTTTAACTAAAACGCTCGAGCCCGCGCTCGAGCGCTCTGAAACCGACTCGACTCGAGACTCCAGCGCTTAGCAACATTTTGAGCGTCGACTCAAGCGTTTCAGCGCCGACTCGAGCGTTTTTACAACACTAGTGATATCTGCTTCTCAAGTCATACTCGTGAACAAGTGCTGCTGATGGGGACTAGTTCGTCCATTATCCTTGTATTCTGCCTCGTTCGGCATCACACTGCATCAAAAGTTTTAGTTGTTTTTTATTTTATCTTATTATTATTACAATTAAAATTACTTTTTACTATGTACCTTTACCAAGTCCCAACTTTGTGAATAAGGGAGCTATGTAGACACGCTATTGATACCATTGTATGTAATTGCATTTACGTTTAATAAATACTTAAGCCTATCTAGTGTTACAACCACAAGGACAACGGGGACGGAATGCGTAATAACTTTTAATTATTCTCATTTTGATTACATTCATTGATTTAATTTGCAGCATAATTATTATTCGATTATGTAATATTACGATTTTAGTTTATGTTTAATTTATAATATAAATGTTGGAAACACTGATTTTAAAATTGCATAAATTACGAGTAATGGATATATTGAGCCCTTCTTGGCTGGAACAGCGAATAAAGAACATCTGGAATCAGCGTGTCTTCTTATTCCATCACTGCGCCCAACGCTCCGCAGCTGCTCAACTAAAACCACGAAGAAATAACCCCATCACGCATAATCTTCGTAATACTAGCTCATTTGGCATTGTTCTCTCATACCCCATGAACGCAATGTACACAAAGAGAACTGTAAAACTCATTTTTAATAAAATACCGAAGAGTTTCTTGCTCTTCTTCTCCACAGGAATGACATTCTGAACGGGTGGTAGAGTTTTATGTAATCACTCGCATTCTTTCTTGATTATTCATAAGTACTTTTGGTCTATATGAACAAAAAATGTTTGATTTTAAAGATTCTAGGTTTCATATCAAAATCAGGTATGTCTGGGCGCCTGAGATCAAACTCGAATAATAATGTTGTGTACTAAAAATAATGTAATGTACCTAATAATTTTGAAGTTCGCCAGTTGTACATATTTTGGATTACACAAATAAATGTTTTCATTTGTAACTCTGAAATAATAACGTTCAATAAAACTATTTTTTGGATTTTATCGCGGTTTATTATTTATTTTTAAGTTCCCAATGTTTCATTGTTTTTGTAAATGATGTTACGTCGTAACAAAGTTTCAAAAATATAAAATAAAAAAAAAATCTTTACACACAAACAAAATAACTAGTTGTTACATCGAATGGAAACCGCGCGCCTTAACTAGTGATAGCATCATAATGACCATATAAGGTATTCGCTGGTACCGGTAATCAAATTCTTTCTAGAACATCTAATAAGAAACGCCACCAACATAGAAAGATCTAGAAATAATACAATAGCGAACAACGGAACAATGATCCTATCTCGCTCGGTTCGATTATTGTTATCTTAGTCCCACAAGAAATTTATAATAAACAGACAATAGTTTAGGGCGTGCCTTGCTTCGGTTGAGCCGTTCTTTCCATATCTCTGACCTCGTCTCAGACGAAGGATCTAGAGATCTGGGGAGTGCACACTGTTGCCTCAGGCAGGAAGTTGCCTCAGCGAATTCGCGCAGGAACAAAGCCTTTTTCGACGCCAGAGTTCGCACGACAACTATTCCTAATTAATAGTGATAGTACCAGTGCTTTATTAAAATAAAAAAATAAATAGTTTTAGATTAGCAACATTTTTCAACCCCCTTGGTAAGTTTAATTTAATTAATTCCAATAGTTCTGGTTGCTGTTAACTAATTTTTCGTGTCTGGATTAATTCGATTACTATTCAACAAGTGATTTCTTTTACCTTCTAATAGTATAGAACATTTCTATGGCTATATATATATTTCTTAATAGTGGGTTAACAACGTAACAAAATGTGACAGCGAGTATCTTAAAATTTGTAAAATATAACCTTATCTATTTAATCATTCCGATAAGTTTTGAATATGTTTCACCGCGGTATTTTTCTTCATTTCTATTATCATATTAATTTCGTCCAAATCGGTCCAGCCTCCACAAGAAACCAGGAGAGATATGGCCGCGATAATTAATTTCCACTGTGTATTCCACGCGTGTGTTATTTAACATCGGTGGCTTGTGAGTATCTATTATTCAAAAATATTTATGTTGTTAAAATTCTGTAAATATACATACATAAAAATAATGAGCTTTTGGTTTTTGTTAATCTATTAAAAATTGTCACCGAAAAATTGTATAATGTAACACAAATTTATTTGCTAGATTAGGTGATGTCACGATAAGAGGGTTTTCTCGATATACCCGACGAAGTAAATATTAATGGTCATTGTTTCGCTCGATGTTTTTATAGAACTACCGTATTGTGTAAAAATTAAAATCTTTTGTACCTCATAGCGTAGTGGAGTGGATCGTCCAAAATATAAACAGTTGGGGTTTGATTCTGGGTTGGGTAATAATGTTTTATTTAAATATTTGTTTTTTCTTTGTATTATATTTCAACCGGACATAAATATCACTCCATTTCGTTTAATTGCTTCGCGAAAGATGCCGACGCCCACTCCTGGTCTCACCTAGTGCCTGGGGGTCGGATCTTTCGCGCTACAAGGTCGTTTCGACGCGTTCCAGGAAACAGGGGGTCCACCGTACGGTTTGGGACAGCAGGCCACACTTCTGCCGTCGACTCCAGCTGACTTCGGCGGCTGAGGGCCTTTCATAGGGCACCTCCAAGTTCCCCACCTAGCCGGTGGAAGCTTATCACCGAAGACCCCAACGCGTTACGGGATCGAACAGCCGAAGTTAAGTCCCCAGCGCACATAGTTTTCTTTTTGACCAGAAGGCTTCCCTGTGCCGCGACTTCACACCCCGGGTGTACTAAAATTATTTTATTGTAATTTAATTCTTTTCCCTTTTTTTGTGATTTTTATTTTTTTTATTTATTTAATTTTTTTTTATTTAAATAAACAATTGTATTTTCATAATTGTGTTTTTATTTGTACGCACCGTCAGGCGGTCGTAACAATGACAAACAAAAACCAGTAAATCCTGCAAAAAAATACTGAATGTGAGGTGTGCGGTAAAGACAAATTAAAAACATAAATAAAAAATAAAGTAAAGATAAATATTTGTGTCATTTTATTTGAAGCCTTACAAATTAAGGGCAAATTCAATATTCGTTTTTGATCGTAACTAAAATGATTCATCACCTAATTTATAACCTGATTAAATACAAAAGTCAAACGATTAAACTAATTTATACATACAATTGTAATGTGTTTTGTTCAATTGTTGTGTGTTGTACAATTGTAATGTGTTGTGTATTTGTTAATTTCATGATTAAAATGTCTCAAAGTCATCCTTAAGTCTAGCGAACTTAATTCATTGAGATTAAGGTAAAATTGGCACTGGTCTATTATTGCGCCCTTGAGTTGCCCCCGTGCCCTTCTGGTTGGAGTGTAGTTGTTGTACGCTCGGCCTCTTACCTGGTGAAGTCATTAAAGACCCTCAACCAACAGCGTAGATCAGCGTTTCCCATATGGTGGGCTGCGACCCGGTACCGGGCCACGGAAATAAAACTCATTGTTTACAACCAATCATACTGGTTCATGATCAAGAGACGTGTCGCTTTTGTAACTACGCGAACGCTCGCTCCGCTGTTGCACTGGGGAGTGAGTGGTGGTGGTGGTCGTCACGCTTCCTGCGTAGCTTTCTTTTATTGGATTATTTTGTTGGATCATATTTTATTGGATCCGCAGAGCATTATTATATTGGATCCGCAGAGCATTGAGTGCCCCCTTTGTATAGTTGACCCACAGGCTGCACGTATAGAAGATTTGACAATAGGCTTTAAATAATGATAATTTTACTTCTTTAGTGCAGCGTGCAAACCTGCGGGCCAACATATTACATCTGACTGTCAACGCTCTGCGTTCTCTCTCCAAATCTTCATCGTCAAGCAAAGACTCCGTGACCCAGTGCCCCAAGTACTTAAATCGCGGAACTCTTGCTAGAGGAGTGCCGTTTAAAAGAACTGGTGGCAGATTGACATAAGTCTTATTGCGTGACTTAAAAACCAGCAACTCACTCTTCGATTCGTTGTACTTGAGACCATGGGCCCCGGCGTACCGCTTACATATGGCAACTAATTTACGCAAGCCACTAATCGATGGACTCAGCAACACGAGTGTCAATAATTAAAACATTAAAAAATAACCGGTAAACACAAGTTGTACTTGTACCAAATTAATTTAGGTAATATCAAGATTTGTTAACTGTTCGGTAGCGCCAGTGTCAAAGTACCGAGTCCAAGGCTGCGGTTTCGATTTGCATGCAAGCCATTCGGCAAGATATATATAATACCGTTTATAATGAATCCTCTTAAGCAAGTATACTGAAGGTAAATTTGTTGCGAAGTAACTATACTGTGGGTTACTGTATTAATTATATATACATTTTTTCAAACCTTTTTCAATGCAAAATTTAGAGCTTCCAAAGCCTGATATCGTACCCGGTATAATGACAATAGGTTCCCTATTACCACCCGCCGCTTGCGAAATGTAGGCAGGACGGCTATTAGTACTAATTTGTCAAGATTTTTTTTGAGAACTAGTGAGCAAATTACCCTCTCTCATCTGATGAAATGTGACGATGGTGGCTGAAGATGTGCCTCACTGACTCAGTAGTAGCCTATTCACTCTAAATAGGCTAAGGGGTGATAGCGTAGTGGTTAGACCGTTAGACTGCAAAGTCAAAGGTCTCGGATTCAAACCCAGGCACGCACCACTGACTTTTCCAAAGCATGTGCGTATTGAAAATTAATTATCACTTGCTTTAACGGTGAAGGAAAACATCGTGAGGAAACCTGCGTGCCTAAGAGTTTCTCAAAGGTGTTTGAAGTTCGCCAACCCGCACTGGGCCAGCGTGGTGGACTATGGCCTATAAACCCTCTCAGTTTGACAGGAGGCCCGTGCCCAACAGTGGGACAGTTTCTTAACGGGGCTAATATTATATTATAGGCTGAGGGGACCGAAGTTAGACCGAGTTCCAAATCGGTATTATCGGGCTATACCTGTCTCCTCGAGAGGCAACTCCGCGCAACATACCGGGACACGACTGGGTCGGTTGGCGACGTGAATTTACTGGGAGGGTGGTGACCAGCCACGGCCGTGGCCTACCTCCGGTGTAGGTGCTGCTCGTTTAGCACTGCCCAGGGTCTCGCACCCGTTCACCCCGTATGTTTCACCCCTAATAGCCTAAATGAACCCGTTGGCCCCTTGAAGGTTTAAATGGACCCGTTTGCCCATCCTTTAGTCTATGTCAAATGCTAGTTTTGGAAAGTCTTTATAAGCAATCAACTCAAAATAAATTGTTGTCACAGTGAAATTATATTCAGATTGCTTTATGAAATTATTTTGTAAAATAATGCTTTTATTGAAGGAGGGGCGGAACGGGTACCTTAAAAAAGGGCAAAAGACGCTTTTAAATAACTAAGGGCGAAAACATGGGGCGAACGGGTTCGAGACCGACCACGTGCCCCTACACGTGGATATACCTCATCGAGAGTATTTGCTTCGGTCATTAAGAGTAAGTGATATAACGAATGAGGAATAAAAAATTTAGGATTAATGACTATTAACGTTGGACTATTAGTATGGATACGCTCCCGGGATTGTTTTGGATTAATTTTCTCTTTCACTAAACCGTTTTTATCTCGCGCGCCTTTGTTATGTCAAATCAATGCATTTATTAACATTTTTGACTATATTAGCTTCAACTCACATTCGTTCAGCTTTATACATTTTTTTTTCACATAAATAAACACCATTATGCCTATATTCCCCAAGCGGGTGTGACAGAGGTGTATGTACTAAGTACACCCATTTTTCGACAACGACCCGACGACGAATTAAAATGAAGAAAATAAAAGTAGGTTACTATAAAAAAGTATGTTTCTGGTCAAATGTCATATGCTAGAGCAAGCACTGAGCCATTCTGCTGACACATCACTTTTTAGGGTCTCTAGGTGAATGACCTCGTTAAACAGTTTTTGGATTTTATTACGGTTTATTTTTGATTTTTAAGTTCCCGACGTTAGATGTCCAAAAGGCACAGTTCAGAACTCAAACTTCCTAATAAATTATTTTAATTCGAAACTGGAACAACTATGCCTTTCGGACGTTAAACACCTCAGTCCTCCCCGTGACTAAGGGTGCCGCAAAGCACTCGAAACGTTGGGAACTTGAAACTCAAAATTAAAGCGCTAATAAATCTGAAAATCAATTTTTCAACATTGTTCTGCTCCCATACATGATTTGCCCCACAAACAACAGCAATGAAAAAATACTTGTATGAATTCCAATCACCCAAAAATTCTCTTAAGGCATTTATTGTTAAACAAACAAGCGGGGGAATCGCAATATTGCACAAAAAGTTTTTGAGGTTATAATTCAGTTGCCATTAATACGTATGAGGTTATATTGTGGGCTTTGACATTTAGTAAAGATGTCGGCGACTTCGATATACGTACTTACAATACTTTCAAATATTCGTTTTAGATTGCAAAATGTTTGTTAGATGCGGATATTTGCCATTATTTTAATAAAATAGATAAATAATGATTGCCCGAGAACCGACAAACATTTGACCCATGCCGGTCAAATGTTTGTCGGTTCTTGGGCAATTTTCGACAATGTCCTTTAATCTATCTATGTAAATCATCATGCGAGCTCCCTCGCGGGGTAGGCAGAGAGTACAGAGTTCCAACAGGTTCTTTTCTTACAGACCTCTCTGGCTTCCTCCACTCTTATAGTTCATCTCATATACACTCGCCGGTTGCGGAGACTCTTGACTTGCCCTTCAGATAAGACACGGTCTATTTGGTCATAGTAAGATAGTCTAGGTCTTCCCCGGTGGACCAGGATTCCGCCATGCACACGCTCGAAGAGTGCCCAGCGTGGGCCTCCGAGCGGCGGATCCTGGTCGACCGGATCGGACCGGACCTCTCCTTGCCGGCAATAGGCTACTATTGCCTGGCTATGCTGGCAGGGGAATCGGCGTGGGGGCCGTATCCTCCTTCTGCGAGACTGTGATGTCCCAGAAGGAGGAGGCCGAGCGGGATCGGGAGAGGGCCGATCCTGCTCGACGAAGGCGACGGCGCCGGGGCGGAGGCACAGCCCGCCCAGGCCCCCCAGCCCAATAGCCCGGGGCTTAAGAATACGGGCTAACTCGCGTCCCCCGCCGTAATATCTGGCGGGGGACCCCCCCTGCAACCACATCAGCAGGGGGGCCTTCGGGGTCGCGGACGCAAGGGGCGGGGGCCTCGAGCGTTCTTCACGAGCGACCCCGAGGAGGACGGCGGCGTGGTGTGGCCCATGTCGCCGTGAGCACCGCGATGGTGCGGGGGGGAGCGTATCGTTAAGTCTCCCCTCGAAGGCGGGCTCTTCAGAGCGTGGCACAAGAGGGGCACCGGTGCGTTCCATGCGGAGATCCCGGAGCCCCTCCAAAGTGCTGATGTCGGCCACCCTGGGGTTTTTAGTCGGTAGGAATCCGACACGCCCCGCGAGCGTCTCCCGAGGCTCGCGGAAGTCCTATGCAGGATTTTCCCCAGGTAAAAAAAAAAAAGGTCTTCCCCGGTACCTACATCCTTCCACTTTATAACTTTTACTTTCCTTTCGTTAATAACTCAATACAATTCTCTTCTTTAGCTGGAAGAGCCCATTGCAGGAAAAGGTCACTCCCGAAGATCGCCACGACGACCGGCTTCGTGCACCACTCATCTAGCTTTTACCCGTCACCTTCGCACCTTCGCCAGGTTATCGGTCCATCTTCAATGATAAAAAGTAACAAATCACGTTTATCGACAGGGGACAGCCAGGCATCGAACCTTGGACGTTTTCTCTTAGCAACTGTTCCGTTAACAACAGCATTATCACTGACAAAATAATTTTGAGGATATTTATAAAATATATTTTTTTTTTTATAAAATACTGATTTAACGTCGGTCACTCAGTTTCCATATATGTATTTAAAAAATGCCATATATAAGTTACTCGGATATGCAAATATTGCAATCGATTTTTCATTACTTTTTTATAAATAATGATGATCTTAAAAGATTTACCAGAGAAAATGCTAATCCTCTATTTATTATGACCGGCGGCTTGGACTAGTGGTCAAGAGCTTAAGCCGCTCCACCCACTGAATCGAGTGGCCGATACAGCTTGACGAAGGCGACGGCGCCGGGGCGGTGGCACAGCCCGCCCAGGCCCCCCCACCTTGGCGTAAGAATACGGGCTAACTCGCGTCCCCCGCCGTAATATCTGGCGGCCTACTAAGGTCTCCTCCTTCAACACGGCATGGTGTCTCTAGAAGCCACAAAAACCTAGAAATAAGCCTTAAGTAAAGTTGTAAAGTTCACTGCAATGTTACAAATAAATAATAAAACCCTCAAGTTAGAATTATACATTCGCGGAACCAAAAGCTAAATGTTCACTACTAACTAAGGTTCCCAAGCTTGTCTTGTTACACGTTTCACTCAGATTTACTACGAAAACAGCAATAACCACAAATATCACTAAGAAAAAACATATCATAACAATTAATTGAACGGTAAGAGACAAACAATAAAAAAGCAAAGAAAAACTTAGCATTCCTAAATATATTCTGCGGAATTTTTAAATGTGTCATTAACACTAGCAAGACTGGAAAAACAGCTAACCAACAAAGGTCATATATTTACATAATTAAATACTAGGTCATTTGACCTAGTATTTAATTATGTAAATATATGCATAATGTACTTTTATTGGTGTGTGCAAATATATGCAATACTAGCAGTTACCCGCTATTTCGTAACCGGTGGACAACAGCGCCACCTATCGGGTCTATGTCATATAGCCTATGTTATTTCTGGATAAAAAGCTATCCAATGGTAAAAGAATCATAAAAATCGGATCAGTAGTACCGGAGATTACACCGAACATTCCACACCGAACGAAAACAGAATAAAGGAAATTTAAATATTTTAGATTCTTAGTTAATATCATACTTCAATGAAAAAAGAATCTGTTTACATATACCACATACAAACATTTGTGATTGGTTACAACTTTCACATGAAGTGTTTTTTGCACGAGTAACACTTCATTATTTTATTTTTACAAGTGGTTTCATAACAATTACGCCTCTTACTCGATTTACTGATATATTACTGGCAACAAAACAACTTATAAAATATAGAATGGAAATAAAGGACATTCACAAAAATTGCCCCAGAACCAACAAACATTTGACCCATATCATCATTATTTATCTATTTTATTAAAATATTAGGTAATATCCGTATCTAATGGACAATTTGCTATCGAAAACGAATATTTCAAAGCATTGTAAGTACTTATACAAGCTGTAACATAATAAACGCAGGACCTGAAACTAGTTTGTTCTAAATCGTTAACTGAATTGATTCCAACAATTTTTAATGTATTTTACATTTTTTTTTAATTTGCAACAAATGTTTTTACTCCTTCAGTGCGCCATAAAAAACTAAATTGATTCTTTATTCATAGCAATAAGGAGATTTCAAATGTATTCCTAAAACGTATTTCTCAAAACGCACACATACACGTACAAGTTTCATTGTTAATTTGGGTATAAAAGTACTTAAAAAAGGGGTAAAAACTAAATTTAATATTTGGAAATTTGTTTTTCGTTTTGAATTTATGACGCAATTATCTAACCGGGGTGTCTGAGGTCTTGCGTTTATTATGTTACACCTTGTATAGAAATGACACTGTAAAATGTAGTAGGCGTACCTATTAGCTATCTAGATTGCTTGTCTTGTTAGACTAAATACTTATATAGATAGTTTCTAAGTGTGTCGATAGGTATCTATAAAAATATAATTAATCTTTAAATCCACACAATATATATTTGACTAACCAATATAACCCCATATGCATTAATGGCTACGAAATTATAACCTCAAAACCTACTTCTTTTTGTAAAACATTGCGATTCCTCCGTTTGTCCGTTTAATAATATATACCTTAAGAGAATTTATGGGTGATTTGAAATTATACAAGTACAATCATTACTAGAACTAGGCTCTGAAGCAGGAATATATGTCTTCAGCTTGGCTTGACAATGGTACACTTTCATTTTTACTCTGTGTGTGTGTGTGTGCGTGTTTGCGTGTGTGCGCATGGCCGCGTGTGATTGCGTGCGTGCGTGCGTGTGTCTGTGTGTGTCTGTGTGTGTGAGTGTGAGTGTGTGTGTGTGCGCGTGCGCGCTTGCGCGCGTGCGTGTGTGTGTGCGTGTGTGTGTGAATGATCTACGCTGTTGGCCGCGGGGCCTTTACAGCTTCACCGGACAAGAGGGCGAGCGTGCAACCACTACGCTCGAGCGAGAAGTGCAAGGGGGCAACTAGCTCAAGGGCGCCTCAAGGAGGAACGGCGTCGGCTTGGGCAGTCGCTATGGGGGAGGGCGTATACTAGGTGTCTCGCCGTGGTGCTCTGCACCGGCCGGCGGGCAAGTGATTCTTCGATCTCGCCGGCGAGGT
Source organism: Phalera bucephala (assembly GCA_905147815.2). Classification (NCBI taxonomy): domain Eukaryota; kingdom Metazoa; phylum Arthropoda; class Insecta; order Lepidoptera; family Notodontidae; genus Phalera; species Phalera bucephala. Next base: position 38,074,642 of record LR990614.1, on the reverse strand, counting down.
CGGTGTCTGATCCTGTGTGCGGTATCTGTATCCGAAAGGTAGCGGACGGCGGTAGCAATTGATAGGAGGGATTCATTTTCACTATCCGACTGATTTTCCAGGAAAGATTGCAATAATGACAATATTTGTGTATCACGGACCCGCCGAGACATTTTCTACGGAATAGACCAAAAAACTTAAATTGCCTCAAGAACTTCGCTTAGAGTAATTAAAGTAAATGTTATGGACCTTCCTACAATAATAAGTCTTTCGTTTTTTGAATAGGTCAAATAACTCTAGCCGATAATAAGCAATCAAAGATTTACTTGTTAACTTTTTTTTTTTTTTTATAAAACGTGGGTTACGTTCACACTAGGATTTATTCCTGTGTCGTGGGTGCGTTTACAAACATGAAAATTCACAAACACAAATACCCAGACTGGAACAAATAATTGTAGATCACACAAAGATTTGTCCCGTGCGGGACTCGAACCCGCGACTATTAGACGCTGTGGGCAGAGCGGCTTAAGCCCTTAACCACTGCGCTAAATGGTCCTTCAAGTTTGTTGTTAACCAGTTTGTTGTTAACTGTTATGACATAAAAAGGAAATGTAAAAATAATTTTCTGCGGCTTTGCACGCATCCATTTTATTCTACTAATACATCGATCAAATATAGGATAGGATATTATTATATATCGATGTACTAATACTATAAATGTGAAAATTCGTATGTTTGGATGTTTGTAACTCAATCACGCAAAAACGGCTGAACATATTTGGATGAAATTTGGCACACAGATAGTTTATTACCTAGATAAACACAGATATACCGGAAAAATGATAGGTTCATGTCTAAAGTCAACTAGTGCGAAGTCGCGGGCAGAAACTAGTCCTAATACAAAGGTAATGTAGTATATGAGTATATTTGTAGGAGGTCTTACAAATATGCAGTGATAAAAGCAGTGATAGCCTAGTGGTTACATCGTTGGACTGCAAAGGCAGAGGTCTCGGGTTCAAACCCAGGCACGCACCTCTGTATTTTCGAAAACAGGTGCGTATTAAAAAAAATAACTATCAATTGCTTTAACGGTGAAGGAAAACATCGTGAAGAAACCTGCATGCCTAAGAGTTTTCGAAGGTGTATGAAGTTCGCCAACCCGCGCTGGGCCAGCGTGGTGGACTATAGCCTAAAACTCTCTCAGTTTAAGAGGAGGCCTGTGCCCAACGGTGGTACAGTTTCTTAACAGGGCTAATATTATATAATCCCTATAACTACTGAAAATTCTGTCAGGATGCTACATTATTCCAGAGTCCTATTTTATATTGCCAAATTAAAAAAAATAACTGTGTGCAATGTCGCGGGCAACAGCTAGAAATACATATATCTCATTTCACTCGTAAATACAAAATGTTTGTAAAAAATGGTAGGTTAGGTAATCCGGAGTCTGGGATGATGGCAATAGGCTCACCCCCTTTTATAATGAGACCTTACATCTTTGGCGATATATGATTGTAAAGAACATCTCTGCCACCCCCGGTTGAGGATATAGGCGTGGTGGTAGTGTGTTTTCATTTTTTTATATATACAAGTATATGTATCGGTAATAACGCAAGACCTCAGACACCCCAATGGCTTGACTTTAAAGTTTTTAACCCTTTTTTAAGTACTTTTATATCCCAACTATCAATGAAACTTGTGTGTATTGATATAAATACGTTTTAGAAATTCATTTAAAATCTCCGTACGGTTCCGAATCAAAAATAAATTAAGTTTGATATAGCGCACTGAAGGAGTAACAGCATATTTTGCAAATTAAAAAAGAAATGTAAGATGTGTGTGTGTGTGTGTGAATGATGTACGCTGTTGGCCGCGAGGCCTTTACAGCTTCACCGGACTAAAAGGCGAGCGTGCAACCACTACGCTCTAGCCAGCCAGAAGGGCAAGAGGCGACATACTCGAGGCGCCCTCGGTTGGGACAGTCGCTGTAGGGGGACGGGTGCACTACTAAGTGCACCGGTCAACCGCCGGTTATGGGAGGGGATTTACTACTACGTCGTCGTCGTCGCCCGTATTCTGAGCGGAAAGAAGGGATGACAAAGCATCGGGGGGGTCGGTGAGAACATGTCGCGGCCGGCGGTGGCGGCAGGGGTCGGGGGGGAGATCGTAGTCGGCGGTGGCTACGATTAACGGATTAGAAGATAAATGTAAGATGCATTAAATATAGTTGGAATCAATTCCGTTATCTATTTAGAACAAACTACAGATCTTGTGTTATTTATTTTACAACTTGTACAAGTTTCTTTTCCCAGAATCGGGCTGGAATTCGTTCATACACTTCGATTTTCGGTCTAAATCATTTTCCTTAATACATAGTATTAAAATATATATAAAAAGTATAACTTACCTATAAAATGTCATCACGCCACCCCACATTAGCACAAACATTTATTTACACCACATTTGAATTATTTTAGTATTGTTTCTTATATACTTACTAAATAGATACAATAAAAATAAACACTTCTGTTTTTAAAACATTAAGTTGTATTTTTAATTTTTTGAGCTTTTTTTTTACTAATAAATATTTTTTAAGTAAATGGAACAACCACGCCAACGTCGACTGATTGCATACTGCGTCACGCGTTGTACCTTGAAGTATAGGCAGAGATTGTAGTATTACTGTCCTCGCTTCTTGTAAGCTAGCATGGCGTATAACATTGCTTATACCTACCTACCTATATCAATACACCAGATTAGTGTTGAAAATTCGGGAAGGAACCAATTGTTTATTTCGCGAAAAACGGAAAATTAGTTTATTTCAGTTTTTTCGAATGAACACTTTAAACCACGTTAATTGTTGTATAAAACAAGATTGTTATAAAAAGAACGGCTTTAATTGAATAAAACGGTTCAAAACGATGTTTAAAACATTTAATATGTAGTTTGTCGTCGATGAAATGGAGGTGTACAAAGGACAGCTCTGCAATTGCCGCTTGGGGAAACATATTTTAGGACCTTATGTCATCGGCGAAATGTAAGCGTCCAAAGTACACCTAGCGTGGATGAAATCGCCACCTCCGCGCGAGGAAATATTTTTATAGGCTGAACAAATATCGTCGGTGAAATGTGGACGTGCAAAGAACACCTATCTTTGGAGAAATATAAGTACAAAGTACTGTACTTCTACAATTCTCAACACCTCGCGTCGGTCCCACTGTGCCAAATTTAACTACTCATGCTCACGGCTCTCTATGAAATTGAAAGAAGAAATCGGTTTTTTCTAAAACTTGTTTTTTTCAGTTTTATTAGGAAAAAACATGTTTAATTTTGCATCAGCTGTCATTTGTTTTTTGCGAATCACACATGAAAAAATGGATGGATATTGAAAGAAATGGGAAGGTTTCAAGTTCTTTTCAACGCTACACCAGATCCCTTGCGGGGTAGGCAGAGAGTACAGAGTGCTTATAACATTCTGTTAAAAGGCTATGACTAAGTTAAATATGAAAAAATACTATTAAATAAAAAACAAGTTTATTAAACTTGTTGTTTCTTTTAAATCCTACATTAGGAATTTATTCTTGTTTTGTTGGTGCGTCTGCGTTCAGAAACATAATATTTACATACACAAACATCTCCACAAAAACAAACATTTGTAGGTCACTTAAATTAGACCCGTGCAGGGATCGCAAGAATAAAGAAATATAAAAAAACATTAAAAGTGTGACGATGGTATAAAAAATACCTTGGGGATATTTCTATGAAACCACCCCGCGCCCCTCCCTGCGTCACCCCAGAAATAATCTCGGTCAAGTGACCATCTTCGACCGACATTCCCCGGGTCAAACAGTTGCGTCGACCGGTCAGCTTCACTCCGGACATCTTCCGCAAAGCTCGCATTTCCGCCGCATTTATCCTACTTTCATTCTTCTTCTTACATACCCAGCTCTCGCTGCCATACAACAACGTTGTGGCAAGAACTCAGTTCTGCATTGCCAGCCGGTGGTAGCTGACTACCTTGACGATCGGTGTCAATGTGTTAAAAAAGATAACGTTTCAAGTGATTATCAAAGAAACACAAGGTAAAGGTTTCCTTAAGGTAGTTTGCACAACTATTACTAATCTACATTAATTCTAGCAAAATAATAATAGCAAAATAATTGCCTACGCAATTAACTCAATGAATATGCTCAACTTGGCTTTAACCTGGTAAATAATTGGCTTAATAACAACTTACTAACATTAAATTTAAAAATAGTATAAGTCACTCGCTTATAATCCTGACTTTACTAACAAGAGCCGGAAAGATATAGTCTGCATTTCGAATTCTACTTCTAAACACTTATATACAAATATTTTTTTTACTTTCCCAGTCCCTCTCCACCTCTTCCTCTCTTTTCCCTTACTCCTTCTGCATGATCCCAACCATGTCTGTACAATAAATTAAATAGATCATTAAGTAATTACAAATCAAATTATTTTAGGTGTAAACAACCTTTACCGAAATACTTACCTAATATGTCCTACGATCAGACGGAGCAACTACTCACAGGTTGTAAATAGCCTTGGTATATGTACGTTGTTTTAGCAAAAGAATTATAAAAGTAGAACAAAACATAAGTTAATAAAATCGCCTGCTCAAGCGTATAAGTTACTTTATTGTTATTGATTTTATTACATTTGTAAAGGCGCTCGTAGCGCTGTGCGACCGCGGTGTTCAGTTTGTGGCAATTTCATATTCAAGCATCTCCGTGCTTCGGAAGGCTTCCCCCGTGCCTTTCCCCCCAAACTATTCAACCATCCCACAAAAATTCATGTAAATCCATGAAACAGGTTTTGAAGAAAGCGAATGTATAAAACTTAAATTTTTCGCTTAAGTTTGTCTTCCTTGGGGAAATCTATTGATTTTCCGAGATAAACATTAGTATATACAAAATGTTAGCCAACCATATACGGTATCCTCATGCGAAGTTTTATCAAAATCCGCTTGGTAGTTTTTTCGTGATGCGCATTCATACATCCTGAAGCCTCCTAAGCCACGTCCTAAGGTCCTGTACAGGCGTTGTTTTGCTCGCATGGATATCGAAAAATTAACTGAAGATGCATCTAAACTTGATTGGAATCTCCTCATGGGAGCCAACACCATCGACGAGAAAATTTGCATTTTCAACAGAACCGTAATCCAGCTTTATGATATCCATGCCCCTGTGAAAAAGGTGCGGTTCAAGAGACCACCAGCTCTGTGGATGACAAGGGGGATTCGAATGGCCATGAGGCGCAGAAATCGTGCGTTCCGAAAGTTTAAACATGACCGCACGGTAGACAGCTGGACCTATTTCAAAATTGCTAGGAACCGGTGTAATAAGATGATACGTGACGCTAAACGCCGCCATATTCTAAATAATATAACATCTTCTACGCCTGCCGATATTTGGAAATTCCTTAGTACTCTAGGTGTTGGCAAGGCTCGACGTCATGACCTACCAAATACAATAAGTTTAGACGATCTTAATAACCATTTCTCCACTGTTCCTCCCATTGATCGTCTAACTATACATCAAACCCTTTCTTTCTTGGGTGGTCTTAGACGTCCAAACATCAATCCTTTCTATTTTTCTCCAGTCGACATATGTGAGGTTAAAAAGATTATTATGTCTATCAAATCCAAGGCTGTGGGTTGTGATAAAATTTGCAGATTCATGATCATATCAGTACTTGACTATCTCCTTCCGGCGATTACTCACCTTGTCAATTTCTCTTTAGAGTCCGGTGTATTCCCATCTCTCTGGCGGAAAGCTTTTGTCCGCCCCCTGCCAAAGATCCCCAATCCCACCCTTCCTAGCCACTACCGTCCAATATCCATTCTCCCTTTTCTTTCAAAAGTGCTCGAGGCCTGCGTTCACAAGCAATTTTCCCATTTTATATATATCAACAATTTAATTAACCCTCTTCAATCTGGATTCAGGCCCGGCCATAGTACCGTTTCTGCCCTTCTTAAAGTGACTGGTGATATCCGATCAGGCATGGAAGATACCAAAGTTACCGTCCTCGTGTTAGTTGATTTCTCGAATGCCTTCAATACCGTTAGTCACGACATCCTTCTGTCCATTCTCTCCTTCCGTTTGTGCTCACAAAAGTCGCTGGATTGGTTTTCCTCTTATCTTCGAGAACGTCAGCAGTCCGTTTTGAGTGATGACGCATCGTCAGCTTGGTGCTGCCTCGACACTGGCGTTCCCCAAGGCGGTATACTTTCTCCTCTTCTATTTTCCATTTTCATTGATTTGATAACTCAAGAACTTCAGTGCACGTATCATCTATATGCTGACGACTTGCAATTATATTCGCAAAATACGGTTGATAAAATTCCAGACATTATCATCAAACTAAATCAGGATTTAGAGGCTATAAAATACTGGTCCGACAGGTTTGGTGTTACGGTGAATCCCACAAAGTGCCAGGCGATTCTTGTGGGAAGTTCTAGACTTTTGAGCAGAGTGGATACTGATTTATTGCCTACACTTAAATTCAACAGCACAGTTATCCCCCTAAGCTCTAGCGTTAAGGATCTCGGTTTGCACCTTGACACTTCGTTCAGCTGGCAAACACAAGTTATGGCCGTCGGTCAAAAGGTTACTGGTACGTTACGATACTTGTATCGGTTGAAAAACTTGCTTCCTACCAACACAAAAGCAATGCTTGTGCAATCCCTGATCTTTCCTATTTTCGACTATGGTGATGTGTGCTATTTCGACCTGAATGCAGATCAACTCAACAAACTGGACCGCCTTCTCAATAACTGCATTCGATTCGTCTTCAACTTGCGTAAATACGACCACGTGTCGGAGCAGCGATCACTATTAAAGTGGTTGCCCATTCGGCAGCGTAGAACTCTGAGGGCAATGACTACGCTATTTTCCATCCTTCATTCTCCAGTCTCGCCCGCTTATCTTACTTCCCAATTTCAATATTTATGTTCTAACCACGATAAACATCTTCGTTCTGTAAATAACCGTCTTCTTCAGTGCCCCCCTCATAGTACTGATTTCATTCATTCTTCCTTCTTTGTGCAGTCTATCCTTCTTTGGAATGCTCTGCCTCTGGAACTCAGGATGGCCACTAATCGTTCCTCTTTTAAAAAAAGTCTACAAGACCATCTACACAAAAGGTTGAACCCCTCTCAATGTTAGTCGCTTCACGTTGTTATGTCGCACAGTTTTAGTTTATGTATACATTTTATAATTATTTATATATGTATATATTTGTGGTATATATAAATATGTATATTATCGTTATATATAATTTGTATATATTAAGTATTATGTATAGTTAATTAGTTGTTATTTACATATTTTTTGTTTTTTTTTCTTTACCCTCTCCAATTCGTGTAATTTCGCACCTGCCACACTTGTCTCTACACCACCCCAAGGTAGACTGGCAGAAAATGCCTCAGGCATTAAGTCCGCCTATGTACTTAAAAGTGCATAAAGAATAAATAAATAAATAAATAAATTCATACCCTTTGACAAACAGACAGATAAAAACCTATAATGCCCTTAGATTATTATTACCTAAAATATTCCATATATAGACTCGGCCTTGTTACGCCGTCACGTCTGTATTCCCCAAGCGGGGGAGGCAGGGGTGTACTGTGTACGTACACTATCGTCCGATGGTCGATTTTCGGCCGAAGCCAAAGCTGATTAATAGGCCATCGGTAAAACCTTCGGCCGTTGCCGAAGGTTTAATAACCCTAAGAAATTTAGTTTATGATTGGCTAAATTCTTTAACGAACTTGTTTTGTTTTGATTGGTTATTTACTGGCAGTGGCGGCCGGCCTGCGAAACGCAATGTGACTCCTGCCTCCTGCACGTCGCCTCTACTGATGCCCTCTTGCACATTCGTAAATCGTAATAGATCGTTCAATTTCGGTGTTTGCTAGAAACCTTCCGAAGTTTTTTCCGAAGGTGGTATTTTGGGTCGAAGGTGTTATTTTGGGCCGATGCCGAAGGTTCGGTCGTACACTAACGTGCACCCACTTTTTCCTGTCCTAAGCGAGCGAGCGAACCTTGTTACAGGTTTACCTCCAAACTGACCATACAAAGTACATATTAATGATGGCTTGGCTTGGCTGGCTTCTGGTTAAGAGTAAACGAAATCATTATTATAATTAAAATGACAGACGACGTATTCCAGTGGTTAAGAGCTTAAGCCCCTCCGCCCACTGGATTGAGTAGTCGCGAGTTCAATTCCCGCACGGGACAAATCTTTGTGTGAACCACAAATATTTGTTTCGGCCTGGGTGTTTGTGTCTGCGAATTCCATGATTGTAAATCCATCCACGATACAGGAATAATACCTAGTGGAGGCTACGTTAAAAAAAAACAACATTGTTTTGCTAACCGAACCTTTTAATCATTAGCAATTGATATAATCTGACAAGGATCTTTTGGCCAGCGGCCTAAATCGGAACTAACGCTGTTTTCCAGTGAAATGCCACTTCATAAAAGCCGCAGAGTTGCCGTTTGCTATGTTATTTACGCAAGTTCTTTTTATAATCAGTAACCGGGTGAAAATCTGTTGAAATATCTCCTTAGAAGTAAGAAAATTTGACTAAATGTTAACCCTAATTACACGCCAGCGCCCTTCTGTCAAAGTCATCCAGTATATGACTGCGTTAATAATGCTGCTATAAAGTGTTTACTGCGATCGCAAAAGGTAACGCACTATGAAAGCGATTGTTATAACGCATCTTTGGGAGGCAACAATCAATCACTTACACCAGTCGCTACCTTCACCCATAACCTGCGCATACACTAGCTCTTCGCAGTATTTAATATAAGTTTCCCAATGAACCAGCATTCGCCGGACCAACTTTTAAGTATTCAAATTATATTAATTGAGCTAGTCTTTTTTTTGAGGATCCAATAGATATATAAATCTATTTCGCTAACTACAAGGTGTAACATTCTTAACGCAAGACCTGAAAGAGTCCAACTTTTTTTAATGTATCTTATTTTTTTTATTTGCAAAAAATGTTACTCCTTCAGTGCGCTGTAACAAACTAAATTCATTTCTGATTCAGAGCCATACGGAGATTTCAAATGCATATCTAAAACGTATTTCTCAATACGCACATATACATATACAAATTTCATATATGATTGGGGTATAAAAGTACTTGAAAATAAAGTATTTAATTTTGGAAATTTGGTTATTCCATTAAATTTGTGAAGCAATCATCTAATTGGGGTGTCTGAGGTCTTGCGTTATTTGCGATACATCTTGTGTATATCTCTATCCCTGCTCTAGATCCCTGATCCGGGGTAGGCAGCGAGGTCAGTAAGTTGTTGGAACACTTGTTGGAACTCTGTACTTCAGAATCAGAATCAGAATATTTTTTATTCATGTAAACCATTACAGTATTTATGAATCGTCAGAAAAGTAACAAACATTCTACCGCCATTTCGGAATGTCATTCCTGTGGAGAAGAATGGCAAGAAACTCCACGGTACTCTTTTAAAATAAAAAAATTCAAACTATTTCATCTACATTCTGTTGTGGGGTATGGGAGAACAATGTAGGTTGGTCATCAGGTGAGTCTAAGTTAAAAGAGCGAATAATACTATTTATGAGAATGGTTACATGGTTCCCTCATTTACAAAAAAAGTACACATTGTGTTAAATTAATAGAAGGAAGAGAGGGAATGTTAACTAACAACAGTTGAATAGGTTGTCATGACTCAAGTGGAGCTGGAATAGCCTCTATCCAAGCATTTTTATTTTTTAAATAATCTTCTGTTGAATGATAAGCTTGGTTACAAAGTGTTCTTTTTACACAAGCTTTGAACTTATTTTCACTAAGTTTAGTGACGTCAATTGGAATTTTGTTATAAAATCTTACACATACATGTAAAAGACTATCACATAATAGTAAAGAAACTGTGTTTATATAATAAATATTTAAAAAAAATTAAATCCAAGTTATATCTCTATCCATTGATGTAATTAGATAGATGGGTCTATCACTGTAATTCTTGATTAAACAACATTTTTATGGCAGCCGTTCAGAAACCCCGTCAAGAACTAAGTTGTTTATGTTATTTTTTCAACTGTAAACGTGATTTAATATATAGATTTATTATATTAGAGTATTTTTGTCACGCCAAAAAGTGCAGCCCTCTTTTATTCAACTCTCTCTCTCTCTCTCTTTGATTTGCATATTTTATTTTATATCATTTTTTCAAAGCAAAAATATGAAGTAAGGATTTAAATCAATAAATTTCATTTAATATTTTATAAAATGTCATTTATTAAAAATTAAACATAAAAAAGTGAATTATAAAGTATATGTTAAAATTCTAAATAAGAAATTATATGATTTATTAACTTACTTTTGTTAGTTTGCATAATTTACACTTCCTGCAGTTTCTGTTTCTCGACTTTCCATTACAAAATTGCAATAATGACACAATATAAATCCCGTATAAATTAAAACAATAACGAAAAATAAGTTAAAATAATATTTACACGTGTTCTAAATTGAGGTTATACAGCTGACCGCGTACAATGCTTGCTGCTCGAATCTCGATACTCGCACGCACACACACATTCAACCGTATATAATAGAAAGAGACAGAGAGAAAGAGCGGGAAGGTCGCCTGGAGGGGGCATAACGCTTTTTCCTTACGTGACGCTTTCTGCCATCCGTTTTCACTCTACCGTAAGTCGCGTAAATTAACTTTGTTCCAGAAATAAACTCAAATTGAGAATTGTCTTTTATGATATCGCTTATAAATATCTTTCTTTGTGTGTAAGTGTCTATGCTGTTGGCCGCAGGGCCTTTACAGCTTCAACAAAAAAGAGGGCGAGTGTGGAACTACTAAGCTCGAGCCAGAAGGGCAAGGGGGCAACCAGCTTGAAGTATATTCAGCCGGAAAATAACTTAGACGCACGTTCACGTAAAGCATTTATTCACAGACAAAGGGAATACACGACAATTTACAACTACCTCCTGTTCAATTATTATTATTAGCATACCTTACACCTCTACCCTTAATATAACACCTTCTATAAACAATAATGACATAAGGAAAATATTAAAAAAAATGTGTAACATTCAATATAAATACCTACTAACTATATTTTGTTTTAAATTACATACAATTCCTATATGCGAAACCGGTCGACCGGCTGACGCATACGCTTGGGGTACTTTACCGACGGCAAGTCACAGCTGGGCGGCGTGGTCGCCGTGTGTGGTGGCGAGGACTGTGGAGGCATTCCAAAAACCTCAACAGGCTCATGCGCAACGTCGTGCTCACCGCTATCGCCTTCCTTCTCACTTTTACCCCGATCTACCGCAGATGGACTTATTCGGGTGCTGGATGCGTCAGGAAGTTGAGCTTCTTCTTGTTTATCTGTAGTTTCCACAGTTACACCGCAATCCCCTGGACAGGGAACATCAGACATGCGTGATCTTTTTCGTATTTTGTCTATGTGTTTAGTGTGCTGTCGACCGTTACCTTCCCTAACACAGAACCGACGTGATCCATCCTTATGTACTACGGAACCTTCTTCCCATTTCTGTTGACCTCTATATTGTCTGAACTATATAGGGTCCCCCGGTTCGAGTTCGCGTAAGTTGCCCCGCGCGTATCTGAACTGTCACCGTTGCGCATCGCTCACGCGGTCCGCGACTGCACGCTCGCCTCGCAACAAATCTAACCGCGAACGTAATGAACGTTTCTGCAATATATTTGCAGGAGTTTCCCCCGTCGTCGCGTGTATTGTGTTTCTATAAGCCAGTAAAAATGTTTGAAGAGCTGTATCGATATCAACTCCATCTGTGAGAGCTTTCTTGATCGCATTTTTACACAATTTAACCGCGTTAAAATTTGCTGCTCCGTTTGACGCCGGATGGTACGCGGGGGAAAAATATTGTCGGATTCCATTATTTTTAAGGAATAATTCAAACCCTGTGCTCGTAAACGGTGGGCCCTGATCTGTTACCAATTCTATTGGCATTCCGAACCTCGCAAATGTACTTCTCAATACTTTGATAACTGCCTCTGCCGTAGTGCGTGGCATTTCAAAGACTTCTAATCACTTCGATGTGGAATCAATAATGACGAGAAACGTCAAACCACGTAGTGGACCCAAAAAGTCGATATGTAGCCGCGACTACGGCTGCGCCGGGTAGGGCCAGGGTTGCGGGGGCACGGCGGGAATGACGACGCACTCTGGAGGAGTGGCGCGCGAGGCTCAGTCAAGAGCACATCGCGCGCAAGCGTGTCGTCCAAGCTATTCTGCCGTCCTTCGAAGCCTGGCACCAGCGGAGAAGAGGGCGAGTCACCTATAGACTTACTCAGATAATCACCGGTCACGGTTGCTTCGGTGATTATCTGAGGAAGATCGGACGCAAGGCGACGACGACCTGTCACCACTGCGGTGGGGACCAGGATTCCGCCCAGCACACGCTCGAAGAGTGCCCAGCGTGGGCCTCCGAGCGGCGGATCCTGGTCGACCGGATCGGACCGGACCTCTCCCTGCCGGCAATAGTAGCGGCTATGCTGGCAGGGGAATCGGCGTGGGGGGCCGTATCCTCCTTCTGCGAGACTGTAATGTCCCAGAAGGAGGAGGCTGAGCGGGATCGGGAGAGGGCCGATCGTGCTCGACGAAGGCGACGGCGCCGGGGCGGAGGCACAGCCCGCCCAGGCCCCCCAGCCCAATAGCCCGTGGCTTAAGAATACGGGGTAACTCGCGTCTCCCGCCGTAATATTTGGCGGTGGACCCCCCCTGCACCAACATCAGCAGGGGGGCCTTCGGGGTCGCGGACGCAAAGGGCGGGGGCCTTGAGCGTTCTTCACGAGCGACCTCGAGGAGGACGGCGGCGTGGTGTGGCCCACGTCGCCGTGAGTACCACGTTGTTGCGGGGGGGGAGCGTGTCATTAAGTCTCCCCCCGAAGGCGGGCTCTTCAGAGCGTGGCACAAGAGGGGCACCGGTGCGTTCAATACGGAGATCCCGGAGCCCCTCCAAAGTGCTGATGTCGGCCACCCTGGGGTTTTTAGTCGTTAGGAATCCGACACGCACCGCGAGCGTCCCCCGAGGCTCGCGGAAGTCCTATGCAAGATTTTCCCCAGGTAAAAAAAAAACGGTTGCGGGGGCGCGCGTGCCGGCGCCGGCAGTTCGGCCGCACAGGTGCTGCACTGGCGGCACAGCTCCTCTATGTCCCTATCGATATTCGGCCACCACACGTAACTACGAGCCCACGATTTGGTTTTTACAATTCCCATGTGGCTACTCGTACTATGTAGTTGTCGAAGGATTTGTGACCGTAACGTTAAGGGTACAATAATTCTGTAACCCCACATGAGACAATTTCCGTTACAATAAATTTCATTGCGTCGTATAAATTACGGTCTCAGACATTCCTCACTACACTGTGCCGGCCAGCCCGTCTGAGTGTAAATAAGTATTCTACTTAACAATGTATCCGCAGCCATCGACTTGCCAATATCATTGTGAGTGATCGGTAAAAAGTTCTCAACGAAGTTGAGATAAGTTATTTTATTTATTTATTTCCAAAACACTTATATCTATCGTTACAATGAATAAAATGCGGCACCACGTAAACCTCTGAGGGTTTATCTGGACGCCGGCGAGTCGCACACTTATATTTGATGACATATTTACATATTTTTTTTTACAAGCTTTGCTTCAATTAAATTTTAAATTGCTTATCGCATAGCTCACATTATGCATCTAAGTAGTATTGTTTCAATTTTCTTTTAAACGTTTTTGGACAACTTATAACTCTTTGTAATTCTTCCGGGAGGTCATTCAAAAGATTAGGAATCAGATATTTATCGACCCTCGTCCCATATAAGTTACATGTTTCAGGTAATAGATATTTATTTATGTAATTTATCTTTCTTAAATTAGTAGGTCTAGTTCGGTCTGATCAAAATTCAGGTTTGCTAAAATCCGTCATGGTGAGAAATTTTAGCTTATCAAAAACATTCATAACTTTGCAGTATTTAAAAACCTCCGTATCGTTATCTTTATGTTTCTTTTTTATATTTTTGGGTACTATAAGTTTAAGTAGTCTTAATTGTAATTTATATATGTCATCTACGTATGTCTTGTAGGTTCTTCCTTAGCTACTCAGGCCATATCCAACAACAGAATCTGCTAACGCCAAATATACCAATCTTAATACTTTAAAAGGTAGTTTATATTTCAGTACACTAAATTTTCCTATTATTGATCTTAACTTGTCACATATGTAGTCTATGTGTGGGCGCCAACAGAGACGGCTGTCAATTACAAGACCCAGATACACATGTTTATCTACCGTTTCTAAGCTCGGACATACGCAGTTACCACTGAGTGGCTTATGGAGACACATATGATCGTGTGATTTTATGATTGGGGAAACATTAATGCTGTTTTGACAAGAATGAATGTGAATTACTTTAGTTTTTTTGCGCTTTAATTACCAGAGATACATCATGTGCCCATTTACAAATTTGGTCGTAATTGTTCTGCAGCAACTTTTGGGCTTCGTGAATATTTTCATGCGCCACTAATAAACACGTATCATCAGCGAACTGCTATACATGGCCTGAACTAATGGTGTTACACATGTCAGTAACATAAAGCAAGTACTCAATTGGCCCGATGATTGAGCCTTGGGCCGTGCCTCTAGACGTCATTATTTTGTCACTTTGATGATTTTGTATTTTGACTGTTGTATATCGGTTCGTGTGATAGTTTTTTATGAGTTTTAGGACTGGCCCCTGTATACCATTACGCCACAGCTTATCGTATAATATATCATATTTTAACATATCAAATGCCTTACTGAAATCAATGAAGAGAGCTAAAACCTGCATTTTCTTATTTAGATAGTGATTAACATCGTTAGTAAAATTACGCAAAAGTTGAGAGGTACTCTTGTTTTTCTGGAAGCCGTATTGGTGTTGATTTATAATATTATTTGATTGTAGAAAGCTTTTTATTTCATTACATAAGTATCTTTCAATTATTTTATCAACACAAGACAATATGGTAATTGAGCGATAGTTATTATAATCGTCTTGTTTACCTTTTTTATATATCGGACGAATAACTCCTATTTTTAGAACGTCCGGATATATTGACGTATCTAAACAGCTATTAATGAGATGTGTAATGATAGGTAGAAGGTTTTTGCACCTTTTAATATCTATAGCTCTTATGCCATCGTAACCCGGGCTTTTATTTATATTTATTTGTTTAATGATGCCTTCTATCGCTTCTTTACTAGCTCGCCTAATTCTCATTGCTCTGTCAGCCGTTATCTCATACACGGAGGGGTCCAACATAGGTATACCACATGAATTGCAGATTTTTTTGATGTTACTATCAAATTCATTGCCGAAATTATTAGCTAGCATTAGTGGTTCTACTTTGAAGGCTTTCATTAAGAAGACCTCTAAACATTGCATAATTTTACCGGTTAGTTGATTTATTATATTCCACACTTTTTTATATTTTGAAAGTTTTTGGAAACCTGAACTATGATATATTTGTTTTTTTGATTTGGTGCATATTTATTGGTCTTATTCCTGTATTTGTTATATAATAGTCTTTTTGATGGGTTACTATTATCGTTCATCCACACAGAGAATAATTCATCACGTTTCTTGCACATTTTTTGTAGTCTTTTATTTGCCCATGAGCATAATTTCCGTTTAGAGTTATTGTACCTTGTAACCGTATATTTACATTTATTATATATATTTTTAAAATTGTCATAGATGGAATGCATTATTTCATTGGGATCATTATATTGCATAAGTATGGACCAATCAGTCTCGTTTACTGCATTTTTTACCTTTTGGCTATCTAGTGACGTTATTTGGTAATTGGGAGGGTATGTATTATCACATGTACGCAACAATCCTGTTACCGCGCAACCGGTTATGCAGTGATCAGCTGGTGTGCTGTAAACTACGGCGGTATTTATGCTGTGATTACCTGTACTGCGAATTAGAATGTGATCGATACATGATTTTGTTATTTTTGTGCCATGATTACGTGTATATGATTCGACACCCGGTATGATTCCCATAGTGCACAGTGATGCTAAATATATTTTCGAGGAAGGATTAATGTTTTTAATGTCTATATTGGTATCTCCTATAATAATGTAATTTTCCTTACGCGAATATTTCGCAACTAGTGAAGTTAGTTCTTTAATGAACCGTATTTTAGAGGTGTCAGGTGGCCTGTAAACACAACATAGTCCTATTTTATGGTTATTTACCGTAAATTCTCCGACTACACATTCAAACTCACGTGTGCAGTAATTTTGTGACCTATTAAAGGATACAGATTTATGCACATAAAGCATAACCCCGCCACCTTTTTTACTGCATCTAAGTTCTGAGTATATGTTATAATCTGGAAGCCCAAACATTTGTGCCATATCGTTTTTTTATGTTTACCTCTGTCATAATTAATACGTGTATAGTATATTTAGAGTTTGCTACAGTGTGTTCAATAGCAGCAAAATTTTTTTTTATTGACCGTATATTAACGTGAAAGAAGATTAAATTATTCTCTGAAGCAGATAGTTTATTAGTAAAATCGTCCCATGTTTGGCAGTTAGTTTCAACTATGTTATATCTAAAATCTGTGTCCATTGTTGTGTTTGAAATGCAGTGTAAACTTAATTATGTTCTTCAAGTTTTTTACATACTAGAAAGAAGGTTTACTCCCTGCCATTGAGCGACGATTTTACTTTTTCTATATCTTGTACTGATCGAATGCACATAATTTTTCCTTTTTCATTTTTGCGCACAAGTATGTTTCCGTGTTTGCACCAAATATATGCACACAATCCTTTTAGTTCTTCTTTAGTTTTCCATAGTAGGAAGTCGGTTGCTGGGCTTAAACACTCCCGTAAATATATTTTGCTGCCATCTTCTTTGCCCAGGTTCCTAGCAGATATAGTCATCGCTTTAGCTGCTTCCAGCCATTGGTCTCGTTTTCCTTCCCGCAGCACCACAGTTATAACGGATTGGTATTTCTTCCCTTGTGTGTTTGCAATATTTTTCTTCTTTCTGTATGCCTTTATGACATCTTCTGAGTTTTGGGATATGGTACAGGCGGTTTTCCTTGCGATTTCATCTGTGTTTTCATTTTCAGATTCCTTAATACCGCATATCTCGAGCTGGTTTGCCATCTGCAGTTGTTCCATCTGGTTGATTTTCTTTTCTAATACATCATGTTTTATGTTCATATTTTTTACACTATTTTGTAAGTCGGTACAACGGTTATTTACTTCTTTATTGTTTTTTTCGTAGGTTTTAATTTTGATCTCATATTCATCAATTTTATCGGAATAGTATTTTAACGGACGATTTAGCGCAGTGGTTAAGGGCTTAGCCCACTCCGCCCACTGTGTCTAATAGTCGCGGGTTCGATTCCCGCCCGGGACAAATCTTTGTGTGATCCACAATTATTTGTTCCGGTCTGGGTATTTGTGTATGTGAATTTTCATGTTTGTAAACGCACCCACGACACAGGAATTAATCCTAGTGTGGGGCAACGTTTTTGTAAAAAAGAAAAGAAAGAAAGAATGTTTGTTGTAATTCTTGTCTGACCATATCTTTTACTTCATTACGCAGGTCCCGCAGCATTTTTTGCATCATGCTATTCATTGGAGTGTTTGTGGTGTTAGTACACTCTGTATCGGTGTTTTCATCGACATCTGTATCAGGCATGATGCACGATACTCTTCTTGTTTTACTACCGCCAGCACACGTTTTGCATTTCCAATCGACGGAATCGGTGGAGAATATCGCCGCTAGTCGTTTAAGGGATATCATAGCACACGTCGCATGTAACCATTTTGAGCATTTGCTACACTGTAATCCTGGCGATCTTTTTGTTAATGACTTTGAACACTTCACACATTTTGCCATTATAGCGCGCCAAAAGTGGGTATATCGATTGTGTGCGATTGCAAGCGTAGGCGACTGCACGGGTTCGTTGACCGCGAACGACTTCCTACAAGTTAACTTCTTTACTACGTTCCGAGGGTAAACGCGATAGGGCATCTGCGCTGTTCTTAGCCGACGATATATACTGAATATCGTAGTCGTACCCCGATAACAATACTCCCCACCTTTGCATACGACTAGCTGCCATCACGGGAATGCCAGCTTTACTTCCAAATATTGATGTTAAAGGCTTGTGATCGGTTCTCAAAGTAAATTTCCGACCACATAGGTACTGATGAAATTTCCTTATTCCATAAACAATAGCCAAAGCCTCCCTTTCTATTTGTGAGTATTCCCGCTCGGCCCTAGTGAGCGACCGCAACGCGTAGGCCACGGGGCGCTCCCCGCGCGGTGTGTCATGCGATATCACCGCGCCCACCCCCACGCTGCTCGCGTCTGTCGTCACTATCAGCGGTAGGTCTGGCGAGTAGTGCGCAAGTACTTCGTTGGAAGCCAACAAATGCTTCACTTCCTTAAATGCCTTTTCGCACTCCTTACACCATGCGTACGTAACCCCTGATTGCAACAAATTATACAATGGAGCTAAAATAAAACTTATGTTTTTCACAAATTTGGCGTAATACATCATCATTCCTAAAAATGATCTCAACTCTGTCACATTTCTAGGTACAGGGGTGTCAGTTATAGTCTTAACCTTGTCCGGACAAGTATGTACTCCCTTGTTGGATATCATGTACCCTAAATATGTGATACGCTCTTGAAAGAAACTACATTTTTCCTTTTTTACCTTGAGACCGTTCGACTCCAATATTTTAAAAACCTTATCCAAATTATCCAAGTGGGAATCGGTATCTAATCCCGTAACAATAATATCATCTAAGAAAACTCCTACATAGGGCAAATGAGCAAACAGTTGGTCTAATTTCTTTTGAAAAATACCCGGACTGGAGTCCGTACATCGTACATCGGAACATACCCTTATGTGTGTTAATTACCGTATATTTGCTACTATCGTCGAGTTCGAACTGTGCGTATGCTTGTGAAAGATCAATTTTTGAGAAACGTTGCCCACCGTGTAGGTTCGCCAACAAGTCCTCAACCCTGGGCAGAGGGTAACGATCGACTTCCAGTACTTTGTTAAGCGTTAGTTTGTAATCAGCGCATATCCTAATGTTACCGTCCTTCTTGACGACTGGCACAATAGGCGTGGCCCAGTCGGAGCGGTCCACAGCCGTGAGCACGCCGTCGCGAACCAGCTGCTCGAGAGCGCGCTCCACAGGCTTGCGAAGCGCGTACGCGGGTGACGCGCGCGCATGAACACCGGCCTCGCCCCCTCGCGCAAATGTATGCTGACCTGGCCACCGGTGAAGCGCCCCAGCCCGTCCGAAAACACGTTACAATATCTGGAACTAAACGTTTCGAAGTTAAAATTCCCATAAGATACATGTTTTACATTTTGATCGTTCTTTACGCTAGGTATAGTTATGCCTAAGTCCGCTATCCACTGTCTGCCCAGTAATATAGTTTTGCCATTATTTATCACATACAAATCCAGGTACTTACACTTATCTTTATATTTTACTAACGGTTTAATTACACCCAAAGGTCGTATCGTTTCGCCTGTGTAGTACCTAAGTACTAAATTACATTTTTCTAACTTGATACCTTTAAAATGTTTGTTATAAAATGCGTGACTTATACACAACACTGCACTCCCTGTGTCACACTCTATTGCAATGTTTATATCATTAATATTAATATTTATAAAAATCGGTGGATAATTATCTAATGCTAATTGATTTATTGTCCCTACCTCGTCACTGCCGTTACTCTACTCAGCCGTGTCTTCAATATAGTTGTGTCCGGTATCCCTCAGCCTCGGGCACACTCGTCGTAGATGACCGGCCTTGTTGCACACGCGACACACGTAGCGCACAAACCTACACGACCGCGCGTCATGTTCTCCGCCGCACATCTGGCATCGCCAGCGCCCGCCTGCCTGGCTGCCGAGCTCGGTGGCACCAGCCGCAAATTCGGCCACTTTGTTACTTCGCGTAGCCATGTCACGTGTTCCGCTTGTTGATCTCGTAGTGTGCATAGTACTTCTCACCCTCGTACGTCCACCTTGTTGCCTTTTAATAGGTACACTTGCGATCGCCTGACATTCCAATGAAGCGGTCTTACGAGTATCTTCAACTTGCCTTTTCACCGCGGCCGCATCTTTCTCAGCTGCTTCCATATTTAGCTATACTCCAAACTATAGACTCTTTGGAAATCTAACTTCTCTTCCGCAAACAATCGTTGTCGAATGGTTTCGCTCATCAAACCACAAACTAACTGATCACGCAAGCTTTCGTTAAGCCACTGTCCAAATTCGCATGATCTCTACAAGTTTTTTAATTCCGCGATGTAATTACTTATTTTCTCGCCAGTATTTTGATTCCGATGATGAAATTTAAATCGTTCCGCTAAAATACTTGGGCGTGGCTGCAGGTGCTTTTCCATATATTTTATTTAATTATTTTTTTTTATTGTTTTCGAAAACTTACATCTAATACATGAAAAATATAAAAAACAGAATAGAGAAGAACTGAGA
Organism: Phalera bucephala; assembly: GCA_905147815.2. Taxonomy (NCBI): domain Eukaryota; kingdom Metazoa; phylum Arthropoda; class Insecta; order Lepidoptera; family Notodontidae; genus Phalera; species Phalera bucephala. The sequence goes on along the minus strand of LR990614.1, from coordinate 38,054,055 downwards.
CACACATATTAAATACGTTCTTTTTTTTTCTTTTAGACAGATGTAGATAGATAGCAGAGTTTATAAGGGTAATTATAGGAAAAATCGGTTACTCAGGTGTTTACTAATTTTTGACACTCTATTGTTGAACCGGTCTATGTCTGTTTCATGAGCTAATGCATTAAACGACCTGCTTGCTCTAATGAGAAATGAGTTTTGTCGATATAAGGAGTTCACTGAAGGGACGTGCAGTATGTCAGGTCTTCTCAGAAATGCAGAAGGTATACACAGTCCTATCTTGCTCAGTAACTCGGTACAGTCTACAACGCTATTTACAATGTTCGATAGGTATGTCAAATCAGCTATACGCCTACGCTCATATAAAGGAAGTAAATTAAATTTTTTACACCGGCTTATATAATTTGGTAGAAATGTCTTTGATCGGTATTGCAGGTACCTTACAAATTTCTTTTGGATATTCTCAAAACGGTCAATATATATTTTGTAATCAGGATTCCATATTTGTGAGCAATATTCAAGATGACTGCGGACAAAAGCACAGTAAAGAATTGTTATAGTTTATTAAAACTATAACAATTCTAATATTTATAAAATCGCTCGACAGTCTCATTACGATACCCAAACCTCTGGAAGCTTTCTTAACAATTTCATTAATATGGATATCATACCTAAGGAACGAATCAAATGTTAACCCCAAGTCTTTTATGAACGGTACTCGGGCTATGGGGTCGCCGATTAGTTTGTAATTGAATATTATGGGGTTTTGTTTACGGCTATAGGTGCACATGTAACACTTAGAGACATTCAGTTCCAGTTTGTTTGCGGTACAATATTCCTGAAATCTATTAAGATCCTCCTGCAGTCGAACAGCGTCATTACTGCTAGATATAGAACTATTAATTTTCATGTCATCTGCATATAATAGTATTTTTGAGTTAGTAAAACATAAGGAAACATCATTCATAAAAATAACAGTAAGGGGGGTAATAGAGATCCCTGTGGGACTCCGGAGGGCACGCACATGGCTCTGGAGGAGAAACCATTGAGTACTTAACTGTTTGATATCTGTTCTCAACAAAAGATGAGAACCATCTGTAAAGATTGCCTCTGATACCCATTAATAGTAATTTCTGTAAAAGTATAATGTGCTGAGTTCTTAGATTTTCGCGAATATTACACATGAAATAAAACTATTTTTTCGGATTTTATCGCGGTTTATTTTTTGTTTTTTAAGTTCCCGACGTTTCGAGTGCTTTGCAGCACCCATGGTCACGGGAAGGACTGAGATGGTAGACGTCCAAAAGGTATAGTTGTTCCGGGGTACCCTCAAACTTCTTAATTATTTTTGTTGGTCCGATCTACGCAGAATGAGCTCACGGTGTCTTGAGGTCTTGCAGTGTTATGCTTGGTTTTGGATTTGATTATATTAATTACTGGATCCCAAGTCGATGGAAGCACCCAGCCATCTTCTCTATTGAAATTAGGATGTTTTTTAATTTCAATAGCCTCGCGAACCATCCTTGGTAGGAATCGGTGTTCTTTCACGAGGATTTGTGGTCTATCAAATCTGATGTTATGGCGGGTGCGGTCAAGGACATGTTCACAGACTGCAGACTTCTTTGAGCGACGGTGTTTTAGGTCAGCTATGTGTTCTTTAACCCGAGTTTTTACTGGTCTTTTTGTTTGTCCTATGTAAGAGAGACCACATTCACAATCAAGCTTGTATACTCCTGCATCTTGTAGAGGGATGTGACACTTGACAGATGGTAAAAACTGACTGATCTTCTTCGGCGGCTTATAAAATGTTTTGATTGAAGCACGCTTCAAGATGTAGCCAATCTTGCCTGTGACTCCTCTTAAGTAACGCGCGTAGTCCTCCTTCGTTGTATGGGTAAAACCACCACAGTTGTATGGGCTTCCAAAAATACATAAACCGAATGCTCCCCTACGTCCAATTGTTAGCTAAATCGACACACCAACCTACAGATTGGCTCAGCACGTAGCGAAAGTGCTCTCGCCACTCAGAGGACACACAAGAGCACATATTAAGGATTCATACCATTTTGTTAGTGAGATCAAAAATCTACATCTTACTGACAATGAAACTATGGTCAGTTTCGATGTCCAGTCACTATTCACATGCTTACCTGTACAAGACTGTGTCGAAATTGTAGAAAGGAAACTAGCGGAGAACAACATGCCAGCGGAATACTCAGAACTATTGAGACACTGCCTTACATCTGGCTACTTACTGTGGAAGGAGGAGTTCTACAAGCAAGTAGATGGTGTGGCGATGGGCTCCCCTGTATCTCCCATTGTTGCCGATATATTCATGGAAGACTTTGAGGAGACAGCCCTTCGTACCTCACCTGTAAAGCCAAGTTTCTACAAGCGGTACGTAGATGATACTTTCACAATATTACCATCTGACAAAATTAACGTATTCCTTAATCATCTTAACTCCATTAACCCCAGGTCGCACTCGAGCCCCCCTCGTTGAATTTGGTGTCAAAACGTGCGTCTCTGCGTGTGCAACAGTGTGGTGCAGTGCGCGCTGGTGTACTGGATTTTTTCCGGCGATTTTCACTGGAAAAACCGGATTTATAACCTAAAAAGCACAAACTAGGCGCCCGAACGGAGATGGCTAGTCGGCCCGCTTCCGCGTTCCCGGCGGCCAAGTTGGCCAGGGCGGCCAAAAAGAAGACCGCTCCCACGACATCCGGGACAGGCTCCGGAAATGAGCAGAGGGCCCAGACATCTGCGAAGAAGGCGGCTCACGAGCGGGTGGATTTTCCACCGCCTGGACGAGATCAGGGCTGCGCGGACCGCACCCTTACACCGCCGGTGGATGTGGGGAAGGAGCTCGACGTGGCTGCGTCGCGTGGTCGAGATGAGGGGCCGGAGCGATTGCCACTGGGTGGCGACCACCTTGAGACGGGGCAAAGGCGAGGCTCAGTCAGCTCGGCCGACGAGTGGTCCGACGCGGACGCACTGACCGTGTGCAGCAGAAGGTCAAGCCTGCTGCCGGGCGTAAGGACGGGTGTATCCATGGACCTTGCTACAAAGAGGGCCAACGAACTCTACCTCTCGGGCAAGGACGCCCTCGAAAAGGCTGCGAATATGAAGCGGGAGTTTAAGACCGAGGCCCTCGAAAGTCTACAAACCCTCTATGAGATTGTCCTGGCCATCTCGGACTCCAGGTCTAGACACATTACCGAGTTGGAGAGAGAGAGAGTGCGGTCAGCTCGCGAAATAGTCAGGACCGAGAGGGCCCATAATAGGCAATTGGCCACACTTAACGCAGACCTCATAGCCAAGCTGCGGGACACGCACGAGGCCATCGTCAGCACCCACAAGGTGGCCGAGGGTATACGGGGGTGGCTAAACTTTGAGCTTGACGCGCCCCTCAGGGACATCGGGACGATCCGAGGGGAAATACGAACGCTGGTGATACAGTCAAAGTCCCATCAGACCGCAACTGGCCCTAAGACAGAAGATGCCCAGCGCGATGTACTGGGATTACTAAACTCCCGACTAATAGGCCTGGAGGAAGAGCTCGGATCATTACGGCGAACTATGGAGCACCTCCAGAAAGAGATTGGGAAGGCGGCCAAGCCGCGATCGCCGCTGCTCGACCTGCAGTGGGACCCGATGTTGGACCCGCAACCGGAGCCGGTACCGTCCACACACCTGATGGAGACGGTACTGAATGAAATTATAAGCTTCAGGCAAGAGTTTACCGAATCTGCACAGGCCCGGGCGCAGCAGCTTACTGAAGACCGGCTGAGGGAAGAGCTCGGATCGGCAGTGGGTCCTCTCCAGGAACAGGTCAGGGGCATCGCGCGAGGCCTGGAAGAACTACGCGACAGGGACCCGCCGTCGCCGCCCGCATGCGTGCCGGCCATGCTGGGAACCGAGCTGGCTCTGGTGGAGATAAGGGACAGACTGGACCAGCTGATGGATGGACGAGAGAACCGGCGAGGAGGGGAGGCCAACAAGACAACGTCGATATCAACCATTGAGTCACCGGTCATGCATTCACGAACCCCTGGGGAGGAAGCGGTGAGGGCGCAGACTGGCGCCGGGCCTACTTATGCAAGTGTCGCCAGACCCAAATACTCCATGGTTGTGGAGTCCCTGGACCCTCGTCACAGTAGCGAAGAAGTGATCCAGGCGCTGAAGACCTCCGTGGATGTCATTGACCTGGGCATAGGCATAACAGGATTGCGAAAGGCCCGTAACCAGAAGGTGGTGATCGCGTGCGGGACCCCCAGGGAGAGAACGGCGCTGAGTGAAGCGATAGGACGCTCGGGGGCTAGGCTCACTGCCAGACCGGTGGCAAACAAGAACCCTCTAATTAGACTCATCGGCGTTGCACATGACCTTACCGATACCCAAATAGAGGCTGCCCTATTCAAGCAAAATGCTGATCTCCTTCTGGACACACCACCGGATAAAAGATCAGCTAAGGTCCAGAGGAGAGCCAGGGGCAGAACATCAGCCATGTCGGACGTCATTATGGAGGTCAGTCCCGCTGTCTGGGGTAAAATAAATGGAGCAAGAGTTCGGGTGGGGTTCCAGATGGTGCAGACCGTGGATCAGTCCCCCTCGCTGCAGTGCTTTCACTGCATGGGATATGGTCACCGAGCTCGGGACTGCAACAGAGAAGATCCTGTATGCGGGTACTGCGCGGGCCGGCACGACACCAGGAAGTGTGGGAACTCAAACGGGGCACCTACGTGCGCAAATTGTCTAACCACCAAGACAACACCATGCGCCCACCCAGGCTGGAGCAGGAGTTGCCCGGAATGGATCAAGTGGGACAGACTGTCACGGGTAGGGGTAGCCTACTGCTGAGGGCACCTCAATGAGAGTACAGTTTCTGCAGGCAAACTTGGGCAGAGGGCTAGCCGCAACAAAGGACGTTCTCAATGCAGCCGTTCGGCAGGGCATTTCCTGTATTCTCTTGCAGGAACCTTACGTCGGGGCAAAGGGATATCTGTCGTGCGGTGCGCGAGTTATTCAGTGCAAAACTGGCACCGGGCCGGTTAAGGCAGCCGTGGTCGTTCCCGACCCAAATATCCAGGTTTACGAAAATCCGGATCTTATAAGTAAGAATATTGTCGCCGTTCAAATCAGAGTAGGCAACTTAAACATAGGCATTATTAGTGCGTACCTCGAGGGAGACAGGGACATTCACCCTTACCTTGCGAGACTCGTCGAAGTCCTGAACGCCATGGACACCCAACACGTCATCATGGGAGGCGACGTGAACGCCAGGAGTCCTTGGTGGGGCTGCGAGACGGAGGACGGCAGGGGATCAGCGATTGTGGACCTCTTCTTAAGCAGAAATCTCCATGTGCTAAATCGAGGCTCCATACCCACCTTCCACATCTACAGGGGGGGCGTCCTCTATGAGAGCATTGTCGACGTGACCGCGGGTTCGGAGGAAATCCTCTCAAGAATTAGTGACTGGAGGGTTGATCCGGACTTTTCGGATATCTCTGACCACAGACCGATCAGGTTCACCATAAGGCTGGGACCAAACGAGGCTGTTAGGGAAAAGGCGGCCACAAGGAAGTACAACACAACTAAAGCGAATTGGGGGCGCTTTCAAGACACACTTGGAACAAAATTTAACGAGAACAATATCAAAAGTGAGAGAATCGATCATATACGGACAACCACAGAAATGGACGACCTCATAAATGATTTCAACGAGGCGGTAACAGGAGCATGCGAGACAGCTATACCCCTGGTCAAGACAAATGAGTGGAAGAAAGTCTCGCATTGGTGGACCCCAGAGCTAGAACAGCAGAAGCGAGAGCGGATCCGCCTACGGAAAAGCCTAAAGCACGCAAACGCGAGACGCAAGCCCAGCCTTCTTCAGAAGTACCTAAGCGTCAAGGAAAAGTACAAAGAGGCAATCCTGCTTGCCATGACCTCTAGTTGGAAGAAGTTCTGCACGCGTCAGGAGAAGGAGAATATCTGGCAGGGGATCTACAGAATCCTGAAGGTGTGCGGGGGAAGGCGGGAGGAGACGCTACTGCGGAGTCCATCAGGTGAAATCTTGTCACCCAAAGGCTCTGCTGAATTGTTGGCTGCTACATTTTATCCGCATGATGACCCAGCTATGGACGACGAGGCCCAGATATTGACTCGAACGAAGGCCACAGAAATCCACAGATCGCTAGACTCTTCGACATTGGGAGGCGTAGCGCGATTCACACATGAGGAAATAGACTCGGTCCTTAGAGAAATGGATCCAAAAAAGGCCCCGGGCGAGGATGGATTCACAGCGGACATTTGCCGAATTGCATTCAAGGGACAACCAATGGTGCTGCTCTCGGTCCTCAATAAGTGTCTGGACCTGGGATATTTCCCTGAGAAATGGAAAAGAGCGGTCATCAAAGTAATTCCAAAACCTGGGAGGGAGGACTATACTGGTCCCAAGTCATACCGACCCATTGGGCTTCTTCCAGTTTTTGGGAAGACCCTGGAGAAGGCACTCGTCAGGAGACTCACTTGGTTCCTGGGCAGCAGTGGGGGACTGAGTATAAGACAGTATGGCTTCACTCCCCAAAGGAGCACAGAGGACGCCCTCTATGATGCCATGACATTGGTAAAACGAGCGCTTAAAAACCGGAAGATAATAGTCATGGCATCGCTAGACATTGAGGGGGCCTTCGACAACGCCTGGTGGCCCTCCATACTGGTCCGACTGGAGTCGCTCGGCACTGATCCCGGCTTGCTACGACTGATCTGCAGCTACCTCCAGGATCGCAGGGTAGAGCTGCGCTACGCCGACCAGCGAGTTATCAGGGACACCACCAAAGGGTGCATACAGGGATCCATATGTGGCCCAATATTATGGAATATATTCCTGGACCCCCTTCTTCAGCGAGCGGACCTACAGAAAGCGCACATCCAGGCTTTTGCGGATGACATTCTTGTCATAGCGCAGGGAGATACAACGTCTGAGGTGGAGGAGTCGGCTGCCTCCGCGCTGAACATGATAACCGAATGGGGTCGGGAGTCAAAGGTAAAATTCGCCGCACACAAGACCCAGGCGCTTCTCCTGACAAACAAACTCAAGTATGACAAGCCCCAGATACAAATGGGAGGGACCCCCATAAATTTTACTAACACTATAAAGGTCCTGGGAGTTACGATAGACAAAAACTTGAGTTTTGTGCAGCATGTCGAGGACGCTACCAAAAAGGCCATAAACCTGCACAAAATTGTAACCACTGCAGCTAGGACAAATTGGGGTCTAAACAGCGAAATACTAAAGACCATATACCGGACCGTGGTGGAGCCCACCATCTTGTACGCGGCCAGCGTTTGGGCGGACACACGAGCCAAGAAAGCACAGAGAAGCAGACTGGACCGGGTCACCAGGCAGTTTGCCGTCCTGATAACTAAAGCGCACAGAACGGCATCGTTAATTGCAACGGCAACGCTTGCCGGAATCCTGCCGCTGGACCTGAGAGCCCTCGAGCAAAAGGAAGTCTTCGAAGTCAAAAGAGGAAGACAGCTGGCAGTTTTGCGAGGGAGGCAAATAGAGCGGAAGGCAAGCCCCCGAGACCTCCTGGACCCCTCTAGGAGAACGAATATCGTATTTGGAGAGATAAACGAACTAGAGGAGATTCTGGCACTGGAGAGTGGTTGGAGCCTTATATTCACCGACGGGAGCAAGATAGAAGATAAGGTCGGCGCAGCGGTCTCCATATGGGAAAATGGCGAAGAGGTGGCTCACTCGCGAGCCAGACTATACGACTTCTGCAGCGTATATCAGGCAGAAATGTCCGCAATACTGAAAGCTCTTCAAATGATCGGTGGCCGTGGAACTCGAAATAAAAATAAATACTATATTCTGAGCGACTCTAGATCGGCCCTCCAGACCATCTCCGACAGTGGATCCCTACAGCCTATCGCCGTTGCGATCAGAGAGCGGATTGAGGAACTTGTAGGAGCAGGGTATCAGGTGAGATGGCAGTGGATAAAGGCTCATGCAGGATTTCCTGGCAACGAACGGGCGGATGAACTGGCTAAGCAGGGAGCGCTCTACGATAAACGAGCCCCAATATACGATTGCTGTCCCCTGTCCCACGTTAAGCGCCTCATTAGGGACGAAACTATAGACAAGTGGCAAGAACGTTTTCGAGGGGCTGACACGGGTGGAGTACTGAAGATCTTCGTTACGGACGTAAGGGCGGCGTATAAAGTCTTCCGAGGTACGCTACACAATAACCTTAACTCGCAGCTCTTTACCGGCCATGGAGGAATACGTTCGTATCTGCACCGGTTCGGTCTCTCTGCCACTCCATTCTGTGTTTGCGATGATGAATCCGAGGAGACAATAGAGCATATTTTAATCAAATGCCCCCGCTTTGGAAGAAAGCGGTACGATTTCGAGCACAGGATGGGGAGACAAATGGACAGAGTAGGAATTGCTGAGGTTTTCGGGGACGACAACGGCAGGGTGGAGCTCTTGGCCTTCTGCCGATCGGTCATGCGGTCTGCAGCCAGGGCCAATGGCTCCACTGTAGCTTAGAAATTAGTAATAGCATAGTTTTAAAATAGGAATAGTATATAACGGGGGAGGCATGGCAAAGCAATAGGTGCATCCTTATTGCTTTGCTGTACACTTGCCGGCTCTAAATATTGTGGCAGAAATGTTGTAATGTTCTGTTGTCTTGTGTACACTCACCTTAAGAAAATAGTGTACCTGCAGTACATGGTACCAGAGACGCTGCCATGCTTTGATGACTTGTGTTTTATGTACATTTGCCTAAAGCAGATATTGTAGCAGTAAGAAGTAGTGTTTTGTCCTTTGTCGTTTTGTTGTATGACTACCTGCAGTAAATACCGTAGCAGTTATTTTTTGAGTGATGTGTTGTTGCTTGTAGTTTTGCAGTACGATTATTTGCAGTAAATACTGTAATGGTAGCCAACATTATACCTGTAGCAGGAGTAATGCTGCAATGCTTTAATGCTTTATTGTTTGATGTATATCTGCCTAAAATAATATTGTATCAGTAAGAAGTAGTGTCTGGTTGTTTGTTGTTCTCGGCGTACGCTTACCGCAGTAAATACTGTAGCAGTTACATAGTTAGCAGTTAATTATTTCACAGTAAAACATGAAAAGAGACAAAAGTTGCTGCAGCAGAGAAAGCAGCAGTAAATATGGGGAAAAAAAAAAAAAAAAAAAAAAAAAAAAAAAAAAAAAAAAAAAAACTCCATTAACCCTAAAATTCAGTTCACAATGGAGTTGGAGGCAAACAATTCCCTAGCTTTCTTAGACGTCTCAGTAATACGTAACCCCAACAACACCTTAAGCCATACGGTTTATAGAAAAAATACCCATACTGATAGGTACTTAAACGGTGATTCTCACCACCATCCATCACAGTTAGCTACCGTGGGTAAATCTTTGTTTCAGAGAGCACAAGGGATCTGTGACAAGAAACATCTGGCTGCCGAGCTTCAACATGTCAAGCAAGTCCTGCACGACAATAAGCTTCGAGTCCCACGCCAATGTCACAGTGACCGAGTTAAACCAGCCACAGTCAAGCGTCTCCCTGCTGTACTACCTTACTTAAGAGGAGTCACAGACAAAATTAGCTACATCTTGAAGCGTGCTTCAATCAAAACATTTTATAAGCCGCCGAAGAAGATCAGTCAGTTTTTACCATCTGTCAAGTGTCACATCCCTCTATAAGATGCAGAAGTATACAAGCTTGATTGTGAATGTGGTCTCTCTTACATAGGACAAACAAAAGGACCAGTAAAAACTTGGGTTAAAGAACACATAGCTGACCTAAAACACCGTCGCTCAAAGAAGTCTGCAGTCTGTGAACATGTCCTTGACCGCACCCGCCATAACATCAGATTTGATAGACCACAAATCCTCGTGAAAGAACACCGATTCCTACCAAGGATGGTTCGCGAGGCTATTGCAATTAAAAAACATCCTAATTTCAATAGAGAAGATGGCTGGGTGCTTCCATCAACTTGGGATCCAGTAATTAATATAATCAAATCCAAAACCAAGCATAACACTGCAAGACCTCATGACACCGTGAGCTCATTCTGCGTAGATCGGACCAACAAAAATAATTAAGAAGTTTGAGGGTACCCCGGAACAACTATACCTTTTGGACGTCTACCACCTCAGTCTTTCCCGTGACCAAGGGTGCTGCAAAGCACTCGAAACGTCGGGAACTTAAAAAACAAAAAATAAACCGCGATAAAATCCGAAAAAATAGTTTTATTTCAAGTATAATATGGTCAATTCTGTCAAATGCCTTACTGAAATCTGTATATATAACATCGACTTGAGACCGTTGAGCCATAATATCAGAGAGATATTTGCTACAGACCAAAAGATTTGACGTGGTAGATCGACCTCTGAGGAACCCATGTTGATGTTCACTAAAACTATGTCTAAGAGCAGCATATAGTTGTTTATGAACTATCCTTTCCAGAATTTTGGCAAAGATGCATAGTTTTGTGATTGGTCTACAGTTTTCAACTAATTCCTTATGTCTTTTTTTATGTACTGGTATTATGTATGCTGATTTCCAAATTTTGGGTACTGATCCATCGGAAAGAGAACGTTGGAAGAGAAAACATAGAGGAAGAGTAAGGCTTTTCGCACAGTGCAATATAAAAATAGGGGGAATGTTGTCAGGACCAGCAGTTTTGTTAAATTAACGGATTTAAGTAGTTCAAAGACTTCTTTTTCTTGTATTTCAACAGATCTTATATCTGTCAAGCTGTATTTAGTACGCGAGAAATCTATTTGGGTGTCGGTTATTGTTGATCCATTGCTGGGATTGGGATGCTGTAAGAAATTTGAACTAAAATATTCGCCGAACATATTGCAAATTTCTTCCCCGTCAGCAGAAGACCACTGTTCGTACTTAAGGATAGCAGGGTAATTATTTGCTTGATTTTTAGTTTTTATGTAAGACCAGAAAAGGCTTTGGGATATTTATGAATATAGTCCTCAATTTTTGACATGTAGTCAGAAAACATTACACTCTCAAGACTCTTCGCTCGTTCTCTCAGTATAATAAACGAGTGATAATCTGATAAGTTTCTATAACGTTTATATTTGGAATGGAACTTATATTTCTCCTTAAGAGTTTTTACCAAAGATTTCCCATACCATGGGGGATATTTTGGTTGTGACGTAACTGTCTTAGTAGGAATGTAAACGGTACGTAAGCTGTTAAGAGTTTCGTAAAAAAAGTTAATGGCATCTTCCAGTGACCTACAGTTAATTTCCATACGCCAGTCTACAAGATTTAATTTATTTATTATTTCAGTATAGTTACCTTGTTTGTATAAAAATTTTGTATATGGACGAGGGGATAGAGTATGTACCTGAGCAAGGTTAGGTATGATACAAACAGCTTTATGGTGGGGGTCTTCTGTAACTAAAGGGTCATTATAGTGCGTAACGATAACCTCATCGTTAGACAGAACCAGGTCAAGTATTCTATTATTGCAGTTTCCTTGCGAGTTGTACTGACGTAAATTGCAGGTCTCTAAGTTATCAATTAAGATCGACTGGACAGGGCCTTGTACATTATTCGGGCTCAGAAAGTTCATGTTATTACATGGGATCCAGGTAAGATTCGGCATATTAAAACCCCCTAATATAATAAACTTATCGGAAGAGTTTTCCATCATTATATTTAATAAGTTATCCGAGAAATTATATAATTGGGTAGATAAAGAAATACCACGGTTTTGATGACACATGTACACTGCACATATATGTATATTAAGATTTACCTTTGGTTTCTTCCGGGTAAGAGTTAACGTCAATCACATGTCCTCAGCAGTCGATTGCCACTCGTCACGAATACTAGTCACCAATTCACGACGTGCGGCGATAAGTACTCCACCCCCCACGGTCTGACTTGTGTCAGAATAGTTTCTATCGCGTCGCGAAGTAAGATAACGAGAGCTAAGAATATTTTCATTAAGCCAAGTTTCGGTGAGGCAGATGACGTTAAAAGAACTTGTACATATATTTCTATAAAAAGTAGACGTTTTTGTCCGCAGTCCCCTAACATTCTGGTAATAAAACTTAATAGACATCATTGACAAACATATATTAGCACTTTTATATAAAGGACAGAATATGAGTAAAATATTAAATTAAAAAGAATGTAAGGTACATAGAACTTAAAATCAATGTAACCACTTTCTCGAAAAAAGCTTAGGCGGTGTTGCATAATGTTATACAAGCGACAATCATATGTAACAGTAAATAAATAAAGTGCAATTGCGAATAAAAGGTAGTTAGTAAACCGGTCGACCCAATGCGATAAGAGAACAATAGGCCTAGATATTTTAAATGAATAACAATAGACACTTGAGTTTCTCAATCCGTACGAGCATAAATAAAAATAAAAGTGTGGTATTTTGTTAAAAACAGGATAGTTAAGATTTAGGACATGAACTTTTTTAAATCTTGCTCTGACTTTATGCTGAGTACGGGTGAGGTTTGGTTTTTCCTTACAAGTATCTTGCATTCTTTTACCCAGACATATGCAAACCTCTGCTCTTTGGCTTGTACTTTGTCTTATTCAGAAGCACTTTGTTTTCTAGTGTCAAGTGATCGTTGACAAAGATCATAGTGTCAACAAAGGTTACTAGGCTTTATTTTGTATTTCTTGGAGGCAGCAACAGAATCGTCCTTTATATATCTGTTGTGTAAGGAACAGATGATATTTTTGTTGCGAGGGTCATTTCATGTTGGAACTCGTGCTATGTAATTTATTTGCTGCTTGGAAATATTGTAGTTGATCGCATTTCCTATTTTAGAAATAATTGTAAATAGGTTTTTTTGATTGGACATAGGTACGCCTTTGATCTCTATGTTATTTAGTCGCAGTCTTTGCTCATTTTCGCGGCATAAGTCATTCAATTTATGACTGTTAATTCTTTGAATTCCTTGGCGGTTGGTTTATCCGGTGTGCACAAATTCACCAGCAACTCGTAACTTTTAGCCCCCATCACAGTGACTAAAGTCGGCACTTTCAGCTCTTCAGATATTTTATTTACTATGAAATATTGTTCGAGTCGTTTTACGTGCAACCGCCAGTTGTCCGTTTCGACGTCAAATTCGGTAATTTTGCCGATCGACATTGTTAATGTTTACAGCTCGTTCTATTACGTTATACACACGCAAATTCGTAAGTAATCGTCTCCAATGAAGTATATTCAGCCGGAAAATAACTTAGACGCACGCTCACGTAAAGCATTTATTCACAGACAAAGGGAATACAAGACAATTCACAACTACCTCCTGTTCAATTATTATTAGCATACCTTACACAGCTCAAGGGCGCCTCAAGGAGGAACGACTTAGGCAGTCGCTAAGGAAGAGGACGTATACTAGGTGTCTCGCCGTGGCGCTCTATACCGGCACGCGGGCAAGGGATTCTTTGACCTCGCCAGTGAGATCGGTGTCTGATCCTGTTTGCGGTATCTGTACCGGAAGGTCGGTGAGAATAGCCGCGGTCGGATATATATCTTTCGTCACTTTACCTAATAATAGATATTATCATCACCCTAAAGACGTTTACTTCAGGACAAAGGCCTCCCCGCAAACATCGCCACGACGACCGAGTTTTGCTTTACGCATCCACCTATGACCTTCATCAGGTAATTGGTCCATCTTATGGCAGGCCTGCCAACTCCATATCTTCTGGTACATGGTTGCTTATTTTAAGTATACATTCATACACTCACGTTTTTATTACACTAGGGTAAGTAGACACTACAGTTTGCTACATACTAAGATTCTGATACACCTCTTTCGTATTTACGTCCACACATCTCTTCATGCATTTCCGTCGATTAAGAGCGCTACGCACTTGACCCTTTTCAAAGAGACCATTAATTTGGTCGTGATAGGTTCTCCCTTGGGCGAGCTCTTCCGACGTTTCCACTTACATGTGCTCGATATATTAATAAGTATATTAGTTGCTAAGTCCATTTATAACAAGAGGCTCAATAAAATTGGCATTTTTAGCGCTGATCACTTCAGCATTAGTCAGTTCTAAGACAACGCCTTTCCGCCTGGGGTTGATCCAGGACCAGTACATGATTTTCACCGAATAGGTGATGCAGAGGAGACCTATTAGCACTAGGATGAATTGAAGGCCGAGTAAGATGTAAGGTGCTCTGTTTCGAATGAATACGAGGAATGATATCGCTTCTGGCGGTAACTCTGGTTGCACCTGTAACATAAAAAATATTCAACACATTGTTATTTTGTAAATTACTTTAATGAAAAAAACACAAACTTATTCATTTATATTATCACAGTTAGATCCTTTGCAAGGTAGGCAGAGAATACAGTTAACTTAGTTTAAAATATTTCTGGGCCTGGGCGGTCGCGTAAAGTGAAGAACACAATACCATCTACATAACTCCTGATAAGGTATTCTGAATTTCGACTAAGGAATATTCTTACTGATCAGTGAGGATTATAGAGTTAAAAATATGGGCTACAAATAAATATAGTGTGTTTAAAGTTATTTATAGTATCTAAACTATTTTGTTTATTAAGTGCCTACAAATTCCGCAAAAATGAAAATCAACAGCTTGTAGAATTAGATGACGAGAATTTTATCGATGGCTGGTCTAGACAGATTGACTTTTGCTTCCGACAACACTTGCTCCATACATAGTATAATCAAAGGCTTAGCTTAAACGCCCTCTTCCGATGTGGCATCATACTACCTAAGCTGTTTGGGATATTTTTGGAGGAGTTGCCTGCTATGACACATTTTTACTCTAATTTTTCCTTTACTGCAAAGTAAAGGAATTATTCTTACTTGGTCGTTACACTTCCTCCCACTTTTCCGTTCCAAGGGAGCAGCAGGCAGGAAAGTTGTGCGATCCTTTATTATATACTCCTATTTTAGGTATAAATATATCTTTAGATACTTACTGTTTTAACATACGCGACGGGCAGGAGCATGCCGGAAAACTTGCTGGCTTTAGGGCTGAAGCTCACGTCGTCCATCTTGATGTTGACTTGCACACAGAACTTGGTTGTCAGCATTATTCCCGTAAACTGGAAGGAGAGAAACTGTCAAGGGGATTCGTTCTAATGGATGTGTTAAGTCTTGTGAACGTCATAAAAGCTCCAGAGACGTTCAATTGCGATTGTCAATATTTAAGTGGTTTATGGTATTTGACGAGTCAAATACTACTAGCTACTATAGTCGGATGAGGATGTTTGGTACGTAGATGACATTAACAGGGGGTCTTTGGTGTGAAATTAGGGTTATCATTTAGTAAAATTATCCTGTTTCCAGGGAAATATTTCAACAGGTACATTATGCGGACAATGTAACTATCTTGAGAGAGTTGTCGTACAAATTGAATTATACAACAAGGTAAAAAAAATCTTTAGTCAGTCACATTTTACTTAATGATTGCATTAGTTCCGATTCCGATGGGCCAAAAGATTCTTGTCGGACCGTACGCTACGGTATGAGGGCGGTTGACAAAGAATATTGACGTACGGTATTGATACAGCCAATTGATACTTTTCACAAACTAATTGAAATATCATTGGTGAATTCTTTTAAGTTTTTCGGAGTCGCTCTACCCTTTAAGGTTATTGTGTGTATAGTATTTTTCACATAGGATGGGTAATGACAGTTCTAATTGCCAAAGAAAATTAATATTTAATTCAATGGTGTTAAGGCACAAAACCATAGAAACGAGTCATGCCTCTTATTTCCATTGAATAAAGCAGTGATAGCCTAGTGGTTAGACCATTGGACTGCAAAGTCAAAGGTCTCGGGTTCAAACCCAGGCACGCACCTCTTGCCTTTTCGAAAGCATGTGCGTATTAAAAATTAATTATCACTTGCTTTAACGGTGAAGGAAAACATCGTGAGGAAACCTGCATGCCTAAGAGTTTCTCGAAAGTGTGTGAAGTTCGCCAACCCGCACTGGGCCAGCGTGGTGGACTGTGGCCTAAACCCTCTCAGTTTGAGAAGAGGTCCGTGCCCAACAGTCGGACAGTTTCTTAACAGGGCTTATATTATTATTATTATTTAAAGTATAATTTCGTTTGGCAATTAGAACTATCACTACCCATCCTATGTGACAAAAACTATAGCTTGTGGTACTTGCTTACACTACGTATCGTATGTGTAACACATCGATTATTGCAACAGAGTCTGTGGACCCTTAATTTCATAAATACTAATAGATGGGCTATACTATTCTAGTGCTAGGCGCAAGCCATCTCTTACGAACTGTGGTGAGAAATAATATGAGGTACTCTGTTACTTAAACCCACTTTTAAATCAGTTTCATTCCATGTTATCTACATGTAATCATACTCAAAGTAGCTGCATTTACTCTCCGTGACCTTTATACCGACCCTTTGCTATGGTGGCATTGGTAGGCAAAGGCTACTTACTGCAAATTGAGGTAAGAGAGAAACCATTCACCATCCACCGCTAGATGGCCACTGATTCACACTCGGCGAATGGAGGCAGGTTTGTATCTGCAGTTGAAACTTATCAAGCTGCCCAAAGTGTTTCCAACTGGGCTTATCCGTA
The DNA here is from genome assembly GCA_905147815.2 of Phalera bucephala. Lineage (NCBI taxonomy): Eukaryota > Metazoa > Arthropoda > Insecta > Lepidoptera > Notodontidae > Phalera > Phalera bucephala. Next base: position 38,037,439 of record LR990614.1, on the reverse strand, counting down.
ACCAGGAACGATGGCCAGATTTCTTTCATTTAGAAATAGAACCTGTTTCTAAAAATACTAATAAAAGAGACAAATATCTCACTGGGTCTACGGCAAACTCGCTACCATGGTTTTCTTCGTCAGGTTCCATGCCCTCAACTCGGTTGTGAATTGAAGGGTCTGCGTTCATGAAATGGGGGTTGGATAGAACAACAGGCAAACCTGAAAAAAAATAGACATAAAAATGATACCTCCCTCTCACTGTCTTTCGAGAAATTCGTCGCCTTGGTAGTGGAAATATATAAGCCATAACATCATTACCATTATAAGAAAATTACTTTTAAGTCGGATATTAACGAATCAGCCTATTTTGGGCAAAAGCCTTCCATTATAAATCTAGAGGTAGGTTTGTGATAACCTGTTGTTGGAGAATATCAAGCCGCCCAAGATTTCCAGTTTTGCTTAGCAACTACTAATGCCTTTACGTGTTTTTCGATTCACAGTAACGCAGGAATATGAAAATACCACAATCTGAGACTGACCGAGTCACACGCGCCTTGGTTATCCCTAAGAAAAATGCGGTCCCGCATTACTGCAAGCAAATATATATCACAAAATACTATGTTTTGGTCTCTCTCTGGTCTGTCACAACAGAACAACAATAGGTCGTGCCAATCTTTATGACCACTCTGAATGTAGATATTGCGGCCGCGCACCGATGCGCGGATTGCAAAGATAGTTATCTATCTTTCTACACGAGGAAGGCATAGAGATATGCATTTGCATGTCCCTTACGCCTATTAGCCTTTCATCGTCCAGTCCCTTTTCCCATTTTATCTTCCAAGCATAGTTTTGCGTTTTGCGCCTTAGTTCGCGGTTGCATTCTGAACGGCCATGAAGATTGGCGTGAGCTGTATCTACACGGTATTACTAACGTTCAACTATGATTACGGCACTCACCATAGAAACAAGGGGACATATCAGAAACTCCATCCAGGCATATTCCATTCCTGCACAAGCACTTATTGTCCGGATCTTTCATATCATATGTCCTGTTACTGAGCTGGTAAGATAAAGCATCCACTCCGTACTTCATCTGCTTTATGCCTGTGTATTCCATCTCAAAGAATCGGCATAAAATCGGCCGGTAGAAACGGAGAGGCCTGGACGCTGGCAGATCTGGGGGGTAGCCTATACCTTCGTAGGCGTTTGTGAAACTGTTGCATTTTGTCCTGGAAATGGATATGGAGGAACTTTATTATGAGCCTTCATAGAGCTTCTCCTTTATAAAATTGTGTCATCATCATCATCATCATTTCAGCCTATACTTGTCCACTGCTGAACATAGGCCTCCCCAATCGCTTTCCAGCGTAACCGGTCCGATGCCACTTGCATCCAACGATTTCCTGCGTTTTTCTCAAGATCGTCGGTCCATCTGGCAGGCGGTCGTCCTACGCTGCGCTTGCCAATACGTGGTCTCCACTCTAGAATCTTTCTGCCCCAACGCCCGTCCGATCTTCGCGCTAATCCTGAGGGCTATGTCGGTGACCTTGGTTCTTCTACGAATCTCCTCATTCCTGATTCGATCACGTAGAGAAACGCTGAGCATAGCTCTTTCCATAGCTCGCTGAGCAACTTTGAGCTTTTTTATGAGACCTATTGTAAGAGACCACGTCTCTGATCCATATGTCATCACTGGTAACACACATTGACTTAAAACTTTAGTCTTTAGGCATTGAGGTATTTTGGATGAGAAGATGTTGCGCAGTTTCCCGAACGCTGCCCAGCCGAGTTGGATTCGTCGATTGACCTCTCTCTCAAAGTTGGACCTACCTAACCGGACTGCCTGTCCCAGGTAAATGTATTCGTCGACAACTTCAAGAGTAGAGTTCCCAACGGTGAGTGCGGTGGGTACGACATGGACATTAAACATTATTTTTGTTTTGTCCATATTCATTTTAAGACCTACTTGTTGGGATACTCTATTGAGGTCACCGAGCATTCGTCCTAGATCTTCCAGCGACTCCGCCATGACCACAATGTCGTCGGCAAATCGAAGGTGAGTGATGTATTCGCCATTGATGTTGATGCCAAGTCCTTGCCATTCCAAGAGCTTGAAGGCGTCCTCTAAGGTGGCCGTAAACAGTTTCGGAGAAATGACGTCTCCCTGTCTTACTCCTCTTTTTATGGGGATCACCTTCGTGCACTGCCCCTGTACTCGGACTGACATGGTGGCGTTATTATACAAGCACTTCAACACTTCGATGTACCTATAGTCAATGCGGCATCGCTGGAGAGATCTAAGAACCGTCCAAGTCTCGATCGAATCAAAGGCTTTCTCATAGTCCACAAACGCCAAGCATAGTGGCCGATTATACTCCTCAGCCTTCTGTATAACCTGCCGCAGCGGATGTATGTGGTCTATGGTACTAAAACCTTTCCGGAAACCGGCTTGTTCGGGAGGCTGGAAGTCATCAAGCCTTCGTTCGAGACGATTCGTAATGACTCTCGAAAACAACTTATAAACATGGCTCAGCAGTATGATGGGCCCATAGTTCTTCAATAAGGTGTTATCACCTTTCTTGAAAAACAGCACCACCACACCCCTGTTCCATGCTTCCGGCGTTTTTACTTCAAGCAAGACGGAATTAAATAGCCTCTGAAGGACTTTAAGTACCGGCGATCTGCCTGCCTTCAGAAGTTCTGCAGTAATTCCGTCTTCACCCGGCGCTTTGTTGTTTTTTAGTTGTTTGAGAGCCATCCTAATCTCGCACAGGCTGATGTCCGGGATATCTTCAGTGCAGTGTCGGGTTAGCTTGGCTCTTGGGTCTTTTACCAAGTCAACAACAGGTTTAGCTACTGAGGTATATAACTGTCCATAGAACCTCTATATCTCCCTGAGCACCTCTGACCTATTTGACGTTACGTTTCCGTCCTCCGTCTTCAGCTTCGTCAACTGGCTCTGCCCAATAGACGCGTCTCTTGCGAACACTTTAGAGCTCTTGTTCTGCTCTATGGTCTTCTCGATACGCCTTGCATTGAAGGACCGTAAGTCAAAAGTAAAATTGTGTGCGTTCATAATATTATCAGGCAATTGGATTATACAATGGCAGTAATCAGACTTAATGTGCGTATATTACAGTGCGTCTGATCAGACACCAGTCATGCCGGCCTCGACCAACAATGCGGTCGAGGTGGCCGCGTTCTGGGCCGCTTCTATATAGATTTGACATGTCTGCCGTCAAAGGAGATCAGTCATTCCTTACCCTGATCGGTGTGTCAGATCAAACAGATAGTTTTAAATCTAATTACATGGTGTCTGATTAGATAAGTAGCTACGAAAACACATATTACAGTGTTTCGAATTAGGCAGCCGTTATTTATTTTCTCTAAATTGACGCTTATTTTCTTACTCTTTTAAAAGTTTTAGCCTAGGGAATAAAAATAAAATAATGACATAACTAGTTATTGAAATAAGCATTTTTACTTCAACAACAAGAAGCTTATTCTCAATTGTGCAAGCTTTTTTAGTTATGTCACTTTTTTATTTGGCCAAAGATAAATGTATGTATAGTGCGTGCGATTTAACTTGGCCGGATTGAAGTTTATTTATTTATTTATTTATTTAATACTTTTTGCACAATTGGTACAAAGGCGGACTTAATGCCTGAGGCATTTTCTACCAGTCAACCTTAGGGTGATGCAGAAACGATTGAAGCAGGTGCAAATTCACAGGAAGTAAAAAGTCAGTGGAACAAATATATATTAGATCATACAATATATATATATATATATATATATATATATATATATATATATATATATATATATATATATATATATATATATATATATATATATATATATATAAACTTATACACACAACAAATACATACATATACACATACATATTAATAATAAAATGAAATTTTATTGAGATAACTCTGAAGTTAGCGCTACGCAACCCAAATGTGCGATTCACGTGTCCGTCACTCTTTATCGACCGAAATAGGGTAATTGATATCTAGTAGGTAGTATTTTCATAGCGACTGTGCATGCGCTACCGCTCGGAGAAACAAATTTAAATTCGGCGAAGTAAATAGCGCCTAGGTTCTTGCAGGTACCTTTTCTCGGGGTCATCATATTCCCATTGGTTGAGGCCACCCACTCCATTGACAGTTTTGACCGCGAACTTATCCTCATTTCTTGTGCTCACTTCAAATCTATAAGTTGTGTTCTTGTCAAAGAGCTGAAATTTAAACAACATACATAACAAGGAGTATTACATTTTATATTCGAAAAGAAAAGATCTTTTCTTTTTCTTTTTTCTGGCGAAGACTCACCCTTAGACGTCGTCTAAGGGTGAGTCTTCGCCAGAAAAAAGGAGTGAGATTAGGTCATACTCCTTCATGCGAACCTAGTGCGGCATTGGATGTGCCCCAACTTCTGTTAGAATTATCAAGGCGCCTATAAGTCTTTCAACATGGCATAACGACTACCACTGTAAACGGTTGGTGGGACCAACAGGTTAACGTGCTCAAAAAGGGAATAGCTACTAACGATCACCCATCTCAGATCTACCGAGAAGAATGCTGCCTAACTTAGTAGCACAGAGTTATAATGGCCGAGTATAGTTAACAGGGTTACTTGAAAAACACTAGTACCCTGGCAGAACTATATTACTAACACTAGAAACAACAAAACAACAACAGTTCCGAAAAATTCACTAAAATTATAAATCTCAGAACTAGAAAAGAAAAGTAATTTATTATGTGCTCACGCAATTAAACACAAAACAAAGAAATCAGTAACAAAAGTAATCAACATGACAAAGAGTAATTAAAATTGGTCCCTGCCTCAGCTAATGCCGCAGCTGTATTATTATGCTGCAGCGCTGATCTTCCGGCAGCTCCATGTTTCAGTAACATCAGGGACGGTATCTTTCAGATATATCTATTAAAATCAAACTCAAATCGTTTATTTTGCATAAACCCTGCGGGGGTGCTTACAAAGTGTCATATTTACATTTCTTTTTAACTTGCTAAACTACCACCCGATCGGAACGCGGCCTCCACTGAGAAGATCCGGTGCGGGCTTGTCTTTTTTGTTTAATTCTCCATTAATTTTTCTGTTCATCTTTTTTTTGTATAGATACATACATTTTTATATTATACAAAATCATTAATGCGATCCAGCTCCAGTGTGATGCCTTACGACTGAGATAGGACCAGTCTCCACAAGCAGCACCCGTTCACGACTACGACTACTTGAGATGCCATCACCTTCCTCCACCATATTAGAGGAAAGGAAGTGACCCGCACCAAATAGACACTGCAATCATAGACTTTTTAGTGAGCATGACCAATCCCAGACCCCAAAGTACAGTCAGAAAAAGTCAACGAACGGAACAGTACTTCGAGCTCGTTTGGAACGACACGCTACGCTTTGACATTTTTGTTTACATTAAAGACGTGCTTTATGACCAACAATCGTCAATAAAATAAATAGACACTCGAGCGGAGAAGGGCAAGAAAATCCACAGCCACTCCTTTGAAACAATAGCTGTTCTGTATGCACTGTCAATTGGGAGACAAGGTACATTACACTAGATAGGACTAAAAATGAGAATACATGAAACATTACATACTTCTTTTGCATTAGCAGCGCCTTAATTGTTAATAGTACTAGTTTAATAGAAGGAAGAGAACATGAAAACAACATTTAGCCAAGGTTGAACGAGTCATTTGTATTACAGTGGAGCCGGAGCAGCACCTATCCAAGCATTTTTGTCGTTCAAGTATTCATCTAATAAGTAGTAAGCCTGCTTACAAAGTGTCCGTTTAATGCAGGCTTTAAATTTAGTTCCACTAAGATTAGTGACCTCAATTGGAAGTTTATTATAAAACACAATAGCCCATAAAATATGTGTGAATTTTTGATAATCGAAACGGTGGTTGATCTAACTTATTTCTATTTCTAGTTTTATTACTATATATATATTGACATGGAGCCGTCAAAATGTTGGTTTCCTTAAACAATTTTCTCAGAGAATAACGACTACCTAAGTTATAAATGGCCCTAATGGCCCTTTTTTGCAAAATAAAAATGGACTCAATGTCAGGCGCCCTACCCCACAGTAATATGTCATAAGACATGATACTATAGAATTAGCTAAAATAAATTATTCTTGCGGTGGCTACATCAGTTAGTTGTCTAATTCTACTCACAGGATACGCAGCAGAACTAAGCCGTTTTCATAAAGTTTTAATATGTGGGCCCCATTGTAATTTAGAGTCTAGCGTAATCCCTAAGAAAGTTGTATCATTAATAAATTCAAGTTTCTCATTGTTCAATAAAATATCACAGTCACTACGTTTTACATTCGGTAAAGAAAATCGAATACATTTCGTTGTCTTGCTATTTAATGCTAAATTATTAGTCGTGAACCAGTTATGCACCTTAAGAATAGCGTTATTTACGTCGTCAAGATTATCAACATGTCTACCAACTTGTAAGATCAAAGAGGTATCGTCAGCAAACAACACTATCTTTGCTTGTTTTTCAACTATTTGAGGTAGGTTATTAATATATACCAAAAATAGAAACGGAACCAGTACTGATCCCTGAGGAACGCCCATTTGTACTATAGCTCCTGGAGACTTAGCATCGTTTATTTGAATGCATTGCTGCCTACCTCCTAAGTATAATTTTATTAAATCAAGAGCTTTTCCACGGATTCCGTAGTGCTCTAATTTATGCAAAAGTATTTCATGATTTACACAATCGAATGCCTTAGAAAGGTCCTAAAATATACCAATGGTATCCTGCAAACTCTTCCAGGCATCAAATATATGCTTCAATAGAATAACACCGGTGTCAGTAGCACAAGGTCCTTTGGTGAAACCATATTGCTGATCATCTAGGATGTTATTTGCTTTAAAATGATCTAGCATTTGAATAAGCATTATCTTTTCAAACACTTTACTGAGCACTGGCAAGACAGAAATTGGCCTATAGTTATCGGGGTCCCTACTATTACCGGTTTTAAAAAGAGGTATCACTTTGCTAAATTTCATTAAATCTAAAACTAAAGTTGTTGTTTAATATAATCCTGCGAGCATTGGCGTGTATCCCACATAGGGATCAAATAGCTAATGCCTACATCAATATAATATACTGAATATGGGTACACATTATTATGTGTGTGTGTGTGTGTGTGTGAATGACCTACGCTGTTGGCCTCGAGGCCTCTACAGCTTCACCGGATTTTAAAGGCGAGCGTGCAACCACTACGCTCCAGCCAGCCAGAAGGGCAAGAGGCGACATACTCGAGGGCGCCTCAGTTGGGACAGTCGCTGTAGGGGGACGGGTGCACTACTAAGCGCACCGGTCAACCGCCGGCTATGGGAGGGGATCTACTACTACGTCTACGTCTACGTCATCGTCGCCCGTATTCTGAGCGGAAAGAAGGGATGACAAAGCATTGGGGGGGTCGGTGAGAACATGTCGCGGCCGGCGGTGGCGGCAGGGGTCGGGGGGGAGATCGTAGTCGGCGGTGGCTACGATTAACGGATTCGCATGGGTAGATGCGTTCGCGAAGTGACGTGTTGACGCCTTTTTAATAAAGGCGCGAATAGGTTCGAGACCTAGATCGGAGTGGAGGTCGACGTTCCGTACGAACCAGGGGGCTCCTACGGCTTTACGGAGGAAGCGGTTTTGAACCACTTGGAGTTTATCGATGTGAGAGGGGGCCGAATGCCCGAACACAACACACGCATAAGTCATGATGGGTCGAACGCAAGTTTTGTAAAGTGTCACCTTATTTCTAAGGGACATTTTACTCCGTTTGCAGATTAACGAATGGAGACGACCGAGCACAAATGATGCTCGGTGACGGACCCGCTTGATGTGCGGGCCAAAGGACATGGTACTGTTTAGGGTGACCCCTAGATATTTGACCTCTTTGACCCAGGGAATGGGTCGGTCGAACATGGTCACTTGGCCGAGATTACTTCTAGGGCGGCGCAGGGAGTGGCGCGGGGTGACACCTCTGGAGAAGAACACCGCAGCGCTCTTGTCCGGGTTCACCTCAATACGCCACTTCCTGAACCAATTCCCTAGGGAATTAGCGGATGCCTGAAGGTGTCTGGTAATGAAACCCTTATTCCTATGCGAGACGTAGAGAGTGGTATCATCCGCAAATAGGGCTAGATGCGCCTTACTCGAACGAGGAATGTCGTTCGTATAAAGGCTAAACAGGAGCGGAGAGAGAACTGAGCCCTGTGGGACTCCAGCACTGATGGAGTGGGAAGTGGAGCGCGTCATTTCGACGCGATAACGGAAGGCGCGATTCGACAAGAAGTCTCGTAAGATGAGCACGAGTCTGTCCGGCACACCCAATTGGTAGAGCTTGTAGATCAAGCCGTTGTGCCAGACTTTGTCGAATGCCTTCGCGACATCTAGGAAGAGGGCGCCCGTGTAGATGGGTTTGGGTCTATTGAGACCGGAGAGGATGTGCTCCGTGATGCGGTGCACTTGGTGGACGCAAGAGTGTTTGGCTCGAAAGCCGAACTGCTCGTCGATAAGGATACCCCTGGACGTTACGAAGTCTTTGAGCCTCGCCAGAAGGAGGCGCTCGTATATCTTGGCCAGGGAGTTGAGGAGACTGATAGGGCGGTAGCTCGCGGGGAGATTACGAGGTTTGCCGGGCTTGGGAATGCCTATGACGTCCGCCTCCTTCCACTTAGCGGGGAAGGTGCAGTTCGTCATGGCGGCGTTCAAAATGGCCACCAAGAGGCAGATGAGTTGGGCGGGCAGGCATTTCAGAACGCGATTCGAAATGCCGTCAGGGCCGGGGGCTTTTTTATTTTAAGACCCATAATCAGATCTTCGATCTCCGTTTGCGTGATAGGAGGCAAGGAATCGACGGGGGGGAGGGATGCCCTGCGCTCGACTTCCCTGTCGACCGCGTCGACGTGGGACTGGTCGACGGACTGAGAGCTGGGGGCGCACTGGCTCTCGAGGGAGTCGGCGAGAAGCTCGGCCTTTTCGTCGTCGTCGAAGGCTGGGGGTGCTGCGCCTGAAGGGCGGGACAGCGGGGGCATGTCAGTCGTAGAGTCGGATTTGAGGCTACGCGCCAGCTGCCAGTAGGCCAGATGCGACGGCGCGATGCCCTCTAGGAGGACACCCCACCGTTCCTCCCGGACCTCCGACACGACGCTTATCTCTCGTTGTAAAGCGCGCATCCGGGCCCGATTGGCTTCGGTGGGGTAGGAGTCGTACGCTCGGATAGAAGCATTCTTTGAACGAATGAGATCCCTAACATCGTCCGGCAGTCGAAAGCGGTTGAGGTAGAGATCTTCCGCCTCGACTTGCTTGGACGATCGACTGACAGCCGATCGGATGTGCTCGGTGAAGGCATCTACGGCCTGATCGGTGTCCTGAGAGAACGGGATGGAGTCCGAGCTGAGAGGCAGGGGGGGAGGGTCGGCATCCGCCAAGGCCGTGCTTAGCGCATGCCAATCCACCACCGTCTTTTTGGGTCGCTGAGGGGCGGAAGGGGGGGAACCGAGTCTCATGACTACAGGTCGATGGTCAGAGTCGAGTTCCTGGACTACTTCCAAGGAGTGCAGCCGTAGGGTGACACCCTTCAGAAGCGCCATGTCCAGGACGTCGGGTCGGTGATTGGGATTGTTAGGAAAGTGGGTAGGGTGCATTGGTGCGATGACGTCAAAGTCGAGAACGTCGACCAGGGCGTCAAGGCTCCTACCGTTAGGGGAAGTGGTGAGACCGTTCCAGGCCACGTGCTTGCTGTTGAAGTCGCCCGCCAGAATGACGGCGCTTCCCAGATTGAGGAGTGCTTCAAAGTCACTCCTGAGAACGGATTTAGTGGGGGAAAGGTAAACGGAGGCGATCACGATGGGCTGGTGCCCCGTGAGAGAGACGCGACAGACCGAGGCTTCGATGTTGGTGAGCGCGGGGGGATCGAGAGGGATGCAGTGCAGGGACCTCCTGTAGTAAATGAGAGTACCGCCTCCGCGGGAGCCGATTCTGTCATTGCGCACGAGGTTATAGTTTGCGATCCTAGGATCGCGTTGTGCGAGCTTCAGGAAGGTTTCCTGCACGAGGAGGATATCAAGTTGGTGATCTCGGAGGAAATCAGCAACCTGATCTCGCTGGGAGCGAAGGCCATCGGCGTTAAAGAACGCCAGGGATAGGTTGTGGGTCTTTTGGCGGGGAGATCGTAGATCCATTATTGGGTGCGGGGGGGTTGGGTTCTGAGGGACGCCAGGACGTCATATACGTCCCTGTATTCCGCGGCCAGGAGAACCTGGTCCGCCAAGTTGGTGGCGGCGCGGAGTCGAAGTGCGAGTTCGCGGACTCTGGGAAAAAGTGCGGGGCTTATAACCGCCGAGACGCTCATTATTAGGTCGACGTCCTGACTGACGTTAGAGGGCGGAGGGGGACAAGCCGCTACCGGCTGGATCGCCGGTGCGCGCTTCGGGGGGTGGGCAGGGCCCACTGATGCAGGGTGGGAGGCCGCGGTGAAAGGCAGCGGCTTCACCCACGCGTTGGCGCCGAGTAACGGCCTAAGCAGCGGGGGAGGGGGGGTCAGCTTCAGAGGCGCGGGAGCGCGGGGAGCCGTGGTCGCTGGCGCAGAAGGCACCGGACGAGGGTGCGCTGAGGGCGCGGGGGGGTGTTGCGTTGAGGGCGCAGAGGGGGGGGGGGGCAACCGCGTGGGGGCGGCGGCGGCCGCCGCGCCTCGCCCGGCCGCGCTTCCCCTTCGGGGCCTTGGGGCAACCGCGATAGTTCGCGGTGTGCCCCTTGGTGCCGCAGAGGACGCAGCTGGGGGGCTCGGCCGCCGTCTCCTTCGAGCGGGCGCACTGGGACGTCGCGTGGTCCCCGATGCACTTAACGCATCGAGGGCGCGCGTGACAGTTTCGGGCAGAGTGCCCGTACAGTTGGCAATTGTGGCACTGCCCGGGCGTGCCACGTTTGTGGGGGGCCTCCACGGAGAGGCCAGATATATGGCACACGGCCTTCAGGTCGAAGACCCTACGGCCGGACTCGGTGCGGTCGAGGACGACCAGCACCATGTCATACGCCTCCTTGGAGCGCCCATTGACCATTCTGTGCACCTGGCGCACAGGAAGGTCCTGGGACTGGAGGTCGGCCTTGATGACGGCGGTGTCCAGCTCCCTCGGGACACCGTGGATTACCACCCTGAGCTCCCTTTCCTCCTCCAGGGTGTATGTGTGATAAGCGATCTTGTTTGATCGCAGGAACGCGGATAGCCGTCGGTGGTCGTCCGAAGACGCCACCTTGACGGCTATGCCTTGCGCGGTGAAACGCGCGTGCGTGTAGTTGATTTGGCGATTGTAAATCGCCTTGAATATGCGCTCCCAGGCGCTCTTGTCCTGAATGACAAGCGGCGGGGGAGTGATGTTCGGACGCGAGGGAGGAGGCCCTCGCGGCCGCGTCGGGAGACGGAGACGGCCGGGGGCCGGAGGGGCCGGGAAAAATGGAAACGTTTCCGGCCTTTTGGATCTTGGGAGGCGGCGAGTCGCGCGGTTTGCGCGCGCGCTTCCCATTCGCTATGGGAACGAAGTCGTCCTCCGACGAGAGCGACGGGGACGGGGACCGGGCGGGGGCGGCGCGTCGCGCGGACGCGCGCTCGACCTCCATATCCGTGTCCGAGAGAGGCTCGGACCCGCATGGCGAGACGGGGCGGTCGGCGGGGGTCTGGGGCGGCGCGACTAAATCAGTTCGCGGCGCGGCGAATGGAGTCGCGGGGCGCGCAGAAGGCGCGGGGTGCGCGGGGCCGGAGGCCGACGCGCGCGCGGGCGACGCGTCGGGCGAGGCGGGCGAGTACGTCGCCCTGAATTCCCGGACTATGTCCGGGCAATGCCGGACGATGTACCGCGTTAGGTCCCGGACGAACTCCGGAGGGAAATCTTCGGCCATTTCCAGAGGGGAAATGGCAGGGCGAGTGAACTAAAATAGGGCCCTAAGACCCGGGCGTGAGCGATGCCCTGATCCCCCCACCGGGCGGCGGCGGGGGGGGTGGCACTACCGGGGAGACGCGGTGTGCCCCTTCGCCTTAGGGGCGAACGGGCGGCACCAAACCCTAACTGCTCCGGGGCGAAGAGAACCGCCGCACGGAGAATAGGATAGCGGGATGGGTTAAGGTAGGGTCCTGGAGAAATCAAGAGCTCTGACTAGGGAAGCCCCCAAGGCCAGAGCTCAAGCCCTTCCGAGTTGGCCGCCCTCTGAAGGAGGGAGGCGAGCGCTCGGGTCCCGCTCAAGCCGGCTTACGACGCCGCTAGGCGTCCACCGGACTTAACACGAACGGACAAAAGACGTGGATTTATAATAAACACTAATATCGAAAACAGTTATGAAACTAACCATTGAAAAAACAAAAACCGCGGGAGGGCCGGCCGCGCCGTTAGCCGACGCGGCTGCCTAGCAACCCGCGTGATTGGTCACACCGGCGATACGCGAACCGTACCTACACGAGACGCAAAAGCATACGCACAGCGAATGCAATTACGTAAACACGCAAGCACAAAACACGTAAGCACAGCCGCGACAAACCACGTAGGTCACGGAAAACGACCGTTACTAAAAACGCGGGAAGGCCGACCGCAGTCAGAACGGCGCGTCTACCTAACGGCTCGCCTTGTTGCTACGCGCGAGCCAGACGCGAAGAAGTAATGTCGCAAGCCCGTATATGTGTACGTATACACGTATATGAGCCAACCAGATCACCACTCCACGCAAGCGCAGGCGTTTCCAATAAAGCAAGTCGAAATCGAATACGTACGTAACTACGAAAATAGCGAGCGGGCGGGCAGCGCAGCGACACGACCGAACGCGCGCAAGGCACAGCCAGAACTATACACATTATTAATTACTATATTTAAGTATGATGATTAATACTTTATTATTTATGTAGAAACCTTTAAAAGTAGTGTAGTTAAATTCTTGTGAGGTAGGCACCGCTTCATCGCCCATATGCAATGCATGCAACTGCCTGCGAAGTAATTAGTGCGTGCAAGTAAGTCCGCATTAGCTCGAGCTCTTTTTAAACGTGTATTTAAAAAGTTCTAAGCGCTTTTTTTAAAATTGTACAGTCATCTATTCGTTGTATTCCAGCGCTTTATTAACGCGCGTTAAAAATGCGCTCGGGCGAATGTGGGGTAACCTCGGAGGGCAACCTCGGGACGGCTCATTACGAAAATTTTTACGTTAGCGTGACGCTACCGAGTACATATACCATCCTTGGCATAATTTAATTTATGAAATAAACAAGTTTAACACAACAAGTTCAACATAATCTTTTATAAAAGTATCCTAGGGTAATAACGGTAAATATGTATATTTCGATTTATAAGAGTTATTTAAATGGAATTAAACACGTAAACAATTTCCAATGATTTTCAATGATATAATATCAATAAAAATGGACAACTGAAATATGAACCCTGGTAAAATTACCTACCTATCATGGCGGCAACCTGTCATTATAATCGTTATTAGAGCTTTAACAGAACTTTCTCAAGTGTTTCACGCCCACGAAATTTTCCGATTCTGAACATCATTTCTGTTTACCTCCACTCAAAGTCCTGGACATGATTACGCCGATTAAATAATAATTATTAAGGAAATAAACTAACGCACTGGCACTAGCTGTCTACACTGACAAACTCTACCTACAATATACACAATAACAAGAAATACTACCAACCTAACGCCGAAGGTACCAGGATCGGACTAGCGTCATGCTAACGTCAATCTTTTCCTGCTAAGCCCTCTAAAAAAGAGTTATTTGTCTTACCCTATCCAAAAGTCCTAGTTTCGAGAAGTCGATCCATCCTGGTAGGAAGGTGTTGCCGAGCTTGATGAGGGGTTCGTCATACCCCCACAGGTAGTCGTGCGCGCTCATTTTGATTATGGGCTGGCTGTCAAGCCGACCAACCAGCAGATTGTATGCCCCTTTCATTAAGAATGAAAAAGGACTTAATCGAGACGCCATACTCTAAAATAAGATATAATTAAAGAATAGAACGTGTCTTATCTGAAGGGTATGAAACGTACTATGAGAGTGGAGGAAGCTAGAGAGGTATGTAAGGAAAGAACCTGTTGGAACTCTGTACTCTCTGCCTACCATGGGGTAGACAAGGGATGATATGGATAGATTGATAAAAGGATTAAACTCTATCACGCCTTTCCCCAAGCGGGGGTGGCAGATGTGAACGGTCAGCAACATATACGTTTAACAGTTTTTCAAATCGCATGCACGCTTTTGTTTTGAATTAAATCCGTCGTTTTTGTTCTCTGTCTATCTATATCTTCACGCCAGATCCCTTACGAAGTAGGCTGAGAAAGGATATAGAGTAGAAAAGAGAGTAAAGAATTCTAATTTCTTACAATATTTCTTACAAATCTCACTGGATTCCTCGACTCTCATAGTTCGTCTCATACACGCTCGCCGGTTACGGAGACTCTTATCTTGCCCATCAGATGGCCCAGACATGGTCTGTTTGGTCATGATAATCTAGGTTTTTCGCGGTGCCTACATCTTTTCACTTTCGTATCATACATGAATCCTACTAATATTATAAATGTGAAACTTTGTATGTTTGGAGGTTTGTTACTCAATCATGCAAAACCGGCCGAACGGGTTTGGGTGAAATTTCACACACAAATCGTTTATTACCTTTTTTACCCGGGTAAAATCCTGCTTAGGACTTTCATTAGTCTCGGAGGAAGCTCGCGGGGCGTGTCAGATTCCTACCGACTAAAACCCAGGGTGGTCGACATCAGCACTTTGGAGGGGCTGCGGGATCTCCGTATGGAACGCACCGGTACCCCTCTTGTGCTGCACTCTGAAGAGCCCATTCGGGGGAAGACTTGATAACACGTCCCCCCCCCCCGCACCGACACGGTGCTCACGGTGACGTGGTCCACACCACGCTGCCGTCCTCCTCGGGGTCACTCGTAAAGGACGCTCAGGGCCCCCGTCCCTTGCGTCCGCGACCCCGAAGGCCCTTCTGCTGATGTTGGTGTAGGGGGGTCCCCCGCCAGATATTAAGGCGCGAGTTAGCCCGTATTCTTAAGCCCCGGGCTATTGGGCAGAGGGTCCTAGGCGGATTGTGCCTCCACCTCAGCGCCCTCGCCTTCGTCGAGCAGGATCAGCCCTCTCCCGATCCCACTCAGCCTCCTCCTTCTGAGACATCAGAGTCTTGCAAAAGAGTCTTGCAGAAGGAGGATACGGCTCCCCACACTGATTCCCCTGCCAGCGCAGCCGTTACTACTGCCGGCAGGGAGAGGTCCGGTCCGATATGGTCGACCAGGATCCGCCACTCGGAGGCCCATGTGTTTTGTTATTTTTTGTGGGCTTTATGTGTTTCAGTGAATACCGGACCACATCACGTCCATGTAAAACAAAGTAACCAATATAAAACAATGATATGCATAGAAGAAATCCAGGGCATGGAGCTGCCTACAATCTAACCACCAGACCATACTCTCAGCATATATCTTACCAGCAAGGCGACATTTGGCATCACGACATGCGTCTCCTCTGGCCTCCCCACGGACTCTTCGGGGAGGAAGGTGACCTTACTCCTGGGGATGTAACCCATCGTCCCACATTCCTTGTTGATCGTAAATTCGTTGTTAGTTCGGTTCTCCCTGGAAATCAGGTATAGATGATTATATATTGGGTTTTTATGTTTAGGCAAAATATCATCATCTACTATGAGACTGGAGGAAGGCAAAGAGGTCTGCAGGAATAACCCTGTTGGAATTCTGTACTTTCTGCTTACCCCCAAGGGATCTGGCGGGGTGATAAAGATAATAGATCATCATCAAGGCCTCCCCCAACAATGGCCACGTCGACCGGCTTACGCGAATATTACACATGAATAAAAACTACGTTTTGGATCTTATCGCGGTTTGTACGAAACGTCGGGAACTTTTAAAGTTGATATAAATCGTAATCAATTCCGAAGACGGGGTGTATGAAAGAAGCCTCCCCGTATGACGTATTTTTCGAGCCCCCGTACGTCCGGCACAGCCTGGTAACAATTGGCGAGTACCTCACGCTGATTGGCATTGGCATTGGCATCGTATTTTCAATACGATGGCAAACAACTTTTAGCGGCCAAACCAATGCGTTCAGCCGCGGCCGCAGTGGCGGGAACGGTGGTTCTTGCAGTAATATCCTGCGTCCTGCGTTCTACACGCGCTGTCTGGTCGGCGTCTGCACCCCCAATCATAGGGAGATACTGATCGCCGCCGGGGACGACACCGCGCTGCGGCTGAACGCGTTGGTTTGGTCGTACCTTTAGAAGAAGAAGAAGAATTCCGAAAAAATAATTTTATATCATCGAGATTCAGCTAAAAGACGTCCATCGCAGGTCACAGGCAGCTTTTGTCACGACTGGCATTGTGCTATACGCCTCCAACTTATTTACATTTTAATAAAAGCTTTTGTTTAACTTGTACTGTTCGAATGTCTCTCTCTTTTCGGTTTATATCTTGCAATCCAATTTTCAACCACTTGCGCATATGCCATTGAGCTGAAATTTGATATAGGTATGTATGTATGGTGACAATGCAGTAATATGACACAATGAAGCTGGTCTGATGATGGAGTCGGAATTCCATCTACACAATATAACATAACCCCCCGTATTTAGGCTTGTTACTTATGCGTTTTACACAGAAGGTTTGCGAAAAAATCAAAAGCCCGCTAAACCGCAAGTCCGATCAAAATAGACGATTATGATATACTAGATATTTAGAGCCAAAAAACTAATCGAATCAATAATAAATCGAATTAAAATTAATTCAGAACCTGTATCAAAGTGGCAACTAATTGCTTTTGAAATTAGATGTCGACTTGAATGCGATTAAAAGAATAATAAAATACTAGTTATAGAGTTTCGTTCGCATTCTAGTTAGTTATATACATTAAAATGCATGTATGCAGAAAGTCTGTAGGTGAAAAACATTTCTACTACATCACAGAAAGACTAGGTAACATTAAAAAAACATCTCCATTTGTAAACGCACCCATAATATAAGAATAATACCTATTATTCTTATGTTATGAGTGCGTTTACAAATTTGAAATTCATATTGCCTGGTTGCCTGGAAGAAATTGCTATAAGCAATAAGGCCGCCAATTGTACCCTATATTGTTTTGTACCTTACATTATTGTTTATTTATAATTTGGTGTACAATAAAGAGTTTTCTATTCTATACACAAACAAATAGAATAATATTAGCCCTGTTGAGAAAGTGTCCTATCGTTGGGCACGGGCTTCCTCTCAAACTGAGAGGGTTTAGGCCATAGTCCACCACGCTGGCCCAGTGTGAGTTGGCGTACTTCACACATCTTCGAGAAACTCTTAGGTATGCAGGTTTCCCCACAATGTTTTCCTTCACCGTTAAAGCAAGTGATAGTTAATTTTTAATACGCACATGCTTTCGAAAAGAAAGAGGTGCGTGCCTGGGTTTGAAAGCGAGACCTCTGAGTTTGCAGTCCAACAGTATAACCACTAGGCTATCACTGCTCTATATACGCAAATACTGATCGAAATAAACATTTGTCACACTAAGATTACTTCCGTGCTACCCGCGACTATTCGGTGCAGTGAAAGGAAGGGCCAACGCTTTTAACGCCTGGGCCAAGCCTTCGTCATCATCGATTCATCTACATGGGGTATTGCTGCTTTGTAGACACAATCTGACCACAGTCTTTGGGGTTTTGGTTTGGTCATGCTCACTATAATGTCTTAGCTTGCGGTGATTGCCTGGCGCGGGTCACTCCCTTCCCTCTAAAATGGCTATTCCAATAGTCATACTCGTGAACGAGTGCTGCTTGTTGGGACTGGTCCATCTGGAATCCTTTAGACACTTTTTATAAATAAGATCTTTAGACTCATGCCTCGGTCGTAAGGCATCACACTGGAGCTAGATTTATTGTAACCTAAACATTGTATCCACACAATATGAGGACAAGCCCGCTGAGTTTCTTCGCCGGATCTTCTCAGTGGAGGCCGCGTTCCGATCCGGTGGGAAATTAGTAGTTAAATTAGATTAAAAAAATGTAAATTGACTATTGCCCTCTCAGTTTGAGAGGAGGCCCGTGCCCAACAGTGGGACAGTTTCTTAACAGGGCCAAATAAAAAATAAAAAAAATTGACTATTTGTAAGGCCCCGCAGGGTTTATACAAAATAAATTATTTGTGTTTGAGTACATCTTAGAAAGATTGAGAAGCAATTTTAATACAAACGGGACGACGCAAAAATGTATGTACAAATTAGGCACGACTTGTGCCTTGTATTAAAGTTGTATATTAAAGGTTTTTTTTAAACGTTGCCCCACACTAGGATTTATTCCCGTGTCGTCGGTGCGCTTACATGAAAATTCACATACACAAATACCCAGACCGAAACAAATAATTGTGGGTCACACAAAGATTTGTCCCGTGCGGGAATCAAACCCACGACTATTAGACACAGTGAGCGGAGCGGCTTCAGCTCTAAACCACTGCGCTAAATCATCCGTCAATTTCACTCTATCTCATCTAAAAGTGACGACAAAGCCGAAGATGTGGCTTTCTCACTCAGTAATAGCCTATTCACTCTGAAAAAGGCTGAATGGGAGTTAGACCAAATTATACCGCCAAGCAACCGAGTCGTGTTCTGGCATGCTGCGTGGAGATGTCTTTCAAGGTGGTGGGTCTAGTCCGAACATACCGATTCGAAACTCGGTCTAACTTCCGTCTTCTTAACCTATTTCAGAGTAAATAGGCAACTCCTGAGTCTGCGAGTTACAGGTCCTGATCGTCTGTCTCTTTTCATCAGTTGAGATAGGGACCACTCGATAAATTATCCTTAATTAAAAAAAAACCGCCGAGTTTCTCACCGGGTCTTCTCGAAAACAAGACCTCTTTCTGTGTGTTTATGAATGATCTACTCTGTCGGCCACGGGGCCTACAGCTTCACCGGACAAGAGGGCAAAAATACCTCTCTGGCTTCCTCCACTTTTATAGTTCGTCACGGGAGGGGCTGAGGCGTTTGACGTTCAAAAGTCACTGTTATTCCAAGGTACCTTAGGGGTGTTAATTTAATGGCAATTGAAATTTCACTTGATTAACCCTACGATCAAAAAATCTATCTATATCATCACGCCAGATTCCTGGCGGGGTCCCAGAAAGCACAGAGTTCCATTTTTTTCCTTACAAATCTCTTTGTCTCTATTCTCTCCTTCAGTGCGTTTCATACACGCTCGCCGGAGACTCATGACTTGCCCTTCAAATGAGAAACGGTCTATTTAGTCATGGTAAGATAGTTTACGTTACAGGTTAGGTTATTTTTAAGACCTCACTGCAGATATTGAAGTGGTTATTTTGCAATGGGCTATTTATCTTTCAAATCGTATTAAGAGTACGTTCCACTTGGTAGAAACGTCGAAATTTTCGCCATTTCAGGCGTTCCACTTGGCGCCCGCGATCGATGTGATCGCATTGATGACGTCATAGATGACGTCATGGATTTCGCTCACAATACGCTCACGGTGACCCACCTCAAGAGGTGGGTCGCGGTGGGCGCTGTCAGTGTCAAAATAAGCGGTAAAACTTTAACCTTAAAAAATAATTATAGAATTTTTATCTTAAGATCTTCAAGGCTATTTCTATAAATTATCGGTATCAAACAGATAATATAACTTGAAAAACCACGAAATGAGCTGTAAAAGGGTGAAACATTATGTATAGAAGAAACGCAATTGTGTGAAACTTTAGGGGCACAGATGTTGCAGTAGTGCAATATAACATTGTTTCTGCAACAAGTAAATCGAGGTACCTTATTAAATAATGTTACGTTTACAGCCGTTTTTAATATAGATATTAGATACTACCTTCCCTACTTCTACACCTTACCTTATTAAAATGAGCACTTATATTTAGTTGTATTATTTGTAAATGTCTTATACTCTCTGCCTATTTTGCAAGGGATCTGGCATGATGATATAGTATATATATTGTACTTAAAATATTTTTTGACACTTGTCGTCTCAGATGTACAACATCAACTTACATAGAAACTATAAAGTATCATGATATTAGATCGTTGATATTTTTTTGCCTATTTTGCCTTTATATAAAGTCACTACTCTTGGTTAATTTCATGATCAATTTTCTTTGTATGGTTTTGCCAATAAAAGTTGTGGTGTCTATCCATTCAGCAAACTGACTCATAATCCTGATATTGATCGGCATTCAGTTTGTTATTTCAGGCAAATACTTACAAACATGTGAAACATATTATCACAACTGTTACCCCAGAGGAGAGGGCCAGAGAAACCACCCTTAGAGAAACCAGGCCTTAGAAAGTTAGATAAGGAAATAGTATTTATTTAATAATTACTGAATTACTAAACAAACTCATTTTGATTTTAGAGTTTACCTATTATAACAAGTGTTACTTATATCTATTAAGAAAGATATTGAATTAAAAAGAGAGAGATGTACAAAATAAAAAGCCACGAATAGCCAACGTATATTAAAAAATCTGAAAGTATATAGGTATCGAAAAAGCTACCAAATGAACATTATCTTTGTAATTTCACGATATTTTCATAGTAATTAAATTTATAAATAATAACGAGCCTATTGCCATATACCGGGCACAATTCCAGACTCCGGACTCGTACTGGGAAGTTTTCGTTAGAAAAACTACAATTGTCCGACCTAGGATTTGAAATCAGCACCTCGTGATCTCAAAGCGATTTACTTTTCCACTAGACCAACAAGACAGTCAGTAAGTAATACTTTATTATATTTATTCTGATTTAATCTTCAAAATTTTTACCAATTATAATAAGGATGATAGCGATTTACACATTACGCACCTACGATTGCGATTACGATTTACGCACCTACTACACACATTCAGAGCATGATATTCATTAAGCCATTGTTTATAGACGGAGGCTTGTCGTTCACTTTTGTAATTTAATAATACTTATCGAACTTCTTGATTTCGTAATAATATTCACAATTCTTGATTCGAACTGGAGAAACAGGTTGTTAGGATGAATTATTATAATTCCTATTGATAAAATATTATGACTACATTTTCTTGCAATTTAGATTCACTGAAATTATAATGATATATGAAATACCGTATTTTACAATAGACAGTTTTTTTATGAATATATGTGTTAATTTACTATATATCATCACGCCAGATCCCTTACGGGGTAGGCAGAGAGTACAGAGTTCCAACAGGCTCTTTCCTTACATACCTCTCTACTGTAACAAAAATTATACTTAGATATTATACATATTAAAATGAGGAAAGAACTTGTTGGAACTCTGTACCTCTGCCTACCCCGCGAGGGAGCTGGCGTGATGATAGAGATAGATAGATAGATATTCTAAAATCCCGCCCTTTGTATTTGACAAATCGATCACTATGGTCCAATGGTACGTTCCACTTGCGTGAACGATTGCGACGCTGACAACCTTGTGGAACGGCAATTGTCATAATTGGGAGCATGGTCGGCGTGGACTACAAGTGGAATGCACCCTAAGTGATCATAAGCAAAGCCGTTTAGATAAAGCAAGTCCATAATATTTTGACCTTTAAACTATATGATTAAGGACGCACATTACAATGCAGTCTTTGGGAACCGGTCTTGTATTTCTAGAAAAAGATTATACTTAAATAACCATAGATTGTATTGGCTAAAATACTTTGTTAAATTAGATATTTTTTAAACGTTACCTCACACTAAGAATGATTTCTCTGTCGTGAGTACGTGCAAACATGAAATTTACATATACAAACCACTCAGACCGAAACAAATATTTGCGGGTCAGAATCAGAATCAGAATATTTTTTATTCATGTAAACCATTACAGTATTTATGAGTCGTCTGAAAAGTAACAAAGACTCTACCGCCACTTCGGAATGTCATTCCTGTGGAGAAGAAGGGCAAGAAACTCCACGGTTACTCTTTTAAAATAAGAAATTACAAACTTTTTCATCTACATTCTATTGTGGGGTATGGGAGAACAATGTAGGTTGGTCATCAGGTGAGTCTAAGTTAAAAAAGTGAATAATGCTATTTATGAGAATGGCTACATGGTTCCCTCATTTACAAAAAAAAGTACATATTGTGTTAAATTAATAGAAGGAAGAGAGGAAATGTTAACTAACAACAGTTGAATAGGTTGTCATGACTCAAGTGGAGCTGGAATAGCATCTATTTAAGCATTTTTATCTTTTAAACAATCTTCTATTGATTTATAAGCTTGCTTACAAAGTGTTCGTTTTACACAAGCTTTGAACTTATTTTCACTAAGTTTAGTGACGTCAATGGGAATTTTATTATAAAATCTAACACAGTGCCCCATTAAAGACGTGTTTATTTATTTATTTATTAAATAGGTACATAAACAGATTACAACCAATAATAATAAATAAAACATAAGTATCTTAATTTAGTTCTGGGAAGTAACCCTTAATAATGTACACAAAAAGAAAAACATGCCATCATTAACTTATAATTAATCTAGACTAATATTACAAAGAGGAAAGTTTTAACTTTATACAATATAATTGATATAAGAAAGAATATATTTTAGAAAGAAACCTTAATTGAACTAAACACCTAAAAGTAAAAATATAAATATGAACATGAGAATTTTTGACATTTTTGACAGACAAAACTGCGGTTGGTCTAATTTATTTCTATGTCGTGTGTTAGAATCAGAATCAGAATATTTTTTATTCATGTAAACCATTACAGCATTTATGAATCGTCAGAAAAGTAACAAAGACTATAGGGTCACACAAAGATATGTCCTGTGGGGCATCTAATCCATGTCTACTCGATGTAATGGCCGGAGTGGCTTAAGTTCTTAACAACTGGACGAAGTATTTAAAATATTGCGTGGCCGCTGAGTTGCCGCCGTTGAAAGGTAAAAACTGACGATATTTGCATTATTATAGACAGTTATTTAGTTAACTGGTTTGACGGTGACAAAATAGTTGGTTTTTGGCTTTTCCCTTTAGTGCACATTTACGATATAATAAAATATTTACTACTGCGTTACTGCTACAATTGCGTTAATATAAAGTAACGAAGTTGTTATATTGGTAACGCAATTTGTATTAGGTGTATTTTTAAGTTTACGCTGTCATAAACTTAAGATAATGCCCCAGCTTTTTATAGCAATTACAGTAATATTTAGGATTCTGATTGGTTAAAAATGTCCTAATTTTATATATGCCTGTAGTTTATCATTGGTGGAAGCTTCTATCACTAGTTTTTTTTTATTGATTTTAGTTTTTTTTTGTCATTTTTAGTAAAAATATTAAATTTTTGAGTAGGACTTTGGTAAAGCAGAGATCTAATAAGAGCTACTAAGAATATTTCATGAAACTGATTACCACTGTTCCACTGATGGAAACCACTGCTCGATTTAGGCATTATAGTATTTTTCATGTAAGATAGTGTGACAGTTGTAAGTGTGAAAGAAAATTATACTTTATTTAATGGAAATAAGAGGCACGACCCGTTTCTATACTTATGGTTTTATGCCTTAACACTATTGAACTGTCACTACACATCCTATGTGAACATTATTATAACAAGAATTTTGGCCCTAAAACAACTAGAGGAACATAAGATGGTATTGTCTATGAAAACATAACATCCCCGCTAACACGGTGGTCATTACGCGCCATTTGTTTTTTGAAATAGTTTCTCTAGTAGGTAGTACATAATAACTTACTAACTACGAGCCATCCAATGGATCCTAGTTGACAGAACGACTCCGGGCTACCACAGTGATTTTTTTTCTCAATAACACTATAACAGAGGAGATCCGCATGGGAACCAAAGACAAAAAAGTAGTAGTGCACGTGAACGGCTGCTGCTTGTGGAGACTGGTCCACGTAGGGTCCTCTAGCTTTCTATTATATTATATATTTAAAAATATGGTTATTACTCTTATACCTCAGTCGTAAGGCATCACACTGGAGCTGAATCACATAAATGATTTTGTATAATATAAAAAATGTATGTATACAGAAAATAAAAACAAAAATGAATGGAGAATTAGACAAAAAAGACAAGCCTCCTGAGTTTCTCGCTGGATCTTCTCAGTAGAGGCCGCTTTGCGATCCAGTGGTAGATTAGTAAGTTAAAAAAAATGTAAATATGCCAATTTGTAAATTCCTCTGCAGGGTTTATGCAAAATAAACGATTTGAGTTTAAGTTTGAATTCGAACAACTCAGAATCGACAAACTTAAGTTACAGTGGGTGAGGCTCATTGCTCGTAGAACTGACAGCCGTTAGGCAGAAAAACGTTCTCGAGTGGCGTAGCCGAAGATGTAGATTGGACAAGCCACTACAAGCAATCAGTGCGTCAATCAGCAATTATTACTATAAAACATGTTTTTTTTTTCAACTCATTATATTTTAAGAATATTATGAAACTCTTACGAAATGGAGACCTCCATTATATTAAAATATCACATTAATATAAACGCAGGATTCATCTTCCTAGTAAATGTAACGAGACGATCTTGTTGTACATTCTACTCGTCTATACAGATTTTAGTATTTAATTCTTTCATAGGGGCTAAGCCTTGTATACGCATTTATAAGAAATCCAAAGATATTCGAAATATGCCGGTTAAACTTTATCAAATTAAAAGAAATAAAATGACGACATCCACTTAAAAATCAAAAATAAACCGCGATAAAATCCAAAACATAGTTTAATTTAATACAAAAATGTTCAGTAAATCTAGAACTTACTGGTAAGTGAAAGGCCCGACTTCCTCAACTTTCAGGTTCCTGTCTTCTCCACTCAGGAACCTGTCAGCGTTAGTGATATTGAAGAGGTAGACCGAAACGTGTACTGCATCCGCTTCCTTATTGAGGATCTGGTACACCATGGAGCCATTTTCTATCCTGGTATACTGGAAATCCAAGAAGACTTAAGGAGATGAGGATAAAGGCAAGATGTGTTTTTACTGATGCTATTGTAAAGAATTTCGTTTAAAAAAATACTGATTCTAATCAAGTAAAAATTCCTCTTTCGTAGACAGTTACGAAACAATTATGAATCCAGAAAACATATTTTGGATTGGTAACCAGTTAATTAGAATTCTTCTTTCATAGTTTGGTATGATAATAATATTGCACCCAGTGCGGATTGGCGGAGGTAGGTTTGTGGCCACCTGCTGTTGGAACTTATCAAGCGGCCTATAAGGTTTTCAACTCGGCTTAACGAATACCACATCAAATGGTAGCCGCCCAGCCGGGACCAACTGCTTAGCGTGTCTTTCGAAGCACAGAGACGCCCGAACATGAAAATGCCACAAACGCTTAGCCATCTCAGGCAGACCGGGACGAACTGTTATGAGTGTTAAAGAAATAGGGTTTTTAAAAAAAGAACAGATTTGATTAAACACAACCCCCTAGTTGGATGGATGGGATGAGACAGAGGGCTTTTATGTGAAATGCAAATGTAGAAGAAAATACTGTTAGGATAGAAAAGGAGTCTGGTGTGTCATATAGGGTGCATAGAATATATATAAGAGAACGTTACTGAACCTTGGTGATCGGTAAGAACACCGCGGTCGCACAGCGCTACGAGTGCCTAGCACCGTAGATTGGTCACGTATAAATTTTGGTGACGATATTGGGTGCCATAGTAATGGAAGACAAGTCTTGTGCAATTATACTGGGCACATTTCCAAATTCCAAACTGCTTCTAAAAATTGTTCAGTAGAAAAACTCCAATAATACATTGTCCAATTTAGGATTCTAACACAGGACCTCATGAGGCGCACCATTGAGACAGCCCATTTTGCTTGTGTCTCTTCAATCCCCAGTAAAAAATCCTGAAAATTATTTTGATTGCGTAGTAAGAAAAAAATAATGCTTACAATATTTACTAGGGCTAAAAGTGGGTCTATGACGAAACTAACAGCAGTTATGGATATCAGCGTAATTCCTATTAGCAGTGTTATCAGCAGCCTCTCTGTAAAACAAAAAATAATACATTTTAGATTTTTCATTAAATAACTAAATAGGGCAACCAATAGATGGCGTTAGTGAAACGAGTTTTAGCGGGAAGTCAAAGAGTGATGTTGTCAATTTTTAATTTTCAATACTTGTTATTTCGGATAATAATGTCATATTGGCGGAATGTTAAACACTATGTATTCTAATATTATTTGCAGGAGTGAATGTAATTGTAACAAAGTGATAAAACGTGCATTTTTGATTTCCCTCAAAATGGCCGTTTACCGGCCGTATCCAGGGGGAGTACTTTATCAATTTCATTATAATCGTAATTAAGTTCATCGGGTGTTATGAGAGAATATTATTATATGAATACGACTGAAGAACATACTATACATGGTCAAGAAACTAGAACAAAAAAGTTAGTTTAAATGAAAAATTTAAATGAAACCACATCATATCTGTAACGGTATTTTTTATTTTTTTTAAACAGCTACATAGGGCAGCCAATGACAGCGCAGTTGAACGAAAATATAGATGGAGAGACTCAGCAGTATTATTTTGACCTTGTGACCTTATTTTGCCGTAAGAATGATACGGATGTACACAGCTTATTGTTACATCTTTTTTTAGGGTAAATTAAAATTAATACCGTAATTAATGTATCCACTTGGGTCGAATCTAGGTTGATTTAGGTATTTAACTAAAGGTTTCGCCACATAGCCGACTTAGCGCGACGGTGGCGCGGCTTGGGGAGTTGTCATTTACTGAAATGTACGGGCGAATGAGATGCCACACAGCGCAGCCCCGCTCAGTGCGACTCTTGAACGGCTATTTGAACAAACCTTAAATGTAAACATAATTATACAACATAAAATTATTATATGTATAATATATAATATTAAAATTATTTCAAAAGCAACGATAAATTTTGACGTAGCTTCTCTAGAACGTGGTACATTTCTCATTCAATGTTATAATATAGATAAGGCGTGATAATACATATATATATATATATATATATATATATATATATATATATATATATATATATATATATATATATATATATATATATATATATATATATATATATATATATAGAATAGTCTATTATGTAGTTACGAACAAAATAACCAATAATTTATGAAATTTTTTTTACAACTAAGCTATAGAAAACTTCAAACTAATTAAAATTTATGTTTTATTGTCATTTAAAGGGGTGGCGTATTTGTTTTCATTGTTCTGTGGCCGTCCCTATTACAGCCACGATGTCATCAAACTTATATCGGTTAATAGCAATATTATAAATAAATCGTGATAAAGTCAGGTCACGAACGGGTAACTATTTTCCTGTCGTCAAGGTTATGCCCTTATCAAGGCCAAGACGCTCCAGACTTGTTGTTGTTATCATTGTAGTAATTATTTATGTGGCTGGAATATGTTGACACAGATGTACAATGTGATGCATGATCTCCATTGAACGCTTTATACATCGGTAAGTCGGTTTTTTTTAGTTTTATGTTAAGGGGTCAGCGTTCTTTCTCGTTCTCGACTGCCTCGTTGGTCTGGTGGCAAAGCGCATCGCTTTGGAAGCACGAGGTCCTGGGTTCAAATCCTAGGTCGAACAAATGTAGTTTTTCTAACGAAAAATTCTCAGTACGAGTCCGGAGTCTGGAATTGTGCCCGGTATATGGCAATAGGCTCGCCCCCTATTACATGGGACCTAACATCGTCGGCGAAACGTGGGTGTACTCAGTACACCTCTGCCACCCCTTCTGGGGAATATAGGCGTGACGGTGTGTGGGTCAGCGTTCTTTTATCATCTTTTTTAAAAAAAATTAGCCTGTTATTAGAATAAAGAATTATTCCTGTGTCGTGGATGCGTTTACAAACATGAAATTTCATATACACAAACACCCAGACCGAAACAAATAATTGTGGATCAGACAAAGATTTGTCCTGTGCGGGAATCGGATCCGCGACTATTGGACACAGTGGGCGGAGTGTCTTAAGCTCTTAACCACTGCGCTAAATCGTCCTTCACTCCTATCTAAACTGATGGAAAATGAGGATGGAACCACTGACTCAGTAATAACATATTCGCTCTGAATTAGGCTGAGGAGACAGAAGCTAGACCGAGTTCCGAATTGGTATGATGGGGTAAAGCTGATTCCTCGTTGGGCAACTCCGTGTTACATGCTGAAACACGACTGGGTTGCTCGGCGACAAGACTTTGCTGGAAGAGTGGAGCTCAGCCACAGTCGTAGCGTACTACCGGTATTGGTTGTTATTTTATTCTATTGTTTTTTAAAGTGGTTACGTTAAAAAAAAGAAATAGAAATAAATTTATTTGTAGGTTGTGCGCGGGTTTGCAAGCATAATATTCACAAGTTCCCAGCTGAAATGATTATTTATGGGTCGGGTCACACAAAGAGTTGTCCCTAGCGGGGATCAAACCCGACCCTACTCGATCCAGTAGACTAAGCGGTCCGATGAAAACTGTTAACTAAAAATGTACTTAAAGGCTTTCACTTATTGTTCCTGTGGCCAAGTTGACTTTCTGCAATATTTAACGCAAATAAGAACTGGAAAATGTGCAAGAATGAATTTTTACAACGAAAAGTCACGTGGTCTGAACAAGGACTTGTCGATTGCGGAAAAGAAAAGACAAATTTTCAAGTTGGTTAGGTCCTCAGAAATGCAGCGTATTTCACCAATGTAAAGTAGTTATAAAGGTTTGATCAAATAGCCGACGGAGCGCTATGGAAGCGCGACGGAAGCGCTGGCCGGGCGGCCACTCGACGATATCGACCCGCTCGCACGCATATTGGCGTCTCGCTCTCTCCGTGCTTCGTTTGTAACATAGAGATAGGACTATGGTTTGTAATCGCGATGAGCGTGGCGGCGGCGGGTCGTGACGTTTGCCGTCGCGCCGAGCATGGCTGCGCTGTGTGGTGGCTCCTGTACATTTCAGTACATTAACACTCCCCAAGCCGCGCCACCGTCGTGCTCCCGTCGCGCAGCGTCAGCTATGTGGCCAAATCTTAAGAGTACATTGATGAATAATAATAAAAAATAGCCTTGCTGTTGCCATTACGGCAAAAAAACAATGCTGGAATAAGATTTATTTCCCGCCAACTGATTTTTCACTTCTATAACATCTCCCCCGCGTAGACCACAGTGTCTATTCAGACACTGATGCTCAATAAAACTCCGATCTTTTCTTTAGTTTTCGTATACTTGTTGACAAAATACAATTACGTAATCTGATACAAGTATGTAAACGTATTTTTCAAAGAACAATTTTGAATATATAAGTGCCGTTATCGCATCGTTTAGAAAATGCTTAGAAAAAATGTTATGTCGCTTGTGACAGCGGTTTCAACATTAAACAGCCCCCCCCCCCCCCCGTTAAAAGTCTCCATGACTTTTAACCCACGATTAGGTGATCGGTTGCTGGCAATGGGCATATTCGAGTCAAAGGCCGCCGAAGGCTTCATGTCGATGTCCGAATATCAGCGACGCGGGAGACGCCGTCTCGTCCACGAAAGAAAGGATAGATAATTCTCCCTAATCGCCAACATAGAGGACGTAAACTTGGTTCCTGCAAAAAGTACTACGTCGCCGACTTCTAGTTGGATTGAATTTATACGCCATTTCGTCTGTTGCTGTAGTTCCGCTAGGTACTCCTTTTACCACCTTCGCCAGAAGTGCTGGCGGATTTGCTCCAGTCTGGCATAGCGTTATAGCTGGCTTGAAGTACAGTCTTCCACGTTCGGTGCCGGTAGTGCATTGAGCGGCCGATCAAGTAGGTAGTGCCCTGGGGTAAGGAAAAGGTAGTCGTTAGGGGATAAATACAAAGGCCAAAGGGGACGACTATTTAGAATCGCCTCCACTTGCGCAAACAGTGTGGATATTTCCTCAAAGGAGAGTTGAGTATTTCCCATGACACGTTTTATGTGGAATTTTGCTGACTTGACGCCGGCTTCTCAGATACCACCAAAATGTGGAGCGTAAGCGGGTGAAAAAACGAATTTGATCTCGTCCTCTATAGCAAAGTCTGATATGAGTTTCTGATTTTGTTTAATAAAATTGTCGATTTCCCTAGCTGCACCCACAATCATAGGCTGGATAGTCTTCCCTTGAAAACGCCGACATTTAATGCAATTATGAAGGACACGTCGAGCCAACCTTCGACCGTGAATGAGCCATATAGTCTGTCTGACACTAGCTAGTAGAAGCTGCGGACCAGCATGTAAATTGCGGAGTTGTTCGGGCTCAAAGATGAGCTTGGTAAGATGGTGGGATGAGTGCAAGAGTATGGGGTGTTTTGTTTCAAAAGAGTGGTGTGAGCCGTCCAAGCGGCCACCCACTCGTATAAGACCAGCCTCATCCAAGAAAGGTGTGAGAGGTAAAATGTTAGACTTAGAGCTGATTGGCTTATTCTTAAGTAGTAAATCCTATTCGACTGGAAATGAATCTCGTTGGGCAATGGAACATAAAAATTAAAGAATTCTAGTAATTCCTGAATGCTCAAGGGGCCTTCTGTCTTAGCGTGAGGATTCCTTAAATTAAATAATAACCGTTTTACATATGCATAAGTTCGTTTCAATTTATTCAAATTGGAATACGTGTCAAAATTAATAAAAGAAATAGTGACTATAGCAGAGTTTAATTTGAATTCTGGCCCATAAGTGTCATATTCGTCAGAAGATAAACTCATTTTCAGATAAAAAAAGGACCTGACAACCACATAAAATTATTTTGAATATCTGCGAGATAAGATCAGCTGGGTTATCTGCTGTTGGTACATGTCTCCAGCACAGCGGATCTGTTAGCTCACATATTTCAGCTACTCTATTAGTCACAAAAGTTTTCAGTTTCGTAGCACTAGTGTGAAGCCAAGTTAAGACCACGCTGGAATCGCACCAGTGTGCCTTAAGCCTTACAGGGAATCTTAATGAATCGACCACAATTTTAGTGAGCCGGGCTGCAAATAAGGCGGCACAGAGCTCCAAACGAGGTGCATGCCTTAATAGGTGCTACGTTTGACTTAGAGCTCAAAAGTTTGACATTAATGTTGCCAACCACATCGACAGATCGCATGTAGATACAGGCACCATATGCCCTTTGAGATGCGTCATTAAAAGAATGTAATTCGACTATAATGGGAGTGTCGCATAAAACATATCCTGGTACCTTAATTGAACACAACACTGACAAATCTTTGGTAAATTTGTACCACACCCTCGCTATCTCTTAGGAGACTGTTTCATCCCAGTCAATTTTTTCAAGCCATAACTGCTGCAACAATAGCTCAGGAATAATTATGCTCGGGCTCAAAATACCTCATCATCTCAGCCTATACTTGTCCACTGCTGATCATAGGCCTCCCCAATCGCTTTCCAGCGTAACCGGTCCGATGCCACCTGCATCCAACGACTTCCAGCGATTTTCACAAGATCGTCGGTCCATCTGGCAGGCGGTCGTCCCACGCTGCGCTTGCCAATACGAGGTCTCCACTCTAGAATCTTTCTGCCCCAACGCCCGTCCGATCTACGCGCTATGTGGCCCGCCCATTGCCACTTCAGCTTGCTAATCTTAACGGCTATGTCGGTGACCTTGGTTCTTCTACGAATCTCCTCATTCCTGATTCGATCGCGTAGAGAAACGCCGAGCATAGCTCTCTCCATAGCTCGCTGAGCAACTCTTGAGCTTTTTTATGAGACCTATTGTAAGAGAACACGTCTCTGATCCATATATCATCACTGGTAACACGCATTGACTAAAAACTTTAGTCTTAAGGCACTGAGGTATTTTGGATGAGAAGATGTTGCGCAGTTTCCCGAACGCTGCCCAGCTGAGTTGGATTCGTCGATTGACCTCTCTCTCAAAGTTGGACCTACCTAACCGGACTACCTGTCCCAGGTAAATGTATTCGTCGACAACTTCAAGAGTAGAGTTCCCAACGGTGACTGCGGTGGGTACGACATGGACGTTTGACATTATTTTCGTTTTGTCCATGTTCATTTTAAGACCCACTTGTTGAGATACTCTGTTGAGGTCACCGAGCATTCGTCCTAGATCTTCCAGTGACTCCGCCACGACCACAATATCGTCGGAAAGTCGCAGGTGAGTGATGTATTTGCCATTGATGTTGATGCCAAGTCCTTACCATTCCAAGAGCTTGAAGGCGTCCTCTAAGGTGGCCGTAAACAGTTTCAGAGAAATGATGTCTCCCTGTCTTACTCCTCTTTTTATGGGGATTGCCTTCGTGCACTGCCCCTGTACTCGGACTGACATGACAAAATACCTAGGGGATCAAAAATTTTGAACGATGTGGACAAAATGTATCGTTTCGTTACTGGACTCATCTCCGGAGGAATATCAAAAGAGAAGTGTAATTGATCGGTGGATGAGTTCCATCGTAGACCGAGTGCGCTTGATGACTCACTCAAATACAGACTGTTATCTGTGCGTGTGGAACAAGCGTCTAAAATTTTTGGTGAATTGGATCTGAATTTTTGAAGAGAAAAACAGCCCGCATTTAAGGCGTTGGATACTGATCTTTGAATATTTAATAAGTCGACTTCGGAATTGAACCCAGTTATAAGGTCGTCGACATAAAAATTATGTTGGATAGCACAGGCCTACAAAATTTTATTTTTTTGGTGTATCTCTGTTCGTGCCTATGGTCGATAAAGTAGGTAATGTACAATACATTGTCATACGTTATTTTTACTCATCAGCTCTAGTTTTTCCTTCTACCCACATTTAATTTTTTTCCCGGTCTTTTTTGTAAATAGTTATTATTACAATAACATCGATTAAGTTTATGTTACTATATCATTATGGCTAGTACGTCCAGATGTTGTGTTAACAATCCTGATACATTTTGTTCTGTTTGTGGTGAATACATACTAAAAGATCAGCGTAAATCGATAACAGACACTGTGAATCGTCTGTATTTTGCTTACTTCGGTATTGAAATTCGAAATCAAGATAAAGTGTGGGTGCCTCATAGTGTATGTAAACTATGCGTTGAGCATTTGCGACAAAGGGAGAAAGGGCACGTAAGTCTTTGAAGTTTGAAGTGCCTTTGATATGGCGAGAACCAAAAAATCATTATGACGACTGTTACTTTTGTATGACTAATATAGTGGGCATGAACAAAAACAATCGCCGTAAATGGAAATATCCTAATATTTCTTCAGCACAAAGACCTACTCCGCATTCAGAAAATGTTCCAATACCAGCTTTTCACCAGGTAGTGCAGCAATCTCAGTAGGAAAAAGCTGAAACACCTATTTCTTCTCAAGTAGATGATGACTTTGAATACTGCGGAAACACATACAATCCTAAGCCATTTTCGCAGAATGAGCTTAATGACTTCATCATAGACTTAGATCTTTCTAAGGAACGTGCTGAGCTACTAGCGTCCAGAATAAAAGAAAAAAATTGCCTTTCCTCAGATGTTCGAGTGTCTACATATCGCACGAGAGAACGACGATTATTACATATTTTTCATCTGATAAAAATTTTGTGTATTGCTGTAATGTGAGTGGTTTGCTGATATACATGGGTTTGACGATCTATCAGCCCAATGAATGGCGTCTCTTTATTGACAGTAGTAAACGAAGTCTCAAAGCAGTTCTTCTATATAATGGAAATAAATATGCTCCCGTTCCAATTGCTCACTTAACATCTGTGAAAGAAGAATATGAGGTAATTTCAATTCTTTTACAGAAAATAAAATATTTTGAACATATTTATTTATTTATTTAATACTTTATGCACTACAGGTACAAAGGCGGACTTAATGCCTGAGGCATTCTCTACCAGTCTACCTTAGGGTGATGCAAAAACTAGTGAAGTAGGTGCAAATCCATAGAAGATAAAAATAAAGAGATAGAAAAATATAATAAGATACATATATATGGTATATATAGATATATATAACTAATATATACATATAATAATAAATACACATATACACAAATGAAATTAAAATTGAGATCATTCTGCTAAAGTTTTGAGAAGATAATCCTGCACTTTGTTTTTAAAAGACAAGCGATTTGTGGCCATCCTGATATCCTGGGGCAGTGCGTTCCATAGCAAAATGGATTGGACAGAGAAAGAAGAGTGTATAAAATTAGAATGGTGAGAAGGGCATTGGAGAAGACGATTATTACAAGAGCGAAGATGTTTATCATGATTAGTACATAGAAATTGAAAATGGGAGGAAAGATAATCAGGCGAAGCAGGAGAGTAAAGAATAGAAAATAACATTGTCAGTGCCCGTAGAGCCCTGCGCTTGCGAATTGGCAACCACTTTAGATAGGAACGATACTCAGATACATGGTCAAATTTACGTATATTAAATATGAATCGAATGCAGTTATTTAGAAGGCGGTCGAGTTTGTTGAGATGATCTGCATTCAGGTCGTAGTAGCACACATCACCATAGTCGAATATAAGAAGGATTAAGGACTGCACGAGCATTGTTTTCGTTCTAGAGGGGAGTAGGTTTTTAAAGCGATACAGGAATCGCAACATCCCGGTGACCTTTTGACCGACGGCTGTGATTTGGGTTTGCCAGCTAAGTGTGTTGTCAATGTGCAAGCCGAGATTTTTGACACTAGAACTAAAGGGTATAACTGTACCATTAAATATATGTGACGGCAGAGTTGAAATATCTACTTTGCTTATAGTTCTAGCGCTTCCTACAAGAATAGCTTGACACTTAGCCGGGTTAACAGTCACTCCGAACCTGTCAGACCAGTTCTTGATAGCCCTCAGATCCTGGTTTAGTTTGCTAATAGTGTAAGAGATTTGATCAGCACTGTCTTGTGAGTAAAGCTGAAGGTCATCTGCATAAAGATGATACGCACACTGAAGTTCATAGGTTATTAGATCAATGAAAATAGAAAATAGAAGAGGAGAAAGTATACCGCCCTGGGGAACGCCAGTTTCTAGGCAGCGCCAAGTTGATGATAACTCGTCACTCAAGACAGCCTGTTGACGTTCCCGAAGATAGGATGAAAACCAATCCAGCGACTCCCTTGAGCACATACGGTAAGAAAGAATGGATAATAGGACATCATGACTGACGGTGTTAAAAGCATTGGAGAAATCTACTAGGACAAGAACACTAACTTTAGTTTCTTCCATGCCTTTCCGGATATCATCAGTCACTTTAAGTAGAGCAGAAACGGTACTATGGCCAGGCCTGAATCCAGATTGAAAAGAACTAATTAGATTGTTAGAGTAGATAAATTGCGACAATTGTTTGTGGACGCAGGCCTCGAGCACTTTTGAAAGAAAAGGAAGAATAGAAATAGGACGAAAGTGGCTAGGAAGGGAGGGGTTAGCAATTTTAGGAAGGGGGCGGACAAAGGCTTTACACCATAGGGATGGAAATGTGCTGGATTTTAAGGAAAAGTTGACAAGGTGAGTGATTACTGGGAGGAGAATATCTAGAACAGTTGTAATCATAAAACGACATATTTTATCACAGCCCGCTGCCTTAGATTTAATGGATAGGATAATTTTCTTTATTTTACGAGAGTCAACATAACTGGGTGATCTGCGTCGACTTGAAGATGGTTAATTTTTTATTGGGTCAACAGAGTGGTTATAGTAAATACCCATACTTTATTTGTCTCTGGACCAGTCGAGCCAAATCACACCATTGGACTCAAAAAAATTGGCCTATGAGAGATGCTCTTGTTGTTGGAGAAAGAAATGTTATAAATGAACCTTTAGTTTCAAGAAAAAAAATATTCTTCCGCCATTGCATATAAAATTAGGGCTGATGAAACAGTTTGTTAGGGCTCTCGACAGAAATGGTTAATGATTTCAGTGTATTTCACAGAAATTTTCTGGTTTAAGTACTGAAAAACTAAAAGCAGGTATCTCTGATGGACCTCAAATACGTCCGTTAATGAAAGACACCACTAATTTTGAGACTTCTATGAATGATCTGGAAAGGCTTGAAATCATAAGGCTGATAACTATGTAGAATAAGTAGAAGAAATGCTGGTTCGTTTCAAAAATTTAAGCTGTATAATGAGTATAAAATTACTCTCAATAGTCATCTAGACCAATTTCAACACAATTTAGGAGATTTAAGCGAAGAACAAGGAGAACGTTTCCACCAAGATATAAAAACGATGGAGAATAGATACCAAGGAAGGTGGGACACCCATATGATGGCCGACTATTGCTGGGGAATCATGCGAGATTGCTCACGTCAGTCTCATTCTAGAAAATCACTTAAAAGGCAATTTCTTGATGTTTAACCCCAATAAAATATAATTTTTTTCTGGAAACTGTATTTTTTATATGTCGGGAACTCGAGCTGATAGAACAAAGCCGGTAACATTTTTGATATCACCATGTAAAATCAGGTCTAAAATCCTCGGCACGAAAATCGTTGTAGGCCTGTAATAGTTTTGATAGATGAGTACTCACACTCCGCTCCCAATTACCATAGACACCTTGTGCTTAGGTAGCTGGAACTTGTTAGCCCGTAAGTTACTGTATTTAATTGAAAAGTTTTCAGAGGGAGATATTCTTCCTCTCGCCGGAGGATAAGTTGTAAGTTCCGGTCCGATTCATCGACCTAAATTTGTCTATACATTTTGTCCACATCCCCCGTCAAAATGTACTTATATTGACGAGCACGTATTAGAATTGAAAAAAGAGTGTCTTAAAGTTGAGGACCAACCATATGTAAATCTTTGATGGACAGCCCTGAAGAAGTCCGAGCCGATCCATTAAAGATCACACGAATTTTAGTAGGCTCACTGCTGTCTTTAAAGACTGGATGATGTGGTAGAAAATATGAAGGCTCTAGTTTGCGAAGCGGAGCCTTGGACAGATGCCCTAAATCCTCATATTCTTTAATAAAATTGACGTATTGTGCCTTGACCTGTGGCTGTTTTCTGAAGCGTTTTTCTAAATTATAGAATCGTTTTTTGGCCTTTTCATATGAATTATCCAAACAATCAGGAGAATCAATAAGGGGAAGTTTAACAGTGAATCTGCCGGAATCTAAACAAACAGTGTGATGTATAAAGTGAGATTCACATGCCTGCTCGTCCACAGTTAAATGCGATTTTCGTGGTAATTGATCAAGTTCCCAAAACCTGTGAATGTCATGTTCCATGTTTTCGTTACAGGGAAGAAAATTAGAGATGACGTGTTGGCATACCACGGGACTCTTGATGGGACTATTGATTGGTAACGGCCCTGCAATCAGCCAACCCAGTTGGGAGTTATGCAATTTTGGATAATTGGGACATAAAGACTGCTGTTTACACCCTATTAAGTACCAAAACAAATGGCAACCTATTAGGATGTCAACATCAGAGGGTGGATAAAATATAGGGTCACCCAATTGTAAGTCCTTGGGTATTTTAAAATTATCAAACTGTATAGGAAAGTTTGGTAACGGGCCTGTTAGTTGAGGCATTACATAAAATGTTGTACTAGTTTGAAAAGATGTGACAGTAGATTTTATTAGTGCAATGCAACGCTGGACTACTCAATATACTAGATACCCGGAGATACTAGATACATGCAGAGCTGTTTTCAAAACCAATGACTTTGGTAGGCTTGACTGAACAACAGTCCAATGATAGTTTGGATTTCAGGGATTTGCTTATAAACGATGATTTGCTGCCACAATCTAATAGGGCACGGACTCGTTCTGCCTTGTTTGTGTTTGGATTAATAACTTCAACCAGTGCGGTAGATAGCAAGCCCTGGTTGGCATTTTGTTGGGAATATGTGACTAACGTAGATGTACAGGAGGTACGTTTGAGGCCTCATCTGAGTTTGTAGGGATGTGAAGAAGAGTATTGTGTCGTTTCCTACACTCACGACAAGGACCCAAACGACAATCGCGTGTACTATGTCAAAGTCTTAGACAACTGTTACATAGTCTTAACTTAGCTACCTCAGCTATGCGTTCATGTACACTCTTGGCCTTAAACAGTGGACAATCATAAATTCTATGATCACCCTGACAAGAAGCGCAAGAATACGACAACGTCCTTTGATTATCATGGTTAGCATTTGAGCATACAAATGATTTTTTATGGCTGCGCTCAATCTTATGACTAATTGGACCAGCCTTCTGTGGTATATTGACAGGTTTAGGAGGGTTATTCATTTAAGCATGTTGTAAGGATTCAAGTATATCAGCCCGATTAGTCATACATGTTTGAAATTCGTGAACGTGTGGGTACTTCCACCGACAGCGTGGCACGACATTCCTCCCATTTCGCGAGTGTTTGACTGTCAAGTTTCGATGTACCTAAATGTATTATCATAAGGTCCCAATGATCAGTGGGCTGGCCTAGACTAAAAAGAGCGTGCAAGTGTTTAGTAACATGATCTATTAACAGATTTATGACTTATCGGACTCGCGAGAGACAGGTTGTATAGTAAGGAGTGCACTAAGGTGATGGTTAATTAATAAGCGCTTATTATTGAATCGTTCTAATAGTAGATTCCAAGCTTTCTCCTAATTGACTGAGGAAACCTCGAGGTTGTATATAATACGCGCAGCTTCACCCTCAAGATATGACGTTAAATAATGAAATTTATTAACCGGTCTAATCCGAGCATTTTTATGAATTAATGATATATAAGTATCACGAAATTCTAACCAACGCAGCAGGTACGAGCCATCGAATTTGGCAATTTGTATTAAAGGTAGTTTGAAACCCGGTTCCGTGTGATCAAGAGAACATTGAATAGCATTTTGAGTGGTGTTCGTGTCCACAAGATTTTTATTTCTGTTATAAAATTTGATTAATTTTGAGCCGTAACGATGTTTCGTATGAAATCGCTCTCACTGTTTTCTCGCACTTCAAGTTCTGACTTCCGGTTGGCAGCATTAGCGACTTCTATTTGACTTTGTAAGTCGTCAAACTTCAATGATAAAGACTCAAATTTAGTTAATTTAGGACCAAGTTCAGCCTTTTGTATAGCCGTTAGCGATTTTAGAAGTAATAATTTTAAATTTAGTGATCTTACCCTTAACAGAACTACGCTTAACAATGAGTTCCGGTGCAGATATGTTATCTTCATCCAAACCCATTATACCGGTTATTCAATTCAATATAGAAGAAGAAATCGAATTAAGTTGGCTAATAGCTTTATAATAGAATATAATATTAATTGTTAAAACTTATTGTGATGTTACAAATAGAAATATATTGCTTACGCCCCTTATAGTGATGCCCGCTGGGCTGTATCGCTCTTACTCTGCTGGTGACAGCCGGGTTTAGTCGTGAAGTTGTAACACTGCGCAGCGGCCTCAAATCAAACGAAACAGGGTATGTGTTAGGGAAAATTATTACACATTTGTAAGATAATACCTATATATGAGGGTAGATATTTGGTGATTTTAAAAATAGGTCAAAAGTTGTATAATTTTTTAAATTAATCGATTTGTTATGATTTTGCACAATAGAAAAGATAACGGCAAGTGGCGAAAATAGTTTGATCGGAATTTTACAGCAATATTAATGAGTTATTCGTTGGAATTTACAACAAAATCCAACATTGTTTGCACAAATAGTAAAACGATGATTAAATAGCCTATTTTCAGGGAAAAATGGGGTGGGGAAAAAAAGGATTGGCACTTAGCTGTAATAATTCTGCTGCGCTGCGGCAGGATGCTAATTGCTGATCGATGACCGTCGATGCTTGCTGCTCCACCTCCGTACGTTAATCGTATTGCTACGTGATCCGCCTTCTCAAGGATTGTATTGCAAATTCTATCGCTGCGGTTTTGATTGCTACCCGCCTGCTACTTCCGACTTTGAGTATTCCGATGGAAAAAACGGTCCTGTCACGGTCATCAGAAAATGTCTATTCAGACACTGATGCTCAATAAAACTCCGGTATTTTCTTTAGTTTTCGTATACTTGGTGGCAAAATACAATTAGGTAATCTGATGCAAGTATGTAAGCGTATTTTTAGAAGAACAATTTTGAATATACGACTATAAGCGCCGATCTTCTTCTTTATTTAAATAATGGCCGCACACTTTAACAGTGCATTTCGCCAATGTCAAGTAGTAATAGAGTATAACAGTAAATTATAAAAATTGGCTTCTTGTCGCCATTACGGCAAAAAACAAAAGCCATAAGCGCCGTTATTGCATCGTTAACGGTTTCTGGCCTATTTTTCTTTTGGTATTTTGTCAACTTGACACATGATGCATCGTTTAGAATACGCTTAAAAAAAATTTTATGGCGACAGCACACAGATATTTTTTTTTAAAACAATGATAATATTATATAATAATCTATTCTTCTTCTTTTTTTCGTTTCAAAGTTCATTGAATATTTGTACCGCTACAATATCAAGCTGTTAAATTTGGATCTCCGAACCTCCACGTGCACTTGTATGATTTATGTAATCCATTCATATAGCCCAATTTTTAAAAAAAACGTCATCATCATCATATCTGCCTATATTTGTCCACTGCTGAACATAGGCTTCCCCAATGGCTCCCCAGCGCAGCCGGTCCGATGCCACCTGCTCTAACGTTTTCCTGCGATCCTCACAAGATCGTCGGTACATCTGGTAGGTGGTCGTCCCACGCTGCGCTTGCCAATACGTGGTCTCCACTAGAGAATCTTTCTGCCCCAACGCCCGTCCGATCAACGCGCTACGTGGCCCGCCCATTGCGCATTGTATAATTTCTTAAAATAATTTTCACGTTTTTTATAATTGGGAAAGAAGAATCCAATACATTAATGTCAATAATGTTTATTTAATGATTTTGTTATTTAAATCTTTAACCCGTCCATCATTTCTAGTCAAGCGTATGGAAGTGTTAGATACATATACACTTCCATAATGTTATTAGTAAAACCAATACAACTTTATAGTATCGTATTTCCTCAGTCAATGGAAAACAGTGCCTATATTAAAAATATGCCAAATACCTAGATATGTGTAACGTACATTCTATTTTTTAAATCTATATCTATACCTACTATATGTGTATAAATTAATTTCGTTTTAAATTGACTACCTAATTCCTTTTCTCATAATAATGTATAAAGGATACCTACTATATGGAAGATAACTGTTATCCCTTGTAATCTAAATATTCTGAACCAATATTTAAAATCGACTTCTTTTAATTAATTATTTCCAGATACCTATAGTCCTTTTAAATAATTTATAAATTATTGCCTTTAAACTTTAAAAAAATCTAAACAACGGTTTAGTCTTATCTAACCAACATTATAGAAAAGGACAAATGTGGGCAATAGCTATTAATGTTAATTTATATACTGAAACTTATTTATTTAATATAATTATTATGTACACGGTATAAAGAAGTATAAAAATCAAATTTATATTTTCATTTATATTTATATTATCATTCTAAAGATAGTTCCACAAACTTCGATAGATGTCGCTACATCGCTTATAAATTTCGCCATACTATTGTTGAATCGCGGTTTTAAGATTTTCCATGGGTTCATGGGGACTCTGAACAAAGAGTTACTAAGCATACTTACCTGGCGTAGGGGACACCGTGATCAAGAAGGCGGTTCCCCCAGGGCGAGGCCCCTCCATTGCACTGCGGTTGGGTTGACCCTTGCGATTATCCCTAATGTGGATAACTCGGACGCGTAATTTTTGGTAGTGGGGACTGCGTACGCGCTGTCCCCCCATTTAAACTCACTCTCTTCATGGGGTAAAAGTTCAAGGACTTCATCACCACTTAGTAGTTAGACTAATTGATAATAAATATTGCAATATTTGCAATTAAAGGAAAATGGTAAACTCCTATACATGGTTTTGCCTGATATCGATTTGAAGCGTCTATGAATAAAAAAATGTGAAAAACGTGAAAAGGGTTTTCATTACTTAAACATAAACACCGAGAATTTTTATTTGAGACATCGAAATAAAAAAGATATTAGCATTTTAGTTTTAGGGTTATGTCAATATTCCATATATTCATATTTATATGTCAAGCCATTAAATAGTTAGGAATCATGAGCTATTTATAACCTTGAGGCTTCTAAAACACTCAGCGGTAACC
The DNA here is from genome assembly GCA_905147815.2 of Phalera bucephala. NCBI lineage: Eukaryota > Metazoa > Arthropoda > Insecta > Lepidoptera > Notodontidae > Phalera > Phalera bucephala. The sequence goes on along the minus strand of LR990614.1, from coordinate 37,995,297 downwards.
ATAAAAAAATATAATAGTACCCATTTAACTTAATGCAGCCATACTATTCCATGTTTTGAGGTTATATCAATACAAACTTAATGAAATTACCTCTTAATAGGTAGTTAGCATTGGGTCATTGGTGATTTGTATTTACACCGTCACGCCTATATTCCCCACGCGGGGGTGGCAGAGGTGTACTGCGTACACCCACGTTTCGCCGGCGATGTTAAGTCCCATGTAATAGGGGGTGAGCCTATTGCCATATGCCGGGCACAATTCCAGACTCCGGACTCGTACTGGGAAGTTTTCGTTAGAAAAACTACACTTGTCCGACCTAGGATTTGAACCCAGGACCCCGTGATCACAAAGCGATGCGCTTTGCCACTAGACCAACGAGGCAGTCTAGTATATTTACCAGTAGTGTATTTACGAGTCTTCTAAAAAGGGGTAACTTGCAACCATTACAAATTATAATACTAGGCACAACGTTTAAGTATCTACTTACTTTTATATGAAATATGTAAAGGTGGTGGACTATGATCTATCTCTCATCTCGATTTGTGAGACATTTGCCTAGCAGTGGGGCAGAATTAGTTGATGCATTATTTTTGTTATGACCTAGTTACCACCCGTACACTGCAGCAAAATGAAACAGGTAAAATAAAACTGGTTATCAAGATTTATTTTATAATATGTATTCTTCGTCACATACAATAGCTAAGAGTCTAGTTGTAGAGCGTGTTCTCGTGTTTTGATCCAAGACTTATATCGCTGAGCGTTATTGACTCCAATATAACATTTGCACGCACCTACACAGTTTCTTTGTGTATAATGTTTTTTTTAATATTAACTATTTAGAAATTATTTCAACTATTTGAAAGAAAAACATAACGAGAGTTTTTATAAATCAATAGTCTTCAACTAAACGTTTATTTACAAATGTTTAATAGTTTCTACTATTGACATTTATTTTTTCAAATGTGGCAATTATGGTAATTCAAATAAAATGGATGAATATGAATTTAGTCAAATGAAGTACTTTAATTTAAATAATATTATCGTGCTAGTTTACACACAAAATTAATTTTGTGTAAAAAACCGACCGAATTGTATTACTAATATTTGCACATGTCGTATTTTTAGACACTTTATAAAACTCTCAGGTAGGATCCCGCCATTGTTCTTTTTGTAAGAATTTCACCACCTTACTATCATCCAATCGTTAAGTATCTAGTTTTAATTGCCGAGTAACGCCAACGAGTAGTCGGCTGCTCCATATTAAAACCCAGTAAGTGCTTCAAACTTAACTTTCTAGGAGAGAGCAAAAACATAAATTGCGGCCGCCTTTGAAGAGCTTTTGGGTAAACTTCAAAAAATAATAATTAGGTAGAGAACTAAAAAGTGAATATATTATAGCATAAATACGATGATGATAATGTATATTGCATGTTTTATAACGCTTACTTTGTAAATTGACAAATTTGACTTGTGTGTCTGACATGACCTGTATCAAAACACAGTATGTGCGTTCACTGTTGCGGAGCATCGTTCTGTCGGCGATAATGACCGACTGTAGATTAAAAACTTAAAATATGGCTATTTATAACATTTCTGTCAATTTTCTCTATTTTCTTTTAAACCCGATACCTACAGTTTTCCTTTTTTTATTGCTATATCTAACTCTGTGATTACACCATCAGTTTTGTAACCCAGGGTATCTAATAAGAACCTCTGATATACTGGAAGTAATTCGTTTACATTTGGTAGAAAAACATGGCGACTTTCATTTCTAATAAAACATTCCTTCGATGAAGAGTTCTGTATCTTACGTCTTTTTACTATAGAAATAGATATGCATTTATTAAGAAAAGTTCGCCTTGGTACATAGTTTTAATCCCAGTATTCTTTCGATATTCTCTTTCGACTATCAAATAAAAATGTGCAACACTTCCTCTTACTCTTTCCTTCGCAAGTATTGATAATTACGATGCTTTGCTTTATTCTTAATGTTTTTAATAGCTGAATTGTGATTGGAGGCATTACACAACGGTAGGGTATTATTAACTAACGGTGTATCTTGTGCAATGTTTTGATTCAGATGTTCTTCATTTGTAAATATCGGACAAGGGTATGCTGCTACTCTATTCTTTAAAATATTTACACTATCTTTAAAATATTTTAAGAAATAGCTATATTGTATTTTTTAAGCCCATTATTCTCTCAATCAAGATCCATAGATGAATATTTTAAAGAAATTTGTTTCAAGCCCTTACTCGTTCAACAGTTCGTCGTCGAGCACAACTACGTTAGAGAATACCGTTTGAATCAGCGCTGCGCGCTTGTCGATCTCAAGGTTGTCTCGTCGATGAGCTCGACGACGAGCACTACCACGAAATTGCTTCTTAGAGAATAGCATAGCAGGACGTTAGCAAATAAAGTATTGTTAGTTGGAGCAGAGGCTGTGAACATTCAATCGTAACCATTAGTGTCCCTCTTTTTGTTCAGAGCGCTAACTATTATTTTTGACCAATTAAACTGAAAAGGTCGGCTCATTTTATAACAATAAAACTAATAAACCATACAAACAGGTGCTATGTGGCGCGATTTCAAAAACCTAGTAACGGACATTTACCAGTGAAAAACCTGGCTTCAGATACTGGCTAGGTTTTGAAATACTCAAAGTGAGTTACTAGGTTTTAGTTGGTTTTTAGATGGTACGTGGTGCACTTACTAGGTTTAGAGTTATTTAAATATCCGTTATTTTCTAGGATTTTGATGAGAGTGTTTTTGCATTTTACGGAACTTACTATAAAAGTTATGATTATGTGAAAAGAACAATTTTTCTTAAATTTGTCTCTTACTGGGTTATGATGTGGGGCAGCCGAAGTAATTAACTAGCACTTTACTCTAGGGGGGTGAAAGAGGCCCTAACAGTCAAAATGTGTACCCTGTTTAATAGTGTGATAATTTGACAAATTCGTCCAAAAGTTTGTATTATGTATAGAGCGACAAGGATCACCAATGGATGACATTGGCAGCGGGTATGTGTAGGTACTTAACTCTGTCAAATTTGTACGCAATAATCTTTCATATATTTTATTTTCACGAGTTTTAAAGTACGTATGGCTACAGAAAATATTTTTATGAAGAAGCAATATTTTTTAACATGTAAGTTTATGTATTTATTTAAACAAGCAGGAAGCCAAATTAAAAACATGACGATAATATTTTTACGTAAAAAATCATGGGTACTGACAATTAACATAAAGAAGTGGATTACAAAAAGTATGAAAATGCTTCTTAATCCAATTACACCCTGTAATTTCCATCCAGTTATGACGTCATGGTAAGACTATATAAAGTCATGTGACGTGAAACGCAATCTATAGTTATCAGATTGCATTCCACGTCACGTGACTTTTATACAATTGTAGACGATTTTTATTTGTTTAAAAATTATTTATTCAAATTGATTTTAAATTTCACTTTTAAATGTCGTTTTTAAATTTTATATACATCAAAGAATTGTTTTATTTTATTTTTAGAGTTATATTGTTTTCATGCAAATACCCAATTCACGCATCAACGGTGCCTACTTGCGCGAACTGAAAAAGTTGTATTTGTTTGTATAAAAAATCAATCAAACTAACATCAGTACGAAGATACGAAAAATGCAAGTAACGAAATGCATTCGTGAGTAACGTTTCGGTACTCGGTACTAGATGGCGTACCCGTTATTCGGTACCGAATACACACGGTTTGCTACAGCTCTAATAATCATAACTCACCCTGCCTACTAGGTTGTTGTTCTATTAGAAAAAAACATTACTTTGAGTATTGTATCTATCTATCTATCTATATCATCACGCCAGATCCCTTACGGGGTAGGCAGAGAGTACAGAGTATTGTAATGACTAGTTAATTGTCTAAATGTTGCATTTCACTCAGTTTTATGCGGGTTGTTCCCAGACTTTCAAAATTTGATTCCCACAACTTTCATGACGTATATATTTAATTCTTACGACATCCAAGAAATATTCTGTACATGTAGAGTCAACATAAACCGTCAAACTATTTTTTTTTATTATATATATTTTTTAATTAATTTCGTTACTTTTCAGATAGAATCCAATACATGAATTAATAAAATGAATTATTATAGTACCTAATTCATTTTATTTTATATGAAACTAGAATTGTAATACAGATTATCTGGATATTAGTTAATAGTGTCCATTAGGGTATGTGGTCGAACTATGAAAATATTATTGAATGAGTAATAAACAAAACACACCTAATGTTATCTTTTGCGTTATTTTCAAAATATGGTTGGTGTTGATGGTTGCAGTCTATTTAGAGCAGGTACAATAAATCCAAATTTACAAAATGCGTATATCTTCAACAAACTCAGGAAAACGTTGTTGCCTATTTCCTGTTTCCAGTGACGACTTCTTGGGCCAGACTCTAAGAGCGGTAGGCCGCTCAGTTACTAGACTGAATAGACGCGGGTTCTAGTCCCGCACAGTACAAATCTTTGTGTGATTTACGTCTGGTTATGTATTTGTGTGATTTTCATGTTTACAAACGTACCAACGATACAAGAACAATTGCTAGAAAAACGTCCTGGTTAATTCCCTAATTGCTTTCTACGACACGCGTACGAATAAATAGGGGGAGGTATTTTTTACCGGGTCCATACGGCAATTATGTAATAAATAATTATGTACAATATTCGCTTTGAGCAAATAGCTTTCTTTTCATAATAATCTAATAAAATTACATCCTTTGGGAACAAAATTAATAAAATAGGTATTCGTATAATGGGAACACCAAATGGTGTTTTTATTGGCAACACTGGATCTCAAAGTTTTTTTATTTTATTTACTAGTAAATATATGGAAAAACAATAAACTTATGTATGGAAAGTAGTTCCGCAAGTGTTATAGTGATTTTGTGACCTAAAATCGCATTCTTACATCACGCATTTACCTATTTTGTGATTTTTTATTAATACGTTTTACTCGACAGACGTCAGGCAGGCCAATGAATGACAAAAGCTTAGGCATAATCTTAGCCAACATACATTTACGCCGTTACTGCTAATCTAGTGATAACATGTATATCAAGTTGGCTATCCACAGGGTCTCGGTGTTCGCTTCGTATAGAATAATTGAAACGCTTCAGTTAGCGATTCGCTTGTCAAAAATGTCACTTGGCAACGGTTTGTATGACAGAGTCGTTCGTCATCTGACATTTCGTATTAACGAATGGAATTAATAACACTCGGCTACCGCTTTCAAGTTCAGATCGCTAGATCAAATTACTTATCGTAACCTTATGTCAGTGTCATACATTTAAGATTCTATTCGTCTAGCGTTTTTGCCACTTGTCTAGGCATACTGATCAATCTTAAAATTTGTCAGTTGAACCTTTTGATGCTAAGGCAAGATGCTAATACGATTTTCTAGTAGCCTGTTTAGATAATAAGGTCGTTTTGCTAAGGTGCTCTTTTGATATGAAAGAGCCTGTACCACGGGAGCAAGCCCTTTCTCATCTTTACACCAATAATGCCTTTTATACCTAGTTTAGTTCTGTAGAACTAGCTTTTGCGCGCGACATCGTCCGTGTTGACTTTAAACATCTAATCATATAAACTTTCAATTTATAATATTAGTAGGAAGTAGGATAGAATAATTGGGTTCGGATCATATAGACTAGTTTGCAAATAGTCTTCATTGTAATATAGTCTAAACTACAAAATACATCATCTATTACAATGCACCATAAATTCTTCATCATCAGCTTTCTACAATCCACTGCAGGGCATAGGCGTCTTCTCTCTTGTGCCATTCTTCGCGGTCCTGTGCCAATCTACCCCAAGTTCTTTCTCCAACTCTCGATATATCATCTCCCCGTAGAGTCATTGTTCTGCTCACTCGTCGTTTGCCTGTTTTTGGCCACCATTCTGTCGCTACCTTACTCCATCTATTGTCATTCCTTCTAGCAACAGGCCCTGCTCATTTCCATTTCAATGAAGAGATGCGTTTGACAATGTCTTGGACTATTTTCCTTCGTCTAATCTCGGTATATCTTACGCGATCGTTCAGAGTTATGTCTAGCATAGTCCGCTCCATGGCTCTCTGTGCGACACATATTTTGTAGACAGCCTCTTTTGCGAGTGGCCATGTCTCGGCACCATAGGTCAGGGCGGAGAGGACATAAATTTTTCACCATAAGAATTACTATATAATATAATTCTAGTATATTTTTTTAGTTAGTTCTTAATTAGATATTTTTGATTATGTTTGGTTTCGCAATATAAGGAAGTATCTACGCCATTCATTATCACTTATACGATTATATTATGTAGATTTTACAAACAGTCGACTAACTAATGATAATTTAATAGTAAAAAACCTACTGCTTAATGATGATCATGAGGGTTTAAACCCCAGTTCGGACAAATGTAGTTTTTCTATCGAAAAATTCCCAGCATCAGTCCGGAGTCTGGAATTGTGCCTGGTATATGGATGTTAGGTCCCAGCAATAGGTTCGCCCCTATTACATGGGATCTTGACGTATATATAACATCCTCGACAAAAAGTGGGTGTACACGTTGAGGAGTTCCTTCTTCGGGTGCCAATCCTGTGTGTAAAATTAAGTCATGCCCACCTTGTTAAATTTTAACTCCTTACGATAAGAGGAAGACGTATAGACGTGTTCACACTTTCACGGACTAATTGACGTTTACAGTATTGTCAGACTTTGACACTTTTGTAGTCATGTACCACAATTTACCTTTTTTGCCGATAATGAAAATAAAATAAAAAATAATCTTATACAACTAAAACTTATTTTTATTTAGTTAATGTCGTAGCCACATGTAAAAAAAGGACGTCGGTAATATTTTAATCACAAATTTTATTACTTAAAAAAACTTAAATAATATCGGTATTTATATCCAAAATATATTCAGTTCCTACACAATTTATTGTTTAAATACACACTGAATAAAATAAACACAACAGATATTTTTAAATATGTCGATTGATTTAGTTGTTAGTTCTACATTAGTCGTCTTAAGCTGGCAACATTTTTTTGTTTTGACATTTGCTTCTATAAAGTTGTCCGTGGGTTTGTGAACACGATTTTAACTTCAAGTTAAATAAAAGTTTGTGAAAAAGACACCGTCACACCTATATTTCTCAAGCGGAGGCGTACGCGGGTCTAGCCCGACTCCCGTCTCTTCAACATATAAGTTTATTATTGAGTCAGCGGGCGACATCTTCGGACCCATGAGATGCGATATAGGTCAATCGCTGGCCTTTATTAAAAAAGATTTTTATTTATTCATTCATAACCAACTTATATTAACAGTCAATTCTACACATATAAGTTATTGGTTCAATTAAAATTGTAATTTAACAATAAGGAAAGAAGTGACATATAATTTTATCGTAGATTAAACATTTTCTTTAATGTAAATTAAATTAAATCAGGTGATTTTGAAGGAACACTTCGCATAATTATTTAACTGAGATAACTAGCTCAGTCCTAACAGATTATGCTGGGTGTGGAAATTGATTCGAGGTATAGGTTAGCTGATGCTAAGAATTTTGGTTCTGAGTGCAAGAAAAAGTCTAAGGATTCATCCCATAGCAATATATTATTAATATGTGTTAAAGCAATGTATAAAGGACTGGTAGTGAGGATTATGGTGCTGGTTTTACGCACTGCAAATAGAGGACCTTGTCGCGGCCTAAGTACACGTTGGATTGGTAATGGTATATTAAAAGAAATTGTCTTTAAAAGTGAAAGCTGGGAGGTAGAGGTGTACTGTGTACACTCTCGCATCACTACCGATAATAGGTACTAATGTAATAAGGGATGAGCCTATTGCGATTAGACCGGACTCGATTCTAGACTTTAGACTGCGATTAAGATTTTTTTTTCATAGGAAAGGCACATTTTGTCAGACATAGGATTTGAAGCCATAGTCAATGTCAAGGTCCTAAATCATTTATTTGTATAGGCCAATACAATAGCACTCAAAAACGTCAAAATTATTAAATTTTTTACATCTACCGCCGGATAGGAACGCGGCCTACTGAGCAGATCCGGCGAGAAACTCAGCGGGCTAGTCTTTTAATTTAATTTGTTTGGCCTTTATGATAGCCTTTTTTTTGTTTTTCAAAATTGTATTATGCTCGTACATCATTGATTAATGTTGCTGATTGAGGGGCTGCTCAAACCCAATCTGTTTTATCGTCAAGATAATCCGAAATTTTGCAATACCCTTTCTTACATGCATGTTTCGGATATCTATGGGTAATTTGTTGTAGAAGCGTATACATTGCCCCATGAAAGAATTACTAATTCTGTAGAGACGAGTGGAATGTACAATAAGATTATCTTTGTTGCGTGTATTTACATGATGAATGAGATGCAACAGTTAGAATATTTATTTCTCTAAATCTTTAATTAAGAGAAGCTCTCGGGGCCAAATTGTAAATTGCTCGAACAGCCCTTTTCTGGAGAAAAAAGATGGTATTAAGTTCTACAGAGCATCCCCAAAGTAGTATGTCATATGACATAATACTATGAAAATAAGCAAAATAAACAAGTCTAGCTGTTTTAATATCAGTTAGTAATCTAATTTTCTTTACAGCATATGCCGCTGAGCTTAATCTACCAGATAATTGATCAATATGGGGGTCCCATTGTAATCTGACATCAAGAGCGATACCTAGAAATACAGTCGACTCTACAAGGTCTAAATTCACGCTATATATTTGTACATTAGTTGCACAAAAAAAAAAAACCTGTCTTACATTTGGCGTTGTAAATTTAATACATTTTGCCTTCTTCTCATTAAGGAGAAGATTATTCGTATTGAACCAATGAATAACCGCTAAATGTTCGCTTTAGTCTTTGTCTCATTTTGATTTTTACTCGTGAAAGCCTTTAATTGGCTTCATGTTGAATAATGTGTTGCTTTGCTCATATTGTATAGCTGTTAATTTTTCTTACCTAATAAATAAAAGAAAAATGAATGAATGAAGGAATAAATAAATAAATTATCTAATGAATGAATGAATGATGAAGTGAATTAAATGAATAACATAAATGAAATGGATAAAATAAATACTTTTATGCTTTGAGGTAGCTTAAAAATTATATATGTGCATTTTGTACCCGATACCTCTAAAACCGCCTATTCAAAATAACTGGACAAGTGCCTACCGGCACTTGCGCTTTGAGTGTTCCTTACAAGAACTAGATGACGTTATTTTGATTTTTCTTTGATTTCGCAGTAAAAAACCTACAAATTTACAATTTTCATATTTTTTCCTTTACTTTAACTACGAAAACTTGTGTCATGCAAATTTCATGATTCTACCTCAATGGGAAATACCTTATAATTTACGATGAGTGAATTCAAATAAGAATATCTTTTGATACTCTGATGTCTTAATTTATTAGTATACATATAAATTTCAACTGGATAAGTACCTTTTGCCGTTCCTGTGAAAAAGGGTGATAACCATCGGATAGACAGACAGACGGACAACAAATTAATACTATAAGGGTTCCCTTTTTACGGAATTCTAATACCCAGTTTAGACACAGCCACTGCCGCCACGGTCTTCATAGAGCAATGAGCATTACCGCGGCAGCATCGACTGTTCACGTACACTTTCGCACTTCAAACATCGTTCTGTGTTTCTCTCATACTTTATTTTCCAATATTATTTTTACCCTATAATTGTAAAAAGCTTTCTAAGCCGGCAACTCTGAGTAGGCGTGGCCATAGGTCGTTTAATTCCCGCTCAAGAAACTTCCAACGAAGGGAGCGCTGAGCACTGATATTGTGAAAGGAAAGAAGAGCGTAAATGGCGCGTTAAAACGACTTACCTTTCCTCGCTTCACACGGAAGTGAGAAGTATGTAAACTGAGTATCTAGTAGCTTTCATGAGAATCTAGCTTTCATGAAATCACGTCAAAATATAACTTACTTTTAATTGCTACTGTTGGTTCACTGCGCTTCTTAGTAAAGTAACCCATCTTAAATCTTGAACCCGCTTAAAATAACTGGGATTCGGGTGGCTCTATCTGAAACAAAATAACAATTTTTTAATTTTTGGTTTTAAGTTATCTCCAATACTGCTACACGAGGTTAAGTTCAGTTTATTAAGGAGAGTTTCTGGATGGGTGAGTCACTTTTAATATTGACTTATAATAGGTGAATTTATTGTTGGAAGTCTATAATCGGCCTATCTCGCAATGGAGTAATGATATGGATTAAAGGTACGGCCAAACCAACGCGTCCAGCCGCGTCCGCGATGACGTGCACGGTGGCGATCAGTTCCTGCAGTAATATTTGTATGGAAATATTCACACCAGCGCGTCCTGCGTCTTGTACGCGCTATCTGGGTGGCGTCTGCATGCGCAATCATAGGGAGATACTGATCGCCACCGTTATCGCCACCGGGGACGCCACCGCGGACGTTGCTGAACGCGTTGTTTTGGCGGTACCATTATTTTTATTAAAAGAAAAACGTAGCCCCGCATTAGGATATATTTCTGTGACGTGGGTGCGTTTACAAACATGAAAATTCACAATCACAAATACCCAGCGCACCCACGACATAGGAATAAATCCTAGTTTGGGGCTACGTTTTAGAAAATAAAAAGAAACGTACATTCTGCATGTTTGGCTGGTCCGGCAGCATGCAAATATTAGTAGTATGAAAATATAATAGTATTAAAATATAAATGTAAGTAAACACACACCGTCACGCCTATATATAACACTGTTGTACGTGTCTCGGCTAACACACCACTAAAGCCTATTTGTGTGACCCACAAATATTTGTTTCTGTCTGGGTCTTTATGTATGTGAATTTCATGTTTGTAAACACGCCCACACACATGAAGAGTATCTAGTGTGCGGTTTTGTTTAAAAAAAAAATCATGCGATCGGCGTCATCAATGATGAGCTTGAAAATATCAGCAAGTGGGCAAAGTCGTTTGGTCTTTTAGTCAATCCGGTTAAGTCTCAAGCTATCATCATTGGTGGCAGATACTATATGAATGCACAAGATATGAATCTACAGGCTCTCTCTCCAGTTCTATTCGATTCTGTATGTATACCCTACTCTAGAACAATTAAAAATCTAGGTGTTTTTATGGACTCCAACCTCACATGGAGCACCCACATTTTAGAGGTAAGCAAAAGGGTCTACGGCTCCTTCCAGTCTCTCAAACGCCTTCAAAAGTTCTTGCCCTTCCAAACTAAAATAAGCCTTGCTCAGTCTCTTCTCCTACCACTTCTAGACTATGGTGATGTCTGTTTTCTTGATGCCACTGAAGAGCTAGTTAATAAGCTAGAACGTTTGCAGAATCTGTGTATCCGCTTCATTTTCGGTCTCCGTAAATATGATCATGTATCAGAGTTCCGAAGAAAATTGAAGTGGCTGCCTATTCGGCAACGCCGGGACTCACATATCCTTTCTCTTCTCTTTTCCGTCCTTCATAACCCCAAAGCTCCTATTTATCTACGTGAGCGTTTTGACTTTCTTGTCCCCAAGGATAGGGCCTGTCGTACTGCTACTTCTCTCCTTCTTCGTGCTCCTCTTCATTCTTCCAGTTGCTATGATAGGTCTTTTACTGTTCGTGGAGTGCGTCTTTGGAACTCACTCCCACACGCTATACGCGCAAGCTCCTCTCTGGACATCTTCAGGAGAAGAATCAGGGAACATTTCCTATCTGATTGTTGATACACATTTGTAATATAATATACTATGTGTATTTTTTTATGTATGTTTATTTTATAAATTATATATATTTAGTTTTGTATAGTATGTATTTTATTTATATTTATGTTTATTTTATTGTATGTTTTAATGTGTAATTGTATAACTACCCTCTTATTAACATTCTCATCTCTCAACACTTAAAGGTTCGCTGGAAAAGAACTCATATTTTGAGTTAAGCTCGCCTTTGTATATCACCTGTGAAATTACAACTGTAAATGTACTGTATACAATAAAGGATTAAATAAAAATAAAATAAATAAATAAATAATGGATGACTGACATTTTTTTAGGTTGTTGTATTGACGAGATAATTCATAGTCTAGTTTGATAACCTTTTAAACTCATGATATTTGAGACATATTTGGTTAAATTATTGTACAAGCGTAAACAAAAAAAGTTTACATTCATTCTATGTTTGCGGTAAACGTATTATCACACGGGTGAATTACACACATAAACCTTTCTCGTGAATCACTCCATCCATTGGTAGTTATTGAGTTTATCGCGTTCAGACAGACAGACAGGCGCGGCCGGGGTACTTTGATTTATAATATCTAGTGACGTCGATATATCGATAATAAATCATATATTTTAACAAAAAGTGGGTGTACAGAGTACATCTCTGCCACCCCCGCTTGGCGATTACAGGCGTGACGGTGTTTATGTCATGTTATTGTATCATGATCCCGTTAGGGTTCTGGCGTATTATTATGTCAAAATCGAATACCAAACTGACAGTTCATAGTCTATTCTCTCGGGGAGATTTCAAAGGGACTATGATATGTTTACCTATTTGTGCCATTTCCTTACTCTGTTTTAATTTATTTAAATATAGACTTGCTGTCCTAACAGACGCTGGCCTATCCAAATATCTTGAGTTCATACAAAAATCTCAAAAAAAAAACACTTTTCTAAATTTTCCAGACAATTTCAAATTTTACTTTCCTTCTTTTTAAAAGCATTTTTGCGTTAAGTGAAATATGGATAAATAACTCTTTATTGTGCACCGTGAAGATAGATCTCAAAATAACTAAAAGGACAAAAAGTAACACAAAGGGCGGCCTTATCGCTAAAATGCAAACTCTACCTTGGGATGGAGAAATAGATTTGTAAGTGGTATATGTTGGAAACATTAAATAGTCGATTTTACTATTTTAGTAAATAATTTTATTTATGGTTTATGTTAAAGCTCTCTGAACCTAGAGTATGTAAACTCTCTCTCTTGCAATAAAGCCGTAACAGACTATATATATATATATATATATATATATATAGTATAAATTAAAAATATTATATAAGAAGAAACAAAACGCTAACACATATTAGGAAATACATATACGTGGCATATTCTTTTTTTATGACAAAATGTAGCCCCACATTAGGATTTATTCCTGTGACGTAGGTGCGTTTACAAACATGAAAATTTACATACACAAATACCCATACGGAACAAATAATAATGTTTACGAATTTATTGTAACATTTTTTTTATGATTTAATTTTATATAATTTACAAAGTTTTATATTATGTAAATGAGAAGACTGTGTAGACACTGATTGTAACCATTATTGTAAGTACATTTACGCTTAATCTATACTTAAGCCCATCTACTTCACTCGTTCTGCATTGTTCTCCCGTACCCCACGAACGCAATGTATACAAAAAAAATTGTAAAATCACTTCAAAAGAGTAACCGTGGTTTGTGTGGAGTTTCTTACCCTTCTTCTCCACAGGAATAACGCTCCGAACGGGTGGTAGAGTATTAAGTAATCATTACCTTTTTGTTTCTTAACGATGCATACGTTCTTCTTGGTCTACTTGAAAATAAAACTTTCGATAATGATTTTATGTTAATCAGTTGATTCGCAGGAGAGCCAAAGTCACAGATATAGCCTTTAGAGTTAATAAGAGGCTCCTACAAGGGGCAATTTATCTATTTATCTATATCATCACGCCAGATCCCTTCCGGGGTAGGCAGAGTACAAAGTTCCAACAGGTTCTTTCCTTACATACCTCTTCATACCTTCTTGCTTTTTTACTACGCTGTTGCGAATACGGTCGGTCAGCTTCACTCCATAACTCTTCCGCAGAGCTCGCAATTCCACCACATTTATTCTACTTCCATTCTCCTTCTTACATACCCAGCTCTCGCTACCATATAACAGCGTTCGGACAAGCACACCGTTTGTATGGCCAGCTGCGCCTTTTGGCATAAGTGCCGGCTCCCAAGTATCTTTCCCATCGCGCCATTCACTCTGTTTCCTGCACTCACTCTTCTCTCTATGTCTTCGGTGTATTTAGCATCCTTACTGAATGCACATGCAAGACATTTAAACTCATTCACTTGCTCCAGCACATCGTTACCAATTACAATCCTTGCATTGGTTCTAGTTTCTTCTTCTACATATGTACCTTTTTTTGTTTATTACAGCTCGTTCTTCGGTCGATTTCCGTACCTTAATAGGTAAAAACGGAACATTTATATGAATGAACGCTTTTTCGTCCGGCTATCTATTTGTTCGACGGCTAGAATCTTTTTCTCACGAACGGGTAGAGGTATCAAGTTGAAATTTATGGCAATCACCGAGGTGTATCGTCCCTTGGTGCTGTATATAATTGTCTCAATACAATATAATATGTCCCTTTCAACTACCTAGAAACATAAAAGACAAAAAGCAAGATTCCACAGAACAAGTGAAGGAAAATATCCAAAAATTGATATTTTTTATGTAATATCATAAACAAATGTTCAAATCGATGAGAAAGTTAAATAGAGACATCAACTACTACGAAACCCTCAGATTTCGAGATTATAAGCAAATTATACAGAGTAAGATTCAAAATAATCTTTTTTGATAAACTTTTCTCGCTTAGTTCTCTTCTCTCTCTCGTAGTTCGTCTCATACATGCTCGCCGGTTACGGAGACTCTACCGAGTCTTGTTTTCACTGCTCCCACTAGAATGTGTTTAGAATCTGACGCGTAAAGATGATTTTTTTATCAAAATTTTCTATCTATCTATCTATCTATCTATCTATAACCTCACGCCAGATCCCTTGCGGGGTAGGCAGAGAGTACAGAGTTCCAACAGGTTCTTTCCTTACATACCTCTCTGGCTTCCTCGACTCTCATAGTTCGTCTCATACACGCTCGCCAGTTGCGGAGACTCTTGACTTTTCCATCAGATAACACTCGGTTTATTTGGTCGTGGTAAGATAGTCTAGGCCTTTCCCGGTACCTGCATCCTTTCACTTTCTCATTGTATATCTGTTTTGTCATTCTTTCCTCTGGCATTCTTTCTATATGCCCGAACCAACGGAGCATGCCCTTTCTCATCTTTACACCGATACTATCTTTCATACCTACTCGCTGTCTTACTATGCTGTTGCTAATGCGGTCGGTCAGCTTCACTCCGCACATCTTCCGCAGAGCTCGCATTTCTACCGCATTTATCCTACTTTCATTCTCCTTCTTACATACCCAGCTCTCGCTACCATATAACAGCGTTGGGACAAGAACTCCGTTATGTATGGCCAGCTGCGCCTTATGGCTTAAGTGCCGGCTCCCGAGTAGCTTTCCCATCGCACCATTCACTCTGTTCCCTGCACTCACTCTTCTCTCTATGTCAGCGGTGTATTTCCCATCCTTACTGAAGGCGCATCCAAGATATACAAACTCATTCACTTGCTCCAGCACATCGTTACCAACCACAATCCTTACATTCATTCTGGTTTCTTCCCTTTCAAAAACCATAATCAAAATTTTCTCAGTAGTAATCCAGAGTTTGGAATTGGCTTGGCGTAATATTTCGACTTTTGGCGACTATTTAGGACCTAACATTGTTGGCGATTCATGGTTGTATACGGTGCACCTCGACCACTCACTACTATGTTGAATATGTTTTAAGAACTGGACATGTTGTCATTAATATCATATTGTTTTTTCTTCGATTCTTAGATAATACAATACTATTGTCTTTCGGCTTGCTTGGTAATACAGGTGATTCGAGTTCCATAATTAAAGTTTAGACGAGCTAGAATGTTCGCAGTCAATAAGCTTACCTATTTATTCTTTGATCAAATCAAATCAGTTTATTTGCGAAAATGGGTTACAGTGGATGTTAAAATTATAGTGGTCGTACGCCATATTCTGCCTTTGGGCATGCAAATATCATTAGGAATAATCCAAGAACTTAAAGTACCTAACAATTAAGTGATCTATGAGAATACCAAAACTTTTGACAGATTCGCTATACTCGATTGAAGTACCGCCGATAAATATATTTGCATTTAGTTAGCCTGTAACTCTTTCATGCCAAGATGGAAACATTATGAACGCCTTGATAAGTACAGTAGATAGCAACTTTCTTCGACCAATCGGCACTATGCTTTCTACCTCATTGGTAGACCTTTTCCCAGCCTGGGACAGTGTAGGCCGATTAATTTGTTGACTATTATATAGTTTCTGTGGGCGAAGTTCAAGTGCATTGAGTAGTACAGGATAATGAGAGACTGTTCTAATCATCTGATAACTTAAACCAAACAAACATGAATAATTCACCATTATATTGCAAAGTCGAATTGCAAAGTAGCACAAACCAAAGATATGATTATTTCAATTAGAACTCTAAATACAAAGGTATAAAGGTTAATTTCTTCCGTACTTGTTTGCTATTTTGGTCACTTTTTCATTGGGATATTAATCATCATAGATACTAATATAAATTGACTATCAATATTCTCATCGTCATATAATAAATCTTCGTATTCGGTCCCACTGCTGGGCAGTTCGCCTTCTCTCATAGATCAATACCACCTGCCTTTGGAACTTATATTATCATCCCGTCCATAAGGGATCCAACTTAGCTTAACATCTAACGGGATTAAGCATTTAACGTACCTTCTTAAGCACGAAGATGCTTTAAAAGATACCACAACGGACACCCATCTCAGACTAACCGAGCCAACCGCCGCTTTAGCTTAATGATTAAAAAGCAAACAACGATCAACTTTAATCTTCTTATAAAGTTAATCTATTATAATTAAAATTACGATAATTAACATTAATATAATTGTTATCATTAAAACAGACACTTGGTATTAATTCAATTTTACATATTTTAGTATATATTTATTTTTAATTAAATAATTTATAAATGTCCTATACAATTATTATGTTTTCTTAATTGTTAGGTACTTTAAGTTCTTGGATTATTCCTAATGATATTTGCATGGCTAAAGGCAGAATATGGCGTACGACCATTGTAATTTTAACCCATTTTCGCAAATAAACTAATTTGATTTGATTTGATCAAAGAATAAATAGGTAAGCTTATTGACTGCGGACATTCTAGCTCGTCTAAACTTTAATTATGGAACTGGAATCACCTGTATTACCAAACAAGCCGAACGAAAATAGTATTGTATAATCTAAGAATCGAAGAAAAAACAATATGATACTAATGACAACATGTCCCGTTCTTAAAACATAATCAACAATCTAGTGAGTGGTCGAGGTGCACCGTATACAGCCATGTATCGCCAACAATGTTAGGTCCTAAATAATCGCCAAAAGTTGTAATATTACGCGAAGCCAATTCCAAACTCTGGATTACTACTAAGAAAACTTTGATAAAAAAAATCATTATTACACTTTACGCGTCGGATTATAAGCTCCCACATTCTAGTGGGAGCAGTGAAAACAAGGCTCGGTAGTCTCCGTATAACTATGAGAGAGAGAAGGAAGCGAGAAAAGTTTATCAAGAAAGATTATTTTGAATCTTACTCTGTATAATTGGCTTATAATTGTCGCAATGTGAGGGTTGCGTAGTAGTAGATGTCACTATTTTAACTTTCTCATCGAATTAGAGAATTTGTTTATGATATTTATTACATAAAAAATATCAATTTTCGGATATTTTCCTTCACTTGTTCTGTGGAACCTTGCTTTTTGTCTTTTATGTTTCTAGGTAATTGAAATGGACATATTATATTGTATTGAGATAAATATATACAGCACCAAGGGACGATACACCTCGGTGATTGCCATAAATTTCAACTTGATACCTCTACTCGTTCGTGAGAAAAAGATTCTAGCCGTCGGACAAATAGACAGACGGACGAAAAAGCGTTCATTCATATAAAAGTTCCGTTTTTACCGATTTAGGTACAGAAATCGACCGAAGAACGAGCTGTAATAAACAAAAAAAGGTACATAGGTAGGAGAAGAAACTAGAACCAATGCAAGGATTGTAGTTGGTAACGATGTGCTGGAGCAAGTGAATGAGTTTGAATGTCTTGCATTCGCATTCAGTAAGGATGTTAAATACACCGAAGACATAGAGAGAAGAGTGAGTGCAGGAAACAGAGTGAATGGCGCGATGGGAAAGATACTTGGGAGCCGGCACTTATGCCAAAAGGCGCAGCTGGCCATACAAACGGAGTGCTTGTCCGAACGCTGTTATATGGTAGCGAGAGCTGGGTATGTAAGAAGGAGAATGGAAGTAGAATAAATGCGGTGGAATTGCGAGCTCTGCAGAAGAGTTATGGAGTGAAGCTGACCGACCGTATTCGCAACAGCGTAGTAAAACAGCAAGAAGGTATGAAGAGGTATGTAAGGAAAGAACCTGTTGGAACTTTGTACTCTGCCTACCCCGGAAGGGATCTGGCGTGATGATATAGATAAATAGATAAATTGCCCCTTGTAGTAGCCTCTTATTAACTCTAAAGGCTATATCTGTGACTTTGGCTCTCCTGCGAATCAACTGATTAACATAAAATCATTATCGAAAGTTTTATTTTCAAGTAGACCAAGAAGAATGTATGAATCGTTAAGAAAGAAAAAGTTAATGATTACTTAATACTCTACCACCCGTTCGGGACGTTATTCCTGTGGAGAAGAAGGGTAAGAAACTCCACACAAACCACGGTTACTCTTTTGAAGTGATTTTACAATTATTTTTGTATTGCGTTCGTGGGGTACGGGAGAACAATGCAGAACGAGTGAAGTAGATGGGCTTAAGTATAGATTAAGCGTAAATGTACTTACAATAATGGTTACAATCAGTGTCTACACAGTCTTCTCATTTACATAATAAAAACTTTGTATAAAGATATATAATTAAATCATAAAAAAATGTTACGTAAACATTTCGTGTCTATGCTGATGGCTATTAAAGAGTTTCTTCGTCTGGAGCCTATCTTGGCCGTACCAGAAATACGAATTATCATCAGAATTAAACCAACTTGATCATATCTGTAAGATAAGGGGAACTGGTTTTAATTTAGCTTAGAAATTTGACCTGAGCAAACTAGCGAATAACAGCTTGTTAAAACCGGTGCGTTTGACAGTGACCTCAAAGAGAATAAATTCAAAACACATGAAATAAAACTATTTTACGGATTTTATCGCGGTTATTTTTGATTTTTAAGTTCCCGACGTTTCGAGTGCTTTGCAGCACCCATCGTCACGGGAGGGACTGAGGCGTTAGACGTCCAAAAGGCATAGTTGTTACGGGGTACCCTCAAACTTCTTAATTAAAGAAAGAACACCGATTCCTACCAAGGATTGGTCGCGAGGCTATTGAAATTAAAAAACATCCTAATTTTAATAGAGAAGATGGCTAGGTGCTTCCGTCGACTTGGGATCTCGTAATAAATATAATCAAATCCAAAACCAAGCATAACACTGCAAGACCTCAAAACACCGTGAGCTCATTCTGCGTAGATCGGACCAACAAGAATAATTAATTTCCCCGAAATGATATTGTTTTTATAAAAATATTATACTATATTACCCAATGGGCATACTGCCCACTTCCGCGTAAAGTGAGGGAAGGTTAGTCGTATTATCGCGCCGCTTACGCACTACCTACTTTCCTGCTTAAACTAGGCGAGTATGCAAATCATTTACGAATGCCTTATTTTTGAATGTCGTTTATTATTCTTACATGAGAATTTTTTGGAGTTTGCTAGTGTTATTTGGTCTCCTCGCTATTCAGTATATACTGACAAAATTGAGTGTATTCAGAGAAGCTTAATAAACTTCTTAAAATATCAAACAAAATCCAGCTTTCCTACATATGAGCAGGCCTGTAAACATTTTGGCATAGTAAGCCTTTACAACAGATGAATGTTTGTGATGAATGTTGATGTTGAATGGATGTTTTTAGATATTATTTGATTGCTTTAGTCTTGTCTTACTTTGGTTTGAGAGTGCCACATCTTAGACCGAGAACAACCAATTACATGTCTATAATGTTCCGAAATACCACACTAATTATCGTCCACGTCGAAGTCCACATACACCACTAATTTTAGCAATATTGACTTAAAAGCGTTTTCCAAACAGATATTTAAAAGTAGAACTTGACTCAAAAGCGTAAAAATATGCATTATTGCCCATTATATAGTTTGAGATATTCAACAGAATTTCAACGTAAAAGAAATCTCGCCGCCAGAGAAGATGGTGGATGTTATCAATTCATCGAAATAGGACGTTGTAAGTACCTACATTTGGTCGTATTTACCAGTCTTGACGTTATATTGTTTTATTTTCTTGCTGTGGGTTTTCCGTTTGCACCTATTATGAATCTATTGTATTCATTAAATCTGTTCTCAAGAATCTTTTCAAGATAAAGAGACTAAAATATAATTACACGTTAAGAAATCTTTAGTTAAAGTTAATCTAACAAAGAATTGGCAAAATCACTACAAATTAAATTAACTAGTGATTCGGTAGGTATACAACTTGTAATGAAGAACATTAAGAATTAGATTATCCTGCTTCTATTGTTTGAGGAACTATGAATAATTATTGTGAGAGTTTCTGTGTTCTGGGATGTTTATTTGTATTGGAGAGGGATGTGGAATCATATAGATTTGAGATTGAGTTGAAATTCATTCCCTATTACAACAGCCAAATGACTGTTGTGATGAATAAGATGAGCTTCCACTCGATATTTCTTCATAAGTAGTCTCTAAAAGAAAGCCATTTATTTTATACCTAGTTCTGTTTCGTATACTGTCAGATAACTGTCTAAGTTTCTTGGCTAAAAGTTTATAGTCTATTTTTTTCTTCTATTTTTCATTTAACACTTGAGTTAATGTGTTAAAACATTCAGTTACTTGGTGTGTGCATCGTCTAAAATAGAATTTGTACACTGCTTGTGTTAATTTTCTGTGATGGCGGCATTTGATTTGGTCGATCAGGTTTAAATAACAATGGTATGGGATAGGATTGATATTTGTGATGGGGTCGGGTGGCGTTATTTCAGTATAGCTTGTATTCAGAAATAAAAGCACATTATTTTTTTATCTTGTTCCAGTTACCACAATCACCGGAAGAATGGAAGACCAACATCCAGCACAATGTGGAAAGTTTCATAGTAAAATATCCCCCTCATAGTGGCTTACAATATTATAAAGTGACATATAGCATTGTGCTCATCGCTTTGGTTGACAGTGATTATCATTATATATTTGCTGACATTGGTTGCCAGGGGCGCTTTAGTGATGGAGGAATATTTCATAATTGTCTACTATGGAAAAAAATTGACAGAGAGTGTCTTAATCTGCCACCAGATACACCATTACTTGAAAGAGATATTAATGTGGCCTATGTACTTCTAGGGAATGGAGCTTTTCCATTTCATAAACATACAATAAAACCCTTTCCAGGAAATCATGATTCAAGTGACAGTGTAATTATTGAAA
The DNA here is from genome assembly GCA_905147815.2 of Phalera bucephala. NCBI lineage: Eukaryota > Metazoa > Arthropoda > Insecta > Lepidoptera > Notodontidae > Phalera > Phalera bucephala. The sequence continues at coordinate 37,973,783 of LR990614.1, read as the reverse complement.
ATGTCTTTAGTGTGTTGACATCTGTGTATCTAATATTTAGAAAACCAAAAGAAATTGACATAGAAAGGGTTCCGCATATCACCATGACTTGTATTACAGTTTTTTGAGAAAAAGTGAATATTCTGTAAATATACAAGGTGTAACATAATAAACGCATTACCCGAAAACATTTAGTTTTAAATCAAGAACAGAATTGATTCCAACAATTTTTAATGTTTATTACATTATTATCAAATTTGCCACAAATGCTGCTACTCCTTTAGTCGGCTATAATAATCTAAATTTATCCTTGATTCAAGCAATAGAGAGATTTCAAATGAATTTCTACAACGTATGTCTCATACGCACAAATACACGTACAAGTTTCATTATTAATTGGGGTATAAAAGTGCCTAAAAAAGGGGTAAAAAATTAAAAACGGGGAAAATTGGTTTTCATATTTAATTTGTAAAGCAATTATCTAATCGGAGTATCTGAGGTCTTGCGTTTTTAACGGTAAACCTTGTATACACTTCTCCAGGAACTTTTGATTCAATAATTTTAATTAAGTACTTGCGTAAGCGTGCTTCGTTGGTCTGGTGGCAAACCGCATCGCTTTGTGATCACGAGGTCCTGGGTTCAAATCCTAGGTTAGACAAATGTAGTTTTCCTAACGAAAAATTCCCAGTATGAGTCCGGAGTCTGGAATTGTGCCCGGTATATGGCAATAGGCTCGCCCCCTATTACATGGGGCCTAACATCGTCGGTGAAACGTGGGTGTACTCAGTACACCTCTGCCACCCCCTCTGGGGAATATAGGCGTGACGGTGTGTGTGTGTGTGTGCGTAAGAACTAATTAATCTATTGTTACCTCCCTTAAGCTTACACAATAAAATATTTTTGACAATGTTATTGTTTTATTCGTTTAATAATGAATGTTGGTCTTAAATTTTGGTGTGATACTAAATGTATTTTTGTAGGAATTCACCAGGTGCACCAAAAGTCGACATCCTATTTGGATAATGTATGAGTACATGTCTGCCTACCTATTACATTTTTGTCTGTTTATTCCTCTCCTGATGGAAGTGTAAAAGGTGATAAAGGTGCAAACCAATTTATAATAGATTATCATCAATCATAATACTGTGGCGACAATAGGCTGGTCCACAGTTCAGTAGAGTGAATAAATATATGTGTATGTATAAATGATACGCAGTAAGTTAACAAGAAATGATCTCTTCTTCCGTATTTATTGTCTGCTCTACATCATCATATATTTCACTTAAAAAGCTCTCCATGCAGTTGTAGACGAACCAAATTGGTTGGTATACTCTCGGTATACTCTTGGTCTACTCCTCTTTTGTACCCGAACCGGATCATTTTCTTTTTTAAAAGGGGCCTAAATTTGGCCATCAAAGGCTTCTTTTTGTTTTTGAGGACTTCATGGTGTATTCATTATTTCACACAGCCGCTTCTATGGATTCCAAAGCAAATGTTCTACTGAAAATAATTCTAAAAATTTTAACTTATATCGCAATCCAATTCTACGTTTTGCATTTTGTTTATAAAACAAAACAATGGACTATAACAAAGTACAATTGCGAAAACATTCTAGTTTCGCGGGCCTGGAGGCGGAAATCAACAAAAAGTAATGCTGTACATGCCTGTTATGAAGAGCAAGTCGAGAGTCTCGGTAACCGGCGAGCGTGTATGAGACGAACTATGAGAGTGGAGGAAGCCAGAGAGGTATGCAAGGAAAGAACCTGTTGGAACTCTGTACTCTCTGGCAGCCTTTATAATAATTACGAAATAAAAAAATACGTTTGTCTCGGGTGATTTTGATGACTCCATGTCATATCAGAAGGTGGAATTTTACATAATTGTATTATGTATTGTATAATGTAATTTACATGTCCTCAATATAAATAGTTATCAAGAAACACCGTCACCGTATGGACCCAGTGGTGGTCTCAGACGAGGCAGAATTGGGACTAATAAAATATGGTCCAACTATTTATTTACTTATCTATTGGCTGTTTTACACGTATTAAGCAGATAGAAAATTTTACTTATTTAACTAAGTAAATTTAACTTAATTGTAAGTGACTTGAATGTGTGTAACCCTTGAATTTAGTAATAAGTTGCATTGTCTACAGTTCTACACGCATTAAGTCACTTAAAACTTTGTAAATTAAAACTACTTAATACTCAAAAATCTGCCTTATGTCGTCAGCCTTATGCCTTATGTAGGCAGAGAGTGTAGAATTCCAACAGGTTCTTTCCATACGTACCTTTCTGGCCTGTATTTAATGTAATTTGTCTATTAATCTATATTTATATATATATATATTTATTACAAAGAATAAAGATTTTTTGGTTTTTTTGTAATCGAAAAATTCTGAACCGATCTTAATAATTATTTCACAATTTTTTTTTGTAATAATGTAGCTTTACATACTTACAAAAAAAAATACAACCAAAAAAGAAAAACATAAGTAACTAAGAGGTTCTGAGAAGTAATTCTACACAAATCAGGCTTGGTCTAGTGGTTAAGAACTTAAGTCTATCAACCCACTGGATCGAATAGTTGCGGGTTCGATCGCTGCCCGGGACCAATCTTTGTGTGACCCACAAATATTTGTTTCGATCTGGGGATTTGTGTAGGTGTATTTCCATGTTTGTAAATGCACCCATGACTCAGGAATAAATCCTAGTGTGGGGCTAAGTTTTTGAAAAAGGAATTTTATCTGTGCCGAATGCGGAATAAACCATAATTCTTAAAGTCGGGCTGCATTTTGATAAAAAAATCATTATGAAATCAAGTGTGTCCTTACTGACGACCTTAAGCAAAACTATAAGCGTCGAAAAGTCTGTAGGAAAAGTACTAGTTGGAAATGTGTACTCTCTCTGTAGACTATACAAGGGATCTGACGTGATGATCAAATAAACCTAAATGTGGTTCATATTATTAATATAAATTCGAAAGTAATGCTTGGTTCGCACAAGCACTTTTTCGACCAGCGTCGAATAAAGAGCTGGAATGTTAAGGTTACGCCACATAGCCGACGCAGCGCGACGGGAGCGCGACGGTAGCCAGGCTTGGAGAGTTGTAATGTACTGAAATGTACGGGAGACGCCACACAGCGCAGTCCCGCTCGGCGCGACGGCAAACTTCCGATCGCTTCCGTCGCGCTCCATCGACTAATTGACTGAACCTTAAGAATCGGTTTAGGTATTTTTTTTATAAAGGTAAAGGTATTTGTCTCATAAAATTAACACAGACGAACTCGCGAGTATCACCTAGTACATATAAATACCTGATATTTTCTTCTACTTTGTTCCAGTTTATGAAATATTGATATATTCACTTATCACTTGTAAGTGTTCGTGTTTATTACGCGCACAATCTTCGTAACTTCAATAGTTGCTTTGCCCGAGAGCTCAATGATAAGACTGGTCGGGTTTCGATCCGGTCCCAATTTATAATCTCGATATATTGTAGGTATGTCACAGTCTTTTCTTTAGATCGCAATTTGCAAGGATTTCGGCTAATCAGGATTCCTTCTAATAGAGGGAAAACTTTGTAGTATTTACAAAAAGAAAACTTTTAAGGAAGAAAAACGACGTCCTTGAAAAATTTTAACTCACATAATTATTTTCATATATTTTTGTTCGTTAGTGTGCAATTTGGATTGATTTACAAATACTTGAGGCAATTGTTATTGACAGTGCTTGGGTTTAGTCAGATATAATATTATGATAAAATAAATTTGACGTTATACTATTCCATTGCTGGGCTTGAATCTAAATTCAAACCGTCTATAAGGCTTCCAACACGACTTAACGACTACATTAAGTGACGGCTATGCGTTTTTTGAAGCATGGAAATGCTCGGAAATGGAATTGCCGCAAACGGTTACCCATCGCAGACCGACCAAACCGACCTTTGCTTAAGCTCGGCGAACTTTATCTATCGTATCGTCACGCCAAATGTTTTGCGGGGTAGGCACCTGAGTAAACCGCAGGTTACTGCTGGGCTACAAGCACCTTAATAGAAGTCTAATGGCAACAAGCATGCTTACCACCAATACCGTGGGTTGTTTGAGATTATTTCACGACACCTACGTCATAAGGTCAGAACGTAGCCACAGTAAAGATGTATAAACAGTTGAGCATCTTAACACTCCCGACTAGAATAAGAATTACGCACAGACGCACGCTCTACACGGCTTCCATCGTTGGCAAAAAGTCGGTTTACACAGTACACCTCTGCTACTTCTCCTTGGAGAATATAGGCCTGATAGTGGATTTTTTTAGCTCTTAAAAAAGAAGCAGTTTTTATCCGTATACCAAGCAGATAAATTCAATAATATAAATAAAATAAAAAATCTTACGGAAAACTTTGCTGTTTTTAATCAATTCGATCGGTGTTTTGACGTCTTGGATGGGAAAACCTTAACCTTCGAAAACATTTTTAAACACTTGTGGGTGAATGTTTTTTTTTTGTAACAATACCTGGCAAGAACACACACACCGTCACGCCTATATTCCCTAAGCGGGGGTGGCAGAGGTGTACTGAGTACACCCACGTTTCGCCGACGATGTCAGGTCCCATGTAATAGGGGGCGAGCCTATTGCCATATACCGGGCACAATTCCACACTCCGGACTCGTACTGGGAAGTTTTCATTAGAAGAACTACGCTTGTCCGACCTAGGATTTGAACCCAGGACCTCGTGATCACAAAGCCACTAGACCAACGAGGCAGACCTGGCAAGAATCAACCCCATAACTTGCTTTATTTCTCCATTGCTCTTCAAACCTGTTAGATTACTCTTGTATCCTTGAAGCCCGATAAGGCGGACTATGAAAGCTCATGATTATAGCTCAAGTCGATATGATGGTTCATTTACTGTGCGTGCTGTGCGCCTATGGAATTCTCTCAGGCACTCTATGTGATAGCCCTACTTTACAGATTTTCAAGAAAAGAATTAGAGAACATTTCCTATCTATGTAAGATATTTGTATGTATGTATATATTCATATAGTCTATTTTTGGTAATGTATAGCATGTACTATATTTGTAGATATTTATCTGTAGTTTATATATTTTCTATTCATAAATATCTTTTCTTTCCTTTCTTTTGTGTTACTTACTTACCTTACTGGACGCGACTTTAGGATTTTATTTATTCTTAGACCATAATAATATAGAGATTATTATACGTAATGTGAAGCGCTTGTTAGATATTTAATATTTTACCAGTATTGATTACTAAGATAATACCATAATATTAAGTATAAAATTGATTAAAGACTTTTGAGTAAATACTCTATGATGTATTTTGGTTAAATACCCAATACATAATTAGAAAAAGTATTTATAAACTTCCGTTGTTTTTGAATTTATTTAAATATGTGATTGTATTGACAACTTGATAATTTTATAAGATGTTTTAGAATTGTAAATAATTATTGTGAGTATTATTTAATGATTATTTCAATAATACAGAGCTATTTTTGGTATCACTATATTCATTGCCGTTCTTTTAGTTCTCGTTAAAAAGACTCTAAATTGTAACTGTGCTCTGATTGGCTTATATTGAAATTGTATTGGCTTATTTTCAAATTTAAACTTTTTAACGTTCTCATCTATATTTAAAAAACTGATGGGTATAAAAGGCCACGTAATTTGAGAAACAGTTCAGTTTTTAATCGAGAGCGGATAAGCAAGTTAAGTACCTTTTTATTGTGACTACTGTTATATATTGTTATTATGCCCGTCTTGGCATCTGATCCTATGATGTCCGTATATATTGTATTTTATTGTGTGTGCCATTTGACTTGAGTAATAAACTATATGTTTCATGTCGATAATCTGGGTTTCTTTAACTTCTAAATTGCTGTCCCTTTTATTTCCTTATAACATAATTTAGTATAATCAGTAAATAACAATACTAGTGACTTAACATAAAACATTAAATAACTTAGCCGATATCTTAATTCTACCATTTCTAACACGCTCGTAGCGCTGTGCGACCGCCGTGTTCTTACCGATTACCAAGGTTAAGCAGTGTTCGATTCAGTCGGCCTGAGATGGGTGACCGTTGTGGCATTTTCATATTCGAGCGTCCCCGTGCTTCGGAGGGCACGCTAAGCCGTTGGTCCCGGTTACCACTTAATGTGGTAGTCATTAAGCCGAGTTGGAAGCCGTAAAGGCGGCTTGATAAGCCCAACAGCGGGTGGCCACAAACCTGCCTCCACTAATCCGCACTGGGTCTGCGTGGTGGAGTATGACCTAATCTCTCTCACCTCGATTTGTGAGAGGCCTTTGCCCAGCAGTGGGCAGTATAAGCTGATATTATATTATATATACATGTAATATCGAACTCGTTCTGCATTGTTATCCCATCCCCCATTAATAATTATGAAAATCATTTTCTCTAAGAGTAACTTTAGTGTATCTGTAATGGCAACACTGTCAAATGTGCGCATGTATGTGTGTGCGCATGTATAATGACAGTAAACGAGAACCGGTGGGCGGCAGTAGAGGTAGTGTTTCAGCACGTGTGCATTGGCGAGCCAGTGATACTTTCTAGAGGTAACTGATAGGTAGCAGACAGTTCAAGTGGCGATGAGAAGAAAGGTATGTAAGGATTTAACAAAAATAAAAGGAACGAAAACTAAGGATAGAAAATATGGCCACTGAATTCTTGGTGATATAGTTATATCATAGAATACTTAATTATATGTACTAAAGAATTCTGATTATAATAAAGTTACAGGTATTTGCTCAATTTATCTATTTTTTTACTCCTGCTTTAAAGTATGCAATTGCGAGATTTAATTAATGATAATAAGACAATTCGCCATTAGTTTTTACATCAATTAAAATGGCGCGGGAATATGTTACCAAAGCCTTGAGTTTACGTAATAAGTTGCCATTTACGTGTTTTAAGTTGCGTATCAATATAACATTTTAATAACAATAATATGCACGATAGTACATTGTACCAAATTACTGTGGATGAAGGCAATTGGTTTCGGGTTATAAGGCATCATAGCATAATTATCATTCTCACGGTCAAAGGTCAGCAAAACCAAATGCAGCAAAGCATTATTTTTTTTCTTTATTTGGCAATTGCGTTTACATTATGCCACTGTACAAAGTTTATGAATATTCATTTCTAAGTTAATTTAACTCCCCAATGAACTTAATGACAAAGATGATAATGAAATTGATGAAGTGCCCCACCCTGGATAGTAGTGGATAGTCCATCACTATGGATACTTTACATACCAATTGCGACGCCCGTTTTGAGGGAAATCGAAAAGGCACGTTTTATCACTTTGTTACAATTACCTTCACTCATGCACATATAGGAATACATAATGGTTAATACTCCACCAACATTACACATTATACATGAAATAAAACTATTTTACGGATTTTATCGCGGTTTATTTTTTTATTTTTAGTCCCTCCCGTGACCATGGGTGCTGCAAAGCACTCGAAACGTCGGGAACTAAAAATAAAAAAATAAACCGCGATAAAATCCGTAAAATAGTTTTATTTCATGTGTAATATTCGCGTAAATCTAAGAACTCAATATTACACATTATAATTCGAAATAACACAAGTTTTGGAAATTAAAACAAATTGACAACATCACTCTTCGATTTCCCGCCAAAAACCCACCCGAAGCATTCTTATATTTACAATTCTGCTTCTTTAACAACTGGCACTGGCATTAAACCATACAGCCAGTTATTGTGTACGATACATAATGATGTACCTACATACAGCCAGTCTTTCGACTGAATACGAAGGGGTATGTTATACAGCCAATTGTATTTTATATTTTTACGTTTATTATTTTATCTTTCGATTTATTTATACTTTATGCACTTATGTACATAGGTGGACTATAATAGTCCACCTATTATACCGAATGACAGAAAATGCCGAAGGCATTAGCCGTCGGCATTATCTGTCAGTCTACCTTAGGGTGGTGTGAGACAATTGTGGTAGGTGCGAAATTACACAAGTGGAAAACAGTTACATGAATAAATATAAATAACACTAATATAATGATCAATGGAAGAATATTATATACAGTATGTAAAATTATATAGAAAAATAGCAAATAATTATTAATAAAAACGGGTGTAAAAAAGGAAAATACCTATTTACATAGGGCCAAATGGTTCCACGCCACTGTTAGTTGGCAGTGTACCTAGAACGCTGGCAGCATTGCCGCGCTGAATAGCAATGCTTATATGCTGACCAAAATACTTACCAGCGTTCCGGTCGCCAGTACACTCCACCAGACGTTTCGAAATTTCTCGAAACATCCGGTGGGCTCCCGGCCCCCACCGACCCAATGTCTAGAGACATAAATATATATCCCGAGCCAAGGGAATCATATTTGCGGCGTTTGAGGGATTCTGCGCTCAGTGCAGCGTTGCCTGTCCGCACCGAGGACGCTGGAAGATGAGACGGAGCGAGAGTGTCGACGCATGTAGCGTCCCACACTAACGGCCGTCCCATCTTCCAGGGTACCAGCGTCATACCATCGGGCCTCTTGCCATCATCTCGATGGAGACCAGCCGGTTCAAGGATGGCCGCCATGTTGACGTTGGCAAGGGCACGGCGTATGACGCCGTTGAGACTGGCATGACGTGCAATCCGTCCGGCACTTCTGCGGCATGAGAGTCCGTGGTGGCCGAGCTGGTTGACTCTACTATCACACTGACAATGGTGTGGAACAAGACAAGGAACCCCTAAACGAAGACACAATGCAACACGAAATGCAGTGGGGTCTAATAGGGTCCCAAGATGGACAGAAGCGTGCGCCTGTAGCCATAGACCCGACTACCACTCAGAAGCAGCGAGGATACGAGCGCGATCCGCAGAGCTAAAGGACATTTCAATAAGGTTTTTCCGTGTAAGTTCGCAGATCGGGCGATCCCACTGCTTCTGGGAAGTCGGATCTGTGGGAGGAGTAGTGTTTGGACAGGCCAATAGCCAAGCATCCTTGCCTTCATCCATATATGGGATTTTAAAGTTGGTCAAAGAAGGTAACAAAATTCTTTTTACTAGACCAAGTGTGTAACGTCCATGTCGTACCCACCGCACTCACCGTTGGGAACTCTACTCTTGAAGTTGTCGACGAATACATTTACCTGGGACAGGTAGTCCGGTTAGGTAGGTCCAACTTTGAGAGAGAGGTCAATCGGCGAATCCAACTCGGCTGGGCAGCGTTCGGGAAACTGCGCAACATCTTCTCATCCAAAATACCTCAGTGCCTAAAGACTAAAGTTTTTAGTCAATGTGTGTTACCAGTGATGATATATGGGTCAGAGACGTGGTCTCTTACAATAGGTCTCATAAAAAAGCTCAGAGTTGCGCAGCGAGCTATGGAGAGAGCTATGCTCGGCGTTTCTCTACGTGATCGAATCAGGAATGAAGAGATTCGTAGAAGAACCAAGGTCACCGACATAGCCGTTAAGATTAGCAAGCTGAAGTGGCAATGGGCGGGCCACATAGCGCGAAGATCGGACGGGCGTTGGGGCAGAAAGATTCTAGAGTGGAGACCACGTATTGGCGCAGCGTGGGACGACCACCTGCCAGATGGACCGACGATCTTGTGAAAATCGCAGGAAGTCGTTGGATGCAGGTGGCATCGGACCGGTTACGCTGGAAAGCGATTGGGGAGGCCTATGTTAAGCAGTGGACAAGTATAAGCTGAGATGATGATGATGATGAGACCAAGTGTGCTATGGACTGAAGACAAGAAGGCTGGGAGCGATAAACTTGAAATTTTGCGAATTCCCAAACCTCCTTTCCTGACCGGAAGAGAAGCCTGGGACCACGCCCGATCTTCTAGACAACAATTTGAAATAGAGCTGACTGTATCTCTCACGATGTTGTCAAGCCTCTGTAAAATGTCGTTATGTGTCCAGAGGTGACAACATCGAAGAGCATACGTAAATTTAGGAACAAAAAGACATTATTTAATAATGTTGAAGGCCATGTGAGAATTTATTTTGTGCAAGCGATCCGAAACAGACTCAAAATTTTGAATATTTTCGTCAATATAGTCCTGAAAAGAATCATCGAGGATGGGATTTCCTAGAAGACGGAGGTTACTGCTATTAATTAATTTGATATTAGGTGCCAAATCATTTTTTCTTAATAACGTCTTTATCGGAAACGGTATCAAATAAATAGAGTTCGCACTTTTTATAGTTTAATTCCAAACCGATGGATTTGAGTTCTTCAATCAAGAATTTCAGATCACGCAGAACCGTATCTACGTCCCCTCCAAGTGTCCCATCATCGAGGTACCACACATTGAATTTTGACTCTAAACGCATGATGATAGGGTGAATTGCTAAACTGAATATGGCCGGACCAAGCAGGTCACCCTGTTGACAACCGACAGCCGAATCTATAAGGTTACCTTTGTACACTAACTTTAATGGATTACTATAACATTGCCGAAGAAAATTAAAACAGTCAGGAATTTTGTGGCTTATTTGAGTCAACAGGGCAAATCTGTCCACCGCGTTAAACGCATTCCTTGAGAAGAACTTTACCACCGTCGTTCAATATAAATGTTCGCAGTGCATGAACGGTAGCCTCACAGCCGCCTCCCGAGCCAAAGCCTATCTGCAGGGGTTGAAAAGGGATTGACAACCTTCCTGCAGCAGACCTTTACCGGAGATTTGTACCGACCGCGATAGGTCTTATACCTCCATCTTTTTTGGAGAAGGCAAACAAATTCCCGCCGAAAAGTATATCTGTAATAGATGAATCAACGTTTTTATTTATCATAAAGTTAGCCCTTAGCCCTTAGTTCTTTTAGAAGCCGTTTCCCAGCGTCGCCACAAGCGAATGAAGTGAGATCTTTTAAGTATTGCGGGCTTAAACCATCAAGCCCGCTCGCCGATCCGCTAGGAAAAGAACTAATGGCATTGGCCACATCCTCCGTGCTAACTTGTATAGGGTGTGAAAAGGTAGGCGGATCAGGAAGACGGTGGTGAGCGGCTGGTGGATGCTTGGCGAGCAAAGCTGTAAGGGTCTCGGGTGTGTCTGGGGCTATACTGTCATTGGAGAAAATCATCCGAGCTGCCCCTCTAACGTCACCGTCACTAAATCTGCTCTCTACCATGCGGTAGAAAGCAGATTCAGATTGGCGTTTTGGTGTATGTGATTGAGAACTATTAATGTTACAATAAAGGGGGGCATGATTGTCACAATTTTGTTTTAATCGCGAAGTCAGTGCATCTGGAATTCTAGGATCAAGTGGGACATGGAGGATTCTAAAAGGGAAAGTTAACAAATGTTCCCAAGCACGTTGCGAGTTATCTTTGAGAACGATGCTGATGGTAGATGCGAGTGATTCTGCAATGGATGTACGGGCTCCACGAGGTATTCGCTTTACTATTAATTTGGTGGATTTAAGGTGACCTAATATTTGCCAGAAGGGGGTGAGAGAAATCTGGTTACTATTATCTCCATACGCAGTTGGTGGATTGTTATTGAATGCAATAGAAACAGGAACGGAAGACGGAAGGTTAGAAGATGTATAATGTATCTTTTTAGAGTGGATCTTATGCCCTTTTGGCCCTTTAAAATACCGAGGCTCTGAGCACTCGAGGCATTGGACAAAATTATCCAACGACAGCTGACATGGATTCGCCTCCACTGCATTCCGTGTCGATGGAACATGAATAGACATATAATATACAAAATAAAGCACTAAAATAATTATAAAACAGAAAAACAGAAACATACACTATAAAAACACAAACATAAAACTGAAAACTATACACTGTATTTACACTTTGATGTAAGGTTGCTAGGGGTGACGACAACATTCTGCATGCTGAAGTTTAAATGGCCCGGTTGGGCCGGTCTTGCACGTTGCTATGGTGATGCAGCAAATCCCGACATAAATCACGACTGCTGATCATTTTGATAAGTCGTGCTGCACCCTGTTAGCAACCGGCCGTTTGACGAGAGCCCTGTCAAAGGTTCTCAGCTGGTTTTGCAATAAACAGCTGATTTTGGCGTATTGGGATGCTATCCACTAGGAGTGATAACGATCACTAACGATTTCAAAACTGAAAAATAATCTATTATTAACAAATAATCAAATCACCTATTATTTATTACCTCAGGCAAGCGTTATTTTTTAAGCGTTACTTATATTACATATTGTCCGACCAAAACCGCCTACCAGCCTGCCACGCGACACAGCGACACTGACTGACTGGACTTAAGGTCAATTTCACTTAGACGTATAATATTTATGTCAAAAGTCACGTGTTATATTATGCTCTAAGACAACCACATATGATCTATTTTTAAATGAGTGTCCAATAATGAAAGTAATATATTATTAGGTTATTTATTATGTTCCGCGCCAATATATTTGTTCGTAATATACGTTATTTATAACGTGTTGGTTCTTACGTTAGATTATTTTTTTAATAAAATCAGTGCAGATCACTGCCGTGATCTTGGATGACGTACTTATGCATTTATCGTGGGTTTGTGAGGGATTGCGGCGTCGCGTGTCAAATTGTTTGCAAATACATCGTTGGTTTGTTTATTGTAATAACTGTAAATAAAAGTTAGTTTTAGTTACGTGTAAATAATTAATTTATTAAATATATATTTCATTTTTATCGTTTAACAGCTCACGGCGGCGGCGCGGCGTGTTTTGCGACAATAATCAAAAGGCGTCGTTCAACGAAGCGAAGAAATAACTATTATTAATAGCGTAAAAAATATTAGGCGTTTTCAAAGTAGCGTATCGTTATAACGCGTTTTTAATATATAGCCGTTGCGAACACTCCTACCAAATACGACGAAGTAAAAACAAAGAGAGGTATGTAAGGAAAGAAGCTGTTGAAACCCTTTACTCTCTGCCTACCCTGGAAGGGATCTGGCGTGATGATGTAGAAGTAAAAACTTTTTGCACACGAGAAATGATGAACTTTTGAATTAACGTCGCATTTATAAAACTATAAAAGTTAAACGACCTATACAGTGGCTGTTGTTTTTTTATTACTGGCTACTTAAAAATTTAATGTTAATATAAGTCAATTCGCATACCTACGTACGCTATCCAACAACATTAATCGAAAAAAAAAACAAGAGCTTTCGAAACCGAGCGGGTTCCTGTGTATTAATAAAAAAAAATATTATACAGCTTTTAAATGCAATTAAAATACAACTACTATACCTGTTGGAACTATGTATGATCTGCCTACCCCGCAAGGGATCTGACCTGATGATATAGATAGACAGAGATACAAAATAGAAAATGTAGCACTAACGGCCGTTGAGGCAGAAAGGCTTTCGAGTGGCGGCCTCGTACCGGAGCACGTGTAGTGAGCACGCCCCCTACAAGGTGGGTGGAACACCTAATGAAGGTCATGGGTAGAAACTGGATGCTTACAGCATAAAGTCAAGTCATCGTGGCGATCTTTGGGGAGGCTTTTATCCTGCAACCTATCTATATATTTTATCTTTCGGTTGATGATGGTACAAAATACTAATTTAATTTATATTTAAAATAGACATAATTTATTTTTGCCACTACTAGCCCAGGGTCGATCTATGTGGAGACATCAAGGGGAGGCCTTAGCCCAGCAGAGGCACACAGGATAGGCTATTAAAAAAAATTAACCACCCGTAGGTAACAATGAAGCTGCCACAGCCCCACCTGAGAAAAAGAAAAAAATAACTATAACGAAAAAATAAAATACGTAAATTAAAGTACCTATCTATTAAGGATTAATTAAATTACTATAAACGGTAAGTGAAATAACTTCAAAATAGATATTTGCAACTTAAAAGATAAATTGAACGGCTTGGTCCAGCGGTGAGACCTTAATGCGCTCCACTCAGTAGGTCGTGCAGTCACGGGTTTGATCCCCATAAGACGAATCCTAATCTAAGTAATATTCGATCTACACGATAAAACACCTTCTGATTTTGATTAAATCCTCAAAAGCCGCTTTATCCATTGCTGTTAATAAACACCGGCCATGGCAAAAGCAATGAATTTATTCATCAGCTCCAGACGATAGGTAGCGTTAGTATTAAAAACTATCAGAGTTGTTTTATATTATGTGTATATGTATTTGTTTCGAAAAAAGTAAGCACCGATTATGAGATATTCGGTCAGTAGTTCTTCAGATCCAATATTGATCGTCGAAGGTTTACCAACCAACCACCCCAAAGTAACAACAAGCGCCTATAATTTGTTACCTTGGGTTTGTGTACTGCTGTGCCTAATGACACGTCATTGACCCCTGTTTGTTGCTAGCGATAATTTAAGGCAATAACACATGATCGCTCACGATGGGCCTCATACGAAGGCTCAAGATCACCCAAAGGACGATGGAGATTTTACCATTACTCGGAGTTTCCCTCGATCGAATTAGAAACAGGGAGATCGGCAGGAGTAAAGTGGCAGAAGGCAGGGAATATCGCTTGTAGAACTGATGGTTCTTAGAGAAAAGATTCTTGAGTGGCGAGAACGTGCCCAAATATGTAGACAAGGCAGACCACCAACGACCTGGTAACGATGACTTGGTGAAGGTCACGGATAAAAGCTGAATGCATATACCTTGCACAAATCTCGTCGTGTCATGGAAATCTTTGGATTTTATTAACTGCCAGCATAAATGGCCTTTGGAAGTCTCGCTATTAGTCTTCTGTGTAACTGAGATAATTTCTAAGCTTTGACATCAAAATTATTAGGTAGTTCCGTTCAATAACAACAGAAGCACGAAGCCGGTGTGGTGGCGATCTTTGAGTTAGGCCTATATCATGCAGTCCACATCTTTCGCTACAAATCTTTACTTTTTAGTAAAAAGTTACGAACTTTTTTATCAACATATGTGTCTATGTACACTATAACGCTAGATCTCTTGCGGGGTAGACAGAGAGTACAGAGTTCCAACAGATTCTATCCTTGCAGACCTTTCTGGCTTCCTCCATTCTCATAGCTCGTCTCAAACACGCTCGCCGGTTACGGCGACCCTTGACTTGCGTTTTTGGTAAGACACGATCTATTTGGTCATGGTAAGATAGTCTAGGTCTTGCCCGGTACCTTCAACCTCATTCTTTCAGTCATTCTTCCTTTCAACATATTATAAGATATAAGCCAACAGCGACTTACTGAAAACGATACCGGCGCCGCTGTACAATGCCACTGAGCAGTGCTGTGTCATAACGCCGCTCACCATGTTTGTGCCAGCGAAAGCGCTGAGCCTAGCCACCATCATGCCCAAACAGGCCACCATACCTCTGTGGAACGGAGACACTTTAATAAAAAAATATATATTGTATATATGAAATAAAACTACTTTTTTACGGATTTTTCGCGGTTTATTTTTGATTTTTAAGTTCCCGACGTTTCAAGTGCTTTGTAGCACCCATGGTCACGGGAAGAACTTAGGTGTTAGACGTCCAAAAGGCATAGTTGTTCCGGGGTACCGTCAAACTTCTAAATTATTTTTGTTGGTTCGATCTACGCAGAATGAGCTCACGGTGTCTTGAGGTCTTGCAGTGTTATGCTTGGTTTTGGATTTGATTATATTAATTACCGGATCCCAAGTCGATGGAAGCACCGAGCCATCTTCTCTATTGTTACCATTACCATTCGGTAAAGAAAACCGTATACATTTAGTTTTCTTGTTATTAAGCACTAAATTGTTGCATGTGAACCAATTATGTACTTGAAGAATAGCGTCATTTACCTCGTCTAAGTTATTTACATGTCTACCTACTTTAAAGATCAATGAGGTATCATCAGCAAACAACACTACCTTCGGCCGCCCCTTAACTGCTCAAGGCAGGTCATTTATATATACCAAAAATAGAAACGGACCCAGTATCGATCCCTGAGGAACGACCATTTTAACTAAAGCTCCTAGAGATTTCATTTCATTTATTTGAACACACTGTTGTCTATCTCCTCCTTAGTAAGATTTTAGTAGATTTAATGCTTTACCTCGGATTCCATTATGCTCTAGTTTAGGCAACAGCGTTTCATGTTCAACACAATCAAATGCCTTCGACAGGTCGCAAAAGATGCCAATGGCATCCTGAGAGTTCTCCCAAGCATCAAAGATATGCTTTATTAAGTTCACACCGGCGTCGGTAGTACAACGTCCTTTGGTGAAGCCATATTGTTGGTCATGAAGGATGTTATTAACGTTAAAGTGATCTAACATTTGAATAAGCATTATCTTCTCAAACACTTTTCTGAGCACTGGTATGGTCTTCGCGACGTCTTATTATTGTGATCGTTGTGACTCCTTATTATTATGAGTACCACGACGTCCTATTACTATAAGTGACACGACGCGTTATTATTGTAAAAGACGCGATACTTTATTATTATAAGTGTCGCGACGCCTTATTATTGGGAGCATTTCAAAACGACTAATTATTATGAGTGTCGCGTCGCCTGATCATTATGAGTTACACGACGCCTTTTTATAATGGGCGGTGAGGCGCCTTATTATTATGAGCGTCGCGACGCTTTATTATTATGAACGTAGCGATGCCTGATTATTATGAGCGTCACAGCGCCTTATTATTAGGAACGTCGCGATGCTTTATTATTATGAGCGTTACGACGACTTATTTTTATGAAAGTCACAGCGCCTTATTATTATTAGCGTCGCAACGTCATTTTATTATCAGTGTCGCAAAGTCTCATTATTGTGAGCGTCAAAACGTCTAATTATCATAAGTGCCGCGACACCTTATTATTGTAAGTGTCAAGCCGTCTTATCATTATGAGTGTCACATCGCCTGATTATAACGACGATATATAAGCGTCGCGACGCCTTATTACTATGAGTGTCGCGACGCATTATTATTATTAGTGTCGCGACTCCTCATTATTGTGAGCGTCGTGATGTCTTATTATTATGAGCGTCGCGACGTCTTATTATTAAGAGTGTTGCGTCTGATAATTATGAGTTTCACGACGCATTTTTAAATGAACTTCTCGACGCCTTATAATTATGAACATCGCGACTCCTTTTTATTATGAGCATCGCGACACCTTTTTATTATGAGCGTCGGGACGCCTCATTATTATGAGCGACGCGACGCCTTATTATTATGAAAGTCGGGTCGCCGTATTATACTGCGTCGCGTCGCCAGATTATACTGCGTCGCGAAGCCATATCATTATGAGTGTCGCGACACCTTATCATTATAAGAGTCGCGACGCCTTAGTCATTAGAGATGTGGATTATTCGTGGAAAAAAGAAATACAGCGATAAACAGTGCCCGAGAATTATTATACTTTAGTTAGATTCAACAAGTCCATAATTGTAACAATGTTTGATCACTCTACTAATCTCAAGGTTCGGGAACGTATGAATTCATACGTACCTAATTGCCGCGTAATTTCGGGAACGTATGAATTCATACGTTGTGCGAGTCCATTTTTATCGGTTTTGTGGCTCAACACTAAATCGTAGCCATAGATAATGTTTTATCAAAATGTAGAAGAAATTATTTTCATTCTGTTGATGTATACTTTGCAGTCTGTGTTAGTGGTATCGTGAATGGATAACGTAAACATCCGATAAGCGCGCGTGCCCGCTAAGCGGCTGTCAAGTGCCGTGCGTGTTAACAAATAAAATGTGTTATTGTTATTGATGAATGAATCATATAAGAATTCTTGTAAGAATGTGTTAGTAAAACGTTTATGTACATTATATTATTGGGAGTTGAAAAATGTAAGTAATAAGCAGTGTTTGTTTGAGATTCTCAACGGAAAGGTAACATTATCTACGTTACGACACATTTTTGTGATTTTAGGTTTTAATTACGTAAAATAAACCTTTATCTATCTATCTATCTATCTATAACCTCACGCCAGATCCCTTGCGGGGTAGGCAGAGAGTACAGATTTCCAACAGGTTCTTTCTTTACATACCTCTCTGGCTTCCTCGACCTCATAGTTCGTCTCATACACGCTCGCCGGTTACGGAGACTCTTGACTTTTCCATCAGATACGACTCGATTTATTTGGTCGTGGTAAAATAGTCTAGGTCTTCCCCGGTACCTGCATCCTTCCACTGTCACATTGTATATCTGTTTTGTCATTCTTTCCTCTGGCATTCTTTCTATATGCCCGAACCAACGGAGCATGCCCTTTCTCATCTTTACACCGATACTATCTTTCATACCTACTCGCTGTCTTACTATGCTGTTGCTAATGCGGTCGGTCAGCTTCACTCCGCACATCTTCCGCAGAGCTCGCATTTCTATCACATTTATCCTACTTTCATTCTCCTTCTTACATACCCAGCTCTCGCTACCATATAACAGCGTTGGGACAAGAACTCCGTTATGTATGGCCAGATGCGCCTTATGGCTTAAGTGCCGGCTCCCGAATAGCTTTCCCATCGCACCATTCACTCTGTTCCCTGCACTCACTCTTCTCTCTATGTCAGCGGTGTATTTCCCATCCTTACTGAAGGCGCATCCAAGATATACAAACTCATTCACTTGCTCCAGCACATCGTTACCAACCACAATCCTTACATTCGTTCTGGTTTCTTCCCTTTCAAAAACCATAATCTTGGTTTTCTTCACATTCAAGTGTAAGCCATTGATCATGCAGTCGTCTTTCGTAACTGTGACTAGTGTTTGCAGATCAGTGGCTGTTGGCGCTATTAAAACCGCGTCATCTGCATAAAGTAGATGGTTTACCACTAAGTCACCCATTTGTACACCTTCATTCATCGCTTTCAGTCTTTGAAGACTTTTGTCCAGATATATCATAAACAGTCTAGCGGACAACACGCAACCCTGCTTGACGCCGATTTTAACGTCAAACCAGGGTGACCTGTTACTACCCACCCGTACGCATGCCTTGCAGTCCACATAAGTGTACTGGACGGCTCGCAACAGAGTGCCATCTATACCATACTCTGGCAAAATGTTCCCAAGTCTCTTTCGCACAACTCTGTCAAATGCCTTCTCCAGATCTACAAAACCGCAGAAAACTTTCCGCCCCACTGCCAGATGCTTCTCTACGATGTTGCGGAGTGAGAAGACTTGATCCGAACATCCTCTTCCAGACCTGAAACCCCCTTGTGTCTCGCACAACATTCCATCGGACTTCACGCGCATTCTCCGTTCAATAATTTTACCGTACACCTTGGCTGCCAAGCTGATCAAACTGATGGCTCTGTAATTGGCGCAGTCATATTGTGAACCCTTGCCTTTATACAAGGGTACTATGACTGCGCGGCGCCAATCTGTAGGGACTCTACCGGTCCTCCAGCAAAGGTTTGCAAGGGCCCGGAAAGCGTCCCGGACGCAAGTTCCACCATATTTGATCATCTCAGCAGATATCATGTCTACTCCCGCAGCTTTACCGTTTTTCATACTTCCTATCGCCCATTCAACTTCTTCCATAGTGATGTCCTCCGTTGATTCTGGTGCCGCAATCTCGCCTTCAGGCACGTCTGCGGCATCAGCATCCGGGTCATCTCCATACATTTCTCCAAAATATTCACTCCACCGGTTTAGCACAGCTTGTGTGTCTGCAAGAATGTCACCATCTTTAAATTTTATCCTTTCCATTCTGGAGCCTGACGAATCACCTCGAGCCTTTCTCACCTTGCTCCAAAAGAGTTTGGTGTTGTTCTCGAAGTTCTTCGCCAGCCTCTCCTCCTCAATCATACTGGCTCTTTCACGCTTTTCTTTCACTAAAGTTTTAGTGGCATTCTTGCATTGCCGGTATATTTCTTTCCTCATCTCTGTCATACTGGCATTCAGGTTCAAAGAAGATACATAGTCCTGCCACGCTTTCTTCTTACTTTCTATGGAGCTTTGCAACTCCGCATCCCACCATGCATCACCTTTTGCTGCAATATGCTTCTTTGAGCAACCACATACTTCTTTCGCGGATTCCACCAAACTCTCTTTCAGGCTATTCCAGCATTCATCTACATTTGAGTCCGAAGAGCCTGCTGTCAAAAGCTTGTCCCGGACTCTGTCTTCATACATTCTCCTCACGCTCTCATCTTGCAACTTTTCAACCTTTAATCTTTCAAGGTCTCCGAAGGGGATACGCTCTCGCCAGTGCCTCCACTTCCTGAACAGACCACTAAACCGCGCAACTACGAGATAGTGGTCTGATTCCAGAGTGGGGCCTCTATATGCACGCGTATCTTGTAGTTTGCTTCGGAGACGGTTATCAACCAGGATCAGATCTATCATGCTTTTTTGTTCATTCCTTCTCCACGTATACATATGTATGTCCTTGTGCTACCTAAACCTTTATTTGTATATATTTATGTGTATAATGCTAAAATAGGATGTATTCTTTCTATTTTTGCCAAAAAAATAGGTCATAAACCTTTAAATTATTGTAATAACTGTTTTGTTTTTCACGGTCTACCTAGGCCGAAATCTAGGCTATTTTTTTAGTAGCTTTCGAGGTATGTTTAGGTGTTTCTTTGTTAGGATGACCTAACATTATACGTGCGGGTTTATTTATTAGTTGTTTATGATTAGAAAGCGCAATAAATTATTTCTCAGAGTTTTCTGAAAATTTTCCTGAAAATATATGTTTACGTAAACATTTTTCCATTTTTCGGATCCGAATGTTTGAGGTAGGTTTTAAAAGTATTAGGTGATAAACTTTCTAAATGTGTACTGAAACAAAACACGTCACGATTATAAGGTCGTTTACTTTTTGTTTCAAGTGAAAATTCGCTATAGCTTTTGAACTATATTTTTTTTTTGTAAACGTCGGCATAAATGGACTCGCCCGCCCTGGCCGCTTCCGAAAAAGTACTTCAAATTTTGGCAGTGTTTCCCGATCAAAGGGGAAACCGATGTAGGGCTCTGAGTTAGTATTCTTTATGAGAGTCCCGACGCGTCGGTCGTTGGAGATGTGGAATATGCGTTGAAAGAAAGAATTACGGCGTCGGGGTGCGAAGCCGCAGGAAACTGTTATATAACGATAAAATGTAACATCAATATTTATGCCCATTTACGCAAACCACCTTATTGATTACCTGTAAGATGTAGGGTACAGGTCCACGAAGTACGAGGAAATAACTCCGAAGACCATGGCCGTGGTGAGGAACACGTAGAACAGTGCCAGACCAGAAATGGGCTCGCCGGTGTTGTCTATTCCCACTGCCGCTGCCGCTGCCACCACCAGGATTGTGATGGTCATGATCTAGAGAGCAGGGTATGATCAGGAAATATAGTTCGGAATATTTAAGAAATCGTTCAGAATACATACAGTGTTCATGTTCAAAATATAAATTAAAAGTACAAAATACAATGATACGTACGTATTCTGATAGGAGCTTGTAGTAAACCTATTACCAAAACATTGGGTCTCTGGGTATTTAACATGATAAAGCTTAGAAGAGAAGAAAGAGAGTGAGTGACTTGCCCTTCGGACAAGACACGGTCTACGAGTATTCGGTCATGGTAAGATAAGATAGAATGGTAACGAAATAAATAATAATTTTGGGAATCCAAACAACCTATCATCACTTAATTATAACTTTATAAGGCAATAAATAGGCTTGCCCTCAAATACATTGAAATCTAGCATCGTGGGCAAAATTGTATTTTTCGCTTCTGGAATATAGGGGTGGCGATATCTTGTTATACCTACATATAATATTGATTCCTTCTGCCTACCTTTCTTTTACCAGCGCACTGCGATATAAGAGCATTTAGCACGAAGAATGAGAGTCCATGGGCGCAGCCCGCCCATATTGTGTTGTCCATTATGTTGTCTTTACACTCTGAAACATTCTGAAACAAAAAATTTAAGAGGGAATTATCAAAAAGGCTTAAAGAATATAAAAACTCAATATAAAACAAAATATTGTAAAGAAAGGCACTTATATATTATATTTTAGACATTTTCAATTGGATCTAAGTTTTTTGAGTAGTCCTGAGATAGGTGGCCGAAATAACAAGATGAGGCACTCATAGCCCTGCAGGGCCGCGATTTTCTTAGCGACCACTAACAGCCGGTTCCTATATTTAACTCAAAGATAGATTTACTTACAGTCAGTAGAATTTTGACAGATGTTCCAAACAAAATATGTCAAAATTCTATCCGTAGTAGGCAAATCTCTCCATGAGTTGAATATAGGAACCGGCTGTAAGTTTACAATCAGATTTTTTCATAGTTTGTTTGTTTTTGTTGTTTATTTACGTTTTCAAATATAAAATTACTATCAATATTAGGACATAATATTACTAATAATATAGGATTAGATGCAAAACAAAGAAGTAGAAGAATATTAAACGACTCTTGCTGTACATAAGAAGAAATACCTGATCTATTTCTGTAGTTTCTGTAGTATTGGCCAGCTGAAACAGGTCGCAGAAGCTGGAGCCAGCGGCGCTGGTAGCGTAGGATGTGAAGAACAGGTTCAGAATGGTCGGTAGGATCATGGCGAAGCTGTTATTCCTAGAAAAAGGCAATATCAGCTTGACACCAGGAGAGCCTCCTTGGACTTGAACTTGGTACGTGGTAGATACCTTGCGGGGTAGGATAAGAATATAGAGTTCCAACAGGTTCTTTCTTTAAAGACCTGTCTGTCTTCCTCCACTCACGCAATTAGTCTTATACACGCTCGCTGGTTACAAAGAACCTGCCTTAGAAGACTTCCCCTTGACTTGAAGTTAAAGTAAACAAAATTGTATTTGAAACCATTAAAATTGCCGTTTCCATATCATTATCACTATATAAAGATGTCCCTTGCAGGACAAAGACCCTCAGGTCCTTGGGCAGTTTTGGGGAGTTCAGGCCATTGATAAAAAAGAACTTATTTCACAAATCGAGATGAGAGAAAATGGACCATACTTCGTCACGCGGACCATGTGCGGATTTGTGAAGGTAAGGAAGGATCTGTGAATCTATCTCTCACGCCAGATCCCTTGCGGGGGACAGAGAGTCAAGAGTTCCAGATGGAATTATCATGGTTATAATGTCATTTCCTTATTTTTAAACTGTTAGGGAAGTATCAGAATTTTGGGTATTTGAAGATTTTATGAATCTACAGGTGCTTAACAACGCCTGCCAGAATATTGTATTAGCAGCTAAGTAACCAATAATTTATTAGAAGATAATATTAAAATTATATTAAGACCTGCCTCGTTGGTAGTGGTTCCGGGTGTGGCTGGGAGTTGATGAAGTCTTGGGCTCCGTATCATGACAAAATTGGTATCCAATATCTTATTTGACATAGTAAAGTTACTTTTGCCACCTCTACATTGAGAATATGGGCGTGACAGTGTGTACGTCTTAAGATCTTTGTAGTAACGTCTTTCCAGTTCCAAATTATGTCGAGTTTGGTGAAATTCCATGGAACAGAAAGAGAAAGGAAAATTTTTATTGGGTTTAAATGATTCTTTACGACATTTTCAAAAAAATATTATGTTCATACTTCATACTGGAAAGAACCTGTTGGAACTCTGTACTCTCTGCTTGCCCCGCATGGGATCTGCCGTGATGATAGAGATAGATAGATAGACTTAATACTTCTTAGAAAGTTTTCGTTGCCTTGAGCATTTGGAATTTTAATTGCATCAAAGGTCTAGATTTCAGTGCCAATATTTTTCTTCATCTCTATTAGGTTAACAAAATAAAACTCACGCGATATAAGTGACGAACGTTAAGTAGTACAGCAGCAGTGTCTTCCAAAGAAGGGGATGCTTGAATAGGGGAGCGATTTGAGTCCAGAGGGACCGGAGCGAGAACACACCTACTTCCTCTTTACTCTCTTCACCTAGGAACACGTTCTTTACCTGAAAAAGGGATGCATAAAAGTGAGATATTAGAAATTTTCTGGGATACGAATTTTTTTTGTATAAAAAACCGTAGCCCCTTCACTAGGTATTTCTCCTGTATCGTGGGTTACAGACATGAATATTAATTACACAAACACTTACACCTAAAAAAATATTTGTGAGTCACAAAGATTTCTCCCGTGCGAGGTTCGAACATGCGACCATTCGATTCAGTAGTGGGGAGTGGCTTAGCTCTTAACTACTAGACTAAGTCGACCGTTTATACAAGCTGTAACAGAATTAACGCAAGACCTGGAAGTAGTTTGTTCTAAATCGGTAGCTGAATTGATTCCGACAATTTTTTTATGCATATTACATTTTTTTTAATTTGCAAAATGCTGTTACCTTCAGTGCGCTATAAAAATTTAATATATTTTTGATTCAAAGCAATACGGAGGTTTCAAATGCATTTCGAAATACGCACACACACAATTACAAATTCCATTGTTTATTGGGGTATAAAGTGCTTAAAAAAGAGGTGAAAACCTTTAAATTTGGAAATTTGGTTTTCGTACTGATTTCGTCAAGCAAACCTATATAGTAACTGAGTAAAACCTATATAGTAACTGAGTGACGAATGTCAAGGGATATCGGGCGACCATCGGCCGACATAGAGCGACGGCGCTTGACATCTTATCCACCTATTTCGTCAACATGTATTTAGACGGTTGCAACATGTCACGCGAAGTTTCATTCATCGTTCGTCCATATTGTTGCTTATCATACGTCTAAACTTAC
Organism: Phalera bucephala; assembly: GCA_905147815.2. Lineage (NCBI taxonomy): Eukaryota > Metazoa > Arthropoda > Insecta > Lepidoptera > Notodontidae > Phalera > Phalera bucephala. The sequence goes on along the minus strand of LR990614.1, from coordinate 37,949,168 downwards.
CTTTTTTCCCTCAATCCTATCCAATCCAATTTATAATCTATGGCTCTGTCGTTAACCGATGATTCTGCCAATGTCAAGTTTGCCAAGTTTAAAAAAAAATGACAAACAATCGGTTTGAGTATGAATGAGCGATAAACTTAAGGAAAAAACAACAGAACATCAAATTAACTTAGGCAATAAAGAAAACTTGGTAAAGTTGGTACGAAAAACTGTTTTTTAATGAATTGCGGCAAAGTCAAAATGAGTCAAAGTAAAAGTAAAAAAAGAGGATGAAAGAAACTCTTATGAAGCATAATATAAAAACAAATATTAGCTATATTTTTTCCTCAACAAAAACGACCGACGCCGCGACAGGAAACAGGTCGCACATCTGATGTCGTCCGACTTCGCGCAACATCATTCAAGTGTTCATGCTGGTTATGACTACAGTTATTTATCAGTTACGGCTATCTATCAGGGCGCAAGCGGAGGCTGGCGAGGTGTACTATGTACACCCACATTTTGCCGATGGTGTTAGAAGAAGAAACGAAGAAAAGACTAGTTCGTGTTAAGTCTTAATGTAATGAGGCAATGCTTTTCAATGGAAAAACCTCGATAACATTGTCCGATTTAGGATGCAAACTTAAGATCTCAGGAGCCGCACTATGAAATCAAAATCAAAAGTTTTTTATTTATGTAGACCAAAAAGCAATTATGAATAGTCAAAAAGAGAAAATTGTTGATTACAGACTACCACCCATTCGGACAGTCATTCCTGTGGAGAAGAAGAGCAAAAAAACTACACGGTATCTCTTTTTAAAAATGAGAGTTTAACAATTCTTTTTGTAAACATTGCATTCATGGGGTATGGGAGAACAGTGCAAAATGAGCTAAATAGATGTGCTTAAGTATAGATTAAACATAAATGTACTTAGATTCATGGTATCAGTCAGTGTCTACATAGTCCTCTCATTTACACAATACAGACTTTGTAAACGTATATAATATAAAGTATAATAATAATAGTAAGAGAAAAAAAGGTTACTATAAAATATGTAAAGAGTGAACGAGACATAATTTAACATTGCTACGGTATATGTTTAATCAGTCAAGGGATGGAGGACGGACCAGTCCTCACCAGCAGCACCCGTTCACGAGTATGACTTGAGAAGCACCCATCACGTGCTATGTGTATGTGCTACCTACAAGGCTAATGAGGAAATCGGAAATACAGTTCCAGAATCCAAGTTGGCACTATAGCCGTTAACGCTAATAGGAAGCGGAAAATGTACGTGAATGTAATTTTACAACAAAAAATCACGCGCAGTCATTTTAATCGACTACACCCATGATCGAGTTTGACCACGGGATTATCTATGTGTGACCCACAAATATTTGTTTCAGATTGGATGTTTTGTGAATTCACATGTTTGTAAACCCACACAAGACACAGTAACAATCCCTAGTGTGGGGCTACATTTAAAAAAGGGGAATGAGACTAGAAACAAAATGTTTCTAGTTGAAGTTTTTTGCTAGCAATTTAGTTTAGGGCTAGCTCGCAAGCGTATAGAAACTTACAGGATAATTTTTCTCCATCTTTCCGTTGATCCTATGCATCCTTTTCAAGACCTTCACAGCGTCATCGCTCCTCCCCACGTTTACGAGGAACTTGGGGCTCTCGCTGAAGTACCAGAGCATCAGCGCGCTGACTCCCAGTGGAGCTGCCATGATAAGGGTCAGGAGACGCCAGGGACGGTAGACTATACCCAGAAGCTGGACCGAGAAGTCAAGCTTCATTATGAGGTATCCCGTAACTGGAAATTAATTATAACTGGAAGTTAATTGTTGAACCCGGTTAGCATTAAATGTAGTTAAGCCAAGTTTATTTGCCAAGTATAATATAATAATTATACTTGGCAATGTATCTCGCTGAGATTTTCGGGCTTTACCCGAACCCTTGAAAGGCTTGCATGGGTACATGAGTCCAACACGTAGAGGCTCTTTGCGAGAAATTAATGTTATATAAATCACCTGCTGAGATTACTTGCTGAAAATGAAGAAACATAACCAGCGAACTGACCCCGGCAGGTGCAAGAACTATTGTAAATAATGAAAAAAAAATGGTTGTGGAAATGAGGTTTGATGGACAAAAACTGGACTATTTCAAAGGGGACGGACACCGGCCATAATTAGTGATACCTAACTACCCGTGGCCGGCAATGACTCGCCGCTTACTAGATGGGCCCTTAAACGGCCGCCCTAATACAACTGAGGGCAACATCGGTGTGAGCGGCTCAGTAATTATTATTATTATGGGTGGCTTGATAAGTTCCAACAGCAAGTGGCTGCACTTGCCTCCACCAATCCGCACGGGGTCCGCGTGGCGTACTCATAGAGAATACTCTCTCACATCGATTTGCCTTTGCCCAGCAATGGATCAGTATAGGCTGATTAATATATATCTATCTATATATATCATCACGCCAGCTTCCTCGCGGGGTAGGCAGGGAGTACAGAGTTCCAGCAGGTTCTTTCCTTAATATAATTATCTATCTATCTATCTATCTATAACCTCACGCCAGATCCCTTGCGGGGTAGGCAGAGAGTACAGAGTTCCAACAGGTTCTTTCCTTACATACCTCTCTGGCTTCCTCGACTCTCATAGTTCGTCTCATACACGCTCGCCGGTTACGAAGACTCTTGACTTTTCCATCAGATAAGACTCGGTTTATTTGGTCGTGGTAAGATAGTCTAGGTCTTCCCCGGTACCTGCATCCTTCCACTTTCACATTGTATATCTGTTTTGTCATTCTTTCCTCTGGCATTCTTTCTATATGCCCGAACCAACGGAGCATGCCCTTTCTCATCTTTACACCGATACTATCTTTCATACCTACTCGCTGTCTTACTATGTTGTTGCTAATGCGGTCGGTCAGCTTCACTCCGCACATCTTCCGCAGAGCTCGCATTTCTATCCTACTTTCATTCTCCTTCTTACATACCCAGCTCTCGCTACCATATAACAGCGTTGGGACAAGAACTCCGTTATGTATGGCCAGCTGCGCCTTATGGCTTAAGTGCCGGCTCCCGAGTAGCTTTCCCATCGCACCATTCACTCTGTTTCCTGCACTCACTCTTCTCTCTATGTCAGCGGTGTATTTCCCATCCTTACTGAAGGCGCATCCAAGATATACAAACTCATTCACTTGCTCCAGCACATCCTTACCAACCACAATCCTTACATTCGTTCTGGTTTCTTCCCTTTCAAAAACCATAATCTTGGTTTTCTTCACATTCAAGTGTAAGCCATTGATCATGCAGTCGTCTTTCATAACTGTGACTAGTGTTTGCAGATCAGTGGCTGTTGGCGCTATTAAAACCGCGTCATCTGCATAAAGTAGATGGTTTACCACTAAGTCACCCATTTGTACACCTTCATTCATCGCTTTCAGTCTTTTGAGACTTTTGTCCAGATATATTATAAACAGTCTAGCGGACAACACGCAACCCTGCTTGACGCCGATTTTAACGTCAAACCAGGGTGACCTGTTACCACCCACCCGTACGCATGCCTTGCAGTCCACATAAGTGGACTAGACGGCTCCCAACAGAGTGCCATCTATACCATACTCTGGCAAAATGTCCCAAAGTCTCTTTCGCACAACTCTGTCAAATGCCTTCTCCAGATCTACAAAACCGCAGAAAACCTTCCGGCCCACTGCCAGATGCTTCTCTACGATGTTGCGGAGTGAGAAGACTTGATCCGAACATCCTCTTCCAGACCTGAAACCCCCTTGTGCCTCGCACAACATTCCATCGGACTTCACGCGCATTCTCCGTTCAATAATTTTACCGTACACCTTGGCTGCCAAGCTGATCAAACTGATGGCTCTGTAATTGGCGCAGTCATATTGTGAACCCTTGCCTTTATACAAGGGTACTATGACTGCGCGGCGCCAATCTATAGGGACTCTACCGGTCCTCCAGCAAAGGTTTGCAAGGGCCCGGAAAGCGTCCCGGACGCAAGTTCCACCATATTTGATCATCTCGGCAGATATCATGTCTACTCCCGCAGCTTTACCGTTTTTCATACTTCCTATCGCCCATTCAACTTCTTCCATAGTGATGTCCTCCATTGATTCTGGTGCCGCAATCTCGCCTTTAGGCACGTCTGCGGTATCAGCATCCGGGTCATCTCCATACATTTCTCCAAAATATTCACTCCACCGGTTTAGCACAGCTAGGTTTTAGCTAGGTTTTATTTTTTTTATATATAATTAAGCCAACTAGTTTCTGACCGCGACTTCGTCCGCGTTGACTCTAGACAGGAACCTTCAATTTTGCCGGGATATAAAATATCCTATGAGTTAATCTAGGTAATAAACTATGTGTGCCAAGGTTAATCTAAATCCGTTTAACTGTTTATACGTAATGGAGTAGCTAAACATCTAAACATACTAATTTACACGTTTATAATATTAGTAGAATTTTAATAATAATTCTTACCTGCGACTGGTGCGTGACGGATCTATAAGGAAATAACTTATTGGAATTATATACTCCCTGACTACCCCTCAAAAGATCTGGTGCGATGATGAGAACAGAGGAACCAGCTCACCGTAATACAAAGTTGGTGTAAGCATCAACGCGCTGGTGATAAGGAGCATGTACCGAGCTCGAACCCGGGCCCCGCAGCATTCTCCCAGGAGTGCGTAGGTGGCTGACTCCGCCGCACTGGAACTGGAGAATTAGTTGCAATGAGAATATATTAGTTGCCTAAAAATTATCTTCATTAAAGAATCATTCCTTGTCAGTTTCTCATAATAAAAGAAAACTCCCCACCCAAAAGAACAAAACCATTTTTACAAGCTTTTATTTAACTTGAAATGTTCGTATGTCTGTCTGTCTTTTCGGTTCAAATCTCGTAATCAATTTTTTAAGCACTTACGGATATGCGATTGAGCTGAAATTTGGCATACGTATGCAAATTTGGTGGCAATGCAATATTATGTTACCATGGAGCTGGTCTGATAATTTAGTCGGAAGGTGGCCATAGGAACATGTGAACTATACAACGTAACCCTTTCGTGTTTAGGCGTGTTAGATTAGTATTGACAAGTACTATACAACCAGATGGTGTTCAGGGTCTGATGATGGAGCCCGAAGGAACACCTTAACTAAGCAAGATATCTTTGTTGTGTTTTTGTTATAAAAGTTTGTTAAAGTATAGTAAGTATTTTTTTAAAGACATGGAGGGATATTGACTGAGCTATGCTCGGCGTTTCTCTACGCGATCGAATCAGGAATGAGGAGATTCGTAGAAGAACCAAGGTTACCGACATAGCCCTTAAGATTAGCAAGCTGAAGTTGCAATGGGCGGGCCACATAGCGCGTTGATCGGACGGGCGTTGGGGCAGAAAGATTCTAGAGTGGAGACCACGTATTGGCAAGCGCAGCGTGGGACGACCGCCTGCCAGATGGACCGACGATCTTGTGAAAATCGCAGGAAGTCGTTGGATGCAGGTGGCATCGGACCGCTTACGCTGGAGGCCTATGTTCAGCAGTGAACAAGTATACGCTGAGATGATGATGATGATGAATAATGACTGCTTCATTAGTCCTGTGGCGAATAATGCGCGTAGCGATCACGCGTTCCTGGGTTCAAATCCTAGATTAGACAAAGTGTAATTTTGAGATAGAAGAATTTGCAGTCGGTAGCAGTCCACAACCTGGAATTGTGCACGGATTACTATCAATAGGCTCGCCCGGTCGCGGTTTATACTTGAGTTAAATAGGGCCATAGAGTAACTTACAGGGCAGAGCTGATGAACCGTAGCGCAGCCAAGGTCTGCCAGTTGGGAGCCAGGCTGCTGAGCACGGAGCTCACGAAGCTACCGCCCATTGCCCACATGAGCACCAACTTTCGGCCTCGAGTATCCGATAAATATCCCCACGGGTACGACATCACTATTATACCTGGAAAACATATTTTGGAATGTTAGTTGACTTAAATAAATGATGTATTTCGTCTTGATGTCGACTAGAACAGTCGATATCAAGACGAAAGTTTCAAGTTTTTGACCACGGCTGGAACTCATGATATAGATCGAAGGCGATGCAGCTCGCTGGGGCGAGTGAGTAGTGGCGAGTTTGATCCACACGGGGTTTTTTCCCATTTTTATTAAAATTGGAAAGTCGTCCATGTGGAATTAGTTTACATCTGTCTATATCATCAGCTGCCTCATAGCCTTGTAGTTAGATCATTGGACTGCAAAGTCAGAGGTCTCGGGTTCAAACACAGGCCGCACCTCTGTCTGTTCGAAAGCATGTGCGTATTAAAAATTAACTGCCACTAGCTTTAACGGTTAAGGAAAACATCGTGAGAAAAAACCTGCATTTCCAAGAGTTTCTCAAAGGTGTGTGAAGTTCGCTAACTCGCACTGGGCCAGCGTGGTGGACTATGACCTAAATTCTCTCAGTTTGAGGAGAGGCCCGTACTCAACTGCGGGACAGAATCTGAACAGGGCTAATATTGTATTGCATCTATATCAGCACACGAGCGGAGGTGACACAGGTGTACTGAGTACATCCACTTTTCGCCTACGATGTTAGTTCCAAGTTTTTTTTTTTTTTGCCCCACACGAGGATTTATTCCTGTGTCCTGGGTGCGTTTACAAACATGAAAATTCACAAACAAATACCCAGACCGGAACAAATAATTGTGGATCACACATTATTTGTCCCGTGCGGGAATCGAACCCGCGACTATTCGACACAGTGGGCGGAGCAGCTCAAGCTCTTAACCACTGCGCTAAATCGTCCGTCAATAGGGCTCCGTAATAGGGCTTTTGCCATGTACCGGGTACAATTCCAGTCTCCGGCATCATACTAGGAATTTTTCCTTAGAAAAACTAGATTTGTCCAACCTAGGATTTGAACCCAGGGCCTCGTGATCACAAAGCGATGCGCTGTGCCACTAGACCAACGAGGCACTTTTTTCATCAAAGTTATTATCTTACCAGCAAAAGGCATTGAAGATAGGACTCCAATTTGGTTCAAGGTCATGGCCAGGTCGCAGGTGGCTGCGGTGACGATGATGCCCAGCCCGAAGATGTCGATGCCCATGGCTATAATGACCATGAAGCAGGTGAACAGCAGCCCGTAGTTGTACCGCCCATGACCTGGAGACAGATTAATTAAGTTTGAGGTCTCATCTTTGTTTAGCCTGGCGATAATCTTGCGTAAGACTTGCGAGCCTCAGAAGAAGCTCGCGGGATGTGTCGGATATCTACCGACTTTAAAAATAGTCGCAGGTTGTATCTCAAAGTCCACAAAGATTATCACACACACCCAAGCCAACAGGCTTTGGTGAGTGAATATGTGAATTTTATGTTTGTAAACAAACCCACGACCCAGGAATGATTCCTTGTGGGGCTACCAACGTCACTCTTTTCAAAAAAGTCCTCATGGTGGCTGACATTGACACTTTTGAGTGACTCTTTGATCTCTACTAGGAACGTCGAAGAGCCTCCCACAAGGGAGACTTTGAACTCACTCCCCTTCTAGAGGTCTCATTTACACTAATATTACTAGGAGGAAAGATTATGGCAGTCTTACTCTAGTAAGACTGCTTCGTTGCAAGCCAGCCAAGCGGTCGCTCAACACTGGCGTCCCGCTCGCACCCGTATTGGCATCTCGCTCCTGCCGTGCTTCGTTTGTAAGCGTGTCGAGCGCGACGACGGCGAGTCATGACGTTCGCCGTCATGCCAAACGTGACAACGCTGTGTGGTGTCTCGCGTACATTTCAGTACATTATAACTTTTCAGGTTGCGCCGTCGCGCCCCCGTCGCAGAGCATCGGTTTTGTGGCGAAACCTTAAGCGCTACAATCGTTATCGTCATTCAGACCGCAGCTTTATTTGAATTGGGGCCCTAGATCTTCGTGTCTGTGAAAATTGTGCTTGTAAGAACATCCAAGTTACGGAAACAATAATTTTAAGAGCGCCTAATACTTATTTTTTAAATTAAGTAAGCACTGATAATATTCATTCATGAAATTGCATAAATCTATATATTAAAAAGTAGAAGTGTGTATTGCATGTGCCCTAGAATATATAATAAACTACCAAACTGTATCGTCGAAATAGATACGCTGGAAATATTTAAGCGAAGATTAAAGGATTTTTTGATTGAAAATGCATTCTATAGTGTAAAAGAATATTTAGAAAGAAATAATCCAAATAATTATGCACCTATAATATGAATCATTAATGAATGTTGACATTATATTTTAAAATTGACATTTTAATTTAATTGTGACATTTTCAATAATTCAATTCGACCAGTTCATTTGACAATCTGATTATTATTGACATTTTATTATTTTGACTATGATTATTACCAATTTTATTTATCTACTTATTTCATGATTATTGTTTGTTATTTTAATGTAATGTGCAAATATTATAATTATTATAATTCAATGAGAAATGTAAGTGTTAATGCCTAAAATCTTATTATATTGTAAAGTTACATTTTAATATTTAGTAAGTCTGCCAAATTTTGCATGCTTTGTGGCAAAGTGTGGAGTTCTATTTTATAATATAAGACCTAATTGTACCTACCTACACTTGCAGAATAAATGATTATGATTATGATTATGATTATATTTTTTACGCTTCTCTTATCAGCATTGTTCACTGAGCGTTTACAACCAAACACCAGTTTTCTGCTTAACCATAATAATTCAAAACATATCGCACACTCAGCAACTGGACACAACCAGGCATGCGACCAAGGTAATAACAATTTATACTGTGGTAATACTGAAGGTGCTTGTAAAACTGTGTGACCGCTGTGTTCTTAGCGATCACCAAGGTTAAGCAGCGTTCGCCTCGGTTGGCCAGAGATGGGAGACCGTTTGTGGCTTTTTCATTCGAGCTTCTCCGTATTTCGGAAGGCGCGTTAAGCCGTTTACCACTAAATGTGTTAATCTTTAAGCCAAGTAGGAAGTACCACACTGGGTCCGCGTGGTAGAGTATGACCTAATCTCTCTCACCTCGATTTGTGAGTGAAGGCCTTTGCCCAGCAGTGTGATAGTATAGGCTGATATTATCATAAAAGCGAAGACCACCGAATACTAACGATTAACCATAGTACCCTTGGAGCGGCGAATATAGACGTACAGAATGAATAATAGAGAGAAGTTTAAACAGATAAGCAGTAATAGCTTAGTGGTTAGACCGTTGGACTGCAAACTCAGAGGTCTCGGGTTCAAATCCAGGCACGCACCTCTGTCTTTTCGAAAGCATGTGCGTATTAAAAATTAATTATCACTAGCTTTAACGGTGAAGGAAAACATCGTGAGGAACCCTGCTTGCCTGAGTTTCTCGAGGGTGTGTGAAGTTCGCCAACCTGCACTGGGCCAGCGTGGTGGACTTTGCCCTCTCAGTTTGAGAGGAGGCAGAGTTTTTTAACAGGGCAAATATTATTATTATTATTATGTATCTCGCTGAGATTCACGGGCTTTACCCGGACCTTTGAAAGGCTTGCATGGGGACATGGGTCCAACACGTAGAGGCCCTTTGCGAGAAGTTAATGTTATGTAAGCCACCGGCTGAGATCACTTGCTGAAAATGAAGAAACATAACCAGCGAACTGACCCCAGCAGGTGCAAGGACTATTGTAAATTATGAAAAGAAAACAAGGGCTATGTAAATGAGGTTTGATGGACAAAACCTGGACTATTTCAAAGGGAACGGACACCGGCCATAATTAGCGATACCTAATTACCTGTGACCGGCGGTGACTCGCCGTTTACTAGAAGGGCCCTCAAACGGTCGTCCTAGGACAACTGAGGGCAACACCGGTGTGAGCGGCTCAGGGGTGTAGAGAGGTGTGCTGCGCTTTCTCCGAAGTTACTCGCGGCGTTATGCTCTTTAACACTTCCACCCCTGAAGTACATCGACGTAGGACCGCATTATCTTCCCAGGTCGATATAGCTCTCACGGCTCCTCTCTGGACGGCCAATTAAGGCTAGCTAGAGCCGAGACTCCTGCGGGCACCCTTCGGTTTCCACTCGACCGACAAAGACACGCCGAGTTTGGGGCCCTGACCGACTCTCTGAAGCACTCAGGTCCGTGGTGTCGTTACTCACCAACAGCTCGCCACAAGCTGCCCTGCGAGCTTATTATTATTATTAATTAAAACACCAACACGCCTTTATTTCACAAACAGAAATGATATAACCGTATAATGTGTAAATACATCTACATGGCTACAATTGTACGTCTAAATGTAATCAATGTGAGACTATTGCTATTATATCGGACACAATTCCAAACACCGGACTGCAACTAAAGTCTTTCTATAGAAAAATAACAGTGCCAGAGGATTCGAGCTCCGTAATCGCCAGCCGCACTATAACTCACTAGATCGAGGCAGAATCATCATTATCATCATCAATCGAGATACTCCTCCTACCCAAAAATCGCCATTACAACCGGCTTTGTACTGGCGACAAAAATGAACCGGTTTATTTTGCCATTGGTTCGTGATGTTAGTCCTAGTTGCGTTTACAAATTGACGGACGATTTAGCGCAGTAGTTAAGAGCTTAAGCCTTCTGTGTCTAATAGTCGCGGGTTCGATTCCCGCACGGGACAAATCTGCGTGTGATCCACAATTATTCGTTCCGGTCTGGGTATTTGTGTATGTGAATTTTCATGTTTGTAAGCGAACCAAAACACAGGAATAAATTTTAGTGTGGCGCTACGTTAAAAAAATATATACCAGATTTTCAAGTGTCAAACAACGAATATTCGCTCCATGTGATAACCATGACCCATATGCTGAGGACTACTTCTTGACCGTAATGTAAATAGAGCTAGTCCAAATTCTGTGACCTTCTGATTCTGTGAAGGTTGGGATTAATCACGCTACTAAGGCAGTATATATTCAGTGGCAAAGTGGAATAGGGATATATAAAAAAAAATCAAGATTAGAAGAAACGAAGCTTATTAGCTTTGAAAATAGATTCCTCGTTCATCTAATCAAATGATGGAGTTATGTAGAGTTGTGTTCATCTCATCTCAAAAAAAAACAACAAAAGAAGCCAAGTTCTTTAAGCGCCCGATTTGTCTATCTATCTATAACATCACGCCAAATTCCTTGCTAGGTAGGCAGAGAGCACAGAGTTTCGACAGGTTCTTTCCTTCCAGACCCCTCTGGATTCTTCTACTTTGATAGTTCGTTTAATACACGATCGCCGGTTACGGAATATGCGGCGGTCGTAATTTTTGCGACCAACGTTGTGATATTTGATCGTAACTGCCTAGTGTCCGATGAACCTTATACTTAATGACTAATTTTCCTCAAGTTTTTCTTGTTCATAAACTACGATCTGCTGCTCGTGTAGCCTTGAGTCTTCTATTATTGTATTCATCGCTTACTTACAATCTTTTATTTATTTTAAACAAGGTTACGAGTTACGAGGTGTAGTTAACTGTTACCTTAACATAAAGAGCAGTGAAATCATTTTCTTATATATCAGATATCTTTCTATATCATCACGCCAGATCCCTTGCGGGAATGGCAGAGAGTATAGAGTTCCAACAGGTCCTTTTCTAACAGGCCTCTCTAGCTTCCTCCATTCTCATAGCAGCCAAAATTACTGGGACAAAAAATCACACTAGTTCAGGAGTTGAACTAATTGGTACCAAAGGGAATGAGTGTAAATAATCCTGATTTGTGTAATGGGGCATAGTGAGAGAGTGCTCATGAGGTTAATAGGTCGGACAAAATGTGTCTTTTCTATCGAAAAATTTTGATGCCTGGATTTGGGCCCGAAGAAATGCCACTAGTCTCGCCGCGCTTTCATATTCCAACCTAGGATTTGAACCCAGGACCTTGCGATCGCAACTTGCAATATGTGCTTCTAGACCAACGAGGCAGTCCTCCAACCAAGCAGTCACATAATTTAGTTTCCCTCTCATCGGACTGATTTCATTCACTCTTCCTTCTTTATCCAATCTATCCTTCTATGGAATGAATTGCCTCTGGACCTCAGAGTGACTAACAAACGTCTCAATTTAAAAAAAAAAATCTACAGGTCTACCTACTACATAACATGTTGGCGGAATCTTCTTAACGTTAGTAGTTAAATGTCGTTATGCCACACTATCTGGTTCATATATATGTTTGTATACATAAAAATGCACATATATATATATATATATATATATATATATATAGACTGGCTGAAAATGCCTCAGGCATTAAGTCCGCCTATGTACACATGTGCATAAAGGATAAATAAATAAATAAATTAAAAAAATAAACATTTTGTGTATTGTTTCCCCACTTGTGTTCTGACATGCCCGCGCGGTCGGCCCGAGTGGTAAACATAAAACTATCGACATACCTTATCAGTGGTCTTCACTACAACTAAAGTTATTCTGATTCACTGTCAAATAAGTATTAGTAAAAATACGTGTTAAAACATAAATACAAATTTTACATTCACATATAGATTCCTCGGAAATACTCTCATTAATACAGTTTAATATAAATTTTAGAAACTTCAAATCTATAAGAATAATGCCTCATTCTGTAGTCCTATAGTTAGAATCTGCCGTCTATACGATGATCTGGTGTGTAGGCATAAATCACTCAATATAATGAATTGCAGATCTGGAACTTTTGGTGGTACATTAAGAAAAATACTTTTCATCTAGGGTAATTGGGAGTATTCCTATGTTAATATTATTGATGTGTAACATCTTTCCTCTCGGTTGCTGGATATTTTTTGTAGGAGTGATTTTGGAAAAGGGACGGAAATGTGTTACAGGCAACCGGGGAAGCGCGCGCTGTTTGATTTGACCAATGAGCGCGCGCGGTTGAACCGGGGAAGCGCGCGCTATTTGATTTGACCAATGAGCGCGCGTTATTTGATTTGACCAATGAGTCATCTCAATTTCATAGTAGGATAACAAGTCAGATGTTAGACATGATATGCGACTACTGTAAGGTTCGCTCGTTTTTTATTCATTTTTGTTTACTTTTACACTTTAACCTTATAACTGTCATTCTCATTTTGTTCCACTTTATTATATACTACTATAGTATTAGTCCTAAATTAGAACACATAGTTAGGAATGCAGTTAATTTTTTTTTAAGTTTTCTCTTTTTGTTATATTTGATTGTATTCTGTTTTGTGTTGTTTATTAATAAATAAATAAAAACAAACACAGCGGACTTTATGCAATGTTATATAATTAAAAGCTTCATATATTACGATTTCAAAATTCCGCGAGAATACACACTGTTGATGTGTATTCTCCTATATATAGGTATATTATTTGTTTCCTTGACCGCCTGTTTAAAATATTGTTGTTTTAGTAATTTTGCATCATTTAGCTGACCGTGAAGGGTACTCAAATGTCTCCGGATGCCCTTCATATTCATATTTTTACAAGCCTTTATTATGCTAGAGTTGTGATAACTGTTAGAAGCGTTCGTAACGCTGTGCAGTCACGGTGTTCATAGCGTCACAAGGTTAAGCAGCGCTCGTCTCGGTTGGCCTGAGATAGATGACCGTTTGTGAGATTTTCATATTCGAACGTCCTTGAGCTCCGGAAGGCACAATAGGCCGTTCATCCCGGTTACCACTAACGGCCGGTTTTAATATTTAACTCAAGGATAAATTTGCTTTCTACGGATAGATTTTTGATATATTTTTTATGGAAAATCTGTGAAAATTGTACTGCCAGTGCCAAACTATCCATGAGTTAAATATTTAAACCGACAATTAATGTGGTAGTCGTTAAGCCATTTTGAAAAACTTATAAGCGGCTTGATAAGTTCTAACAACAGGTAGCTAGGAACCTGCCTCCACCAATCCGCACTAGGTCCGCGTGGAGTATGTATGACCTAATCTCTCTCACCTCGATTTGTGTGTGACAGTGAAGTGCACTTACTTTATTCGTCTGCCTCTCTCTTTCCGGTTCAAACTTTGCAATCCATTTTAATGCACTTGCTGGCATCAGATTGAGCCGTAGCAAACCCATGTAACTTCGGTGATAATACAAAAATATAGTACTATGGAGCTAGTCTGATAATGGAACCGGAAGACGGCCATAAGAATTCGTCAACTTCAGACGCACTTACACATTTACACCTCTGACGGTATTTATCTTCCTTTATATCATCACACCAGATCCCTTGCGGGGTAGACAGAGAGCACAGGACAGCATCCAACGGTTCCTATTTATTCCAGGTTCAAGGTATTTGGGTTCTTATTTTGCGGTGTTTACCTGTGTTCTGGTTTTTTAAATTATATTAACTAATTTCGCTCTACGTAACAACGCAGAATTGTCAAATGCATGAATTATTCAACAATATAAATTTTCTAATTTATTATAAGTGTAGAAAGTTATGTATTTGCGAAACGTGCGAATTTTGGGGGAAATAAATATATTAAAAAAATCAAAGTTTTTTATTCGCTATTACGTATTTATGCCATTTCTACGATAGATTTAAGATATATATGTAGGTCAATGACCTGTGTCAAAATTAATACATATGTGTATTTTCGAGCGAGGATTTGGACACCTATGTGTCCACCTGACGGTCGATTTAGCGCAGTGGTTAAGAGCTTAAGCCGCTCTGCCCACTGCATCTAATAGTCGCGGGTTCGAGTCCCGCACGGGACAAATCTTTGTGTGATCCACAATTATTTGTTCCGGTCTGGGTATTTGTGTATATGAATTTTCATGTTTGTAAACGCACCCACGACACAGAAATAAATCCTAATGTGGGGCTTCGTTTTTAAAAAGAAGAAGAAGAAAGTACTCGACTTTGTGGGCCGAAATGGCAATGGATCGACAGTTGTGAAGATATAAAGAGGAGGCCTTAGCTCAGACTGGGTCAGTAAAACAGGCTATTAAAAAAAGTATATTATCTACGATTAGCGACACAAGTTGTTGGAAATTCTTGTTTTTTTTTTCAAATCGCTTGCAAGACTTGAATTTTGCATTAAATTCATTTTTTTACTTGGAATATTTTTATTCTTAGGATAATGATGTAAAATTGTAAGTTCCTATGTTTTTATTAAACAATATTGATTTTAAATCCGCCCACTATTTGTAATAGTCGCGGATTTGATTCCCGCACGGGACAAATATTTGTGTGATCCACAATTGTTTGTTTGTTGTGTTTGTGAATTTTCATGTTTGTAAACGCACCCACAACACAAATATATATCTATCATCACGCCAGATCCCTTGCGGGGAAGGCAGAGAGTACAGAGTTCCAACAGCTCTTTCATTCAACCTCTCTGGCTTCCACCACTCTCATAAAATGTTGCTACTATTTGAGTTCGACAATGCTTACCAAGACTGTAAAAAAACGTATGACCAATTTTTAAAATTGAGAATTCTTAGTAAAAAGATACCATCACGCCGATATTCCCTATGCAGGGGTGGCAGAGGTGTATACAGTAAGAACAAGTCGAACGCTGCTTCCTTTTGTTATATAACCTTCTGCTATATATAAATTGATAAAAAAGTCTGCTGAGAAAAAGTCTCTTACAAATTAAGGTGAGCGCGCGGACCCAGTGTGGATTGGTGAAGGCAGGTCCGTGTCCACCTGTTCTTGGAACTAAAGGAAAGAATACCCCCAAAGATCGCTACGACGACCGGCTTTGTGCTGCAGGCATCCAGATTTTACCTGCAACCTTCACCAGGTCATCGCCCACCTTGTGAGGAGTCTGTCTGTGGGGGTCTGCCTAATTAAACCCATGGAAATCATAACAATAAAACATTAAGAAAACATATATCCGCGTGAATTTCTCGCGAAATATCGCACGTCACAGACAAAAGTTAACTCTAACGATGGCAATAATGAAAGTATGAGAGAGACTGCCTTGTTGGTCTAGTAAAAAAAGGCATCGCTTTGTGATCATGAGGTCCCAGGTTTAAATCCTAGGTCGGACAAATGTAGATTTTTAACGAAAACATCCCAGTATGAGTCCGGAGGCGTAGCGCTGCGCGACCGCGGTGTTCCTACCGATCACCAAAGTTAAGCAGCGATCGACTCGGTCGGCCTGAGATGGGTGACCGTTTGTGGCATTTTCATATTCGAGCGTCTCCGTTCTTCGGAAGGCACGTTAAGCCGTTGGTCCCGGCTACCACTTAATGTGGCAGTCGTTAAGCCGAGTTGGAAGCCTTAAAGGCGGCTTGATAAGTTCCAACAGCAGGTGGCCACAAACCTGCCTCCACCAATCCGCACCAGGTCCACGTGGTGGAGTATGACCTAATCTCTCTCACCTCGATTTGTGAGAGAAGGCCTTTGCCCAGCAGTAGGCAGTATAGGCTAATATTATTATTATATTATAAGTCCGGAGTCTAGAATTGTGCCCGGTTTATGGTTAAAGACTTACCCCTATAACATGATACCAAACATCGTCGGCTAAAATGGGTGTACTCAGTACACCCCTGCCCGCCCCCGCTTGGGGAAAATAGGCGTGACCCTGTGTATTTATTATTAAATTAAAATATTTCGGATTTTATCATGGTTTATTTTTGGTTTTGAAGTTTCCGACGTTTCGAGTGTTGTCCAGCACCCGTTGTCACGGGCGGAACTGAGGCGTTTAAATGATCCATGCTCAAAAGCCATTGTTCTTCCTGATTCATTAAATTGCGATTTAATAGATTGATCCTACCATAAAAAAAAAAATGCCTAACACTATGGTAAATGAACCAAGGCTAACGGTGTTTATTTTAATATCTATTTATTTTCAAACAGTGTTTAAACCAAAATCACCCGCTATTTTATTACAAATATGTTTTTGAATCAATAGTAATAATAGAATATTCTTACCTGTTAATTCCAGTGCTTCTTCGTAACAGTAGGACTTGATGACATGTATCCCGTGGGCTACTTTGTTCATTTCTATATCTGGGGCGGTGGTTTTGATATTGGAATCCATTTTCTCAATTATTTCACTATATTTATCTAATGTCTTATTTCTCTGCTTATCACACTTTTAGCTTCCGTACATTTATAATTGGAGGATGTTTAATTAATCATTAAAATTTAAGCTTCCCGTAAAATTGTCACTGTGTAAACGTAATTTAGAATTTTCAAAATTTAACCCGAATCTATTAACGACACCAAGTGTATTACTTAAGTATTTCCGTTGGTTGACTTTTTCCAAGTAACCTTTATTTGATAATGATAGGTTTTTTTTGGGAAAACCTCTACCAAAAATTCCAATTAAAATTATTTAATTTATATGAAAATCAAAAAGAAAACATTAAGAAACAGGTGCAACTAGTTTTTGTGGTCAAAGTTAATAAAATGAATTACTACTAATGACTATGCGAAACTTAGTGCAAAATTTAGCTGAAAGTAAAATAAAACAAAGCGAATAATAAGGGTAACTTAAAACAATGTATTTGTAAATACTGTATTTCATGATTTAAGGAAACATCGCTAGCAAAGAGGAATTGCGACATGACTAAAAACCAAAAGCAGGGTAAATTGACGATTGTATTTTTTTAATTAAAGTACATACCGTCATGCCTATATTCCCCAGAGGATATTATTGGCAGAGGTGTACTGAGTACACCCACTTTTCGCCGATGATGTTAGGTCCCATGTAATAGGGGGCGAGCCTATTGCCATATACTGGGCACAATTCCAGACTCCGGACTCATACTGGGAATTTTACGTTAGAAAAACTACATTTGTCCGACCTAGGATTTGAACCCAGGACCTCGTGATCTCAAAGTGATGTGCTTTGCCACCAGACCAACTAAATTAAAGTATGAACTCAAATAATAATGTTTTCGAGTTGCACCACTATTACATTCAGCTAGCGATACGAGTATGAACATATTATTATTTTATGAATATCATCAATGCTTCTGGGGCCCGTTCCGCTGACTTAAGATGTAATTATAATACCGTGACGAACTTAGTCCATAATTGAAATAAAAACGGACAAGTGCGAGTTCTACTCGCCAGCCAAGGATTTCGTGGTTCCGTACAAGGGCCGCTAGATGTCATTATTTAATTCATCATGAAATTGGGTACACAAATTAATTTTTTATATGATATAGTGTCAAGTGTACGCCAAGTCCCCCCGCCGGGTTTGTCAGTCTGCCTGAACGCGATAAACTTAATAACTACAGAACGAATTTTCATAGTGCTTTAACAATGGACGGAGTGATTTAAAGGAAGGTTTATGTGTATAGTTCACCCGGGCGAAGCTGAAGCGCGTCGCTAGTTTGAGATAAATTTTAAAGTGATACGTCGTTAAATTACTCGTTCCTCAGAAAAGGATATTAACTGTCGGGCAACATTTATTATATAAGGGTTCCCTTTTTACCGATTGTATGAAAGCACCCAAAAAAAAATGCAAATAAAATTAAACAGGTATTTTAGAACAAAACTTAAATTGGGTTTCATTTTATTTTGATGATCTGGACAGTGTAAAATCGGATTTTGATTCTGATTCATAATAAGATTAGGTCTCAAGGTAAACGGAATAAACAAAACGTCCATACTTAATACAATCTTTTTTTCCCTGCCCCAGTGGTCTAGTGGTAAATAATTGGCGTTGCAATCTCGAGGTCCTGGGTTAAAATTTTAGGTCGGACAAAGGTAGGTTTTCCATCGAAAAATTCCCAGTATCAGTACGGAGTTTGCTTGTGCCCGATATATGACAATAGGCTCACTCCCTATTACATGGGACCTAACATCATCGACGACGACGTGTAGACGGTACACCTCTGCCACCCCCGCTTGAGGAATACAAGCGTGACGGTGTTCTATTTTTCTTCTTTTCTTTTCCATTCACATAGCTCGTCTCATATATACAAGTGGTTAACTATTATCACGAGGCAACAATTGGAAACTCCCATATGATACAACCAATTATTTTTACAAAGTTTCATTACCACCACAAGTATTGTTATGTAAATAAACACAACTAGTTTTATCAGAGGATAAAAGATTTTCCTTTTAAAGGAAGATAGAGTGATGTGTTATAGATTGAAGCGGTCATATTTAACATTTTTAAAACGGACTATCGAATAACTAACAAAAAATGTGGGGTGTATACAAAGTGTATCGTATATAAGGCAAGTCCTCAGACACCCCGATTAGATAATGGCTTTACAAATTCAATAGGAAAACCAAATTTCCAATTTTATTTTTTTACACTTGTTTTTAGCCCTTGAATAAAAAAAACCCCTAGCGGGGGTGGCAGAGGTGTACTGATGAACCCACGTTTCGCCGACGATGTTAGGTCCCATGTAATAGCGGGCGAGCCTATTGCCATATACCGGGCACAGTTCCAGACTCCGGACTCGTACTGGGAAGTTTTCGTTAGAAAAACTACACTTGTCCGACCTAGGATTTAAGCCCAGGACCCCCTGCTCACAAAGCGATGCGCTTTGCCACCAGACCAACGAGGCAGTTTAGCACTTATATACTCCAATAAACAATGAAACTTGTACATGTATGTGTGCTTATTGAGAAATATGTGTTAGAAATGCATTTGGAGTCTCCGTATTGCTTAGAATTAAGAATCTATTTAGTTTGTTATAGCGCACTGAAGGAGTAATAGATTTTTTTGCAAATTTAAAAAAAAAGAGAGAATTAGAAATATTTGGAATCAATTCAGTTACTGATTTAGAACAAACTTCTTTCAGGTCTTGCGTTATTTATGTTACTCCTTGTATAATAGATGATTAATGAATGAACAGCTAATCAGTCTAATTTAATTGCTCTGCAAATAATATTTAAACTGTGGTGCGAGTTTTCTCAACGACAGCTCTTCCCTACACTTCATTCTATCATTTTTATTGAATGGATTTGTTTTTACTACTAACTATTTACTTTTTAAGTCCAGTTTTAAAAAAGTTTAAAAAAAATACGGCATAAACAATAATAAACCTAAAATCAGCATAAATCGAATACAAAATTTATAATAACATTGATAACACTATACTTTATTTTAACTAAACACTAGTATACGTTTTGTAATACCAACTATAGATAGCTATATTCACACCTGTTCATATTTGAACTATCACTGGAATTTTAATTACTCAGATTGTTAAGAGAAAAATGGCTCCCGTATTTCCAATATTATAGCGACATAATATGGTTAACAATAAGTCTGTTTGTCACGATAACTTAACACCAACTGAGTGGAACGTGGTATTGTTCGGCTGTAAGGTCGTTGTATTATCTTGAGGTATACTATTGGACGATTCACGTAAAAACGAATCTTACGTGCGTCTTTACGAATGACATCGTCGTTTTAGAAATTATGTAGGTATTAGTTAATCAACTGATCTAGTAGTAAAAGTAGTCTTTCAGCTATTGATTGAAGTAGTCGTAGGTTCGATCCCCGTTCGGAACAAATGTTGTATTACCCACAGATGTTAATTTCAGTCTGGGTGTTTTTTTTATGTTTTATATTGTGTCTGTAAACACTTCCGAGATACAGGAATAAATCCTAGAACGGTTTAAAGTTTTTTAGACAAGATAAAAGGAAGAATAATATAGGAAAAATATTTTAAAAAGAACCCATATAATAATAATAACCAGTACGTTAACTGCTCTAATAAAAATATAGGTCATTTAATGACTAAAAACTCATGTAATTTGACATTAAACATACTATCAAGTATGGGTTCCATAGTCCCATGATCCTACAAAACCTCTACCAACTAATTGATAGATATATTAAAAAAGGAAAAAAAATATTTAAAATATAAAAAAAAAAATTTGGAGAACACCAGTAACAAACGCGACCTCCATAACTAGAAAAGTGACTTTTCGTTGCCAAAACGAGAAATAAAAAAACGTCTCAGTGGCAGCGAAGTCTTGATACAGTGCCAAATTTATTAGACATAAAAAGGAAACATAATTAAAAAAAATTTATAGCACCGCAGGTTTATATAAAATAAATTGTTTGAGTTTGACTCTCGGCTTTGGCGTCCAGAAAGGAACCGTGAGAACTATTATTACGAGGAGAATGCGTGATGGGGTTATTTCCTCGTGGTTTTAGCAGAGCAGCTGCGAAACTGTGGGTGCAGAGATGGAATAAGAAGACACGCTGATTCCAGATGTTCTTTGTTCGCTGTTCAAGCCAAAACGAGCACAGAATACCCTTTACCTACTCGTAATTTACACATTTTTAAAATCAGTGTTGCCAACATTTATATTATGAAGTAAATATGAACTAAAATCGACTAATAATAATGAAGTGAAATAAATCAATGACTGTAATCGAATTGAAATTAATTAAAACCTATAATGCATTCGGTCCTGCTGATTTTTGTGATTGTTACACTGTATGCTCTAGAGGTGAAATGAAGTGTTCAAGAGAAAAACGCTACAGGTAACTTAAAGAACTCCCACCGGTATTGCATATGACGAATGTTTTGAAGAAGAAGTACCCATCTAGTTAATGGCCAGCTGTCACTCATCCTTTTGTGTGTGTGTAAGTGTGAATGATCTACGCTGTTGGCCGCGTGGTCTTTACAGCTTCACCGGACAAGAGGGCGTGCGTGCAACCACTACGCTCGAACCAGAAGGGCAACTAGCTCAAGGGCGCCTCAAGGAGGAACGGCCTCGGCTTGAGCAGTCGCTATGGGGGAGGGCGTATACTAGGTGTCTCGCCGTGGTGCTCTGCATCGGCCGGCGGGTAAGGGATTCTTCGTCAGCGAGATCGGTGTCTGATCCTGTGTGCGGTATCTGTATCCGAAAGAAGAGATGTAAGGGCATCGGGAGGGTCGGTGAGAACGTGCCGCGGACGGCGGTAGCGGTTGATAGGAGAGGCAACAATCATCCATCGAGTCGCCGATTGCCACGTCTGATCAGCTACGGCTTATGTCCGTATTTTTGAGAAATAGTCCAATTGCTATCTATTTAAACCTCATTCCTATAGACCTTATTCGCCTTCCAAAACTTATAATAGGCCTCGCCTCTATTAAGGTCAGTTTGCTGTTTATGGTTCTACATTTTTAGCAATTGATCTCAGCCAGTTACTTATTTATCACAACTTCTGTAGGCATCGAAATAATATGCCTGTTTTCAACCCTGTCCCAATTCCAGACCCAGATCCATCCAAGGTCCAGAGAAATAAGTTAAAATTAGTTACTGTAGTTTTGCCTAGCAAATAGCATCGTTTAAACTTCAGATTAAAAAAAAACAATGTTGTTTCATTAAAAAATACCAAACTTCAAAAAAAAAATAGTATGCCCCTGTCACTGCGTAACTAGTCACTACGTAAGCGTCAAATGCCTAAAGGTTTCGACGCTTTTTTTCTCCTTCGCAGGGAATAAATCTTGAGAAGTTTATCGGTCCCTTGTGGGAAAGACTAAGGCCCTTATGACAGAACGTAAACCAGTCGTGAATCTAGTTTTTAAAACTGATTTTCGTACTGAAATGTCAGTTTTAAAACTAGATTCATGTGTGATTTTTGTTCTGTAATACGGGCCTTAGTTATGTAGGACCTTTCGTATACTAAAAATCCATCGTGGTGGTAATCTTTGTCATTGTAATGAGCTCCGATATCATAGGACGGAACTCCCCTCTCTTGCGCCTAGCTCGATTTGGCAAATATTTGGGAATCATAATAAAGGAGTAACGTTTTTTTTCTTTTTTTACGCATATTGTCTGACTGCCTCGTTGCAAAGCGCATCACTTTGTGATCACGAGGCCCTGGGTTCAAATCCTAGGTCAGATAAATGTAGTTTTTCTAACGAAAACTTCCCAGTACGAATCTGGAGTCTGGAATTGTGCCCGGTATATGGCAATAGGCTCGCCCCCTCATACATGGGACCTAACGTGAGTGTACTCAGTACACCTCTGCCACCCCCGCTTGGGGAACATAGGCGTGACGTTTAAGTTAATTTTTTTCCCGTCGCCAAACGTCCACTGCTGGACAAAGACCTCTCCCAAGAGTCGGCACGACGACCGGCGTTGTGCTGTCCGCATCTAGATTCATCTGCAACCTTCACTAGACTGGGCCACCTTTTGGGAGGCCTGCTCACTCCACGTTCACATAATTATACGATGTTCCTTAAGTCACTAATCACACCGTCAAACATGTGGCAAAAGTGTCTGAACACATCAAAGATATGGTGTTAGTGATTCATATATCCAGAAGCTTGTTTATCTCAGTAAATATGCCGCATACTGACAGATTGAATACATCTCAACGATAAGTAAATCTTTTATCTTGAAAACACTTACAACTGTCACACGTATTTATTACTTACAATGCTATTCATTTCAGGTTAAATTGCATTCGTGTATCAACTAACAATACATATAGCGCGCAATGGATTCGAATATGAGATGAACTGTTTAATTTCTTGGTATGTTTTGGTTGACAGGAATGAGGTATCTATAAGAGCAATTATTTAGGTTATTCGAGTTCAGTAAGAGGTCAGAATTGGCACGTGGATGTCGTAAAAACCGTAATATGTTTGATCAAGATTGGTTCCGTAGAACCAGAGATATCGCTTGACCTCCTGTAGTATGCAGGCGGGTACTAACAAGAGGTCAGGCTATCTGGCTTTATTGCAGGTTTTAAGGTAAAGTTATCTTAGCTCTTTATTCGCTTATATAATTATTATAAGCTTCAATTTAACTTACACTATTCGTAGGTCTGTCTGTCTTTTCAGTTCAAATTTTGTGTTTTCAAGTACTTGCGGGTAACCGATTGTGCTGAAATTTGGCATACGTATGGTTCCATATTATTGCATTGATGACCATGCAATAATATGGATCCATGGAACTGGTCTGATGATGGAGTCTGAAGGGGCCCAAAACAACAAGTAAACTACACATTACCCCCTCGTGTTTAGTCTTGTTGGATTGATGTTCACAATCTGTTTGATGCTGTCTGATGATGAAGCCGAAAGGCGGCTAATGGAACCGCCCAACTACTCAACATAGATACACATTTTGTCTTGATAAATAAACATTATCATTGTCTGTGAAATTTCATATGTAAAATCCTGTAAAATAAAATTACAATTTAATCAAATGAAATACTTTAAATACTCGATGATGATTATTTAATGTTTCATATCGCTTTGTCGGGCGGCAGTAGCAACGAAACAAGTGCTGCAACTGTGAAAGAAATCCTGAAAATCCTGAAAGGGACCCTAAGCGGGGGTGGCAGAGGTGTAGCGTGTACAACCACTTTTCGCCGACGATGTTTGGTCCTATATCATAGGAGGCGGGCCTATTGCAATATATGGGACGCAATTCCAGACTCTGGGCTGAGACTGGAAATTTTTAGGTAGAAGAAAGATAATATTTAATTATGTTTTCCCACCTCCAAGTGTTACTACCTATTATATTATTACACTAAATTCATTATAGGGTAGGTAAATAGCACTAGGGTTAGCAAGCTCAAGTAATAACACTTCTATCATGATAACTTCCCGTTTACCTACAGAGCGTCGTATGAAATCGTACCGAACATGTTTAATCACTACTTCTGGTATTAAGGTCGTGTTGATATAGATATAAGTAGGCATGGCACATTTGATAGGTACCTAGCATGTGAAGAAATTATATGAATTTCATTTTCATTCCTCTAATATTTCATGACAATAGTATTATCATTCTAGATAACCGTATATTTGTTCGGATCTTATCGTTTAGCAGATCGACCATAATTCACTATTAACTTTGGTAGCAAGCGCAACACTACTTTCAGGGGTTATTCCCAGACTTCCAAATTTGTATTCCCACCACTTCCATGACATATATGTTTATTTCCCATGACATCCAATAAATATACAGTACAGTTAACCTGAACAGGGAAAGCAGGTGCGTTGTCGATAGCTAGATGGAAATTACTGGGTATAATCGCCAGTAGTACCCCTGAATTTTTACATTAAAAACTATTATAGCTTTTTTTATTTGGCTTGGTGCTTGTTTTAATTAATATATGTACATAAACTACATAGGTCATTAAAAATATTCCTCCTAGAAGATTGCTTATCATCATTGATGATTGCTGCTTCATATAAACATTATTTAGCTGACCATACTTTAAAACTTATTCATGGATCTCGTGGGAAAGAAAATATACTGTCATGGAAGTCGCGGAAACCGAATATTTTTTAGAAAACAATGGGTTTTGGAAGTTTGGGAACAATTCACTTTTAGCACATTAAAAACCGATGCCGTGAAATTTCATATATGAAATCACTGTGAAATAAAATAGTCCATCAAAAGAAAATTAATTAAACTAGCAATGATTCCCATGCCCAAATGAAAGGGACGTGGAAACGCTTTTTGCCTATACCCTTCGCAACAATAATATTCCTCGATCGATGAACATTATATCTCAACTTTACGGATTTGTGTTACGACAGGACGCTATGTGCAATGAATATTTTATTCTGGTGTGGAGATGACGCAGTTAAGCTTATTTACAACAGAAGATCGCAAAGAATCCACGCAAATTTAAACCGGTTAGTATTTTCCAGTTTTTGTCCTTCCGAAGACAGGTTGAGGTCGTCAGGGCATTATCATAATCAAAAAATATTAAAAAAACGCCTCCTTGGTCTATTCACGAATATTATGTGTACCGATTACTAGATCCTGGGTTCGAATCCTAGGTCAGACAAAATGTAAATTTTCGATAGAAAATTTTTCAGTATCAATCCGGAGTCTAGCATTGTGCCCGGTATAGTCGCAAAAAAATAAGAAATTATAAAATCCTTGGTGATATTCTCTGAACATCTATTTTGCATTAACCTGTCGGACGCTTTGTCACGGCGTTTTGAAACTATATCGCGTTTTCCTGCAATTTACAGGTTGAGCAGCAGTATCTAGACAAAGCATGATAAGGGATCAAGATAATATTAACGAGAAGCCAATAATATTCCCTGAAATTAGATAGATAGATAGATAGAAAAAGCTTATGACAAAAACACTTTACGTACAAGTCTCCACCAAGACTTTATTTTTGAGAGAGGCAATATCCCTCATTATTGCGATGGTCTTTAATCAACCTATCGGTTTTGTAATAAAAAGCGCTGCCACGAAATGAGATCTCACCAATAATAGGCATTGAGAGCAGGATAGTGTTCTGCCTGATAACCAGGTTGAAATCGCATGCACTGCCGTTCACGGTTACTGAAAAACCGAACATATCCTAACCCATTCCCAAGGTGATCATACTCAAGGTCAGGAAGAGACCAAAGCTGTAGCATCCATTGCCTGATAACAGATTAGTCTATTATCCTTTGATGCAGTGATAGTTCTAGGTGGTAGGTAGGATGCTCGGATTATAACGACAAAGTCTAAGTTAAATGTCGGTTCACCCTCTAGATTTTTCAATCTCTATGTGCGCCTCATCATGCGCCACTATACTAACGAGGCAGTCATATTCTATCACTAGTTTTTGTGCCAAAATAAACGTTTTTTTTTTTCTTGTCTTGGTAATCCTTATTGTTCTATCGCACCGTTATTCTGCTAAAGACCTCGCGAGTTGGCAAAGAGAATACTACTTATTCATATTAAAAGTACATATTATGTGCACAAATGACTTCTTTCTAATACTTTTCAACAAATCATACTTTTAACGGTGCAAATTGAAATATGAATCGATCATGGATTAATTCATCGATGCGACATCAAATTTCCTAAAATGGCAGTGTAAAAAAGGAGAAATAAAAGAGTAACTAGTAGTTCCATAGAGAGTGATGGCTGCTTCTCAGGTCATACTCGTGAATGGGTGCTGCTGGTGGGGACTGGTCCGTCCCCTGCCCTTTGTCTGACTGAACGTGTATGGTACACGTTGCTGTTGAATTTTGTCTCGTTCGGCATCACACTGGAGCTATGACCAGTTGTTTTGTACGCACTCTTTACTAATTTTATAGTAGCACTTGCTCTTACTATTAGTATTATGCTTTTTATTATATACCTCTACAACATCTCTATTTTGTAAATGAGAGGACTATGTAGATATTGACCAATACCATGAATCTAAGTACACTTATGATTAATCTATACTTAAGCACATCTATTTAGCTCGTTCTGCATTATTCTCCCATACTCCATAAATGCAATGTATACAAAAAGAGTAACCGTGGAGTTTCTTGCCCTTCTTCTCCACAGTGATGACTTTCCGAACGGGTGGTAGAGTCTTAAGTAATTAATAATTTTCTACAGAATAAAAAACTTTTGATTTTGATTTTGATTGGTTTACTGAGCAAAGTACTTTGTCCGTGTATAGTTCACTTTGGATCAACTTTGGATAGAGACGTTAAGGCTTGCTGAGTTTTTTCCCCTTGTATTTATGGTTTATATTTGTTTTAGCAAGTAAAGCGATAATCACGCTATCCATGGTTGCGTTCACCTCCTCCCTTGTACAGGTGGTGGGGTACAAAGGACAATCCAGGACATGACTTTTGTGAGGTCCCACCCCAATCATTATTCGTCTATCGTTCCGTCCACTGGCAGGCATCAGTCTCCTCCCTCTTACGTCACATATACGCTTCCCTGTGCCAAAATTTCCCAGGTCTAACCACACAATCTGTGATTGCTATGGCTAATGTGGATTTCTAAGCCCCTTTTCGCAAGTTTTTAAACGACTTCAAAAAGGAGGAGGTTCTCAATTCGACTGTATGTTTTTTTGTCTATTTCTACTTATTTGCGTCGACTCTACTTGAAGTTGAGGTAAGTAATACAACAGATGGACGATTTAGCGCAATGGTTAAGAGCTTAAGTCGCTCCGCCCACTGTGTCTAATAGTCGCGGGTTCGATTCCCGCACGGAACAAATCTTTGTGTGATCCACAATTATTTGTTTCGGTCTGGGTATTTGTGTGTGTGAACTTTCATGTTTGTAAACGCACCCACGACACAGGAATAAATCCTAGTATGGGGCTACGTTTTTTTTTTTAGATAAAAAAAAAAAAAAATAACAGAATGTTTTGAAAAAAGTGTATAAATAATAAAAATATTAACATAATGTAGATCACAAATAAATTGATAATGATCATGATTTGATTTGTTTGTCCGGAGGTAGTATGAACGACACAAGTGCTGCACCTGTAATAGAAATAAAAAAATAAATCAGTGCCAAAAGAAATGTACTGAGTTCTTACATTTAAACGAATCAGCTAAAAAACTTCCACTGTAGATTCAAGCCTTCCCCTAAAAATATATGACGACAAGCTTTGTTGTTCGCATCCAGCAAATATTACACATGAATAAAACTACTCGTATTTTCCAGATTTTGTTGCAGCTATAGTGTGGCAAGAAGAAGTAAGAAGCAGTGATAGCCTAAGAAGCAGTGATAGCCTAGTGGTTAGACCGTTGGACTGCCAAGTCAGTAGTCTCGGGTTTAAACCCGAGACTACTGACTTGGGAAAGCATGTGCGTATTAAAAATTAACTATCATTTGCTTTAACGGTGAAGAAAAACATCGCGAGGAAACCTGCATGCCTGAGAGTTTTTCGAAGGTGTGTGAAGTTCGCCAACCCGCACTGGGCCAGCGTAGTGGACTATGGCCTGAGCCCTCTCAGTTTTGAGAGGAGGCCCGTGCCCAACAGTGGGACAGTTTCTTAACAGGGCTAATATTATCTTTTGGCCCATGAATGACATTAATAGAGGAGCGTTAGTGTGGTTATCATTTAATAAAACTTTCCTACTCCCAGGAAAATATTTAAACAGGTGGGTCTACACGGTTACTGATTAAAAAACAGAACTTAGGTAAACTTCATAGCAAACGGTTACTCTGCGACTGGCATGAAGTAACATTTGACTTGATGACAGTCGCAAAAGTCGTTAGGCCAAAAGATCTTTATATGACTGTCCATGATGATTGTAAATATTTTCATTTTAAGTTCCCATTCTTAGATCAAACACGTTGCTATTTCGTTTGCTGTAGGCGTTTCTGTGGTAAGCTTTCGGTTCCATTATCAGACCAACTCAATGATACCATATTATTGCCACCGAAGTAAAATAGGTTTGCCCACGGAAGAAAAGAACCCTTATTAATTGAACCTTATTGATAGAGCAAGAACAGAAGGAGTTCTCAAACTTTTACTTGAAAAATGAATTACAAATTTTAAACTGGAAATATAGGACGAAAACAAGTTAAATTATATCTAGTTAAATTGGCACTAGTGTACAATCCAGCAGGAGTAAACAGAGGGGATATGAAGTGGGTACTCACTGAACATAAGTATGCTGCATACATAAAACATTTCCGTGCAATGGGACATGATGAATGCTCCTAAGATGTTGACTCCACTGAGAGCGCTCGCTCGAGCCACCATCACCCCTATACAGGCCGCCATCCCTCTGAGGGTAGTAAAGAAATTACATATCATATCATCAAAGACATGTCGAACACCATTCCTATTCCCACAGGGAAAAAGAAAAAGGCTAATATTTTATAATATTTGAAAGATGGGCTAGAATCGTCACGCAATGGGTGCCTGCAGCTAGATATTGACATTGGAGCAGGCCAAGGAAGCGTTGGCGTGACGATCTGGCTGCTCTTTAAAACGATTAGCTAGAGATGGCCAATCACAAGAGCACATGGAAGAGGGACAAAATAGGTTAACAAAAAAATATCTGAATATTTGTTTGTCATCTCATCCTAAAATATCTTTTGCAAAATTGCAAAAATGCCCCTTAACAAGCAACGTTTATCTCCTCCGCCAACTTCTTAAAAGATAATAAGTGCGTGTTTAAATAACCCTTACCCTCAACGCCAATACTAACCGGTAAGATGTAGGATACAAATCCACGTAGTAAGTATAAACTATGCCGATGCAGAGCTCATTCAGCAGCAGCCCAAAGAACAGAATGAAGCTTGCCAAGCTGTCCCTCACCAGGGCGGCTCCAAGAGCTGAGAGCGCCGAGATGGACATGATGGCAATCATCAGCAGCTTCTTCCGGTAAGCAAACTTGGTGATAAAGACCATTATTATGACGAAGCTGACGCCCTGTGCGAGGCTTGACCAGACCAGGCTGATCTGCATTTTTGAGGAGCAGACGACCTGGAATAATGGATCAAATCAAATCGAATACTTTATTTGTTAATTACAGGTAAACAATAAAGGAGGTCTCGATTTCTATAATATACAAAATGGCTCATTTAAATGAGTGAGATATTGAATATATATGTATAGTATCCTGTTATTATTTTCTAGATCTATCTATCTATATAATCACGCAAGATCTCTTGCGGGGATTTTGTTGGTGTCAGTTCAAAAGGTAAGCTTTAAAAAAGGGGTTTTCAGGAATCAAAAGGAACCTCCATTTCAGCTGTTTAAATCCATTTTTCCATAGGGGAACCATGAGTATTTCACTCGTTGAAATACAATAATTCTTTATATATTTCTTCTATAAAATATTTTTAAAAATACCTTTTCTAATCTAGTTTTATTTAAAAAAATCCGAATCTGACAAATACAGCAACTTGATTATGTTTACATTCTACGTGGCAGCATTAAACGATGCTATTTTCGTTTGTGTAGACATGACTTTGCCAAAAACAGCAACTCTCAGTATGCAAAAGTCTTCTAATTAACATTTACCAGAATTTCAAATTCTGTGCTGGAGATATAACATTTCATATACAATTAGTGAAAATGGCCTGATAATATTGGTTTATTTGAATTAAGTTATTGAAGCTGGCCTTAAGCCCGAGAATTGTCTCAAATGTATTCTTTTTTTATAGAAGAAAGTCTAAGTGGAACATTTCGATGCCTCTCTTTTACGGTATGGTATACTTTTATATATTAGTTACCACTCTACAACCTCCACTTCTACCCATTTAAAGTCTTAGTTGCGTCTAACAGCATACCAACCATGTCTAGTCCAAAATCTTTTGGAGAAACGACTACAGGAGAAAACTACTAATGCCCAGAGACTTACGTCTCCTGTATGTGTGGCGTTGCTGACGATCATACTGCACAAACCAGCCTGATCGTCACTGGAGGTAGACTCCAAACCAGCGCTGAACTTTTCAGCCAAGTATGGGAACCATATGAAGTAGCTGTTGTTCCTGAAAATAATACTTTGAAGTACAATACACTAGACAGGTAAAAAAAAAACACCGTCATATCTATATTTACTAAGCTAGGGTGGTTAATCTGTATTTTGTATATATACCCATGCCCAATGTAGAGGACGAGTCTATTATAATGAAACCTAGCAAAATTGCAGACTCGTAATTACTACTGAGAGGCTCACCTCTCAAGCTAAGCATAGACAGATTAACTTTAGCGTGACGCTATCGCGTTGACGTGCTATCCTTTTCACACTTAAATACTTATTAAGATGAAAGTGACAGCACCCTTTCTCGATGACGTTACGAAAACGTCAAATGGTTTGTACTTAGCCCTCTGAACGTTTTTTAATAGAAATCAAGACTAACGAGGAATTAAAACCAAGGACGTCGTAATTTCCAACTCCATCATGCCACTAAACAAACAAAATAGGTAAAAAGGACACGAAGCAAGACAATACTTACGTGCTAAAGATCACAGCAGTAAAGAAATAGAGCTGTATGCTCCTGAAAAGTAGGGGTGGCTTGAAGAGTGGCACTATCTGCTCCCACAGCGACTGCATTAGAGATACATCCTTCCGCTTTTCGTTGCCTATTTCATTGAGAACTATTCTCTTCACCTGAAGCGTTAAAAATACCCCATGTTATATTAAGACGTAACATCGTCTGCGAAATAGGTGTGCATATGCATCTTTGCTACCGCCTCTTGGGGTAACTGAGTCTGTCGTTGATTCCCTTTATAAATGTAAATGCATAATTAAAGGCACCCGTACTCCTTTAATTTGGCTTAGTGATTGCAATCCACTAGACTGTGGCTAATATCGCTTGACAATAGCCAACACCAACGGCCTAACATTTCCTGCAATGCATGAAGATGCTTTAATACCACTAGCGTAACTATCTAGGTTTTGACTGCATCCAACGTCAGTTGTACAAAAACGAAAGTAGGTACTAAACAACATTCTGTTTTTATTACAAGCTATCATTTAACTTGCAATGTTCGTTTGTCTGTCTTTTTGCTTCAAATCTTGTGATGCATTTTTCAAGCACTTGCGGGTATCCGATTGAGCTGAAATTTCGCATACGTATGTAAGTCCGGTGACAATGCAATAATATGATATCATGGAGTTGGTCTAATGATGGAGTCGAAAGGGAGCCATAGGAACATGTAAAATATATGTATAACGTAACCCCCTCGTGTTTAGGCTTGTTAGATTAGTATTGACATTTACTTTACAACTAGACAGTGTTCAGAGTCTGATGATGAAGCAGAAAGGTGGCCAATGGAACTACCCAACTACTCTTACAACTATTATAGTTTGTCTACACGAATACTTCAGACCCGGATAGGGTCTGATGATTGACCCGGAAGGAAGCCATCAGAACTTCTCAACTAAGTAAAATATCTTCGTTGTGTTTTTGCTATAAAAGCTTGTTTCTAAAAAGGTATATTTATATTTTTAAAATTACTTACAGGATATTTATTTGAACCTCCATTCCGCTTCCATATCTTCCTAAGCCGATCCAGTGCTTCATCGTCCCTTCCAGCGTTGACGAGAAACTTGGGGCTCTCGTAGAAGAAGTGTGTGCTGAAGGCTCCAATACCCAGGGGTAGCGCCAGGGTCAGAGCCAACAACCGCCAGGGGGTAAAGGTTATGAAGCCCAGATCGTAGGAGAAATCCAAGTTTAGGATAAAGTAGCCGACTCCTAAAAACAGTCGTTTTGGGTTAAGAATTAGAGTGCTTCGTTGGTCGAGTGTCGTATAATGAACATTGCAATCAGGAGGTTCGAATCAAGTGTAGTTTTTCTATCGAAGTCCCAGTATCAGTCCGAAGATTGGATTTGTGCCCAGTATAATTGGCAATAGGCTCACCCAGATACATTAGAACTTAACATCGTCGGCTAAAAGTGAGTGTCGACATAACACCTCTGCCACTCCCGCTTGGGAAATATAGGTGTGACTGTTTATTTTAGTTTTTATTTGGGGTTTAGAGCGTATAATTTAAAGCTAAGTTTCGGCTAATGATAACTCCATATTCTTTGTTTAATGATCAACACTTGGTATCAGTGAAAACGTTGATCAGCAGACTGAGATAATAAATTATGAACATTAATCAAACAATTATTAATTATCACGGACAAATCAACTTACCAACATACGCTGCCAAGCTGAAGTCCAGCACACTAGTCATGATTAGCATATAAGAATCCCTGAATCTCTCTGAACAGGATTCTCCCAGCAGAGTATATGATGCTGATTGGGCACAGCTGCAGCTGTAACAAAATGATATATGATTCTATCTTTTATATTGTCCAGGGGTAGGTAGTTCTTATAACACTAACCAGGATAAACACAGATTATTGATAAAAGAAAACGATTGCCATGAATTTCTCTGGATGAAAATTTTACTTGATGATTGACTAAAACAAAAAGTACATGGATATAACTGTAAAACTTGTAGTCAAGAAGATATTTGTTTTTATTTCTTAAGCACCTCTGTTCTTCGGCAGGCGCTCGGTTACCACTTAAAATTGATGTTTATTTCGATCTGTGCTTTGAAAGGCACGTTAACCTGTTGGTCAGGTTACCACTTGTAGTGGTAATTGTTAAGTTGCAAATTTTATGGGTGGCTTGATTAGTTCCAATAACGGGTGGCCATAATCCTGCTTCCGCCAATCCGTGCCGGATCCGCGTGGTATGACTCATTCTTTCTCTCACTTTGATTGTAAGAAAAGGCCTTTTCCCAGCAGTGTTTTATTTATTTATGTTAACCGTGGATTTCTCGACTTTCTTATGCACAGGTATGACATCCCGAAGCGTCCGTCTTTGGTTTATTACATGAATAATTAATATTCTGATTCTTGATTCAGAGAGCTAAGCTTTAAAGTAATTAGACTGAGTCTCATAAGTCTCATAAGTCTTTCCAGAAATTGTTCCACCAACTAGCTTCATAGTACGGTGGTTAATACTGGTCACGATGTCATGGGTTCAAATCACCCAACACTAGACTAACGAGGCAGTCTTAAATAATCCTTTTAATATAATAACTGCTCAAACATCTACTTGGAAGTTCTACACACTACGGTAGCACAAAAGACATCGTAATACGGATATACTAGTTATACATATCTTGCACGTGACCTTGTCACCACACAGGTGAAAAAAGGTGTATTTTGCAACATATCCAACTGCTCATAATTAAGACTATTAGAATTCATCGGAAACTATTTATACAGCAATACGTAATGTAAATTTGTGTGAAACGATGTCTACTTGTTTCAAACTGTGAATGTGTGATGACGTGACGACAGTGGCTTCGCATAAAATCGTAGGATATTTCATTTCTAGTGTCTGTCTGAAATAGTTTCCCATAATAAACGTAATAATACGTTTACTTTGGGAAATTATTCCATAAATATCATAGATACTTACAAACTAGTACTTATAAACTTAAGAACTGCCATCACGACCCAGTTGGGCGAGAAGGCGCCTATAGAGGCCACAATGAAGCTGACCCACATGGCGATAAGCAGGCTGCGCTGCCGACCCTGCGTGTCCGATATGTAGCCCCACGGGTACGCCATCACTATTGGGCCTGGAATCATACGGTTCCTATGAAAGTACACAAATTAAAAGTGTCAACATCCTGTCTTGTCTCTTTTCTTTATATACGGACTCAATGGTACAGGTGAAACAGAATAATGTTGAATCTAGAATCGGAGAATTTAAGATTCGACACCTAGGTTTCTGAAGTTATGCTCTTTCATCGTTTTGGGAATATATTTTAGCAGAACGTCTTTTGACGTTTTTCGTCTACGTTTTGTTACTGGGAAGCGCTTAATTTTTGGTAGAGAATGGTAACATTACTAACTGTGTTAATAATTCATGCTCATCATCTCTGATCAGTGTTTCCTGCTTTCGATTGAGGCAAATGACTAATAATTTGAATTAAAAAAAAATGCAATAACATCACCAGCAATGTGGACGTACATTTCTTTTTATTTTTCTTGGGTATCAAAAGACTTCGATGACTACTTCAGGAGTTAGATCATCCTGATATGCATGGAGAACCTTGAATTTAAAGTCATCTTCAACTACAAGTCACGTGAAAGGCACATTAAAAAGAAGAATCCTCACCAACAAAAGGCATGGACAGCAGCACGCTGGTCTGGCTGATATCCAAGTTAAAGTCGCAGGCGCTGCCGTTCACCACCACGGAAAAGCCGAACATATCCACGCCCATCGCCAGCGTGGCCACGCTCAGGGTCAAGAGCAGACCGACGCTGTACCACCCATTGCCTGGTAAAGATAACCAAAAGTTAGTTTCCTGGTTTCCAAAAGACTGAAAATAATAAATCCGAAGAACACTGAAAGATTTACTAGTTAAGGCTAAAGAATCCTAGTAAACGATGAGTCTTCTATGTACAACTTTTATGTTTGATTATTTTAGGTGTGAGATATGGTTTTTATTGGATTATACGAGGACTATCGCATAAGTTAAATATTTATCTGGAAATTTGTGGAAGACAGGAATTATTTCTAGGGTGAGACTACGTTCACTTTAAAAAAAATCAACTACTTCAAAAACAACCAACGTTTATCAACCAGGTTGTCACGTTATAAGCCTCACCTGCTTATCCTTAGACAGCTTAAAACCATTTTACTGGAATACACCTTTTCATCGTACTATCTCGTAAAAGTTTAAAGTTTTAAAAGTTTTGAGCAACAGGTATTTTTTTAGGATAGTATAGAGAGTTGGGTAACTCTCCAGTTTTGATGACCGATTGCTTATCTAGTCAATTTGTAGTAAAATGTCATTCGACTCAATACACAGACTCTGCAGCTGCACTTACCAGCTAAATCAATAGCTTCTCCATAGGAGTAGATCTTCTCTTCCCTGATGCCGTTGATCGTGAGGACTGTAGGCCGATGGCTGTTGGAGCTGTCTTCTCGCCCTCTCAGGACTCTGCCATTTTTTGTCGATCCCATATTGTACTACTTGATCTGTAAAAGAAAATAACGAAATTGTAAAACGGTCTGGTTGCCCTCGTATCCAGATTACCAGATAGTATAATAGAACATGGTGATGTTCTACAGAGTGGTGACTTCCAAGTTCCTGTGAATATCGTAAATGGCGACTCGTAACTCACCGTGATCCTCGACGAATCCTCTCAAGGGAGGCCATATTGCGAACCGGTGGTTCTTTCAGGTTTTGTAAGTAGTAGACTTAAAAAACACTATACAAAATAAATGATTTAATTTTAAAACCATTCAAAATCGATTTAGCAGCCTGCCCAATCAGGACTAATGAGACGCTTGAAAAAGGAATTTCAAAACGGTCACCCATGTTAGGTTGTTCAAGCCGAACGCTGCTTAACTTTGGTGATCGCTAAGAACACTGTAGCAAACTTTATCAAAGCACTTAATAACGTCGGTAAATACATATAACAAACACATATTTGACGGACGATTTGGCGGAGTGGTTAAAAACTTAAGCTGCTCCGCCTACTGGGTCGAATAGTCGCGGGATCGATACCCGCATGGGACAAATCTTTGTGAGACCCCCAATTATTTGTTTTGGTCTTGGTTTTTGTGTATGTTAATTTTCATGTTCGTTAACGCACCAACGATACAGTAATATAAGTCGAGGTGAGAATGAATAAGCTATACTCAATCACGCAGACCCAATGCGGAATGGTCAAAAAATATTTAACTACAGTTTGTATTGTCTTAGTCTTCTTAATTAATGCTTGGAAGGTAATAAATGCTTTAATTACTTAACAGGTTTTAAGATAGTTAGAAAAAAGACATTGTTTACAGTGTAGTCAAACCTTAGAATCCAGAAACCGCGCGCAGTCGTACACACCGCACTTCCCACCCGCGTAATGTTGGCGACCCGGAAATATTACCACTTTTTGGGGTAAATGTTGATGAAATTTGAGTATATGATAGTAAATTCATTGTTGCGGTAACGTGTATTAAAATGCAAGTTAAACTCAAGAAATAGATATACTTGTACTATTAAGGTTTGTAGTAATTTAATGTAGGGAAAATATATTTTCATCATCTTAACTAAATATTAAAACCATGATGTAATAGTTAACAATATTAATACCATTTAATACTAGAACTTATAAAGTCCTCATCAAATAAAACTAGGAAAAAATAAAATTGTTATAGTAGCAACACTAACAAAATGGACGCGACTTTTACTATGACAATTTACAGACGGAAGAATTAATTCGATATTTAAATAATACGGCACCTGCATGCGTTAAATACGTATGAATTGTGAACCTGTCATGTTTCTGTTTCATTTCAACAACATTTTTACAGGCGGGAATGACACATGTCGGCATAATTCTATTTAATTTGAGACGCGCAGAGGACCTCATTTCGCACGACGGTTACAGAGTGACTGACGCGCTATCTGCTTTGCAGGTAGTAATTGTTGCTTCAATTTACTAGATTAGGTATATTTATTCTAAGAGTCAAACTTGAAACTGTATACGTAGGTATCTACATATTTAATCCTGGCAAATTACAAAAAGAAATTATTATAATGAATTTCTGGTTTTAACCTATTTTGCTAAGCTATTTTGTTCCACTGCTGGGCAAAGCTCCCCCATAATCTTCCACGTGAATCAGTGTTGGACACCTCTGGCCAATCTTTTTTAAAAAGCATCCAGATCATCGCACCAACGTTTCCTAGGCCTGCCCCGATGTCAATCGTCGATTTTGTATTAAAAAAAATTATTGTCTCAAAAAGAAATTTACATTTCACTTACATGAGAACACATTTCTATACTAAAAAATAACTTTGGGGCTTTGGGTTACTTTGAAGAAAAGATTTACAGCATGTGAAATAAGATATAATTAGCTGATTGCTGTACGCTAATAAGTTAGCAGTTATATACCAACTATTAAAAATGTTAATTCCACAAACTACCCTCAAATGTCTACTTTTATAATGTCGTCCAGTGATACGACCGC
This sequence comes from Phalera bucephala, assembly GCA_905147815.2. Taxonomy (NCBI): domain Eukaryota; kingdom Metazoa; phylum Arthropoda; class Insecta; order Lepidoptera; family Notodontidae; genus Phalera; species Phalera bucephala. The sequence goes on along the minus strand of LR990614.1, from coordinate 37,911,118 downwards.
ACATTGCAATAACATCTCAGAAGTACAACGTCATGTAATTCAAAGTGTGGGTATATCTTATTTTATGTCATTATGTATGTGATTTTTTAGTTGGAACCTAAACATTATGAATGAGCTCGTATTCTTCAATTCCATACATCATTATTTGTTCTAGATTGAAGGTGACACTCCGAGAAATATAATATAATATAAATAAAAGTGTCGGACGATTTAGCGCAGTGGTTAAGAGCTTAAGCCCCTCCGCCCACTGTCTAATAGTTGCGGGTTCGATTCCCGCACGGGACAAATCTTTGTGTGACCCATAATTATTTGTTTCGGTCTGGGTATTTGTGTAAATGAATTTTCATGTTCGTAAACGCAACCACGACACCGGAATAAATCCTAGTGTGGGGCTACGTTTAAAAAACAAAATCAGCCTATACTGTCCCACAGCTGGGCAAAGGCCTTCTCTCACAAATCGAAGCCGAATCGGCCAAATAAAGACAAATTACCATATAACAATCTGTTAAAGGTGTATTCTTTTAGTACACTATTTTACAACATCTATAGGAAGTCGTAACGATTAATTACCAGCAGTTTTACACGGCTTGATCGACAACAGCGCCACCTACCGTCTATGTTAGTTCTGAATAAGGTAGCTTTCTAATGATGAAAGAATGATTAAAATTGGTTCAACAGTTTCTGAGTTTATCGGTTACTAACAAACTTTAGTATAGCAGCAGGGCAGCAGGGATAGCCTAGTGGTTAGACCGTTAGACTGCGAAGTCAGAGGTCTCGGGTTCAAACCCAGGCACGCACCTCTGTCTTTTCGAAAGCATGTGCGTACATCGTGAGGAAACCCTTATGCCTAAGAGTCTCTCGAAGGTGTGTGAAGTTCGCCAACCCGCTGTGTGTAGTCCACCACGCTGGCTCAGTGCCAGCGTAGTGGACTATGGCCTAAGCCCTCTCAGTTGTAAAGGAGGCCTGTGCCCAACTGTGGGACAGTTTCTTTACAGGGCTAATATTACTCGTATTATTTATTATTTTAATATTAGCGTAGATAGAAGAATAACTATGAGAGTGGAGGAAGCCAGTGAGATATGTAAGGAAAGAACCTGTTGGAACTCTGTACTCTCTGCCTACCCTGCAAGGGATCTGGCTTGATGATATAGATAGATAGATAGTATAGATACATACAAGGAACTATTAAATTAGCGTATATTTCCCCACTGATGAGCAAAGGCCTTTTCTCATAAATTGAGGTGAGTGAACAGATCATCATACTCCACCTTGCGGACCTAGTGCGATGCCGTGGAGGCAGGTTTGTGGCCTTTGTTAGTAACTTAAAAATTTCACTCATAAGTTTATCCTCCCGATGCCCTTATATCCATTCATTCGGATACAGATTCCGCACACAGGATCAGATACTGGCCTCGCCGGCGAGGTCGAAGAATCCCTTGCCCGCCGGCCGGTGCAAAGCACCACGACGAGATACCTAGTATACGCCTTCCCCCATAGCGGCTGGCCAAACCGAGGCCGTTCCTCCTTGAGGCACCTGAGAAATATTATATTATGCAGGTAGGTACTTTGGTTGGAATGAAACAACGTCTCACTGTCACGGCATATATTCGCAGACTGGCGCTTGCGACACAATTTGACATAACTATTATATACGTACAAATATTAACAATACATAACACCTCCCTTCTTAAAACTACAATTCTTAAATCTATCAACAAAATACATTAAGTGCATTCAAATCGGACAACTGGCTTTCGTGTTCGCTTTGGGTATTCTCTATGTTGTGGTGACGAACACGGTGATTGCCTAGGAGTTTGATAAAGCTCAACCTCTCTAGCACTATCACTATTTATTAATTGCCCTGACTTCTGGTCTCCAGAAACACTTACACCTATCTCATTCTCCTCCCACTTAATTTGACTGTCCTTAGCGGGTGCCATGGAGCTCTCATTCCCTATCGCTTCATTTTTTTTCAAATCGGGCCCGCTTACGGATACACGGGATCTGCGACGTAACTGATCAATATGTCTTTTAGTTACTTGACCGTTATCCCTTGCTACCATATACCTACGAGCACTGTCTACCTCTGAAATGGAACCTTTTACCCATTTTTCCGAAGAACCGTATTCTCGCATCCAGACAGGGTCACCCACGTTCAGGTTACGCGAAGCCCCGCCAGAGTAATCGATTTGTCTCTGTTGTGCATCCTGCACCTTGGCATACACTGACCGATCAGTCCGTAACAAATCCAGCCTGGAGCGTAATGCTCGCTTTTGTAGCAGCATGGCGGGGGTCTCGCCCGTGGTGCTGTGCAACGTATTCCTATACGCCAGAAGAAATGTTTGTAAAGCTGCATCAACATCGACGCGATCTCTAACCGCCTTTTTAATGGCACGCTTACAAATATTTACGGCATTTTCCGCTGCTCCGTTTGATGACGGATGATAGGCAGGTGAAAAATACTGTCTGATCCCATTATTAACAAGAAAATTCTTAAATTCTATGCTAGTAAAAGGGGGTCCTTGATCTGATACAAGCTGTTCTGGTAAACCAAATCTGGCAAAAGTCGATCTTAAAACTTTAATAACACTCGATGCGTTAGTACGAGGCATTTCAAATATCTCTAACCATTTCGAAGACGAGTCAATAAGCACCAAGAATGTCATACCTCGATAAGGGCCCAGAAAATCAATATGAAGTCTAGTCCATGGTCGGTCGTGATAATATGGCCAAGGTTGTATGGGGGCCCGTGGGGGCGCCTTTGCTTCACCCGCACATGTTTCACAATTTTTACATGTTTCTTCTATATCATTATCGATGTTGGGCCACCATACATAGCTCCTGGCTAACCCTTTCGTTTTTACAATACCCATGTGACTACTGTGTAATTGATTCAAAATTTGCCTTCGTAATTCACACGGAATGACCATACGGTAACCCCACATTATGCACCCACATTCTATGTACAATTCATTTCGGCGAGCAAAAAATGGCTTAATATCCTCATTGTTAGGACACTGCGAAGGCCACCCCGCTTGTATATACAACATTACCCTGCTGAGTACCTTGTCCTGACATGTCACTTTCTTAACATCATTACTAGTAATAGGTAAAAATTTCTCCACAAAGTTAACATAAGTAGTCTCTGTTTTTACCCTACCAGGACTGCCCCGTTTGCATGGAAGGCGTGATAACGCATCTGCGCAGTTTTTATGAGACGCGATATATTCAATATCGTAATTGTAACCCGATAGCTGTACTGCCCAACGCTGTAATCGCGAGGCGGCCATCACTGGAATACCTACTTTGTTCCCGAAAATATGTGTCAGGGGCTTATGATCCGTCCTTAGTAAAAACTTGCGACCATACAGGTACTGATGGAATTTACGCACCCCGAAAATAATTCCCAAAGCCTCTCTGTCTATCTGTGAATACGCTCGTTCGGTCGGCGTGAGCGATCGTGACGCATATGCTACCGGGCGTTCGCCGCGCGCAGTCATGTGCGATAGCACCGCGCCGACCCCCACACTACTCGCATCTGTAGTCAAAACCAGAGGTAATGCCGGGTCGTAATGGATTAGTACCTCACTATCTGCCAAAAGCCGCTTCACTCTTACGAACGCGCTTTGACAATCCGCACTCCAAATATATTTAACACCGGACTTAAGAAGGTTATATAATGGCGCGAGAACTGTGCTTATGTTCTTAATAAATTTTGCATAGTACATCACTAAACCTATAAACGCTCGTAACTCTGAAACAGTCGTAGGTGCGGGCGTCTCCAACGCCGCCTTAACCTTGTCGGGGCACGTATGCACTCCGTCTTTACTAACAATATGACCTAAATAGCTAACGGACTTTGAAAACAACACACATTTTTCCTTTTTAACTTTGAGGCCATAGTTTTGTAATCGTTGGAAAACCTTATGCAAATTATTAATATGATCAGTTTTTGTTGAGCCTGTAACAATAATGTCATCCAAGAATACGCCGACGTGCGACATATCTGCAAACAATTGTTCCAGGCGTCGTTGGAAAATGCCCGGACTAGACGCTAAACCATACACTAATCTATTATACATATATAAACCCTTGTGTGTGTTGATCACTGTATATTTCCTCGTATCATCGAGTTCAAACTGGGCATAGGCTTGAGACAAATCAATTTTACTATAGTATTCTCCTCCCCGCAAGCGAAATAGTAATTCTTCAACCCTAGGCAATGGATAACGATCAATTTCTATAACTTTATTTAAGGTTAGTTTGTAGTCCGCACAGATCCGAATGCTACCGTCTTTCTTTACCACGGGTACGATCGGCGTCGCCCAGTCGGAGCGCTCGACCGGGGTGAGAACTCCATCGCGCACCAGCTGGTCCAGCGCGCGCTCCACCGGCTCGCGCAGCGCATATGCCAGCGGGCGCGCGCGCATGAATACGGGCTGCGCACCCGCACGCACGTGTATGCTCACCGCGCCGCCGGTGAAGCGCCCGAGACCCTCCGCGAACACATCACAATATTTGGAACTGAAAGCGGATACATCGAAATCATTATTTTCTAACATACTACTGTTATGCACATCATAGTTAACTTCGGGTAGCTGAATTTTTAACGCGGCTATCCATTGTCGGCCTAAAAGAATAGTTTTTCCTTGTTCGATAACGAGTAATTCCAGAAATTCACTTTTATTTTTATATCGAACTAGGGGTCGTATTACACCCAATGGTTTTACAGTTTCACCCGTGTAATATCTCAATATTAATTTACAAGGCTGCAGGGGAAGGTCAGAAAATAACCTATCGTAACAATCTCGACTAATACACGACACTGCACTACCGGTATCACATTCCATGCGTAAATCTTTATTTTGTATGTTTAACGTTATGTAGATAGGTTTACAATTTGATATGGATAATCGACAAATATCAACATGAAATACCTCGTCACTGTCCTCGTCCTCCTTGTTGTTTACAATCTGTGCTTCTACCTGATATTGCCCCACTAGATTGGGGCACATGCGCCGTAAGTGACCCTGTCGATTGCAAACCCTACACGCGTAGCGCACGAACTTGCACGTCGCCGCGTCGTGGTTGGCGCCACACACCCGGCACCGCCCCTGTGGTTCCGCTCGGTCCGCCGGCGCCGGCGCCGCCGTGCCGCGCGGGCCCGCGCGCCCATCGAGCACGCTCCACCGCCCCGCGCCTCGCCGGCCGCCGCGCTCCGCCACGCCCACCGTTTGCCTTCTCGCCGTGCTATGCTGGTACGCCACCGTGATTGTACTCGCTGCATCGCCCGACTTTTGTCCTTCTACGATAGCGGCGTCTTTTTCTGCCGACTCCATGCTTGCAGCTAACTTGTAAGCCGTTGCAAATTCTAATTTAGGTTCTGCGAATAGCCGTTGTCTAATACTCTCACTCGCTATTCCACACACCACCTGGTCTCTTAAACTTTCTTCAAGCCAACTTCCAAATTCACAGGTTTTAGACATTTTTTTAAGTACCGCCACGTACTCGGATACAGTTTCACCCTCCTTTTGTTTTCGCTGTCTGAATTTATACCTCTCGGCGAGCTCGCTAGGCTTGGGTTGTAAATGTTTTTCCATAATCTCCGCCAACTGTTCAAACGTCTTCATTTTTGGTTTACTTGGTGTACACAGGTTAACCAACAACTCGTAACCTTCGGCTCCCATAACGGTTATTAAAGTTGGCACGTGTAAGTCCTCTGGAATTTTGTTGACCAGAAAGTATTGTTCTAATCTTTCGATGTACAACTTCCAATCATCTGTATGTACGTTAAATTCTGCTATTTTCCCAATAGACATCGTGGATCGTGCCGTAATTACACGCGTAGTGTTCCTTCACGTCGCCACTGAGAAATATTATATTATGCAGGTAGGTACTTTGGTTGGAATGAAACAACGTCTCACTGTCACGGCATATATTCGCAGACTGGCGCTTGCGACACAATTTGACATAACTATTATATACGTACAAATATTAACAATACATAACAGCACCCTTAAGCTAGTTGCCCCCTTGCCCTTCTGGGTCAAACGAAGTGGCTGCACGCTCGCCCTCTTGTCCGGTGAAGATGTAAAGGCCCCGCGGCCAACAGCGTAGATCATTCACACACACACACACAATTGACTTATATAATCAATCAGCCTATACTGTCCCACAGCTGGGAAAATGACTTTTCTTACAAATTGAGGTGCGAGCATTGGTTATACGCCACCACGCGGACCTAGCGCGGGGCGGTGGAGGCAGGTTTGTGGCCATCTGCTCAGTAGCAGACAAGATTCAAAAATCTTATTGAGCTGCCTATAAGGCATCCAACTAAGCTTACCGAGTATCACACTAAATGGTTACCAACTACTTAAAGTGCCTAGACGGCTTTTTGGTGGGACATCGAAGAGTGATATTGTCAATTTGATTTAATTTCAAAAACTTGTGTTATTTCGAATTATAATGTGTTATGTTGGTGGAATATTAACCATTATGTATTCTTATATGTGCACGAGTGAAGGTAATTGTAACAAAGTTATAAAACGTGCCTTTTCGATTTCCCTCAAAACGGCCGTCGCAATTAGTATGTAAAGTATCCATCGCTTTATTATCCAGGGTGGGGCACTTCATCAATTTCATAATCATCAAATTAATATTCGTAATACTTGATATTGGCAAAATAAGCGTCGTCATGATGCCATAAACATAAAAAAAAATGTAAGTGCCTAGACGCTAAAAAATGGGAATGCCGGAACGGTCACCCATCTCAGGCTGGCCGAGCCAGTCGTTGCGTAACCTGAGTTACCGCTAACAATCCCACAACTACGGTCATTTCAACAAAATACTAACTATTTAATATAATGTTATTTATATTATACGTAAAATTTCTATAATCATATTATAATGATCATGAAACCATAAAAATGCCATTAAGGAGCTATCAATTGCCTATTTAAATTTTTAGGTCTGAGTGATTGTGTATGTAAAATTCCTAATTTAAACACATCTGCGACACAAAAATCAAAGTAAATATCCTCACATCTATATTCCCCAAGCGGGGGTGGCAGAAGTGTACTGTGTACACGCAATTTTCTCCGACGATCCCATATAATAGGGGGCGAGTCTATTGCCATTATACTGGACATAATTCCAGACTCCGGACTGTACGGGAAATTTATCTATAACTTCATGCCAAATCACTTGCGGGGAAGGAAGAGAGTACAGAGTTCCAACAGGTTCTTTCCTTACACACCTCTCTGGCTTCCTCCACTCACATAGTTCGTCTTATACACGCTTGCCAGTTACGGAGACTCTTAAAATTTATCTACCGAAGAATTACAGTATATCCGACCTAGGAGTGGAATCCAGAACCTGGTGATCGCTACGCGCATTATCCGCCGTCTATTACATGGGACCTAACACCGTCGGCGAGAAGTGGGCGTACACAGTACACCTTTGCCACCCCCGCTTGGGGAATAAAGGCGTGGTAATGTGTACACTAACGAAGCATTTCTTCCCAGTGCGGGGCAATATAAATAAAAAACGAGCGAGCCTTATAGTAGTCGCATATCATGTGTAACATCTGATATGTTATCCTACTATGAAATTCAGATGATTCATTGGTAAAATTAAATAGCGCGCGCTCTTTGGTCAAATCAAATAGGGCGCGCTTCCCGGTTCCACCGCGCGCTCTCATTAGTCAAATCAAATAACGCGCGCTCATTGGTCAAATCAAATAGTGCGCGCTTGCCCGGTTCCACCGCGCGCGCTCATTAGTCTAATCAAATAGCGTGCGCTTTCCTGGTTCCACCGCGCGCGCTCATTGGTCAAATCAAATAGTGCGCGCTTCCCCGGTTCCACCGCGCGCGCTCATTATTCAAATCTAATAGCGCGCGCTTCGCCAGTACCACCGCGCGCGCTCTTTGGTCAAATCAAATAGCGCGCTATCCCGGTTTCCTGTAACACATTTCCGTCCCACATCAATAAATTAGGTGCCTGCACATAACAGGTATGTATGCATTTTAACTGTACCTTATCAAGAAACAATTTTTTATGGTTGTCGTAAAGCATGGTTATTTATAATAAATTAGTTTCTGCCCACGACTTCGTGCGCCGTGACTTAAGACACGCAAATATTTTTCAGGGATAAAAAATAACCTTTGTTTATTCTTTTTTTTAAAAACGTAGCCCTACACTAGGATTTATTTCTGTGTCGTAGGAGCGTTTACAAACATGAAAATTCACATACACAAATACCCAGACCGAAACAAACAATTGTGGATCACACAAAAATTTGAATCGAACCCGCGACAATTAGACACAGTAACAAACATACAAGCTTACACATTTAAAATACAAGTTTCTGCCCGCGACCTTGCCCGTGTTGAGTTAAGACAGGAACCTAACATATTCCGGTATAAAAAGTATACTATGTGTTAATCCAGGTAATAGACTATCTGTGTGCCACATTTCATCCATATCCGTTCAGCCGTTTTTGTGTGATTAAGTAACAAAGGATTGTGGTTGGGAACGATGTGCTGGAGCAAGTGAATGAGTTTGTATATCTTGGATGCGCATTCAGTAAGGATGGAAAATACACCGCTCACATAGAGATAAGAGTGAGTGCAGGGAACAGAGTGAATGGCGCGATGGGAAAGCTACTTGGGAGCCGGCACTTAAGCCGAAAGGCGCAGCTGGCCATACATAATGGAGTGCTTGTCCCAACGCTGTTATATGGCAGCGAGAGCTGGGTATGTAAGAAGGAGAATGAAAGTAGGATAAATGCGGTGGAAATACGAGCTCTGCGGAAGATGTGCGGAGTGAAGCTGACCGACCGTATTCGCAACAGCGTAGTAAGAAAGCAAATAGGTATGAAAGAGAGTATCGGTGTAAAGATGAGAAAGGGTAAGCTCCGTTGGTTCGGGCATATAGAAAGAATGCCCGAAGAAAGAATGACAAAACTGATATACAATGCGAAAGTGGAAGGATGTAGGTACCGGGGAAGACCTAGACTATCTTACCATGACCAAATAGACAGGGTCTTATCTGAAGGACAAGTCAGGAGTCTCCGTAACCGGCGAGCGTGTATGAGACGAACTATGAGAGTAGAGGAATCCAGAGAGGTATGTAAGGAAAGAGCCTGTTGGAACTCTGTACTCTCTGCCTACCCCGTAAGGGATCTGGCGTGATGATATAGTAGTAGTAGTATAGAGTAACAAATATCTAAATATACAACCGTTCACATTTATAAAATTGGTAGGACACATACGTATATGGTTTAACAATCTTATAGCCGGAAACCCTTAAACATTTTACCGAGTTTTCCCGGCAGATAACTTTAAGGAGTTTAAAGTATAGATTTTTGTGATTTCTAAATACTCCGCGTGAGGTCAGTCTCATGACATCATCATGAAAGAGGTCCACAGCTGGACATAGAACTCCCTAAAGATTGCCACAAAAAGACTTGTACTTTAAAAAAAAAAAAACGAGCACCACACTACGAATTATTCCTTTGTCGTGGGTGTGTTTGCAAACATGACATTCAAATACTATAACACCCAGCTACTAACACCCAGACCGAAACAAATATTGTGAGTCACACAATGATTTGTCCCGAGCAGGGATCGAACCCGCGACTACTTGATCCTGTAGGCGGAGCGGCTTAGCTCTTAACCACTGGACGATACAAACCATAGTTACTATTCTTTTAAAAAAAAGACCACATTGTATATTTATAAACATAACTCACCAAATAAATATTGAACTCACTAAAATTCTATAAAGTACCTTTAAACTATAAATAAAAATGTCAAGCACATATTTTCCAAACAAAAAACATTTATTTCATAAAATAATAAAAAAACACTATCAATAACTAAATTCCTCACAAAATGAACACTTAGTTTACATTTATTTTATATCTTTCACAATTAAATGAAAGCAGTCATTAATAAAAGATTTATATTTTGAAATTTATTTTAACTTTTTTTGTCCATCTCATTTCAATGAATGTATTTATTTTTAGAGATGTTCTTTCATTTTATTTTTTTATATTTTAAAATATATAACTATTATTAAATGAAACGCACATTATTTTTCGCTCGGCGCACCGCATTCTACGGCTATTATATGAACTGTGTGCTATCGGTCGAACAACGAAAACTATTTAGAAGTCACTCCTTGTCACGGTACAAACGCACATTCGTACATTTTCCAAATGTCCGCGAACCGGAACATTGGTGTAACATTTTGTTTTATTATTATAATAAGTTTAACATCGCTGCACTCTTTGTACTATGACGCGGGGGTAACAATGGGTTTGAATTGAAAACATTTTGAAACGACTTACATATTTGTTACGACAGTTGGCAGTCATTATACATGTATTCATTATTATTGTGTTTCTTACTCCACGATCACGTCATCTTAAAATATATTACATAATATAAAATAATAAATAATCTTGATCTTTAAAAATGTTGCTTGTATGATTTTTTTAAATCAAAGTGCGAAACGAGTAGAATTCTCGTATTTCATGTTTATAGCCCACTCAGAAAACATAGATAGATAATAGATGCATTAAATAATTTCATTTAGAACTAAATATTATTTAACCCTCCTTTACTACTATTTACTTTCCTACTACCTATTTACTTTACTTTACTACTACTACTACTTCCTTTACTATTCTTTAAAATAATAAATAAAATCCAAATAATACTGTTTCTATTAATATTGTACAATAAATGATCTCATACAGTATTATTTGATTAAAGACAAACACATGATGTTTTTTTTTTAAATAAAAGGCATTAATATCACAAAGTAAACAAAATTTAACATAGTTCATTGCTCATAAATTGTATTTTTTTTATCACAAAACGACACTCACAGTCTTATTGTGATGTCAATTGATTGAGATTGTACGTTATGAAGAAACATTAGCTCGTGGTTGGTCCAATTTAGGCCATAAATGGTCGGTTGGCATTCCAAGTGCATATACTAGGTAATAATATTATTAGCCCCGTTAAGAAACCGTCCCACTGTCGGGCACGGGCCTACTCTCAAACTGAGAGGGTTTAGGCCATAGTCCAACACGCTGGTCTAGTGCGGGTTGGCGAACTTCACACACCTTTGAGAAACTCTCAGGCGTGCAGGGCCTCACGATGTTTTCAGTCGCCGTTAAAGCAAGTGATAGTCAATTTTTAATACGCGCATGCTATCGAAAAGACAGCTGCGTGTCTGGGTTTAAGCCCGAGACCTCTGACATTGCAGTCCAACGGTCTAACCAGTAGGCCATAACTACTTTATCTGGATACTATGTGGTTGTAGCCTAATGTTAGTGTTTCACGACACTGGTTGCGTATATAACTCTTAATTAAGTCTTGTTAATAATCGTTTGTCTTCCCAAATGGGTAGATAAAAATAATTACAATGCTTATAGATATTTTGTTATTTTATTATTTTTATATATTCCTTAACATTTGTCATTTATTATAATTAAAAATAGAAATTTTGAGACCGAAATAAATGAACTTTAAAAAACTTAATACTATAACATTAGAAAATGTGTTTGCCAAAAATACTATTCATTATTTCCAATCAAATCACCGTTGTTTTTCTTGACTAAATACACATATAAACATCGTAATTTATAAATGATACCTTCAAAAGACAGTTGTTTTTACTCGCAATTTAAGTACATTTCGCAAAAGGACTTTTATAGGTTCTAATAACTTAGGTTAAATATAATTAAATATTTTAATTTTACTAACTTTATTTATCAAGTTTTAACGCAAATACAAAGTAAAATACAAGTAATAATATCAGCCTATACTGCTCACTGCTGGGCAAAGGCCTTTTCTCACAAATAGAGCTAAGAGAGATTAGGTCATAAACCACCACGCGGACCCGGTGTGGATTGGTGAAGGCCTTTAAGGCTTCCAACTCGGCGTAACGACTACCACATTAAGTGGTAGCCGGGACCAACGGCTTAAGGTGCTTAAGGTGCCTTTCGAAGCACGGAGACGCTCGAATATGAAAATGCCACAAACGGTCACCCACCTCATGCCGATCGACTCGAACGCTGCTTAACCTTGGTGATCGGTAAGAACACCGCGGTCGCACAGCGCTATGAGCGCCTCAAATACAAGTAGTCAAACAAAATTCAAACAGAGGTGTACTGAGTACACCCTCGTTTCGCCGAAGATGTTACGTTCCATGTAATAGGGGGTGAGCCTATTGCTATATACCTGACACAATTCCAGACTCCGGACTCATACTCGGAATTTTTCTTTAGAAAAACTATATTTGTCCGACCAAGGATTTGAATCCAGGACTTCGTGATCACAAGGCGCTGTGCTATGCCACCAGACCAAGGCAGTCGAAAAAATGATACGATGACAATGATCGAGGCAAATAAAGAATTAGGATTTATATAAATTTACATACAAAAGAAAATACTTACCACGAAAGTTCCAATTAAAAAATAAACACCGTTGCGCGAATATTTCTCAAGAAGGGATGTAATTGGTATATTTTTTAACCGACTTCAAAAAGGAGGAGGTTCTATGTTCGGTTGTATGTATGCTTTTTTTTATGTATGTTCAGCGATATTTCCGTCAATTGTGGACCGATTTTGATGATTTTTTTTTTTGCATTGGGTTCAGTATAGCTCCGCGGTGGTCCCATTTTAATTTCATTGGTATTGGACCTTGGACTTAGAAGATACACCAGGGAACTCCTTAACGAGAAACAATAGGCATGTGTAAATTGAGGTATTATGGGCATATTACGTCTATCCTATAGGTACCCTACTATAGAACTAAGCAGTATATTAGCCAACTTCAAAAAGGAGGTTCATAATTCATTCTTTTTTTATAACTCCTTTGCTTATGAACCGATTTTGATGATTCTTTTTGCATTTGGTTCAGTAAAGTTTTGAGGTAGTCGTATTTTATTGTTAGTGGTATTGGACCTTGGACTTTCAAGATACAAGAGGGAACTCCTTAACGGCGAACAGCACGAATGTATAGATTCCACTATTATAGTCATTATATTAATCCTGTAGGTACCTTACTTTGCAACTAAGCAAAATAATATAATATCGGTATATAAATATTACTAAATAATTCACTCGGCACTTAAAATTGTAAAATAAAAACCTTTAAAAAAAAAAGGTAAACCGACTTCAAAAAGCAAAAAATAAATATTTGAAGTCGGTGCCAAGTAACCGACTGCACCAACCAGCACCGGCTTCAAATATTTATATTTGCTTTTTGAAGTCGGTTTACCTTTTTTTTAAAAGATTTTTATTTTATTTATTTATTTAGGTATTCTTTCAGAAGGCTTACAGACTAATGAACTTGTGTATTAAGATACATAAGTATATCTTAGTTTACTAATTACAAGCCTCCACTTATTATTCTAAGTGGTATGTACTTAGAATAATAAGTGGAGTTATTAAGTATGCCACTTAAATCGTGAAAAATTATAAAAAGAATAGAAAATATGTTAAATATGAAAAAAAACAATATAAAGAAAAGGTACAAGAAACAAAACAAAAACGTAAAATGTAAATTTATCAGATACGAGAACAACTGAGGGATTTGCTAAAACCTACCCAAAGTATTCCCTTATCGATGTATGTCTCACCGAGGACACACTAGTACAAAACAAATTTATGTCAAGGTGTAGTGGTATATCAATTAGACTAGATGATTCACGTTATTGACACCCTTATATCGCCGACGACGCTGGGTCTCAATAGAATATGAAGCAAGGCTATTGCCACCCTATCAGGCGTAATTCCTGGAGTTTTCCATTAAAAAATCACACTTAGTCTAAACCAGAATTGCCGCATGGTGCAGCTGTTGGAGTGGCGCATGGTTCAGCTGGGTATCACGAGGTCGTGGGTTAAATTTTAAGACAAACAATGTATTTTTGAGATATTTTTATCCAAAGATTCCTAGTAGTCGCTCGAAATCTACAATTGTACCCGGTGGTAATTGAATTGGGTCTTAACACGATCTTGGGGAAAAAGAAAATCTACACAACGACATATTATTTGGAACTGAGTTAAATTTCTGAGATCAGGCCGAAAAATAGAATGCTACTTTTTACTAAAGTAACCATAATAAAAAAAATCAGAGGTCATTAATAATTTCAAACTAATTTCTACAATTGCTAGCCAAGTGTGACCCCGAGTGCATTTATACCAAATGCACTCGGGGTCGCGGACACGAGGAGCAGGGACCCTGAGCCTCCCTCACGAGCGACCCCGAGGAGGACGGTTGGTGTAGCTCACGTCGCTGTAAGCACCGCGTCGGTGCGGAGGGAGCGTTTTATCAAGTCTCCCGCCGATGGCGGGCTCTTCGGAGCGTAACACAAGAGGTGCACCGGTGCGTTCCATACAAAAATCCTGGAGCGCTGCACGCTAATTTCGCCCTTGGGGTTTTAAGTCGGTACGAATTCGACAAGCCCCGGAGCTTCCCCCGAGGCTCACGAAAGTCTTATGCAGGATTTTCCTAAGGTAAAAAAAGATATAGATGCGTTAAGTATATCCAAATGCGACCGTTTCTTGATTGTTATTTTGTTCGTGATCTAGTACGAATGATATGTCGATGATTACAATACACTTACGCGACTCCTGTTTGAGGAATAAATGCGATACGTTGTATTGGCAAATTAAAGACGGAAAATATATTTACCAACTATTGTAGCTTTAGCAATAATATCAAACATAAGCGAAGGTCACGGTGCATTAACAACTGCATACTACATACATATAATAAATCTATTACCGAGCGGAAACTGTAAATAGAATATTTTTTGAAAATTTTAATTAGAATTTTACACATGAAATAAAACTATTTTACGGATTTTATCGCGGTTTATTTTTTATTTTTAGTTCCCGACGTTTCGAGTGCTTTGCAGCACCTATGGTCACGGGAGGGACTGAGGTGTTAGACGTCCAAAAGGCATAGTTGTTCCGGGGTACCCTCAAACTTCTTAATAAAAATAAAAAATAAACCGCGATAAAATCCGTAAAATAGTTTTATTTCATGTGTAATATTCGCGTAAATCTAAGAACTCAATATAGAATTTTACACTTCTTTATCGATATCCAGGCTGAAATATTTTTTTTAAACTATGGATTGGCTGTTGCTTTGTGCTCAATCACGCAAAAAGTACCGAACGGGCTTTAATCAAATTTTGTACAATACTTAAAATATTAAATACTTTTTATCCTGGAAAATGACGGGATCCGGGATTACCGCGGGATAAACGGTAAACCTTTTTATTACTGTTAGTCGCGAGCTGCAATATAACGTTACAATGAGTGATTTTGCCGACACATGAATCCCTCGTCTCGTCACGAATAAACTCTTCAGTGGTTAATATGCTGCGCCCGAAATTGTTGCTAGAACTTTGATTTAGATATTCAGATATGATTTCTTGCCTGTGACCAGTGACCAGGACACGAAACTTAGCATATTTGTTTGTTTAAGGAAAAAAATCATTATTATTGCGGAATAATTTTTATTTCTCCATACTATACAGGCTGAACAGATTTTAAAGATACCTACTTAGTAAGGAAGTGTCTTAGGTCTTGCAATAATATACAACATTTATGCTATCTCACGCAGACCGACCTACGTATGTCAAATTACAAAATAAACGCGTTCGTAGCCGAGGCCGTAGCTAGTTATAAATACACTCAATAAATCATATTTAAAACAAGTAACCTAGGCACGATTTGGAAATTATAATAATCCATGCTTTTATCAAACACTCACAAACGGTCGAACCTTTATTTGCTCCGTTTAGTGTTAGGCATTAATTAGTTTGTTTTATTTTATGACCAATTAATGCCTACCATATCAGAAAGACCTGTACAGTTTTTCAGTTGAAAATCAAACTCTTTTTTTGTTTTAACTGAATAATTAGTTTAAGTGTAGATATCTACGTAATATTTTTCAATGCTAATTAACTAGCTAGTTTCATGGCATTTCACTATCCCCGATGCAGGGCTATGCCCCTAAAGGGACAAGCCACAGCAAGGAACAGCACTATAGGGAACTATAGTATATATTTTCAACGTTATTTAAGTGGTAGTGTCTAAATATTTAAGACGTAATTAAATAAGTATAAACAATTTCTTTTGAGTTATAAAGTATCAAGCCGCCTATTAGACTTTCAACTCAGCTAAACGACTACCGCCACCAACAGCAGATCCGACAGCAAAATCCGCACTGTTTCCACGTCACTACACGTGACCTAAGCTCTGTTACCTCGATTTGTGGAGTCTCCTGCCTTTGCCCAGCAGTGTAGAATGATTTATCTAACTATCTTTATCTGATGATGCTCTCTGCCTACCCCGCATGAGATCTGGGGTGATCCCCAGATCCCTTGTGGGGTAGGTAGAGAGTACAGAGTTCCAACAGGTTCTTTCCATTCATACCTCTCTGGCTTCCTCCACTCTCACCTCATGCATCCTATCTTCCATACCATCCCTCACATTCCAAGTGCCTACTCGGCACTCTGGACCTCACGACACGCCAGTTCGGGCCCGGGTGCTAGCCCCCATCGCCGCTTGTGCCTGTGTTCGCACCGACGGGGTTCGTATAGACTAATATTATTTATTATATATAAATCAGACATCATAGTCCAGAAGGCTGTATAGTATGTAGTTAAAAATCCAACAGAAACCCTTAATCATAAAGCCTGCATCCGCGTGGAATGGTGGTGGTGGTGGAGGAGGCTGGTTGCGAATATTTGTTCTTAATACCTGTTTGAAAGGTGTACGAAAGGAGTCTCCCCGTGGGACGTATCTTCTGAACCCTCGTACGTCCGGCGCTCCCTGTTAACAATCGGCGATTACCCCACGCTGATTGACCAATCCTTTCACCACGATAGCAAACAACTCCAATGCAGTCCTAAAGCTGGCGCTGGTGTGTAGTCTCTATTACCATCTAGGGTTTCTCACGAGACAAATCAGAAATACTTTCGGAGTTATGTCGCAAAACGCACTGCGACGTCCTATGTGTTTAAGAAACCCATAGAGACGAAGCTCTGGGCCTTCCACACATTCCTGAACTCACGCTTATCGCCCAAATCTGTCACCCGAATCACGATAACGCAATTTTTGTTGCTTCCGGTGTAAAAACAAAGTCATTTGAATGTTCTACCCATAATGGAAACGAGGTCATCAACATATACCTTGGCTACTGCACCGTTACTTCCCTTTACAAGCCCCCTGGGAGTCCATTCCAGTTTTCACCTCCTGAAAATTTTAACGACCTGAGGCGGGGCACTTCTGGATATTCCGCTAACCCCAGAAAACTATAACCGATTTGTCGACATAGTATCAGCAACGTCCACCCAATGCATCCCCAAAGCCTGTAGAACATGCTACATCCCAGGGCTATCAAAGATATCTACAGAACTGCTTAAAGAGTAGGAGACTCTTTACAGCCGTGACCCTTGTCTGAGGAGACCACCTTAGTCGGCGAGGAGCTGCTATCGCGGATTAGTGTAACCCTGTAGAAGTAGATCGACACAGTTACGAATATAGACATGACACCTAACAGTAAGAAGACATGGAAACTGATTGGTGACTTGAAATTGACTGACCTACACCTAATCAAGTTACTGCAAATCAGATAGCCCATCAGCTCCTCCTGAACGAAAAGTCAGCCAGAGAACGGAGGCCGGCTTGCAAAAGTCCCAAAATTAAACAGCAGTCACTAGTGCTCACGCGCACTAGTGACGACATTAGCAAGTCATTTAGCCTGACTGACATCTATTTGGCCATTAACCACCTTAAAAATGGTAAACCTTGGGGTGGACAACATATCTAAAGAGCCAATAAAGCATATTGGCCCAGCTGCTTTGTCATGGTTGCTGCTTATACTCAACGACTGCCTGGAATCCGCTTCCATACCCCGACTCCGACTATGGTTATAGTCATTCCAAAACCGGGAAAACCAGCAGACAATCCAAAAAACTTGTGGCCAATATCACTCTTGTGCCACACTTTCAAATTGTTTGAGAGATTACTGCTGACCAGGCTCACGACCTATATTGACCCAGTTTTGATTCCGGAGCAAGCGGGTTTCAGACCGGCGAAGTCATGCTGCAATCAGACACTTAAACTCATACAACACATAGAGAATGGTTTCAAATTGAGAAAGATTACTGGTACTGTTGATCTCTCTACGACCTACAACACAGTGAACCTAAGGCAAATGTTATGGAAAGTGGGAACTATGACCGGCGATCACGAATTTATCACGATACTCCGAGAGCTTCTCCATAATCGTCGCTTTCAGGTTAACTTTCTCTCAGAGCAGAGTCGTTGGAGGTCACAAAAGAACGGCTTATCGCAGAGCAGTGTCCTAGCACCGCTCTTATTTAACATATATACCAACGAACAAACGCCTAGCCCCAACACGAGTCGCTTTATTTACACATACTTCCTCGCGCTAACCTCCCAAGTCACGAACTTTGAGGAAGTAGAGGCTAACCTTACTATGGCTCTTGGTGCTTTGAGTCTGTACTATGAGGAAAATTTACTCAATTCTAACCCTTCCAAGAGCGAGTCCTGTGTATTCCATCAATGTAACAATTAAGCGCGTCGTAGGCTCAACATCTCGTGGCAGGGTGTGCCTATAGCCCACAATCGCTATCCGCTATCATTCTGAACAGGTCCCTAACATATAGGAAAAATTGCGAAACCATTCAAAAAAAGGTGCACGCCCTCAGTAACTTACTTCAGCGCCTAACTACAACCAAAAGGGGAGCCTCGCCACAAGTAGTGCGGACATCTGGCCTGGCGCTAGCATTTTCTGATGGGAAATATGCGTGCCCTGTGTGGAGTCGTTCCGCCCACACAAGGCTAGTGGATACAGCACTGAAAACTGAAACTTGCTGAATTATCACGGGCATAGCACCCCCAAATGTTTGCAGGGCTATGGTGAGCTCTGTAGAGAGAAGTAAAATGGTTAATGACCCACGGCACCCCATGCATAATCACAATGCAGTGGAGCAAAGGCTGAAAAGCCGTAAAAGCTTTATTAAGTGCGTCAAACCATTAACCTTAGAGCCCACAAAAGCGTGGTACAATCTCTGGAAAGAAGAATATTCCTTTGTTTCACTTGCTGAGAGTCTTCCACCTGAATATAAATTACCATGACCGGTCTGTAAATCGTTAATAGACTTCGGACCCATGTCGGCCGGAGCAAGGAAAAGTTGTTCAGGTAGAAATTCACTGACGGTACCAATGGAGTATTTGGGCGGCGTAACCCAAACGAGGTCCCACCATATATCGTGCTCCCATCCCCTAACACCTGTACGCTGCAGGACTTGATGGCTGCCTCCAACAATGCAGTAAATATAACTGCATTCTGGGCTGCTTCCATATAATGATAGCATGTTTGCTGTCGAAACGCTAAGAAGAAGAATACCTGTTTAATAATATTTACGCATTATTTTTACAGAGTATAGTGCATCCTTTTGTTTCATTATACCCTGCCATAACCGGTGCATGCAAACATTATGCAACAATCGAATTTCAGGAAATACCGCCAAATTATCACGTTACTTATCACGAATATCTGTAATAATATATGTGTCCATATGTTACTCGTCACGTGCTTGCTAATTCCTTGATCAGGGTGCTTATTCGATCTGACCAAACTCGTTACGATAACCTATTGAAATAATCGTGTTTTGCTAACTCTAGTGGCATACAGAATATTATGCAATATTCTGTATGCACTATCTATAGTCTTTTTCACAAGAGTTTTATGGTGACATTTGGAATTTGACGTTTCTAAAAATGTAATGATAAAATTGAATGAAATATAATCCATGGAATGTCGTTCCGAGATAATTTATCATAGAGAATGAATCGATCTTAATAACAATAATTAAGGAGCAAAATATAACAATTTCATTATTTATTTACGAATCAAGCGATTCGTCAGAAAAATCGTCTGTCAAATCACCTAATATATCGCACACGTGAATTATTATTGAAAAATCTATGAAACAATTTATTTAATTCAATATGTCAAGTAAATACAGCCAGGATTCTTTAAATTATTTCTTGCCTATTATTATTAGCATACCGTGTATTTCAGTCGGATACACAAAATAATATTTGTCAAGAAGTCCACAATCGATTTGGACAATTTTAAAAACAATTGCTCGATTATAACGATTTCATTGTGTCAGTCCCTAAAACGCAGACCAAACTTTAATTAAATTGTTTTTTTAGTTTTTTAATAAGTACGCAAATTAATAAACAGTTTATGATTTAAATGTAAATTAAAATAAATGTGTCGTGTATCTTTATATCCTTTTTTCTGGATTCCTTATTTTAATTATTCTTTATTACAATAATCGTGAAACGGGATTTGATAAAATGTCACCCTACCCATGCCTCGTGAAAAAGACTAAATTTCACGACGTTATCGTAACGCATCGCGTTACATGTTGACCAGTCATAAGTAAGTAAGCGAATAAGGACCCTGTACAAAAACATTATTGTTTTTGTTCAAAATATGTGAAAATAGCGGTTATATGGTCCAAAGAATTCGATGTTTTTCAACAGATGTATGTCGATCGGGAATTATTTTTCGTGACAAATAAATTGTTCTTTGTGAAACAAACAAAAGCATGGTACGGTCCTAGCTTAGAATCCTCGGCCGAATAAAGAGAAATTAAAGTTTTTCTATTAAAAAAAATCCTCGTACCTACGAATCGGGAGTCTCGAATTGTGCCCGCTATAAGAACAATAGGCTCCAACAGGAACAATTTTGCAACTAACATCGCCGCGAGATTTTACCATATTTTAAAATCGTAGCCCTATCGAAGGTGGCAGGGGGGATCGTGCGGCTTTTGGTCTCCGCGCTCCACCTATGGGACCGGGTCAGATACGTAAAATCAGTAACAGGTCGACTATCAGATTACTAACTATCAGATTTTACGATCTGATACTGAGATGTTTTTGATATACGCGTATATTCCCCAAAGGCAACACAACCACACCTCTGCCACCCCACGTTGTCGAAAAGAGTATTGAGTACACTCATTTGACGCCAACAATGTAAGGTCCCATGTAAAAGGGGTCCAGCCTATTGCTATTCGCTAGGCATGATAGGCTTTTTTGCCAATATCGGACAGCACCTTGCTGAAAAAATACTCAACAGGGATCCTAACCAACAAAAAAATAGTCCACCCATCGTTCATACTCAATCAAACTCATTTGCTATATGTAATACTGATCCCAATGAGGTAAACAGTATACTTATGTCTCTCAAATCAGATATTGCCACTGGATGGGATAATATACCTACAAGGTTTTTGAAAATATCAAAAGAATTAGTCACTCCCATTATCAGTCACCTAGCCAATCTTTGTTTTTCGAAGGGAATCTTCCCTAATCATCTTAAGCAATCCATCATTACACCAGTTTATAAAAGTGGAGACAGACGCGATATCAACAATTATCGCCCTATTTCTGTATTACCGGTTATAGCTAAAATCTTAGAAAAGTTGATCAACAAAAGACTAATAGATTATCTTAACAAAAATAACATCCTCTCTAATTCTCAATACGGATTTCGGCAAGGTAAATGTACTCAAGATGCTATTTTAGACCTAACCGCAAAAATAATCGAACAATTAGACCAAGGTAGAAAATGTATGGCAGTGTTTTTAGACCTAAAGAAGGCCTTTGATACCGTTTTTGTACCCACTCTTATGCTTAAATTGGAACAAATCCGAATTAGAGGTAAACAGTTGGAACTCTTTAAGGATTACCTACGAGGTCGCAAACAAAAAGTAAAAGTAGGAGAATACACCAGTGATGAACTTCAAGTAGGTTACGGTGTTCCACAGGGTAGTGTATTAGGGCCAACCCTTTTCTTAATTTACATTAACGATCTATGTAATTTCAAAATTAATAAAGGTCATATTTTGTCCTACGCTGACGACACTGCTATTATTTTTACTGGATGCTCTTGGAAGGAAATCCATAAGGCTGCAGAAACTGGTCTGGCTGAAGTGGATACATGGCTTAAATCGAATCTACTCACTCTAAATACCTTGAAAACCAATTACATGTGTTTTTCAATCACCAATAGAACTCAACCCAAAAACTTTGTACTTAAAATCCACACCTGTAATAATCCTTCTATTAACTGTAACTGTCCCATAATAGAACAAGTAGCCTGTACTAAATACTTGGGAATAATGATTGACCAAAAATTATCCTGGCACCCCCATCTCGAAGTAACCAATAGCCGAATAAGGAAACTTATCTGGATCTTTAAGATCCTTAGATACGTTTCTTCTATTAAGTTATTAAACCAAATATACACTGCACTTGCTCAATCGGTTCTGACATACTGTTTGCCGGTATGGGGAGGGGCCTCAAAAATGAAATTTTTATGCCTAGAGCGCGGGCAGCGGTCCCTTATAAAGATTATGTATACTAAGCCCTACAGATATCCTATAGTGAGCTTATACGCCATTAGCGGTTTACTGAGTGTTCGGAAACTATATATACTACACTTACTTAGAGAAAAACATAAAACTGTGTTCTATGATCAAAACACTAACACAAAAAGAAGGAGAGACATGAAATACACTTGTGTTGCAAAAACCACTTTTGCTAGTCATCAGTTTAAGAGACAATCCGAATACATATACAACAAAGTGAACAAATCATTGAATATCTGCCCACTCAACTCACATGAGTTAACAACAAAAATAACTGAGTGGCTTCATAACTTAAACTATAGTGAAGTGGAAGCACTACTACATGTTGTTAAATAAGTAAGTTGAACAAGGTATAGGTGGTATGGACGGTCACACACATACTCATATCACACAAACACACAAGTACACACACACACACACACATACACACACATACACACACACACACATACACACACATACATTTTTGTTATTTATTTATTTTTATTTATTTCCCCTTTTTATTTTAGAAAGATAGTTATTATTTTTATTCTTCTTTTTATTTTATTTTTTTTAGTATTTAATTTTGTTTTCTTATTGTAGCTATAACTTTGTACCAAGCATATTATTTTAAAGACTCTCATGTTTGTATTTCATTAGACATTTACTTAGTAAGATATGAAAGAGCGGGGCATCCTGGCACAAGTATATTTTATACTTAAAAGGATGTTCCAGTATTGGATAAAATTATTGTACACATGCTAAGAGAATAAATGATGTGTTTTTTTTTTTTTTTTATGATTCCAGACTCCGGACACGACAACAACAAAACTTTTCAAACTACATTTGTCCAACCTAGGATTTGAACTCAGGACATCGTTATCCACAACCGCACTACTACTAAACCAACGAGTCAGTCCAAATGACGGAAGATTTGACGCATTGTAAATAGCTTAAACCGCTCCGTCCTCTGGGTCGTATAGTCGCAGGTTCAATTCCTGCATGATACAAACCTTTGTATGACTCACAATTATTTATTTGTCCGCTAAAGCTGTAAAGGCGCCGCGGCCAACAGCGTAGATCATTCACCCATACACACATCTACAATTATTTGTTTTAGTGTAAGTATTTGCGTATGTAGATTTTCATGTTTGTAAATGCACCCACGACACAGAATTAAATCCTAGTAAGGGGCTACAATTTTTCTTCGAAAATAATCGATGACCAGTCTAGATATTTTTTATACAACTGAAATATATTTCTAAATGACTGCGACATTTGTAGAACAGGCGGAATGTCACGTTTTTAATATGACTGATATCTTTGATGCATAATTACCAACAACGACGTTGTACGTTTTAATCTGTAGTTATTTGTGACTGTTCTAAATGTATATCTAATAGCAAATAACAAATAGGTCACGCCTACGTCATAACTTTCTTTTTTAGTTATTCAAATAACAAAATTGTATAACATTAGTATTCATTCGACTTTATCCATTCAACTGTCTGTAATCGTAACAGTGTCAATTTAGTACGATTTTCAACAAGTCTGTTATTGCAATAGTATGAGTGTGGTCGTTTATTGACGTAATAATTGTAGATCTGGAGAAGGCATTTGACAGAGTTGTGCGAAAGAGACTTTGGGACATTTTGCCAGATTATGGTATAGATGGCACTCTGATGCGAGCCGTCCAGTCCACTTATGTGGACTGCAAGGCATGCGTACGGGTGGGTGGTAACAGGTCACCCTGGTTTGACGTTAAAATCGGCGTCAAGCAGGGTTGCGTGTTGTCCGCTAGACTGTTTATAATATATCTGGACAAAAGTCTTCAAAGACTGAAAGCGATGAATGAAGGTGTACAAATGGGTGACTTAGTTAGTGGTAAACCATCTACTTTATGCAGATGACGCGGTTTTAATAGCGCCAACAGCCACTGATCTGCAAACACTAGTCACAGTTATGAAAGACGACTGCATGATCAATGGCTTACACTTGAATGTGAAGAAAACCAAGATTATGGTTTTTGAAAGGGAAGAAACCAGAACGAATGTAAGGATTGTGGTTGGTAACGATGTGCTGGAGCAAGTGAATGAGTTTGTATATCTTGGATGCGCCTTCAGTAAGGATGGGAAATACACCGCTGACATAGAGAGAAGAGTGAGTGCAGGGAACAGAGTGAATGGTGCGATGGGAAAGCTACTCGGGAGCCGGCACTTAAGCCATAAGGCGCAGCTGGCCATACATAACGGAGTTCTTGTCCCAACGCTGTTATATGGTAGCGAGAGCTGGGTATGTAAGAAGGAGAATGAAAGTAGGATAAATGCGGTAGAAATGCGAGCTCTGCGAAAGATGTGCGGAGTGAAGCTGACCGACCGCATTAGCAACAGCATAGTAAGACAGCGAGTAGGTATGAAAGATAGTATCGGTGTAAAGATGAGAAAGGGCATGCTCCGTTGGTTCGGGCATATAGACAGAATGCCAGAGGAAAGAATGACAAAACAGATATACAATGTGAAAGTGGAAGGATGCAGGTACCGGGGAAGACCTAGACTATCTTACCACGACCAAATAAACCGAGTCTTATCTGATGGAAAAGTCAAGAGTCTCCGTAACCGGCGAGCGTGTATGAGACGAACTATGAGAGTCGAGGAAGCCAGAGAGGTATGTAAGGAAAGAACCTGTTGGAACTCTGTACTCTCTGCCTACCCCGCAAGGGATCTGGCGTGAGGTTATAGATAGAATAATTGTTCATTTCGATAGTTTTGGTGAACTGTTAATTTGATGGTGCCAATTTGATTTTCTGATGGCGTGCCACTTGCATTTTTTTAATACGACAATAGGCGTAGCATATCGCATTCAAGTGTTGTAACTATTCATTAAGCATACGATATACCTACCGCAGCACCTTAAATAAGGTTTTTATAGAAACAGCCAAATTTGTAGAGTTAAGAACCTAAAATAGAAATATTTCGTACATTACGGCATATTTTTAAGTCTTTTTAAAACTTCGGCTAACTAACACAGAGTATTGCAAATTTGTACTGTCAATCGTTTAGGACAAAATATTATGTACACCTTCCGATCCAAACCTAATTATCGGATACAATCGAATAATGTGCAGGGCAGTCGTCCTAATTACACATAAATACCACAGTAAAGGTAAATAAACAGAACACCTTAGCACTGAACAGGATTTAGTGGCTGAAATATGCCGAGGAGCCGCGTAGAGCGCGCGTCTGTGCTCTTGGGCCTAACGTCTGCTTTTACGTGTTTTTTTAATTATCTATCTATCTATCTATATCATCACGCCAGCTCCCTCGCGGGGTAGGCAGAGAGTACAGAGATCCAACAGGTTCTTTCCTTACATACCTCTCTGGCTTCCTCCACTCTCATAGTTCGTCTCATACACACTCGCCGGTTACGGAGACTCTTGAATTATGACATGCTACAAAAATCGTTCAATTACAACTGTGGCAGAAGTCGGCAATCGTTTCAACTGGTACCAATGGAAAAGCGCAAGAATTATTGTAGGTACCATAAGAATTGGAAAGCATTGTATTAGTAGATTGAAAACTGTCAATACTAACAATTATGATGTCAATGATCAACAATTTTATTAAAATTGCAATAACGGACTTGGAGCTCTGATTCTTGTTCGTACCGTTGGCACAAAAATGTTCTACTGTTTACAATTTTACTGTATAGTAAAATGTTATGCCCTTTGCAGTATTCAATTTCAAAATAGGATTGGAAGGTATTGTAGATCGTAGGGTGGGGAGCGTTTCAATGAATTAAAAGATTTGTAACGCCCATTTTTCCCAAAAGAGTAAGCAAGCAATATAGTACTCTGAATTGTCGAGATATTATTGGTATTAACGTAACACGGTGCGAAGCTACCGCCCCATTCTTCGGGACATCATTTTACGCCTTTCAATTAGTTTTAGGATATTGAGATGATTGATTTCCTCCCAATGTTTTTATTCATTGTTAGCAAATAATAAAAACTAAATAGCATATAATAATAATAATATTAGCCCTGATAAGAAACTGCCCTACTGTTGGGCATGGACCTCCTCTCAAACTGAGAGGGTTTAGGCCAGAGTCCACCACGCTGGCCCAGTGCGGGTCGGCGAACTTCACACACCTTCGAGAAACTCTTAGGCATACAGGCTTCTTAGCGATGTTTTCCTCCACCGTTAAAGCAAGTGATAGTAGGCGCACATGCTTTCGAAAAGACAGAGGTGCGTACCTGTGTTTGAACCCGAGACCTTTGACTTTGCAGTCCAACGGTGTAACCACTAGGCTATTACTGCTTTTATAAAATGGCATATAGACTTCGAAAATCCCAAAGGTGCATACCGAGGTTTGTAACCCTGTGGATTTTAATCAAGTGTTATACTTACAACATTTACACTACCAAGTATAATCCTAAAAGAAATAATTTTAGCTTCAGAGTCATTCTAGTCAACATGTTTATTGCATTACTAATAAAAAAATAAATATACATCGTCACGCTTATATTCCCCAAAGAGACTGGCCGAGATGTACTGTGTACACTATAATTCGCCGATGTCCAGTCCTAATGTAACAAGGGCTGAGATTATTGCCATTATACCGGACACAATTACAAACTCCACACTGTGAAAACACTTTATCCGATCCAGTATTCAAACCCAGAAAAGCAAATGCATATTTTATTACTGATTTTCGCCACAGCTGATAAAATTGATTAATAAAATGCGATTGTTGAAGGAAAAAGCAAACATGGCGTGTATGCACAGGTGCCTATAAAACCATGACGTACATTTACCATGAAGGTTAAAAGACAGACCATATTTAACGGCACGGATCTTTATGCGGTCGAAATTGTATCAGAGGACTTTATTTTCCTCTATTTCTTAACACAACAATATTCAAAAGAATTTCAGTACCCTGCAGAGAAATAGGCTTTTTACGCATCTAAGGCTCTAAGTTGCAAACTTGTTTAATGTTTTATATCTATTCTCTGGTTATTACAGTGGCTTATTTATTTATTAAGGACAATAAACAGCTACAATATATCAGATCAAATAAGTCAAACAACCCCGCAGAGGATCTGACGTGATGATATATATAGAAATAAAGCAATGATCTCGCCTTGCTCTGATCTCGTGATTTTTTTGTATAAAATTTCACTCCTGTCCATTTGGTGTTATAATGACCTCATGCGTTTATCACCGTCCGGAGACTAAAATTGTGCAATAAGCATGCCCCCTATTACAGTACGACACAGTACAGCTGTACCGCCCCGGACCACCTGCATTTGGGGGTGTAGGCGTGAGTGTATTTTTTCCTAAGTGCCATGGAATTGTTCCTGTTTGGTGCCGTTCCAGGTGCAATAGGCTCGCTCCCGATGTTCCGTTTGGTTCCATATTTAATAACATTGACATAACATAGTCTGCAAAATGTGGGCGGACACAGTACACCCTTGATGTCTCCACTTTGGGAATCGGCGGGTCAGTCTATTGTTTTTTCTGATGTTAAAACCAATTATCGTGACAACTATAAGATGCATATAGCTACAAAATTAGAATCAGGCGCCTTTGTAACGCTATTTATTTAATATTTATTTTGATTCACGAACAAAGGAGAAATTCTTTGTATACATCTAAAAATAATACAATGAACTAAACAAACGTTTATTTATAGAAATATGCCCTTCACAAATTCATCTAGGTGACACTCACAAAGGGATTAAGGCAACTTATTATAGTTTAAATATTTTTATTACTATGAATTGTATTGTTTTAAAAAGGCTTATAGTTATAACTAGCAATTTCTCGCGACTTCGTACCCGAGCGACAACAATGCCACCTACCGGGCTTATGTTATACAGCCTATGTTACTTCTGGATAAGGTAGCTTTCTAATGGTGAAAGAATTTTTTAATATCGGTTCAGTAGTTTTTGGGTTTATTCGTACATTTAAACATACAAAAATACAATAATACAATTTTTTTCTTCTTCATCATATTAAGTATAGATAACTAAGACTTGTCTTTGTTTATTATTATAACATTAGTAGTCCGATTCGACAACTACATCTGTACAGAATAATAACAGGTATCACTATGACATAAGGGTAGGCAGAGAGGGTTACAAAAAGTTATTTCCTTACAGACCTCTCTGGTTTCCCCCACTCTCATAATTCGTCTAATACACCGCTCGCCGTGTACGGACACCCTTGACTTGCCCTTCAGATAAGATACGGTATATTTGGTCATGGTAAGATAGTCTAAGTCTTCCCCGGTACCTACATCATTTAACAATTGTTATAAGGTTGACATAAGGTTGAAAGATTTAATGACTTTATTTTGAGTAATTAGTGAGATACATAGGTACACCTTGAGTACACCCTAGAGCAGGCATGTCAAACATGCGGCCCGCGGGCCGTATGCGGCCCACTGAGTATTTTCCTGCGGCCCGAATCAATTTTGAAAACAGCCAGATATTGCAGTCCGCAAGCGTGTTTAAAACCGTTTTGGAAATTTAATGAATGTACTTGTCCTATAATAGTACATTTTTCTTTAAGATTAAGTTTTTTCGGCCTTCGTGTGGCGTTGCGGCTTCCGTTCTTCATGCTTTTGACCCATCAGTAACTTTGAGTTTGACATGGCTGCCCTGGAGCATTCATAAATGTCACCTTATGTCCTTGTATAAAAAGAAAATATTTTTCTTTGCGTATTTCATTTGTCAAAACGGACTTATAGCTTTGATTTTATCTATCTTATCTATCTTTATCATCACGCCAGATCCCTTGCAGAATAGGCAAAGAGTACAGAGTTCCAACACGTTCTCTCCTTACAGACCACTGATTTTAGTGTAATTATAATAGGCATAAGTTTAAATTCAGTTTCGAGATTAATTATATTATGTTATCTAATCTGCAAAGACGCGCCCCACCTTTTCTCCTAAGAGTGCAATTATCTGTGTATCATTAGTCTATCAAATATCATTAGTTTTATAATAACACACATATAAAGGCCAATTTCCACCAAAGCGGAGAGGAGATGCGGAAACGAGCGGGATAGTGGGCCAGGATGTTTCCACCAATGCGGAACGGATATATGCGCTGACTAAAATGGACGAGAGCTGTCGAGTGTTGAGGCATGGCAAGGGAAGTGCGGCAGGCGGGTAGCGAGGAACGACGTGCAGGCGCCACCCGCACGCATCTCAAGTCTCCGCTGCAGATGCGCTTAGAAAAATAAGTTACACCCTTTCCTCCCTTCTTGAATGGTCTTCACCCAAGGTACGCAGAGATATGTGGAAATATCGAAACTTGGACCCATAGAGATACTAGAAGCACAGAGGGAGCATTTAGAACATTATTCGTGTTGCTCATGAAGCTTGCGCAAGTTTGATGTACACCACATCTATTAAAATTCTTTGTCACCTATTTGAAAGACCGACAACAGTACGTTGGCTACAATGGTAGCGAATCTGAACTTTATTACACTAGATCTGGCGTGAGCCAGGGCAGCAACTTGGGTCCTCTTGAGTTTATAATAATGATAAATGATTTACCAGAGGTAATTAGATGGAGCTCTTGTTTGTTATTTGCCGATGACCTTAAGTTACTGCTCGAGGTCAAAGATAGTTCGGATTGTGAAAGATTACAGTATGACTGAATAAACTTTTTTTTAATGTGTCAAAGTGCTCGGTGATAACATTCAGTCGCTCGCGTTCCCCTCTACTCCACCAATACGAGGTGGACGCAGCGGCGATGCAACGCGTCACACAGGTGCGGGACTTAGGAGTTTGCTTACCTACATAATTAACATTTAGCGATCATATCACAAAGATATTTAAAAAAGCGTATAGAAACTTAGGTTTCTTACTGAGACAATCAAGAGGATTCACTAACATTACAAAAGTTAGGGTTTTGTATGACGCACTAGTGAGTAGTCATCTTGAACACAGTGCAGTTATTTGGTCTCCACAGGAAGCTAAATATAGTTTGATGCTGGAACGTGTGCAAAACAAATTCACTAGACACCTGTGCATGAAGTTGTACGGTGTCTATCCTTTTTATCCGTTGATGTACCCGACACTCTTTGTTCTGGGTATGGTCGGGTACAATGAGCTTAGGGTACGCCGCGAGTGTGCACTCGCGGCATATTTAGTGAGGTTGTTACGTGGTAAGGAGCATAATCCGGGTGTGCTGTGTGGGCTGTGCCTGTGCGCACCGGATCGTTATGTGTGGAGGCGGCGGCGCCCGCAACTGCTAGCGCTACCGGCAGCCAGAACTAATTTAGCAGCAAAATCGCCTTTGGCAACTGATAACTAAAATACCGTGCTTTATATTGGAATGCAAATCTTATTGGTCTAGAAAAGCAGATAAAGCTAAATTATATAAGCATCGGCCGATGACTTGGTTTTGCTGTAAAATGGTAAAGATAAAATATATTTTCTAAAAAAAAACGTAACTAGTTTGAAGATACATAATAACTACACCAGATTGACTGTTTTCCTTGAGTATAAATGATTAGATTTAGATAAAATCTTATAATCGTATTCCCAAAGAGATTATTTATAATGATCGGAAAATTTACATCGATATCGATAGCATTTTCGAAAATTGGTAATTATATAATTGTTAACGCATGTTTTTTTGTTTTAGTATGCCTACAGATATTGCAGCCTAAATGAATGGTGTGTTTATGCAATACTAAGAGCACATTAAAACTCAGTAGAATGAATTCTAAAAAATCTAGAAAAATTACGAACAAACTCGCAAGAGAATTTTATATATTATATATTATATTAATTATATATATAACCGATTTGATCAAATTTGAAAATGTTCAATAAATATGTAGGAAGAAAAATAATGCACCAATAATCAGGTATTTATTTTAAAAATAATGTCATTGTTTTATTAATAATATAAGTTGACTATTTTCTGAATTTAGGTTTCAAAATTTCAAGACAAGTGTGACTTAAATAGCAGTCTTTTTTTCCTCATATATAATCATAAGCAACACTTATTTTGAAATTTTCAATCCAAGCACTGGTTATAGTATATATTTAAGTTTACTCCATATAATTAACTTATTTTATATGAAGTATATAATTAATTAATATTTAGTTTTCATTATTCCTGTGTAGCATCTGCCTTTACAAACATGAAATACACGTACACAAACACCCAGCCCTAATAAATTGTCCGCTGCGGGAATCGAACCCGAGACTACTTAGTCCAGTAGGGAGCGGCTTAAGCTCTTAATTACTGGACCAAGCTGTCGTTAGTTACTTCCACTTTCGCATTCAAATAGTCTCATAAGTGCGATACTTATCGCCCCTGAGTTAATTACTATCGTATTCATCAAAGAATGACAAAACAGATACACAATCCGAAAGTGGAAGGATGTAGGTACCGGGGAAGACCTAGACTATCCTACCATGACCAAATAGACCGAGTCTTATCTGAAGAACAAGCCAAGAGTCTCCGTAACCGGCGAGCGTGTATGAGACGTACTATGAGAGTGGAGGAAGCCAGAGAGGTATGTAAGGAAAGAACCTGTTGGAACTTTGTACTCTCTGCCTACCCCGCAAGAAGTCTGGCGTGATGATATAGATAGATATTCATGAAAAATGTCGTAATTACTAAATATATTTATTTACAATTTGAACACGTTCTCTTACAATACCAATACGGTTTTCGTATTCGTAATGAATACTCAAGAAAGAAGTTTATTAGGATTCAGCAACGGATCCAAGTTCATTTTTAAGGATCTTAGGCCCATATAACATAGCGGAAAACAGTTGTGAATTTAGTTTTAAAAACTAAAGATTATAGCTACTATACTTCAATTGTGTCGTTCTTTATTCTTATAAAAACTTTGGTACGATTATTTGCTATGTTTTTAAGAACACATATAAATAAAACCTTTACATATAAAAATACTATAGTTTTAAAAACTGATTTTTGTGCTAAAATGTTAGTTTTAAAAATAGATTTACGACTGATTTTCTTTCTGTAACAAGTGCCTTAGAATCTATATACATTAGGGTGGTCCACATTGGTATGGAGAAAAGAAATATCGCTTAAAAGTCGCGTCACCCCCTGGTTTTGATACACATGTATTTCATTACAAATACAAGGTGTAACATAATAAAGACCTGAAAGTAGTTTGTTCTAAATCGGTAACTGAATTGATTCTAACCATTTTTTATATTACTTACATTTTTTTTAAATTTGCAAAGTATGCTTCTACTTCTTAAGTGCGCTATAAAAAAACTAAATTTGTTCTTGATTCATAGCTATAAGGAGATTTCAAATGCATTTCTAAAACGTATTTCTCAAAACGCACACATACAAGTTTCATTGTTAATTGGGGTACAAAAGTGCTTAAAAAAGGAGTAAAAACCTTTTGAGTTTGGAAATTTGATTTTTGTTTTGAATTTATGAATGTTATATCCATAGGAACCGATTGGCATGATTGATTCTAGTGAAGGAGAAGTGCTTTAGGATCCATCAATGGATCAAGGAAGGGGGAGGACATATGTAATTCTGGTCTATTATTTCTATACATGGTGACATTTTTATCGACTTACAATTGTAACCTAGTCTTAAAAGATTTTGTTGTGGTTTATTAAGCTTTCAACTATATTTTTTTCCATTTATTCACCGTCACCCCTACATTCCCCAAGCAAGGGTGGCAGAGGTGTACTGAGTACACCCACTTTTCGCCGACGATGTTAGTTCTCATGTAATAGGGGGCGAAGCTACTGCCATATACCGGGCACAATTCCAGACTCCGAACTCATACTGGGAATTTTTCGTTAGGAAAACTACATTTGTCTGACCTATGATTTAAAACCAGGACCTCGTGATCAAAAAGCGATGCGCTTTGCCACCAGACCAACGAGGCAGTCATCCTCCATCCATTTCATTTATTCCTTGTTCTTAAAATCTAAACATTATCAATAGGGTGTTTCAAAACTGCATAAAGTTATTACTTAAGTATGTCAACCACTTAAATATATAAATCACCGTCACGCCTATATTCCCCAAGCGGGGGTGGCAGAGGTGTACTGAGTACACCCACGTTTCGCCGACGATGTTAGGTCCCATGTAATAGGGGGCGAGCCTATTGCCATATACCGGGCACAATTCCAGACTTCGGACTCATACTGGGAATTTTTCATTAGAAAAACTACATTTGTCCGACCTAGGAATTGAACCCAGGACCTCGTGATCACAAAGCGATGTGCTTTGCCACCAGACCAACGAGGCAGTCAAATCATGTCATTAAATATATTTTCAATATTGCCTAAGAAATTTATGCGTCCGTCGAATTATTAAAAGATCCATTAAAGACCAATAAAAATGTCACACATTTTACATTTTCATTCCTTTTTATACTTTTTTCACGTTGTCGGGCGGCAAGAAACACGATACTACGACAGCACCTGAAAGAAAAAAAATAAACACCTTCACATCTTTATTCCCAAACGAGTTAGCTGCGGTGTACAATGTACACCTACATTTCGCCGACAAACTTAGAATTTAATGTAATAAGAGGTATATATTAAACTTGGCACAATTTTAGACTGAAATGCTGAAATTTTTTCGATAGAAAATCCTTAATAATGTTATCCCCTCTACAATATAACACCTAGAGCCCCGGATGATACGATATAATAATTTGTGAGAGAGCCTTTGTGGCCAACAATGGGACAAAAAATGTATTTTTTTTGTGTGTTTGAATGTTCTACGCTGTTGTGTGTGCGCGTGCAACCACTTCGCTCGAATTGATTTATTAAGAAGAGTGTTAAGTAAGGTGTAGTACCTATATTCTTAGCCATATTTTTGCAAATACAACACGAATGCGGAAAGATGTAGGTGCTGGGGAAGACCTGGACTATCTTACCATGACCAAACAGACCGAGTCTTATCTGAAGGACAAGTCAAGAGTCTCCGTAACCGGCGAGCGTGTATGAGACGAACTATGAGAGTGGAGGAAGCCAGAAAGGTATGTAAAGAAAGAACCTGTTGGAACTCTGTACTCTCTGCCTACCCCACAAGGGTACTGGCGTGATGATATAGATAGATAGATTTTTCAAATACTTTTTTTTTTTTCTCTTGATTGAATTAACCTCACCGAATCATACCACTGAGGTGGTTAAAGTATAACGAACCGATGTTTTTCTTTACTTAAATTTCAAACATACACATGAATAACAAACAAACATACTTAAATAACAAACATGCATGTCGTAATTAATAACATACTGTTTATAACTATGTCGGTAATTAATACCGACATAGTTACAAATGTCAAATATTCACAAATGTTTTCTTAATACAAGCTGTAACATAATAAACGCAAGATCTGAAAGTAGTGTTCTAAATCGATAACTGAATTGATTACAACTATGTTTAATGTATATTACATTATTTTTTAAATTTGAAAAAAATGTTGTTACTCCCTTAGAGCGCTATAATAAACTAAATTTATTCTTGATTCAAAGCAATATGGAGAGTTCAAATGCATTTCTAAAATGTATTTCTCAATTCGCACACATACACGTATAAGGTTCAATGTTAATTAGGGTATAAAAGTGCGTAAACAAGGGGTAAAAATTTTCAAATTTGGGAAATTGGTTCTCGTATGGAATTTGTCAAGCAATTGTATAATCGGTTTGTCTGAGGACTTGCGTTATTTATGATACACCTTGTATACCTAGTTGCTACATCTTGGACGTCAGAAAATCATTTCATCAAACAAAGTTCCTTGCCTAAAAGATAAGTTTGGCCATTCCGCGAGGGAATGCAGCCAGCCTTCTTGCCACTACTCCACGTGGACAAGATTTGTATGATTAGTCTTCTTCTTCTTCTTCAGCCGAAAGACGTCCACTGCAGGACAAAGGCCTCCCCTAAAGACCGCCACAACGACCGGCTTTGTGCTATACGCATCCAACTTCTACCCGCGACCTTCACCAGGTCATCGGTCCATCTTGTAGGGGGCCTACCCACTCCACGTCTTCCGGTACGTGGTCGCCATTCGAGAACCTTTCTGCCCCAACGGCCGTCAGTTCTACGAGCGATGTGCCCCGCCCACTGCCACTTAAGTTAAGCAATTCTGAGTGCTATGTCAGTGACTTTCGTCCTCCTGCGAATCTCCTCGTTTCTGATTCGATCCCGCAGGGTAACTCCGAGCATAGCTCTCTCCATCGCCCTTTGGGTGACCTTAAGCCTTCTTATGAGGCCCATCGTAAGCGACCATGTCTCAGTGCCGTAAGTCATCACTGGCAACACACACTGGCCAAAGACTTTTGTCTTGAGACACTGCGGAATTTTGGACGAGAAGATGTTACGTAGCTTCCCGAACGCCGCTCAACCGAGCTGGATTCGACGATTGACCTCTTTCTCGAAGTTGGACCTACCTAATTGGATTCTTTGTCCCAGGTATATATAATCGTCAACAACTTCGAGCGTAGAGTCTCCAACCTTTATAGAAGTTGGTACTACATGGACGTTTGACATGATCTTCGTCTTGTCCATGTTCATTTTAAGACCTACTTGTTGAGAGACTCTACTGAGGTCGTCGAGCATGGCACTGAGGTCTTCCAGGGTATCCGCCATGAGCACGATATCATCGGCAATTCGAAGGTGAGAGATGTACTCGCCGTTGATGGTGATACCTAGTCCTCTCCAGTCCAGAAGCTTAAAGACATCTTCCAGCGCGGCGGAGAACAGTTTCGGGGATATAACGTCTCCCTGTCTCACACCACGCTGCAGTTGAATAGGTTTCGAGCTCTGGTCCTGAAGGCGGACTGACATAGTAGCGTTTTCGTACAAACTCTTCAGCACCTCGATATACCGGTAGTCAACTTGGCACCGCTGGAGAGACTGTAGTACAGCCCAAGTCTCGATCGAATCGAAGGCCTTCTCATAATCCACAAACGCTAAGCATAGTTGCAGGTTATACTCTTCAGTCTTCTGTATGACCTGTCGCAGCGTATGAATGTGGTTTATGGTGCTGAAGCCTTTTCGGAAACCGGCTTGTTCGGGAGGCTGGAAGTCATCTAGTCTGCGCGCGAGACGATTCGTGATGACTCTCGAAAACAGTTTATAGACGTGGCTCAGAAGTGAGATGGGTCTATAATTCTTCAAGAAGGTTTTATCACCTTTTTGAAGAAGAGAACCACCACACTTCCGCGCCATGACTGTGGCGTTTTGCCCTCGAGGATGACGGTGTTGAATAGTTTCTGGAGAGCCCTCAATATCGGCTTTCCATTAGCCTTGAGAAGCTCGGCTGTTATACCGTCATCGCCTGGCGCCTTGTTGTTCTTGAGCTGTTTGAGAGCCATACTAATCTCGCACAGACTGATGTCCGGGATGTCATCGGTATAGTGTCGGGTCAATTTGGCTCTTGGGTCTATAGCCGGATTGCAGACAGGTGATTGTACTGATGTGTAAAGCTGGCCGTAGAACTTCTCGACTTCCCTCAAGAGTTCCGGTGTAGAGGATACAATCCTGCCATCTCCGGTCTTCAGCTTACTCAGCCGGCTCTGTCCGATAGACAGATCCCTTGCAAACACTTTAGGGCCTTTGTTGCGCTCGATAGTCTCTCTTATTTTTTCAGTATTATACTCGCGCACATCGCGAGTCAGAGACTTAGAGATCTGCCTATTGAGCCGCTGGCATTCGGAAACTTCTTCTGGAGACTGCAAGATCATCCTGCGTCTTTCCTCCATAAGCTTGAGGGTAACGCCTGAAAGCTTTTTGGTTCTTTTTGTACGGTGGGTTTTAAAGAACTTGAGCCCGACCGTATGGACAGTTTCCACTACCCTGCTGTTATAATCGTCCACGTTTACGCACTCACCTAGACCTTCGAAGCGATTCTGCAGTTCGAGCTGAAAGCTATCGGGCTCCTGAATCTGGACAGGTGCTGGACGGAGTGTAGATTTCATCAGTCTAGACCTTTCAAGCTTGAAGTTGATATTCAATGTGCCTCTTACTAGTCGGTGATCACTTCCAGTTTTAACTGCGTTAATCACAGAGACATCATTGAATATGTGCCGCCTCGTCGACATGATGAAGTCTATCTCGTTTCTTGTAACACCATCGGGGCTCACCCAGGTCCATTTACGGTGTTCCCGCTTCTGGAAGAAGGAGTTCATCATAAAGAGTCCCTCCTTCTCCATGAAGTCAGCCAGCATTTGGCCCCGGGGATTCCGTTGTCCAGTACCAAAGGTTCCCACTCTCAGCTCATCGTCGCCTCGTCTGCCCAGTTTCGCGTTAAAGTCCCCCATGACAACGGTGTAGTGAGTTTTAGAGGTATGTATGGCTCTAGATATATCCTCATACATAGCCTCTACCTCATCGTCGGGGTGTGTCGAAGTCGGTGCGTATACCTGTATAATTTTCACTGAACACCTTTCAGTCATTTTGAATATCAGGTACGCTACCCTGGTCGACACACTCTCGATCTTGACAACGTTGTTCACGAGAGACCTGTGGACTATAAACCCGACACCACCCTGGGACTGCTGGTCGCCCTCCCGGAAATAGAGCAAGTTACCGGATTTAAGTGTTATCGAGTCCTCACCCTCTCTTCGGACTTCAGATAAGCCTATGATATCCCAGTGTAACTTGCTCAATTCTTCCTCTAACTCGTCGATCTTTTCGTCAGTTCGCAGTGCGCGCGTGTTAAAAGTTGCCAGGGCCAATGGTCTTCGTTGTCGGTAGCCATGCCTCTTCCGGGGATTCTTAGCACCCCCTGCCCCGCCGTTACCGTGGCTGCTACCGTGGCCAGGACTAGCAGGGCCGCCGGGGACTGGGGGCCGTTTAATATTTGTGGATGTCATTAGGGGGATGATGCCATAATCGCCACGCTTGGTAGGCGGGTTGGCGATCGCAGAATAGCGTTAGTAGGTATTAAGAGGACGCTGCTGCCCATCCTCTCGTCTTACAAGCCCCTTAGGCACCACTTACGGCACCTGTGGGCTATGATCTCCTAGCAGTAACCCAACTAACTAGGGCTATGGATGCCATGTGTATCGCCATTCCAGAGAGTGGTACCCTGCTTCCGGCAACACTCAGCCCAAGCGAGCCCTCTTCCGGTGTGGCACCAGAGTACTGCCTCGCTTGAACTACCGCTTACGGTATTTGTTGCTGGATTTGGTCAGCTCTTACGACCCGCTGTTAGGCCAGCATGCGGTGGGGAGACTGTATTCTTGATCCGTCCCCAGTATGATTAGTATTATGCCTTTTTTGATAAACTAGCTATATTTTTATGTAAATATTCTAGATATTATTTCAATTTTAGTTATATTATGTTTAGTGTGAATATTGTTTAATGTTATAATTGTAAATATATATAGAATCTTTCAACAAACTAACAGCTATCTAATTGGGCCCAACTAACCACCTTGGCCAACAACTACTTGGTCAACTTAGTCAACTTACCAACATGAATAATTACCCAACTTGGCTAACACCTATCAACTTAGTCAACTAACTTGGGCAAAGTCAACTAACATGAGCAATTAACTAACTTGTACAACGAATGAACCTGTGCAATAAATCTACTTGGCCATGACCTACCTACTTGTTCAGCACCCAACATGAATAACTCCCCATCTTGGCAACTACCAACCGATTTGGTCGTCACAACAAACATATTAAGAAGTTGGACTAACCTACATAACTTGGCTGCAAATACCTCTTTATTTACAACTTTGGCGCTCGTAGCGCTGTGCGACCGCGGTGTTCTTACTGATTACCAAGGTTAAGCAGCGTTCGACTCGGTCGGCCCGAGATGGGTGACCGTTTGTGGCATTTTCATATTCGAGCGTCTCCGTGCTTCGGAAGGCACGCTAAGCCGTTGGTCCGAGTTGGAAGCCTTAAAGGCGGCTTGATAAGTTCCAACAGCAGGTGGCCACAAACCTGCCTCCACCAATCCGCACTGGGTCCGCGTGGTGGAGTATGACCTAATCTCTCTCACCCCGATTTGTGAGATCGGGGTGCCTTTGTCAGCAGTGGGCAGTATAGGCTGATATTATTACATTTATTATATTACAACTTTACCGACATGGCTGACACAACAAACAAGTTAGGCTGTTGGATTAATATTTTTGACAATAATATTAAAGAAACGAATTGTATATTTTACGTAACACCCTATGACCTTGACCGAAAGTTTACCTAATGCACACCTGTGTGTGCATTCAATATTTAAAATGATAACCTACCTTGGCTGTAACGGTCTGTGCATATACAACTCAAAACAATAAAAGCTACTTACAAAAGAAATTAGCCGCTATGACGTAGAAGGTAAGGTTGCAGTTTGTAAGGAT
Organism: Phalera bucephala; assembly: GCA_905147815.2. Lineage (NCBI taxonomy): Eukaryota > Metazoa > Arthropoda > Insecta > Lepidoptera > Notodontidae > Phalera > Phalera bucephala. The sequence continues at coordinate 37,871,277 of LR990614.1, read as the reverse complement.
GTAGGTGCCCACCAGGTTGACTCCAGCCAATCCGCTCGTTCGGGCCACCATCACCGTCAAGCACGCCGCCATGCCGCTAAGAATGAAATTCATACCATATTAATAATTAATGAAATATTCAAGGATGATTCATTATTAATCATCAACCTAACTACGACCACTGCAAGACAAGGGTTTCCACTAAAGGTAAAGTATAAAAAACTTTTACCAACATAGAGAATAATATAAATAACAAAACAAAAAAATTTATGTGCTGAGTGAAGCTGACCGACCGTATTCGCAACAGCGTAGTAAGAAAGCGATTAGGTATGAAAGATAGTATCGGTGTTAAGATGTGAGGGTATGCTCCATTGGTACGGGCATATAAAAAGAATGACATAAGAAAAAATGACAAAACAGATATACAATGCGAAAGTGGAAGGATGTAGGTACCGGGGAAGATCTAGACTGTCTTACCACATCCAAATAGACCGTGCCTTATCTGAAAGACAAGTCAGAGTTTCCGTAACCGGCGAGCGTGTATGGGACGAACTATGAGAGTGGAGAAAGCCAGAGAGGTATGTAAGGAAAGAACCTATTAGAACTCTGTATTCTCTGCCTACCCCACAAGGGATCTGGCGTGATGCTATAGATAGATAGAAAAAAAAATGATGCCAAGCTGGAGCCTCGACTTACATCAAATTCAAGGTAGCTACTGACGGTGGAGGCCGCATTCCGGTGGTAGATTAGAAGTTAGATTAGTTAAAAAAAATAAACGTACATAAGTACCCCGCAGGGTTTATACAAAATAAATTATTTGAATGCCTCGTTGATCTGGTGGCCAAGCATATCGCTCGTGATCACAAGGTCCTGGGTTCAAATCATAGGTCGGACAAATGTAGTTTTTCTAACGATATATTCCCAGTATAAGTCCGGAGTCTGAAATTGTGCCCGGTATATGGCAATAGGCTCGCCACCTATTACATGGGACCTAAAATCGTCGGCAAAACGTGGGTATACTCAGTACACCTCTGCCACCCCCGGTTGGGGAATATAAGCGTGACGGTGTATTAAATTATTTGCGTTTGAGTTTAATATTTAATATAGTATTATGATGTAATTTGTTACTGGATAAATTACCCAGTAGTTTACACAACTCAAGATCATAAACTTTAGATATTAGAATGACCAAGTCTACTTACAAAACAATTAAACAAGCCAATATTAAATTATAGCTTAAAATTTGCCACCGGAGAAAGTAACCTACGAAACTCAAGAATAGCCATGCAAGAGTTTTGTCCATCCTCGAAATCTTTAAAGAAACGATATCTTACAAAGGATCTTACAACTTACCGGTAAGATGTAGGATATACAGCAACAAAGTACGAGAACAGGATTCCAGTAGCAAGAATACACAGGAATATCACGAAGAACATGATGAGACTGGCCACGTTATTAGGCACAGCCGCCGCGCCCAAGGACGCTAGTCCAGATATAGCCAGGATGGAGATCATGAGCACTCTCCGCTTATAAGCAATCTTGGAGATGGCCACGCTGATGATGACGAAGGTTACACCTTGAGCTAAACTCGACCAGACTATTGCCATGTCTGTCTTGGGGATGCAGGATGACTGAAAGAAAAAAAAACGAATTTTAACCCTATTTCAAATGTAAAAGGATCACTATTCGACTGTATAGAACTGTTTACTTAATTCTTGTTTTTTTCATCTAGTGGCACACGGAAGTAGAGTATGAAGGCTCGTATCTTAATCCGGGGAAAGCATCATTGAAGTTTTTATTGCAAAATGCATAGTAACAATCCGGAGACGGAAATTATGCCAGGCATAAATTGTGACAGAGACGCACCTGCGCAACGCAACATGTCGCCGACAACTCATGTGTCTTAATTTATATTTTTTATAAATAATACGTATGAAATAAAACTACTTTTCGGATTTTATCGCGGTTTATTTTTGATTTTTAAGTTCACGACGTTTCGAGTGCTTCACAGCACCCATGGTCACGGGAGGGACTGAGGTGTTAGACGTTCAAAAGGCATAGTTGTTCCATCGACTTGGGATCCGGTAATTAATATAATCCAATCCAAAACCAAGCATAACACTGCAAGACCTCAAGACACCGTGAGCTCATTCCGCGTTGTCCGGACCAAAAAAAAATTAAAAATAATAATAATTAAGAAGTTTGAGGGTACCCCGGAACAACCATGCCTTTTAGACGTCTAACACCTCACTCCCTACCGTGACCATGGGTGTTGTAAAACACTCGAAACGTCGGGAACTTAAAAACAAAAATAAACCGCGATAAAATCCGAAAAATAGTTTTATTTCAAGTGTAATATTCGCGTAAATCTAACAACTCAGTAAATAATACGTATGTTAGTCTGTAAGGTATATATTCTGTGGGCCTGTAAGTTGCACAAAATTATTTTTGTAATATTTCAGTTGCCTGAAATATATCACTTATCATTATTATATTGGTTCAAGATTTGTCTTTCTCTCTCCATTGAGGACAGGTGCATCCATAAGCAGGGGCCGGAGCCAAGTGCTTATGGAGTGGAAAATTCTTCATAACTATTTCATAGTTAAAAACTATTGTGTAGTACTCGACCTCTATAATACGACCTAATATCGGCGGTGAAATGTAAGTGTTCATAGCACACCTCTGATTTTGCTTAGGGAATACAGAACCCAAGCGAGCGTGGTTGAGGTCCACTGTGTACAGGTTATACTCCAGTGCAACTTGTCTATCTCTTCTTCCAGCTCCGCCGGAGATTCTTAGCACCCCTTCTCCAGTCGTTGTCATTACCATGGCCGGGACGAACAGGGTCGCCGGGGATTATGGGCCTGGTTTTATTTTTTTTCTATCATTATTATTGCCATTCCTAGGGACACACAATACCAGACTACGGCCTGTTAATTTTTTTTTTTATGTGACACCTCTGAATAACTTTTTCGAACTAGGAAGTCAAGATCTCATGTTTACCAGTTACATCATCCGCCATTAGACCAGTGAAGTAGAAAGAAAGAATACGATAGGTATTTACAGGATCATCGGTGGTGTTTATTTTCTGTGCGTTGCTGATAATGTTGCAGAGACCCTCGGCTGTGTCCTCGCCAGGAGTCGAGATCCCGGCTATAAACGCGTTGGAGAGGAACGGGAACCACACGAATAGACTGTTGGTCCTGAAATTCATTAAAAATGATGACAAATGTACGTAAATACCTTACACATCTTTTGCAAATAAAAAAATAAGCAGAAGGTGTACAAAATACACGCACTTACTAGTTTTTCCCCACGACTTCGTCCGCGTTGAGTTTGCATAGGAACATTTTTCCGGCATAAAAAAATATCATGTATGTTAATAAGGTAATACTAACTATCTGTGTGCCAAATTTCATCCAAATCTATTCAGTCGTTTTTGCGTGATTGAATAACATGACATTTCTTCAGAGCATCAATTTTGCTCAATATTACCTAGTCTTTTATAAAAAACAAAACTAATTAGAAACCACTGGAAAGACCTATTATTTGAACATTACTTTTCGAAAAACTTAGTGGTGCTACCCGGGATTAAAATCATGAACTCTATTTGACTGCGCAAATTAACATATTCGACCGAGTTAACTCCCTCGATCAACTTAACTTCCTCAACCAACTGAACTTATTCAACTTATACTCTGGTACTAACGTGCTGTATATAACTGCGGTGATGAAGTACAGCTGCAAAGTCCTCGGCAGCAGTGGCATTTTAAACAGCGGCGCTGTCTGTTGCCACAGCGAGCGCAGCAATGTCTCCCGACTCACATTGCCATCTTCTATGGAGGCTAGTTTCCCGACCTGTACAACAAGGAATAACTTTGCATCAGCATCTGCTGCGTCCAGTGCTCTTATCCAAGTTTGATAGGGGTACTTAGAGAATACATATGGAGTATAAAAAATAGGAAAAAATGAATAGTCCGCGCGGCTGTTGATTGCGGTCTGTCTCGACGTCAGCCGATCGGAGACTAAATGCGTCCCCCACACCTGTCGCGCGCCTGTATTGGCGCTAACAGCATTAGATTACAGGAAGAAAGGCCACTTCCAAAGAGCGCCCTAACAACCGGCGTTATGGTGTGCGCACGCATCCAGCTTTAACCCGTTACTAACAAGGATAAATCATCATCAGACGTCCCTTGTAAGACAAAAGACTCCAGCACGACTGGGTGTATGCTGTACTTCCAGTTTTTAGTTGCCATGTTTCCCCCGCTCATCAGTTTAACTTGTCAAAAGCCGGTCCTTTCATACAACTTCAGACGAATTATGAGAGTATGAAATAAAAACATAATATTACAAAGAGGAAAGATTCAGTCGGCCTCGTTGGTCTAGGGGCAAAGCGCATCGCTTTGTTATCACGAACAAGGTCCTGGGTTCAAATCCTATTTCGGACAAATGTAGTTTTCCGTGCCCGGCATACGGCAATAGGCTCGCCCCTATTACACGAAACTCGATATTAACATCGTCGGCGAAAAGTGGGTGTACTCAGTACAACTCTGCGGCTTGGGCGTATAGACGTGACGGTGTTAATTTTTTTAGGCAAGATTTTTTTGTTTGTTTGTATTCCTTAAACTCTAAAACTACTGGCCCGATTGAATAAATATTTCACTATTAAACAGCTACATTATCCAGGCGTAACATAGACAGTAGATGGCGCTAGTGTCGACCGGGTGCGAAGCCACGGATAACTTCTCTAAGATAAGAGTGGAAGTGACCTGAATATTTCCTCCTAAGGTACTTAAAAGGAAAATTTATTGACTGGGGTAACTAACCAGTGCAGGTTGCATAGAACACAATTTCATGAAAAACCAAAAACTAAAATTCATTAATTTATTTCATTATTTATATTTTTAAACCCATCTCGTATGTACAAAGCACATTATGATAATTATCTACATATAGTCTATTCGAATCAAACTTTAAAACTTTTTAAACCAACCATCGCCATTTTCCATAACAAATGTTCATAATAATATGAAGGCGACAGTATTTCCAAAGACATGGAAATGCTGTTAGCAAGAAATCGGCGTTTTTATGCTAAGTTAAAAAAGTTTTAAAGTTTGATTGGAATAGCCTATATCTCCGTGTCGGGGTATTCGTCACTTTGATTAACGCTATTCTTATTTTCAGTGCATTGGGACATGGTAAGACTACCGAACACATGGTGAACTTGCGCAGTTCCACTATCCAGTGTTTGATGACCTATCAACGAGACTGGATACATATATATGGTATGGTTATAAACCCTGGTCCCGCTAGTACAAAAAAATATTCCAACCGCGAGATATTAACCGATCGTAGTGGGCGGCGGCTACGATTAACGAATTCGCATGGGTAGATGCGTTCGCGAAGTGTCGTGTTGTCGCCTTTTTAATATAGGCGCGAATAGGTTCGAGACCTAGATCGGAGTGGAATATTTCGAACTATTAAGTCTCTAATCCATACACTTTTTAAAGTGCGAGGAGTTCAAAATGTTTTTGTTGTTTTTTTTTGCGGTAGCCCACTGAAGTAATGTAGAATAAAATAATAATAATAAAAATGTTTCTTGAAGTAGAGCAGAATAACTAAGGACTCTGTCTATTACTTACACTAATTCCGCAAGAATACAAATCAACAGCCTGCATTTCTGTGTCACGGGCAATGTCACACAAACATACTATTCTTAAATTAGCTCAACAGACTTACAGTCAGACACATCAAAATACACATAATAGATAAGGTTAGTAATTTAACACCTTAACAAATATATTACGTTCATCTAACGTTTTTTTTATACACTTGCAAAATGTGAATTTCATAGGATTAGTAGAAAAGTGCTATTAATATTGAAATATAGCTCTGTTAGCCGGGACTGCGGTGTTCTTAGTGGCTACCACGGTCTAAGTTGAGGGACCGTTTGTGCTTCGGAAGGCACGTTAAGCTGTTGGTCCCGGCTTTCATTAAAATGGTAGTCATTAATCTGAGTTTCGATGCCATATAGGCGGCTTCATAAGTTAGAATTACCACAAACCTGCCTTTACCGATAGAAAAATCTCAAACAAAATCCGATTTGGGATAAGCATAAAGAGGCTGTCCACTAGGACGTAAAAGGTATCCCGTCCACTAAACACACACGTGCGGACACACACACACATATTCGCACACACAGGCACACGAATGCGCACACACACGAGCACGCGCGCATTCTCGCATCACCACTTAATTAACGAGGCAGTTCATAACGTCATAAACGATATACCGTCTGTCTACTGAAAACATACACACACGCAAGGAACTGCCACAATTACACACCTAAATATATACACAAAGCTACTGACGTTATTCATACATAATACCTCTGAGCATCATTCATTCATTCTAAGCTCACGGAATGTCTGCGCAGTGACACTATCGAAGTGCAAACAGAATTGTATCAATACCTGCTATACAATAGAAGTGATAATTAAAACGAGGGCGAACATCTTTATACATTTATTAAATTTCAAGGTCAAAATATTCTCATCTATTTTTAACCGAATTTAAAAAAGGAGGAGGTTCTCAATTCGAATCTATGCTTTTTTTGTATGTATGTTACGCGATCATTTCGCCAATTATAAATCGATTTTGATGATTCTTTTTGCATTAAGTTCAGTATAGCTTCAAGGTGGTCCCATTTTAATTTCATCGGTATTGGACCTTGGACATCGAAGATACACCAGGGAACTCCTTAACGACAAACAATACGAATGCGCGAATACGTCGATTGAGATATCATCATCATCATTATATTAATACGTGAAGCAAAAACTTTGTACCCCTTTTTTACGAAAATTGCGCGGACGGAGGGGTATGAAATTTCCCACACTTATAGTTTATATCGAGAAGGAGTGCAGAATGCATATATTTCTTTTTAAATTATCCATAAAAAATACATTTAATCAATAAAAACACATTACACAGACTACCATGGTTTTGATACAATACACTTCAAAGTGAGGATAGATTGATATTGTTTGTTTTTAATATTATTTGTCTATAGTCTTAACCAGCAAACGATGAAAGAGTTTTTACTAAAAACATCGTTTCAGAGAAGTTTTGTATCATTAATTAAATTATCGAAATATGTATGTCAAATTCAATGGACAGCATATTCTTTTTGGTATTTTTTTGAATAAAATAAAATTAAAAAAAGGTATTCTTCATTTTGATAATTTTTTGTTTTTTTTTTTTTATTTACACACCGTCACTCCTATATTCCCCAGAGGGGGTGGCAGAGGTGTAATGAGTACACCCACGTTTCGCCGACGAAGTTAGGTCCCATGTAATAGGGGGCGAGCCTATTGCCATATATCAGGCACAATTCCAGACTCGGGACTTGTTAGAAAAACTACATTTGTCCGACCTAGGATTTGAACCCAGGACCTCGTGATCACAAAGCGATGCGCTTTATTTAAATTTCATATAATTTATTTGAAAAAAATAGGCAAATTAACAGTGTACCCTTGGCGAAATCTGTGATTATAGAGGTATAGTCTTTGACAATAGAATCTTAATAGTTTTCAAACTTATAGTTTAAATTAATTATGGTCGAATTTCTACCAATGGGCGACCACTAGTTATGACTATTACGTCAATCCTATAGGTACCCTGCCATAGAACTAATCAGAATATTAGCCCCCTTAAAAAAAGGAGGAGGTTTACAATTCGTCTGTGTTTTGTTTATAACGACTTTATTTATGAACTAATTTTGATGATTCTTTTTGCGTTGGATTTAGTATAGTTTCGAGGTGGTCCCATATTAATGAAATCGGTATTGAACTTTGCACTTTGAAGATACACCAGGGGATACTTACCGGCGAACAGCACGAATGTGTAAAGTCCGTTATTATGGTGATTATATCAATCATGTAGGTACCTTACTGTACAAATCAGCAATATAATATAATATAGATATATAAATATTAGTAAATAATTCACTCGTCACTTAAAATTGAAAAATAAAAATCATTTTAAGGAAAGGTAAACCGACTTCAAAAAGCAAATAATAAATTATTTGAAGTCGGTGCCAAGTAACTAAAGACAGCACTAGCCGGTACCGACTTCAAAAATTTAGTCGGTTTACCTTTTGTAAAAAAGATTTTTTTTTGTTTTAATTTTAAATAACTACAACGATTCAAAAATTTGAAACAACGCCTTCATTCCCTTTTGGTTGGAAGTGGTGTCCTGTGTATACTCGCATATTGTCAACGATGAGAATTACCTATTGCCATTACGAGTATACAGGGCAGAGTTCCGTACTGCTAAGGGTTATTTTTCAATCAAAAACTTACACTTTGTCTGACCTAGGATTCAAACCCATGACCTTGTTATCGATACGTAAGAGTATTATACGCCACTAGACGGACGAGCCTGTCACTATTTTTTTTTTATTTTGGAGGAAGAAAGGTTAGAAAAATATGAATCTCCATCACGGCTACATTCCCAAGTAGCATTCTAGGTTCTAGAGGCACAATGTACCTCCAAATTTTAATTAATTAAATTATTAATTGCCATTTTTCGAGCGCAATCTCAAACTCTGGACAGCTACTGAGTATTTTTCCAAAGAAAAATCCTAAAATCAGTTAAGATCCCAAACCCTCATAATCGTCAGCATACACCACTCATCTATAATATGAGAGATTCTCATCACCTTCATAAAATATTAAAATACACTTACATAAATGCCCTTAACGTCTAGATAAGGTCTGAAATGGATAATTCACTTTTCCACCTGTGTCAATGATAACGCAAGTGTGAAAGAAGGCATTAATTAATAAACAAGCTTTTATAGCAAAGACACAATGAAAATATCTAGCTTCGTTGAAGAGTTCCTATGGCTTCCTTCCGGCTCCATCATCAGACCCTGAACGCTATCTGGTTATATAGAAATTGTCAATACCAATCTAACAACCCTAAACATGACGGAGTTACGTTATACTCACATGTTCCTGTAGCCTTCCTACTTCATCATCAGACCAGCTCCATGGTACCATATGATCGCATTGTCACCGACTTTCAATACGTATGCAAGATTTTAGCTTTATCGGATAACCACAAGTGCTTGAAAACTGGATCACAAGATTTGAACCGGAAAGACGGAGACAGACAGACATACAAACATTACAAGTTAAATAAAAGCTTGTAAAAATAGCACGTAACTAGTGGCATGTAGACACTAACTAACATCTAAGTCATCGCTTAAGCTCTAACTTGACTTATCAGTGACGTTAGAAGTTAAGCCACATTCAAATAAGGCATTAAATATTGACTACATCTGTACGTCCTAGTTACCTTTCCTAGTCCTAAGTACTCAGGAAGAGCAGAAGGAGCATCAGAGTCATCATCACTATTAGCCAGTGCTGAGCTTTATATAGTATATTTTTTCTTGTAGGATCAATCAATTGAAATTTCAATTTCAATTAAATTTTCCTGGGGTACTCCGGCATAACAATGTCATTTGAACGTCGAACACCTCAGACCCTTTTTTTTTTTTTTTTTCCCCGGGGGGGATATGCCTGCCGCATACTGCCACATCCTGGACTTGGTGATGTGGCAGTTATGTGGGACTCGCACCCACTAAAACCCCCCCGGCGTCCGTCTCTTGCCCAATTGCCGTACCGCAGGAATTGCCAAGTGGTAGAACATCTGCGGCACGGGCGGGCCTGGTCTATTTCCACAGACCTCTCCTTCGTGCCTTGTGCATTCTTTGTGAGGGTGCGCAGGACGCAGCGCACTTCCGTCACAGGCCTGTTACTGGTCAGGCGACAAGCTGCCCACGCTCGGCGCCCGCAGGCCACTTTTCAAGGTGGGCGGAGTTCATTAGCGGCATACGCTCTACGCCTCCGCCCAACTCGCCTCCTACGAGCGGGATTCACGCTAGTCTCCTCCCGCTCCCGTTCTGCCGCCTCTTTTGCCGCCATTACGGTCCCGCAGAATGCGACCATAGCCACCCAGATGTTCTCCCTCTCGACCATGGCCGATACCAAACACCTCAGACCCTCCCGTGACGTGCTTGAAACGTTGGGTACTTAAAAACCAAAACTAAACCGAGCTAAATCTGAAATATTTTATAACAATTAATTTTTGCCCAACTCCGCCATCAGCCTATAGCAATCCACTGCTGGACATAGACCACAGAGAGACGAAGCCAAACCTTGGTCATAAATTTTTACTTACCGGATAATCCTTTTCAGCTCCCTTATTCCTTCTCCAGATGTCTTGCAAAGCCTCCAAAGCTTCGTTCTCCCGGCCCACATTAAGCAGAAACTTGGGGCTCTCTCTGAACGCCAACAGGCAGAAGCCACTTATGCCCATTGGGAGCGCCAGGGCCGCAGTTAGAACTCGCCAGGATGTGAAGGTTATGAAGCCTAGGTCGTAGGCAAAGTCGTATTTTAGAGAAACGTAGCCGAGAGCTGAAAATTAAGAAAAAATAAATAGAATATGCTTGGGATTTTAACTTAACGGGATGGAATAGAAACCTGAGTACAAAGGTATAATAGTGACTTCATCAATGCATTTAACTATTACTAAAGATTCATTCAAAACTTTGATGCCTACTCCACCAAAATATGTAAAACTGCTGTTTTTCCCACAACAGGAAAAGTTCTCCGAGTCTATAAGTAGTCATTTACTATCGACTATTTAAGATTTTCCACGATTATCCATACACTCTGTAAATATCATTTTCCCAACTTCTACCAGCGAAATGAGGATATCCTCAATATAGATACCATGACCACTTCTTGCTTCACGGAGAAACGGACATGCCAACTTCTATTACTGTCTTAACAAGCTTCTCATCTTGACATCAAAACGCATTTACTCGGCTACTAAATATAGTAAACAGCCTTGGCATGCCTTCAAAACAAGTATGACAATAAAATTACAACGATAAACAATTGATGCAAATGTACACGATATGCTAATGCATCTAATTGATAAGCCCTTTTATTGTTCCAGTATTAAGAATCTATCTCCACTAAGGACATCTAGGTTATAATTTGGCATACTTGTTTGCCATGTTCTGAATACAAGATTGCCTAAAAATATAGATTTGCTAATGATTCGTTTCGTTCCACGTTAATCACTTGGATATTTTTTTTTATTTTAAGTGATAATAGAGAACCAAAAACTAGAAAAAATACCGGTTTTTTGCCCGTGGGTGATTATAGGATACTATAAATGTGTATTCACCAAACTGATTCGTCAAGATCAGCACGCATCAATCAGCTCACATCTAGATATAGGCCGCTCCTAAGATCTAATTTTGAACTGTTCAGTTTGGTTTTAAAGTCCTAATTCTGAGAAACAAATGAAAAGTTCAGAAGTAAGTAAATAAAATTGATCAACTTACCCACATAAATAGGGAAGGAAAGATTCAGTATGCTTGTCATGATGAACATATAGAAGTCTTTCACGTTTTCTGGACACGATTCGCCGAGAAGCGCATACGTCACTGATTGTGCACACGTACAACTGAAAATATAATTACTGTAAAAGTCAAAGAATATACTAGTAACCACCTCTAGTCATTTAGTTTTGAAATAAACCCCCTACTATTCCCAAAGGGAGATGAAAAAGTTGTACTGTGTATACCTACGTTACGCCGTGGATATTAGGACTCAATTCCAGATTCCGGCTTATTGCTACTAAGATTTTTCGTTAGAATAACCTCACTATCGCTTTGTCTGAACTGGGATTCGAACGGAGAACTTCGAGATTTACAGCCGCACCATACGCCTCTAGACCAACGATGTAGTCTTTAATATAGGTATTAGTATCAAGAGTCTCCGTAACCGGCGAGCGTGTATGAGACGAACTATGAGAGTCGAGGAAGCCGGAGAGGTATGTAAGGAAAGAACCTGTTGGAACTCTGTACTCTCTGCCTACCCCGCAAGGGATCTGGCGTGAGGTTATAGATAGATAGATAGATAGTATCTAATATTTTATTGGGAACACCATAAGTATTGCAAACATTGAAGTACGAGTACAAGAGGGAATATGCGTGTATTTTTTTTATATTTATATACGATAGATTACATCAATATATAAGTGCAAAAAAAATTTAAGCTTCAAAAACAAAATGTAAAGGGCAAAAAAAAAATTTTGAAGATAGCAAACAGATAAGAGCATTTTAAACGCCCGCCATTTTGGAGCGTTTGGCGTGACGTCAAAGTCTATAATAACAATCAATAAGTGAACAGCTGTAGAAATATTTTATTCTGTAATTTATTTTTATTTTGTATTTTGCGACTATTATACAATGGAACAATAGTGTGTTCTGCCTAGGTGTAAAAATACAATAAGAAATGCACCCGATAGGTGCGGACATAAGGAGAAAGTGGTGTTAAAGCAGAAAAAGAGACATGGTATCTCCATCAACTTGTTTATATTGCTGCGAAGATCACTTTAACGTGAGAATTAACTTAAATAATTTAAACTAAAATTTTGTCTTTGTGTAAATCAACACCAAAAAATAACAATAAAACTAACTCAATAGCAGACATCCAACAAATATGCACTTGTTGACATTTGTATCGTAGACTTTGACGTCATATTCGATCTGACCAATAGCGTGGCGTTCCCGCTACTTTGAATTTCCCACTTATTTTTTGTACTTTCAATAATAATTTTCTTAATAAAAAAGTAATGCTATTAAAAAAATATTGGTATAGACATTATTCTAATGCAATAAAGTTGTAAAAAAAAATATTTGCCCCTTATTTGAATTACACGCATATTCCCTATTATGATAATTTCAAAAGCTTTAAGACCAGTAAATAGAGTCTACCATTACCGCTTATCTAATAATGTGGTGTTCCTTGACATCCTATCATATTGCCATTCCCTTGCTTTGCGACATTTTGAACGTAAATTACTTGGACATATTGTGCAAAAACTTGCGACGTAGCCTAACTAAGAAATTTATTTAGCATTTGTCATTTGCCTCTTAATGAAGTACAGCATCAGTATCATCGTTAACTTTTACCCCTTTATAGAATAGTGATTCTAAATAGAAAGAAAAACTCATCGCTTCGAGTGTACTCACTCATGTTCCACGATGTGCCCAAGAAATATACATAAAACATGTCCACATCTACCACCATATGGAGGCGATTACAATAGCTTCAATCACAAAGCTGTCTCTACATTCACATCATTAAAAACCTGATGTGGTGCTATAAACGGTAACGTTATATTTCTACTTAGAATTCCATGATAATCAAATGTGACCTGTATTAAAATAAAATAATACCAAAACCCAGTCCGTTGTTAAACTCATTTCGCGGTTCAGTATCGCGGCCCAGAATTAAAAGACACTACGGTTACGAGTATAAGCATTTAGGCTTCCTCTTGCATATTTGCATTCCCATCTAGCGTGTCACACGCAATAACATTAGAATCAGAATCATTTATTTACGAACATAGGTATACGTTGGTAAGCATAGGTTAAAGTTTGTGCAGTTAATAGTTATAGTCTTACATCTCACTGTGGGGACAAACAACGTGACTAATATGACATACGAGAATACTTACAAACTGGTGCTGAAAAACTTAAAGACAGCCAGCATGATCCAGCTAGGCGACACGGCACAGAGCATAGCTGATATGAACCCGCCAAACATCGCTATGAGAAGGCTAAACCTCCTGCCGCGAGTATCGGAGACGTATCCCCAAGGATATGACATTATGATGGCTCCTGTTGGTAAAGGTGTGCACATGTGAGTTTACTAATATTTTATACTAATATTTTGAGTCACCATAATGATTCAGATTTTCATCTACTTCTTACTGCATCAATCTTATCTCTGAAATGTTTATCAAGCCGTCCATAAAGCTTCTAACCTAGCTTAATGGAACCAACGGCTTAGTGTGCTTTTCGAAGCAACGAACAAAGCAGGATATTCGAATACGAAAATACCCCAAACCGACCATCTCAGACTGACCAAGGCGAACGTTACATAATCTTAGTGTCTGATAAGAGCACTGCAGTCTTGCATCAATACGCGGGCGTCAAAAACTATCTGATGATAAAAGTGTCTCTCCAATTAACATACTGGATTTTTAAGACCCGATTATAGACTGTACAACATAAAAACAGAAAAAGATTTTTAAAACTAGCATTTATTACAATATTTTTATTCATTGTAAACCATTATTGTATTTATAAATCGTCAGAAAACTAACGAAGACTCTACCAACACTTTTGAATGTCATTCCTAAGGAGAAGAATATTTACATTTTGTTGTGGGGTATGGGAGAAGAATGTAGTATCATCATAATTAGTTCTCACCAAGTAAAGGCATAGACATGAGGATCTTCTTCCTGGTGTTGTCTAGCTGGAACTCGCAGGCACTGCCGCTGACTACCACGGAGAAGCCGAACATGTCCAGGCTCATCGCCAGGATCGACAGGCTGGTGGTGACCAGGAGACCGACGTTATACCTGCCATTTCCTAGACAAAAGGAACCTAACGATTAGTAGAAGTTTTTATCTATCTATCTATTACTACGCCAAATCCTTTGCGGGGTAGACAGATGATGAAAAGCAGTTTTATATTATTTATTATCAGTATTAGGAGAGAGCCTGTTGGAACTCTGTACCTTTGCCTACCTTCCCAAAGGGTGGGTCTAGGGTGATGATATTATAGATAGATAGATTATTTTATGCTCTTGCATGCGTTCCACGGCTTTCATATCTGAAGTTAAAAAAATGTCATGCCTGTTTTTTCACCAAGCGGGGTTGGCAGAAGTGTACTGCGTACATCAACATATCGCCGACAAAGGTCCCAATGTTATCATTTCATATTATTTTACACTTTTTAGTGGTTGGGATAAGCAGTGATAGCCTAGTAGTTAGACCGTTGGACTAAAAGTCAGGGGTCGCGGGTTCAAACCCCGGCACGCACCTCTGTCTTTTCAAAAACATATGTGTATTAAGTGAATGCTGATTGAGTTTAAGGACTGTCTTGTTGGTCTAATGGCAAAGCGCATCGGTTTGTGATCACGAGGTCCTGGATTCAAATCCTAGGTTGGACAAGTGTAGTTTTTCTAACGAAACTTCCCAGTATAAGTCTGGAGTCTGGAATTGTGCCCGGTGTATGGCAATAGGCTCGCCCCATATTACATGGGACCTAACATCGTCGGCGAAACGTGGGTGTACTCTGCCACCCCCGCTCAGGGAATATAGGCGTGCGATTATCACGCTTCGATGATGAAGGAAATCATCGTGAGGAAACCTGCATACCTAAGAGTTTCTCGAAGGTGTGTGAAGTTCGTCAACCCGCACTGGGCCAGCGTCATGGACTATGGCCTAAATCCTCTCAGTTAGAGAAGAAGCGGGCCTCCTCTCAAACTGAGAGGTGTGGGACTATTTCTAGACAGGGCTTATATTACTATTATTATAGTTGGTGTCTAAATACGTAGTATAATAAAAATAAAACAATCGTGGCAAGCGGGGCTAGCTGACTAGCCAATATATCTCGCCGACGATACGTCCCAACGTGATAGGGGGCGAGACCATTATACTGGACATATTTCTATACTGACTGATAATTGGACTGCTATACAGGATCCTTCTATAGAAAAACGTGATCGCCAATCGCTAGATCACCGAAGCAGGTATATTTTTTGTATATTTTTTTTGTATATATATCTACAGCGATTCTCTCAGCGCATCGCACTTTGATCCGTATGGCGTGCCTTCGGCTGAGTGAAAGGGATTGGAAAACCCAGACGTAACACATTACGAGAACCTTGCTCGTCCGTAGACCCAGTGACACGTTTGAGTTAGTAAACAGATGACGCTTAATTACCTACGTATCAGTATCATCATCAGAGAATATTTTACATTCATTTTTGCATACTAATAAGTCTCTACAGTTTATTTAGGTAACACACGTATATTGATTGCTCGTTGATCTAGTGGCAAAAATGCGCTTTGCGATCACGAGGTCCAGGGTTAAAATCTTAGGTCAGACAAATTTAGTTTTAAAATCCCCCAAGACGCCCCCCTATAACATGGGACCTTGCATTGTGGGCGAAAAGTGGGTGTACACAGTACACCTCTGACACCCCCACTTGGCTCTCCAAGTAGAGTATAGGGATGACGGTATTTTTTTTATTTATATTCATTTAGAATTACTTACCATAACATACTACTAGAATCGCCGAAACCGGCGAGCGTGTATAAGACGAACTATGAGAGTGGAGGAAGCCAGAGAGGTCTGTAAAGAACCTGTTGGAACTACCCACATTGCAATGGATCTGGCGTGATGATATTGATAGATAGATAGACTAACATTTCTGTAGACGACGAACTATAAGAGGAAGAAGAAAGAGAAATGTTAGAAAAATCCTGTTGGAAATCTGTATTCACATCCCCGCAAAGGATCTGACATTATTATATACATAGATAGAACATACTAGTTAATCTATCTATCTATAACATCACGCCAGATCCCTTGCGGGGTAGGCAGAGAGTACAGAGTTCTTTCCTTACATACCTCTCTGGCTTCCTCGACTCTCATAGTTCGTCTCATACACGCTCGCCGGATGGAGACTCTTGACTTTTCCTTCAGATAAGACTCGATTTATTTGGTAATAATAATACTAGTTAATCATTAAGATAATATGTTTTTTCATAAACTAATTACATTGAATTAGAATTGTATAACCTCTAAATTATACATGTGTAGTTTCCTGTTAGTATTAGCTAATTTAATAGGTAATTAATAAAATTTGGACTGCCTCCTTAGTTTAGCGCTTAGCGAGGTTAGCGATTATGGTTCTGGGTTCGAATCCTCGGACTAAACTTCATTGGGCTTTCTATCGAGAAAAAATCAGCGTTCAAATTCGTGCTGGGTGCAAAATCAAAATCATCGCTTAGACCTAAAGGTATTATTATCTTATGTGTCTAATTTCAACCCTTTTATAAATAATTTCCGTATTCAATCACATAGTAAACTCTTTTAACGATATCTAACAGTTGGAATTTAAACGTGTTAAACATTATTAAAGTTAATTCTTAAAGTTAGTTATAACTTTGTTTCTCTTCGTCAATCCAAACGAGACATCTTGAAGATGTCTATTTATAAGCAATCCCGTTTTTCTAAGGTTGTCCATACTGGTTTGAACTGCATGTCGACGACTGCCGCACCTTTGCCATTTTTCGCCATATTTCTTACCTAGCTTGCTGTAATAATCCACTCACCTGCTATATTGATAGCCTCTTCATAAGAGAACGTCTTGATCCTCCTTTTTTCTTTATTTATGCTCCATATGTTTATATTTTCACTGTTTTCAAAACCCTTATTTTCGACATATCGAAAATTGCCCGCCATTTTTTGCGTTTTTGAAATAGCACTGGAAACAAAATTATACAGCCTATATTTATTTATTGATACGAATATAAGACGTTGTGGTTTTTAAAAATATTTGTATACTTGAAATAGCTTGTATTTGTAATAGATTTGAAATTAAAAACAAAAAGGAGAATAAGATGTATTTTTTACCCAAATAGCTTTACATAATATTTTATTTGACATTAGCAAAATACATTTTTACATAGAGTATATGGTGTAGAAAAAGTAACATTATATTATATTTTCAATAATAAAGTGAAAAAAAGAACTGAAATGAAGACATTATAAATCACAATACTTTTACAAGAAAGAGTTATATGCCAATGAATAGAAGGGGGCCGAGAAAGGATGCCGTAATGGCGGAAAGACCTGTTTTTGATTTAGAAAATATTATTAAACTCACAAGTCAATATACTAAATAAATGAATACTATGTAATTATTATATAAAGGAAAACAAATGGATAGGTATCTATATAGAATCCCATACTTACCAGTATTTTAAAAAAAGAACACTAAACTACACTTAAAATTGTAGACACTGACAATTATTCCGTAACATTTGCATTATTAATTAAAAAAATAAACACAATGACTTCGCGAAATTAACTGCGCTTTCTTATTATATTATTAATAATTTTGAAAAACCACAAGGATACTACATGTTAATGCAAAGGTTGGTATACTACTGAGTTTCTCACTACACCGGTTGAGTATGCAAATGAGGTGCCTATCAGTAAATTATTAGTATTTATACTCGAACTAAATTATGATGGCCCGTTTTTGTTAGCGGCGTATCGAAAAAGTAATATATAAATTTATTTTCCGTGTATGTAGGCATCACTTCTTTAAATAGATTGTAATAACGATAGATAATGTTTTAAATAAACAGCGCTAGGTAGGAAATTGAACAAAACGTGTCAAAAATAAATATTGTGTATAAATATAAAAAAAAAAAATAACACCAATAGGCCTATATTTCCCAAACGGGGGTGGCAGAGGTATACTGTGTACACTCACATTTTGTCAGCGTTATTAAGTTCTCTATCGCCATTCCTGGTACATGCACAATTCTAGACTCTGGCCGGGGGCTGAGAATTTTTTATAGAAAAATCACAGTTTTTCCGACCCCGAATTTGAACCCAGGACATCGTGATTGTACGAGCTAGCCTAACGAGACAGTGTGACATCTTTTGCAAGATGTATGAAGAGAGTATGGTTTTAGATATTATTATATGAATAGATATTTTTTTGGTTCTGATTTCGACTAAAATATCGATGCCGATACATGCCATATGCACATTTGGCATAGTGTAATCAAAGTTAAATTGATGTTTTATAAATATCGAGATAGATTTTTTTTTTAATATATTGTTTTATATACTTCTAGTTTCTGCCCGCCACTTCGTCCACTTTGACTTTAAACAGGAACTTTACATTTTTTTCCGGGATAAAAAATACCTATGTGTTAATCCAGATAAAAAACTATCTGTGCGCCAAATTTCATCCAAATCCGTTCAGCCGATTTTGCGTGATTGAGTAACCAACATCCAAACATACTAGCTTTCACATTTATAATATGAGTAGGATAATTCCAAATACCAAAGTGGCCTTTTATGAAAATTAAATAATCAAAAGATCAAAATAATATATTTATACCATCACGCCAGAGCCCTTACCGGTAGGCAGGGACTACAAAATTCTAACAGGTTCTAACTGACCTTTCCCACTTAACCCACTTTCATAATTCATCCCATACTAGCTCACCGGTCACGGAGACTCTGACACACTTGACATTACCAAAATAATAAATTACCAATAAAGTGTGTGTATCAATGATTTACGCTGTGGGCCGAGGGGCTTTTACAGTTTTATCGGCCAAGCCGGCGAGCATACATCAACTACGCATCCGGAAGGCCACAGCCGGAAGGACAAGGAGACAACTAGCTCAAGGGCGCCTTAAGGACGAACGACCTCGACATGGGCTGTGGCTATGGGGGCAGGCATTAAGTGTCTCGCCTTGGTGATCTGCACCGGCCAGCCGGCAAGGAATTCTTCGACCTCACCGGAGATGTTGATGACTAATTCTATGTGCGGTATTTATATCCAAAAGGAAGGAGTAAAGGGCATCGGAAGGGTCCCCTTGGCTTGCTCTATCAAAATAATTAATTAATAATAAAAAGTGGTATTGACCTAACTTTCATATTCGAATATTACTAGGGCGGTCACCTGTGTATCGTTTGAGGTAAAAGGCAACCACATATTTCTATTGTCCGGCTGAAACTAATTTATACAGCTGAAGCCGAAACGGAACTTCGGCCTCTGTCTCAGTTTCGGCCGAAACCGAAACTGAATCATCCTTTAAGGAAATTATACTTTTATGTTAAAGTGCCCATGAACAACACAGGAAAGAATGGGAAACACACACAGGGCTAAGACACTCCAAGGAATTTCTCTCCGCATGGTGTGAGAGCGACAGCAAGAGATTACTGAAATACAGTAGACTACAACTAAGGCAAATAACTGGAGCATTCACAGGTCACTATGGCATGAAATAACATCTACACAAGATGAACCTATGCAGCGACGTGGTATGCAGGAGCTGCTGTACAGACACTGAAACCATGAAGCATGCCATCTGTCATTGCGACGCTCTGGCTGCGCGGCGAATGAAGCTACTGGGATTGGCCTATCCTAATCCAGAAGAACTACGGCTCTGCCCACCTGCTGGAATTTACAACCAGATACAGGGAGTATTGGACACGGCAGGTACGTAAGAGCATTAGGGCAAGGACAGCACAAAAGATCCCATCGGGTCGAAGTGCGCCAGAGGTTTCCTCGGTTCGGTAAGCCAACACTAATATAAGATAAGATACTCAATCCCGCAAAAACGACTAAACAGATTTGAATGAAATTTGGCACACAGTCAGTTGATTATTACTTGGTTTAACACATAGAATACCTTTTATCCCGGAAAAATGTAAGGTTCCTGTCTAAAGTCAATTCTGACGGTGTCGCGGGCAGAAACTAGTTGAATATAATTCAATATCGTATATAATTCATTATACATTCATTATCGATCATGGCCTATTAGATATAATTTTAATGCGATGTGGTTGTTTTTTTTCTCTTACTATTATCATTATACTTTTTATTATATACCTCTACAAAGTCTCTATTTTTTAAATTAGAGGACTATGACACTGATTGATACCATGAATCTGAATACATTTAAGTTGAATCTAAACATAAGCATCCATTTAGCTCGCTCTGCACTGTTCTCCCATACCCCATGAACGCAATGGATACAAAGATAATTGTAAAGCTCTCATTTTTAAAACGACTAACCGTGGAGCTTTTTTGCCGTTCTTGTCCACAGGAATGACATTCCGAACGGGTTGTGCATTACTACGAGTGGTACTAACTTTTCTTTTTTTGACTATTCATAAGTACTTTCTTGTGTGCATGAATAAAAAACTTTTGATTTTGATTGGAATAATGCCCTGTCTGACTGTCCCTTTTAAGATTATAGGCCTATCTATCCGAAAAACGTTATCTGAAGGACAACGGCCTATCTCAAGGATCGCCACAACAACTGGCTTCGTGCTCGCATCTATGTTTTGCCCGTGACCTTCACCGGGTCACCGTTTTATCTTGTAGGGGGCCTGCCCACTCCAAGTATACATGTCTACTCGTATCAATCATCAAGTGAACTGTCCTAAATTATTCTAGCTAGATCTATCTATATCATCACACCAGATCCCTTGAGGGATGGGCAGGGAGTACACAGTTCCAACAGGTTCTTTCCTTGCATACCTCTCTGGCTTTCTCCATTCTCATAGCTATAATATTAGCCCTGTTAAGAAACTGTCCCACTATTGGGCAGGGCCTCCTCTCAAACTGAGAGGGTGTAGGCCATAGTCAACCACGCTGGCCCGATGCGGGTTGGCGAACTTCACACACCTTCGAGAAACTCTTAGGCATGCAGGTTTCCTCACGATGTTTTTCTTCACCGTTAAAGCAAGTGATAATTCATTTTTAATACGCACATGCTTTCGAAAAGACAGAGGTGCGTGCCTGGGTTTGAACCCGAGACCTTTGACTTTGCAGTCCAACGGTCTAACCACTAGGCTATCACTGATCATAGCTAGCTCATCGATATATCCTAACAAGATACACACTCCCGTTTAAAAGCATCACTAAAAACGTCCACAAATCTACGTGAGTAGTTATGATATAAATAGAAATTAGGGCATATTGTACCTTAGACATATCACTTAAAGTTGTATTTGCATAAAAGCGGAAGCCTGTGAATTTTTTAATGCCGTCAACTTTAGGCTGCCTTTTGGTGGTGCCATTTTTCGTGCGGCGAGCGTGTATTTACTTATTTAATCGATGAGCTAGATGTGAAATTTTTGATATCACTAAACAAAACATTCACATCTCACTAGAATGATTTTGATAGTAGGTTGAAGTAGGTCACTAACCTTTTTAGGGTCGTGGCCGCGAGGGGCGGGGTTCCCGAACGTCCTTCACGAACGTCCTCGAGGAGGACGGCGACGTGTTGTGGCCCACGTCACCGTGAGCACCGAATTGGCGCGTGGAGCGCGTTATTTAGTCTCGCCCCGATGGCGGGCTCTTCGGGTCGCGGCAAAAGAAGGGCACCGGTGCGTTCCATTCGGAGATCCCCGACCCCAAAGTGATGATGTCGGCCACCTGGGGTTTTTTCGGTAAGAATCCGACACTCCCGCGAGCTTCTCCCTTGGCTCGCGGAAATCCTATGCATGATTTTCCTTAGATAAAAAAGTGATCTACCTACCTGTCGTAATAATACCTGTGTAATCTACTCGTATAAATAAGCCACTTCCCACGCGTAGATACATAACCACATGTCTTTATTTTTTCTTGTTTCTTTGCTTGCTCCAGTGGTTAAAAGCGTAAGCCGCCCCACCCACTGCATCGAGTAGTCTCGAGTTAGATTACCGCATGGAACAAAACTTAGCGTGACCACAATTTTTTGTTTTGGTCTGTAACCGCAATTATACTCGAGATTGGTCCTCGATATCAGCATAGATCACATGGATCACATACCAACGTGTCGCCAGCTTGCACAGTTAATGAAGATCTTAAACCACCCTCTTATTTTATGTTTTTATCTTTAGTTATGTCGGTCGATCCGTTGAATGTCATTGTATGTTCTGTGCTACACCAGTACCCACGCGTTTTCTTTTCAGCTAAAATGTATTATTTTTATATATGTATATCAAAAAAATGGCGCTGAAAAGAAACAAGAGGGAGATTTCCCGAAAACAAAACAAAGAAATAATTCTTTCTCATCTTGAATTCTTGAGAAAACTAGTCAACTCACATAGAAGGATAGGGTAAAAAAATATATATTTCTTTTTTTTTAAAACGTAGCCCCACACTAGGATTTATTCCTGTGTCGTGGGTGCGTTTACAAACATGAAAATTCACATACACAAATACCCAGACCGGAACAAATAATTGAGGATCACACAAAGATTTGTCCCGTGCGGGACTCGAACCCGCGACTATTAGACGCAGTGGGCAGAGCGGCTTAAGCTCTTAACCACTGCGCTAAATCGTCCGTCATATATTATATTGGATTGCATAACCGGTCAGTACCGTGGGTAACCTGTATCCCGTTGTGGGTGATCACGTTACCGCAACTATATGTGAATAAGATTAACACTGCGGGCAGTTTTAGAGAATGTCAACTAGCTTAACAACACTGCCTATATATAGATTAAATTATTTTTTCTATCTGCCATGACTAATGACAACAAACATCGGTTATTTTTTACCAAAATGTGCGAGAGCTACGGACTTTTATCGTCAAATGCTAATGAATTCGTTTGACATTATTGTTTTAACAGAAAGTTGGTTAACAGATGGTATTTCAAATTTTGAATTTTTGGATGACCAATACATAGTGTGGCGCCGCGATGTTTGGCTTGACAGGACAATCACGAGGGGGTGATGTATTGATTGCAACGCGTAGGGAATTACAGGTTACATCACAGCTACTTCTCCACTCGATAGCGAAAGACCTATGGCTCAAAATATGCCTCAAAAAATTTAATTCGCGAGAGTAGGGGAATCTTCATATCTGTGTTATTTATCTCTGTAAGCAGAACCAAGGCTTTTCATTTTATTCTCAACTCAGTAACTTTCTTACTAAGCTGGACCATGCAATTATGAAAAATTCTAATGATTTGTTTTCGACTATCGGTGATTTTAACATGAGTGGAATCTCGTGGACGCTATGTGATAATCAGTCGTTTGTCTCAGGTAACCTGGTAACCACCACAAACGACGAATATTTGCTCGCATACGTACGATGTATGTGTTGGACATGAGACCATATAATGGAGTAGCTAACAGGTACTGAAAAATTCTCGACTTGATTCTTTCCAGCAAATTGATTAGTGTATCTGAGTGTGCTCATTCTTTAGTTCCTATCGATGCCTATCACCCGGCACTATTAATCAAGTACGACCTCTTTTATATTCCAGTTTTGGATAGTGCACCTCGAGTTTGATAACTCTTCGAAAAAGGTAACTTTTCCTCATTAAATGAAGAAATCTCAGCGATAGATTGGGAACACGAGTTCTCCCTACGGTCCATTGACGATTCAGTAGACTTTTTTTTATTAAATCTGTTACTGACCTGCAACATAAGTTTATTCCTAGAAAACTTATTAGAAAAAGAACATATCCAATATGGTACAATTCTACACTAATTAAAATCATAATAGTAAAAATATAAATATTTAAAAAATAATAAAAACCATGGCAATAAATCTGACGAGTAGACATACAAACTATTGCGCGACAGAATAAAACATATGGAATCGGAATGTTACAAAAATTATATTAACCAAACAGAAAAATCGATCAAAAATAATCTTAAATAGTTCTGAACGTTTGTTAAAGACCGGTGTAATTCCAACGCTATTCCTAGTACACTTCATTATAAAAACGAACTATTTCTATCTGGAGTAACTATCGTTTCGACACAATCTCAACAGACGTTACTTCTGATGTTAACATACTTTATAGTTTCGAAACAATCTCAACAGACGTTACTTCTGAAGTTAACAACTTTTCTTGATCCCTCTGAAAGTCACGACTGAAATTCTGCGACCGCTAATGCGCCATTGCTAACAAACCATGTGGCAGATACCTGTCATGTTGAGGTGAAGGTCGCAGATGTCACCAATCTGCTCCATAAACTAGATACACCTAAACGTGCGGGTCCGGATTATATATCAGCTAAATTATTCGTACGATGTTCACTCTCGATATCTATACCTATCTCAATCCTGTTCGCGAAGTCCTTGTCTTTAGGTGTGATTCCTAAAATTTGGAAATCCGCTTTTATTACTCCCGTGCACAAAAGTGGGTCGAAAACAGAAATTAGTATTTGAGAGGATTGTCTATAACCAGATATATTCTGCTCTAGCTGGATCTTTTAATTCATCTCAGCATGGTTTCTTAAAAGGCCTATCTACTACCACAAACTTCTACCTTTTAAACGATTTTATTACAGCTGCTTTGGATGATGGTAAGCAGGTCGATGTCATTTACACTGACTATAGTAAGGCGTTTGACTGAATCGACCATAATATTTTGATGGTTAAACTTAACGACATGGGAAAACGTGGAGATCTACTTAGGTGGTTTTCATCCTGCATTTAAAACAGAACACAAGCTTTTGTCCTGCACAGCTATATATCCAGCTAGGTGCATGTCCCCAGTGGAGTTCCTCAAGGTTCCTTGCTCGGTCCGTTGCTGTTTATTGTGTATGTAAATGACATCGCCATGTGCCTGAAATCATCCAAATTACTTTGCTCTGCCGAAAAACATGAACGTTACATAAAGTTATACACCACCATATCATCGCCGAAAGATATGACAGCACAGGCAGATCTATCTCAATTAGAAGCATACTGTCGTAACAACAAACTAGACCTTAATCCATCTAAGTGCTCTGTAATCACGTATACAAGAAAAGGGACTGCATTAACCGCAGCTTATACTCTAGGTGGTATAGCTTTGCCCAGACGCGGCACGTTGCGTGACTTAGGCGTCTATCATGACTGTAAACTAGCTTTTGAGATATACATTGACAATATTGTTAGAAAAGCTTCTAAATTACTTGGGTTTATAATGAGGCTTTCTAAATGTTTTACTGAAGCTAAAACCCTTAAAATATTATATTATTAAAGAATTATACTGTATATATGTCAGACGGGACCTAGGGTATGCGTCACAAATATGGAACCCCCGCTATCATAAATATATTGATCGTATCGCCCATATTCAAAAACGATTTATTAAGTACCTATGTTTTCACAAGAAAATTTCTTATCATCCCAATAATTATCTTCAACTTTGTAAAAGATACCATCTGTTACCACTAACAATTCGCCGTGAAATAGCGGACTATGTATTTCTCTTAAAAATCATAAATTCTCTTAGAAAAAATCTATTTGAATAACCTATGCAAATCAACTCGCTTCAACCCACCGTAATATATACCTAATTCTTCTACTAATTATAGGCAAAATAGCTCTATTATACGTACAAGTAGAAATTTCAATAAAATATGTAAACAATACCATTTTGATCCCTGCACATTGAGCGTGATCCCGGTAAGGTGTTAGCCTTAACTTCTTTAAATAAATATAATATGCAGATTTAACTGTGTAGTTAAATGTACATGTTGTCTTTTCTCTTCTATATTGAATTACGATTTTCTAAGATTAGTACTTATTTGCTTACGTAATACTAAAATATTTCTATAAGTGAAGATTTGTTATTGGCTCTCAGTCTTCTGTACCGATGCTATTATGTTTGGATTTGCTGTAAGTCTTCCATATTGGAATAAATAAATAAATCCAAACAGTAAAAAATATAAAATTTATATATCTAAACTCGTTTCTGAGGACTTTCTTATGCACGGCAGAAGAGATGATCGTTATAAAGTGAACTGATGTAACCGATTATAAGTTTGTCATTTTTGTCTGCCATATTAGGTTTTCAATCAAGCGCCATAGTTCTTAGCTTGTTATAGCTAAGAGCTATGGCGCTTGATGGAAAAACTCAAGAAGTGACGTATTAACAAAAAAACACCTGTGCTAATTAACAAGTTTTGCTTGTTTAGTAAATGTGCTGGATACCGATAACTTCATAAGATGAAATGTTTGGAAATCAAAAAAAATTAATTTCAATAAATCTCACATGTATATTATAACCTGTCTTTGACTGATTATGGATGGGGCAGTATGTTGAGAAACTACGAGCAGTATGTGGTCTTAGGAGGAACGTTTAAAACATTCAGTAGCCAGAAATAGCAGCAACTTATTTAGTTTTAACGATTAATCCACGTTGGATTCCTCTTCAAATTCTCTAGACCATATCAAATGCTGGTGCGTCTGCTGTTTTTTAAGAAAGGTGATAACACCTTATTAAAGAACTACAGGCCCATCACATTGCTGAGCCATGTTTATAAGTTGTTTTCGAGAGTTATCACGAATCGTCTCGAACGCAGGCTTGATGACTTCCAGCCTCCCGAACAAGCCGGTTTCCGGAGAGGCTTTAGCACCATAGACCACATACATACGCTACGGCAGATTATACAGAAGACTGGGGAGTAAAATCGGCCACTATGCTTGGCGTTTGTGGACTATGAGAAAGCCTTCGATTCGATCGAGACTTGGGCGGTTCTTAGATCTCTCCAGCGATGCCACGTTGACTATCGGCACATCGAAGTGTTGAAGTGCTTGTATAATATCGCCACCATGTCAGTTCAAGTACAGGGGCAGTGCACGAAGGCGATCCCCATAAAAAAAGGAGTAAGACAGGGAGACGTCATTTCTCCGAAACTGTTTACAGCCACCTTGGAGGACCCGCCATAACATCAGATTTGATAGACCACAAATTCTCGTGAAAGAACACCGATTCCTACCTGGTGATAAGGATGGTTCGCGAGGCTATTGAAATTAAAAAACATCCTAATTTCAATAGAGAAGATGGCTGGGTGCTTCCATCGACTTGGGATCCGGCAATTAATATAATCAAATCCAAAACCAAGCATAACACTGCAAGACCTCAAGACACCGTGAGCTCATTCTGCGTAGATCGGACCAACAAAAATAATAAGAAGTTTGAGGGTACCCCGGAACAACTATGCCTTTTGGACGTCTAACACCTCAGTTCCTCCCGTGCTGCAAAGCACTCGAAATGTCGGGAACTAAAAATCAAAAATAAACCGCGATAAAATCCGTAAAATAGTTTTATTTTATAATTATGCTTGATTACAGGTTGATTGGTCTAATAAGCTGCTGCTTGTTGAAGCGACAGCTTTGCCTAATTTATACTATAATTATTTTAGAGAAACACCAAAAGGCTTATTTTGAGAAATCAATACAAGGAAATTAGGTTCATATATATACCTAATTCTAAATGTTCATGATCAAACACGAGTATATTGTATTATGACAGAAATTAATGATTAATGTATCTATGTCTCTATCGGTTGGTCTATATACGCAATCAAAAAATTTAAAAAACTAAACAAAAAACAATTGTTGTTGTTAACATAACTAAGGTCTTGCCCTTATACTTATCTATATTTTTTTTTTCATTATATCCAATGATAAATTAAAAATTTAAAATACCTAGTCTCTAGGTACTTGGCTCTCAAAGTCTACATGTGATCTATGCTAATATCGAGGTCCACTCTCGAGTATAATAAGTGATCAAACGAACTTACCTGAAGTAAATTTCGATCATTATTATTCGAAGTCCTTCGTTCGAAGATATAAACAATATGCAGCTCTCTTGACCCACTCAGCAGCCACATGCAATTTTAGACACTTGAAACGCCTCCTCTACGGTATCTGTGGACCTGACATCTGTGATCATTCCTTTTAGAACTAATACATTTCAACTTTACCAACGGGCAGGGCGGGTAGGGTTCTTAAATCTTCGAACGGAAGACTTCGTATACTAAAAACTTTCCATCCGGTGCCTTCAGCGCCAGCGACCTCAGCTCCCCGCGCTCCCGCGCCACAGAAGCTGACCCCCCCCCCCTCCCCGCCGCTTAGGCCGTCTCTTGGCGCCAACGCGTGGGTGAAGCCGCTGCCCTACACCGCGGCCTCCCACTCGCCAGTAGGCCCTGCCCGCCCCCCAAAGCGCTCGCCGGCGATCCCGCCGTCGGCGGCTTGTCCCCCACCGTCCACAAACGTCAGTTAGGACTTCAACCTGATCATGAACGTTTCGGCAGTAATAAGCCCCGCGTTGATCCCCAGAGTCCAAGAACTCGCCCTCAAACTCCGCGCCGCCACCAACTTGGCGGACAAGGTTCTCCTAGCCGCGGAGTACAGGGACGTCTCTGACGTCCTGGCGTCCCTTAGAACCCAACCCCCCCGCACCCAATAATAGATTTACGACCTTTCCGTATTAAGCCCCACAACCTATCCCTGGCGTTTTTTACCGCCGATGGCCTTCGCTCCCAGCGAGATCAGGTTGCTGATTTCCTCCGAGATCACCAGCTTGATATCCTCCTAGTGCAGGAAACAATCCTCAAGCCCACACAACGCGACCCTAGGATCGCAAACTACAACCTCGTGCGTAATGACAGGATCGGCTCCCGTGGAGGCGGTATTCTCATTTACTACAGGAGGTCCCTGCACTGCATCCCTCTCGATCCCCCTGCGCTTACCAACATCGAAGCCTCGGTCTGTCGCATCTCTCTCACTGGGCACCAGCCCATCATGATTGCATCCGTATACCTTTCCTCCACTAAGCTCGTCCTCAGGACTGACTTTGAAGCACTCCTCAATCTGGGAAGCGCCGTCATACTGGCGGGCGACTTTAACAGTTAGCACGTGGCCTGGAATGGTCTCACCACTTCCCCTAACGGTAGGAGCCTTGAAGCCCTGGTCGACGTTCTCGACTTTGACGTCATCGCACCCATGCACCCTACCCACTATCCCGGCAACCCCAACACCCGACCCGACGTCCTGGACATAGCGCTTCTGAAGGGTGTTACCTTACGGCTGCACTCCTTAGAAGTAGTCCAGGAGCTCGACTCTGACCATCGACCTGTAGTCATGAGACTCGGTTCCCCCCCTTCCGCCCCTCAGCGACCCAAAAAGACGGTGGTGGATTGGCATGCGCTAAGCACGGCCTTACCGTTCTTTGCATTGTTATACAACACAAATACAATATATATTGTTTCATACAACAAGTCTGTCTAAATTTTGATGTCTACCTTATTTAAAATAAATTTATATATTCCTGTTCTATAACATAATACGTTATATAGTGTGGATCCACCTTAACAAAAACTTTAAAATACCTGTTATAGCATGCCTATTGCCCAAAATTCATTATTAAAGGGTGATAATAATCAACCATTACTTACCAGCTATAATATATATCCACATTAAGTGCATTCTCAGTCTGTTAGGTCTTCTATAGATTTCTATAGCTAATTCGTCTATTAAAACAAAAGTTGAGATATTATCAATCTAGGCCTCTGAAAACTGATTCACATGAAATGAAATACTATATAATTCTTGTATCAGAATAAAACACTTAGTGTATACTAGGCCCGAAAACAAAATATGTTAGTACACAATCTAAATATAACAATACAAGACAAATAAGACAGAGAAACCTTTTCCCTACCAAAGTGTTATCCAACTGGTAGTTGAAAGAAGAAAAAACTGGACAAGTGCGAGTAGGACTCGCGCTCTGAGGGTTTCGTACCGGGTTCAGTTTCGGCCAGTTTCAGAGCCAAATTGTAGTTTCGTCAATGATTTCGCAAATATAACGGAACTCTATCGTATTTGGGCTAGTTTGACTTATCTAGACAAGTATCATATACCTGGGTTGCGAGCAGGGTCTGAGCCGGAAAGAGGTCAAAGTGACTCCTTGGCTTAGTAAAATATCTCCGCATCATATCAAAGCATGTTTTTAATAGATTTTATTATAATTATTTATTAACATTAAAATCGGATTATAAACGAAGAAGTTATTGGCAAATATACATAAAAATATGTATACGGATTAATTGTAAACCTCCTTTTTTGGCGTCCTTTAATACTCGTATTTTGTTTAGTTCTATAGTAAGGTACCTATAGGACGACCATAAACTCATAATAACTCAATCTACACATTCGTATTGTTTGTCGTTAAGGAGTTCCCTTGAGTATTTTAAAATCCCAAGATCCAATACCAATGAAATAAAAATAAAGCCTGGAGCTACTACACACTAAGCTCAAAACAAAAAAAAAACTTCAAATGTTTCATAAATAATAATTTTAATTTAAAAAATTCTTTGTGAAATCAAGCTTTTATAGCAAATACCTTATGGCAAAAACACAACGTAGACCGACGAAGTACTATGATTATTTAAGGTTTGGGGTCTAGAGTAGTGAACCGGTTCAATAAAACCCGGAGATTCACCGGTTAACACATAAACCGGGTTTTCACCGGTAATTACTAAAAATACCGGATTTTTTATTAATGCATCCTTAGTCCATAATTTTGTTCATATAGGAGGAACTCCCGACAAACCCAGATATGTTTAATTAGATACAAATTTATTAAGTATTGTTGTATTTGTCTACCAGATTTTTTTTTGATAATATAAAACTACTTACTACGTCCTAACAAGTAGTTAAATAAGTATTGGTCATTTCGTAGTTAATGTAAACATGAATGTATACATGAAAACTCAATCCCACCACTTTTGCTCAGAACTGTTACTTAAGTCGTGAAGATAAAAGTAGTAGATAATCAGGTAGGTATGCGTACGTACAGTGTTACCTATGAACTATTTGTTATATTAATTACTTTCATTACATCGGTATTAACCGGTTTTTCTGCAGAGATTCTCCGGTTATTGTTGTTAATTGTCCTAAAATCTCCGGACACTGATTTTGCCTCCGGTACACATCACTAGTCTAGAGGACTATGTAGATTAGGAGTAAGTTATATTTATCGTAACAGGTAAATTTAACAAGTATTTAAAAGAACAAGGTGTAACTGTTACAGTCATATCGCTATAACTGCTCCTGTTCCTAATAAGTCATAAAATATCAGCCAATACTGCCCACTGCTGGACAAAGGCCTTCTCGAACTAATCGAGGTGAGAGAGATTAGGTCATACTCCACCACGCGGACCCAGTGCGGATTGGTGGAGGCAGGTTTGTGGCCACCTGCTGCTGGAACTTATCAAGCCGCCTTTAAGGCTTCCAACTCGGCTTAACGATTCCCACATTAAGTGGTAGCCGGGCCCAACGGCTTAACGTGCCTTCCGAAGCACGGCAACGCTCGAATTTGATAATGCCACAAACGGTCACCCATCTCTGGCCAACCGAGTCGAACGCTGCTTAACCTTGGTAATCGGTGAGAACGCCGCGGTCGCACAGCGCTACGAGCGCCACGATAATGATAATATATAATGAGTCATACATACCCCGAAATAGCAAAACACGCCCGTCACAAGCTGTTGCTCATTCTTATCACTGTAAGTTACTGTAGTGTAAAAGAGACAAACTTGTTCCAAAGGGTTCACGGGCTAAGCCAATATATTTGTCACAAGCTCTTATATATTCTAGCTGCTTATGAAAGTTGCAACAGACAGAAAGAGACAACAACTGTACCAATATTGGTTGTCACAAGCTTTTATATATTTTAGCATAACAGTTACCATAAATAGACAGAGATAACATACGTATTGTGTAACAGCCACAGAAAGTTACTGTGGAGCAAACTGTTCCAGTATTTACTTTTTTTTTTTACAAGGCGGAGTAAGCAATCTTTAAATTCAAACTAAATTTAGTGCTGTGCACTGTACTTATTTTCTTGACTGCACATCAACGTTTCCGAACTTATCTTGAATTTAAACATTACAAATTTTTAAATATTTTAATTATGCAATATGTACTTATGTAATTCTATAATTATTATTATGAGTCATTTGTGTCCTACTGTTGGGCAAAGGCTTCCCTCCAGTTTTTCCACTCCTCTCTGTTTGTTGCCATGTCAGGCCAGTCTTTTAAAAAGTTGTCCAGTTCGTTCCGCCATCATGGCCTGGGTCTACCGTTCTATATTAAACGAGTTTTTTTCTATTTTAGTAAAGAACCTAAATACTTAAAGCAGATTACAGATTTTAATTAAAAATTGGTAGAACTATATTGGCACAGTTATACTTACAGGTTGCTGCACAAATTACTCTTACTACAACTGTAACTTACTACAAGAAATTAAAAAACCTGTTACAAAATAACATACAATAAAAACTATCGACTACATGAACTACATAGAAAAACTTGATACCGCGATTTACAATTTCCGGGCGTTGCAATTAACGCCATCTAGCGAGGTTATATCGAAATCGTAAAAAATGGTACTTGTCAAGACAAATCCAACGAGCACTAATATTTCGGGGTTATGATAAGTAGTTGGGTAGTTCCGTTGGACAGCCCCCGGCTCCATCTTCAGACCCTGGACATCGTCCGGATCTATAAAACGTGTAAAGACAAATCCAACGAGCCCAAAAACGACAGGATTATGTTCAATAGTTGTGCAGTTCTATTGGCCACCCTCCATCTCCATTATCATACCATGGACCTCATCCGGGTCTAGAGCCCAACCACGGCGGGATTATGTTGAGTAGTTGGGTAGTTCCTTTGGCCACCCTCCAGTCCCATCATCAGATCCTGAATATCCTCAGAGTCTATAGAACTCGTCAAGGCAAATCCAACGAGCCCAAACACGGCGGGGCTATGTTGAGTAGTTGGGTAGTTCCGTTGGTTACCCCCGGCTCCATCATCAGACCCTGGACAGCGTCCGGATTTATAAAACTCGTCAAGACAAATTCAACGACCCCAAACACTGCAGGATTATGTTCAGTAGTTGAGGAGTTCTGTTGGCTACCCTCCAGCTCCATTATCAGACCCTCGACATCATCCGGGTCTATGTCACTGATAGCACATAGACAAAGAAGTATAGTTGTAGTGTGTGTAGCAGTAACTAGACAGCGCTATTTTATTTTTCATCGGATTTGTGGTAAAATAATATTTTTTTTATATGTTATAGTTATAGATTGACAAATATCGGACTTTTTCCTTTACTTGTACTTTAAAACCTTGCTTCTTGCCATATTCCACGATTCTAGGTCACCGGGAAGTGCTATATATTTTAAATGGCCATATCTTTTGTTTGGATTTACTTAGAACCTTCATTTTTTGACGCCAGTAGGGCACTGTAGACTTTAGTATTTGACATAAATTTCAACTTTATACCTCTAGCCGACCCTGAGAAAAAAAAAGGTGATAACCGTCGGACACACGGACAACGAAGGGGGGGAGTCCTATAAGGGTTTGTTTTTAGGTACGAAACCCTAAAAAAAATATGCTTATATCTTCGGACCAATCTCTTCGTATAATTATGACAGAACTTCACGTATAGGTAAGTTCGTGTAATCATTAATGTCATGTTTGTAAACGCACCCACGACACAAGAATAGTGCGGGTTATATTCCTGGTGCCTACACTATTAAAAGAAAAAAAAAATTGATGGTGAACAACCAGATATATTAAAAATAAATAAATAATGACTGCCTCGTTGGTCTAGTGGCAAAGCGCATCGCTTTGTGATCACGAGCTCCTGGGCTCAAATCCTAGTTTTAACAAATGTAGTTTTTCTAACGAAAATTTCCCAGTATGAGTCCGGAGTCTGGAATTGTGCCCGGTATATGGCAATAGGCTCGCCCCCTATTACATGGGACCTAACATCGTCGGCAAAAAGTGGGTGTACTCAGCCGCCTCTGCCACCCCCGCTCGGAGTATATAGGCGTGACGGTGTTAAAAATGAATGTTGTCTCACTATATAAATTTTTCCGTGTATT
Source organism: Phalera bucephala (assembly GCA_905147815.2). Lineage (NCBI taxonomy): Eukaryota > Metazoa > Arthropoda > Insecta > Lepidoptera > Notodontidae > Phalera > Phalera bucephala. The sequence goes on along the minus strand of LR990614.1, from coordinate 37,836,913 downwards.
CGTGGGTGCGCTTATATTTTTATTATTTTCTATTATTAATTTTGACATGGAATACTGACAACTTTAAAGATATGAAAATAACTACCTAAAAGCAATTTAATTGAACCCTGCTCAGTTCAATGAGCCGAGTGGTCTACACCCAAATCATCATCGTGAATTTAATTTGATGCAGTTAGTAAATGCTATAAATATGAATTTTTACGTTTACAATTTAAAATCCCGTACGAACACGCAACCCGCTACATATATATACCTACTCCATGATACACTGCTTGGCACAACCAGTCCTGCTTTAGAAAATTTTCCTCCATACTATTACGAGTATATTTCCATTTATGACGTCATCTCTATACATATTGCTTAACCTGCAAAGGATCTGGCGTGATGATTTATACAAGGTGTAATTTTAATCGTCCTGGAGCGAAAGTCCAAGTGATGTATCCAATGTCTACTTTTCACAGACAATAAAAAAAAAATAAAAAAGAACATTTCAATATGACACATCTCCATAACAAGTGCCGTAACAAGTGTAATTAAAAACTTCTAACCTACACCAAGCGCAATGATATTGAGGGACGGCACGGCTCGTCAGCTGGCCGGTAGATACCTTGGGTGTTCCGGATTTTCACCCTAGCTATGATGTGCGTATAGATAATTGGGATTCTTACCGATCCCCCCGATGCTTTGACATCGCTTCTTTCCGCTCCGGATACGGACGACGACGACGAAGTCGTAGATCCCCTAGCCCGCCGACTGGTGCACTAATTACACCCCTCCCCCCTTAGCGACTGTCCAAACCTAGGCCGTTCCTCCTTGAGGCGCCCTCGAGTATGTCGCCCCTTGCCCTTCTGGCTCGACCGTAGTGGTTGCACGCTCGCCCTTAAGTCCGGTGAAGCTGTAAAGGCCTCACGGCCGACAGCGTATATCACTCAAACACACAGATAATTGGGTAGATATTACTTTTTGAAGGAATCCTATTATTCATTTTAGTAGGCATTATTAGTAGACTAAAACTACTCTCTGTATAGAGATATAGAAATCCCTATTCGGCAGCGTCGGGATACTCACATTCTTTCTTTACTTTTCTTTTCGGGAATGCTTTGAGTATTTAATTCCCAGAAAAAAAACCCTGTCGCTCTTTATCTTATCTTCTTCTTAGTATTCCTCGACGCACATGGAGCTGGTATCATGGCTTATTAACTGTACGTGCAGTGCGCTTGTGGAATTCTCTTCCACACCCCTTACGTGATAGCCTCGCCCCACTCCACAGATTTACAAGAAAAGAACATTTCCTATCTATGTATGTATATAATATATTTTATGTGATCTTATAGAGTGTAGTATATTTATAGGTATATATGTATTATATCATTTTATTATCTAAAACTATTCCCTTCGTGTTGAATACTCATTTCTATCCTTATTTTAATGTTTTACACTCAAAAGTCTGTTACTGTCACTCAAAGGTATGCTGTCAGAGAATTCAATTTTAAGTTAGGCTCGCCTTTGTACATTTTCTTTTATTATTATATTTATTTTGAACAGTTTCTGTGTACACAATAAATAATTAAAGAGATATTTTGATAAACAAAAAATCTTCTATGGCCTTCTTTCAATAAATCAATATTAATTTAATTTGAAATGTCAATAGTTATGTAGACAACCTACTCCCGTGGCAAAGGACGCATCGCTCATTGGATCGAGTAGTCGCGAGTTTGATACCCGCGCGGATTAAATCTATAAGTGACCTACAAATGTTTCTTTCGGTCTAGGCGTTTTTGTATGTAACTTTCGAGTTTGTAAGGGCATCCACAGGAATCAATAAATTAGTTTATTCATAAAAATAGTTACCTACTAATTATTAAAAATAACCTTTAAAAAATTACACAAAATATCATAAAGTAGTTAAAATTATATTTAAGGGGTTTGCCTGAACTAGGTTGATATACTGTCGGTATAATTCCTTTTGTGTGGGGCTATATGGGCCTAAAACTTTTAAAATTTATTTCGTAACTTATTAAAAATAAACTCTGGCAAGTCTCTATCCCCAAGCGGATGTAGCAAAGGAGGTGTACTATGTACACCTATGTATTCCCCGACAATATTAAGTCCCAGTGCAGTAATAGCCTAGTGGTTAGACCGATGGACTGCCAAGTCAGAGGTCTCGGGTCGACCCAGGCACGCAGCTCTGCCTTTTCGAAAGCAAGTGCGTTTTAAAAATTAACTATTACTTGCTTTAACCGTGAAGTAAAACGTGAAGAAACCTGTTGTCTAAGAGTTTCTTGAATGTGTGTAAAGTTTGCCAACCCGCACTGGGCCAGCGTGGTGGACTATGGCCTAAATCCTCTCAGTTTAAGAGGCGGCCCGTGCCCAACGGTGGGACAGTTTCGTAACAGGGCTATTATTATTATTAAGTCCCAATGTAGTAAAGGCGTAAATTACCCCTATTATATTGAGCGCAACTTCGGACTCCTGATGGCTACTGGAAATATTTGAATAGACAAATTACATTGTCTGATATAGTATTCGAACACGCGTGAATGCACGAGGTCCTCCTCGTGATCAATATGAACAAGGATGAATATTTTGTTATCTTACAAATTATAAGTAACATCATTCGGTTGCTTAATGCAAAAATTAACTATAATTTATACATTCATAGATTTTTTTCTTAAATAAAGTCAATCGCCCTGTCGCGCGCATACACAACACGTGAACGCCCAAAATCCGTTTCGCAAAAACGTAAACAACATTTGATAAGGGTGACGTCAGAGCACACTGCATGACATGATTTCACTTGGCAGCACGTGTTATGATTTTTAAGTGTTAATATTTACGCTAGCAGTGGGTAAACGGGGGATCCATAACTATAAAAGTGTTAGATAGTTTATAATAATAATATCAGCCCTGTTAAGAAACTGTCCCACCGTTGGGCACGGGCCTCCTCTCAAACTGAGAGCTTAGGCCATAGTCCACCACGCTGGCCCAGTGCGGGTTGGCGAACTTTACACACCTTCGAGAAACTCTCCGGCATGCAGGTTTCCTCACGATGTTTTCCTTCACCGTTAAAGCAAGTGATAATTAATTTTGAATACGCACAACCTTTCGGGATGACAGAGGTGCGTGCCTAGGTTTGTACCCAAAATCACTGACTTTGCAGTCCAACTGTCTAACCACTAGGCTAACACTGCTCTGTTAGATAGTTTATTTAATAAAAAACATAAATATTAGTTCTTCAGGTCATCGGTCCATCTTGAAGAGGGCCTGCCGACTCTAACGTCTTCCGGTACGAGGTCGTCATTCGAAAACCTTTCTACCTCTACGGCCATAAGTTCTACGAAGGATATGCCCCGGCCACTGCCTCTTAAGTTTAGCAATTCTGATTGCGACATCAGTGATATGGTCCTCCTGCGGGTTGGGGGTAAAAGATAGATGCCGTGGGGGATGCCAGTGGACGTCTTTCGGCTCAAGATAGATGGATAGATTAGTATTAGTCAGTTAGTTCTGAGCCATAACCGGCGAGCGTGTATGAGACGGACTACGAGAGTGGAGGAAGCCAGAGAGGTACTCGTATGTACAGAATGCACCTGTTGGAACTCTGTACTCTCTGCCTACCCGGCAAGAGATCTGGTGTAGATAGTTCTGAGCCGTTTCGGCAACAGGGAATAATATTTTTCTTCTTACCTAATGCTGTCAATGCATCGTACATGTAACTGTAGTAACCTTTCTTTGCCTTTTATGTGATTTAGGTTTTAGAATGTGAAGGTTACACGTGGGGAAACGATGTCTGTCACCTCTGATACGTGCTCGAACCAAATTAAGTAAGGTGTATGAGAGGGGAACCGGTGCGTTCCGTTTGGAGAAAGCCCCTTTGTCGTACCGACGAAAGCCACCTAGCTTTTTCAGCTCAATATTTACTGGAGAGGGTTTTTGCGAGATTTTATTCATTTTAAAGGAATATTAAGAGCTAGCTAGCAAGCTTGATTGTGAATGTGGTCTCTCTTATATAGGACAAACAAAAAGACCGGTAAAAACTCGGGTTAAAGAACACATAGCTGACCTAAAACACCGTCGCTCAAAGAAGTCTGCAGTCTGTGAACATGTCCTTGACCGCACCCGCCATAACATCAGATTTGATAAGACCACAAATTCTCGTGAAAGAACACCGATTCCTACCAAGGATGGTTCGCGAGGCTATTGAAATTAAAAAACATTCTAATTTCAATAGAGAAGATGGCTGGGTGCTTCCGTCGACTTGGGATCCGGTAATTAATATAATCAAATCCAAGACCAAGCATAACACTGCAAGACCTCAAGACACCGTGAGCTCATTCTGCGTAGATCGGACCAACAACAAAAATAATTAAGAAGTTTGAGGGTACCCCGGAACAACTATGCCTTTTGGACGTCTAACACCTCAGTCCCTCCCGTGACCATGGGTGCTGAAAAGCACTCGAAACGTCGGGAACTAAAAATCAAAAATAAACCGCTATAAAATCCGAAAAATAGTTTTATTTCAATATTAAGAGATTAAAATTTGGCACAATAATTAAAAAGAACTATTTCCAGAAGCTATTGGAACAGGAATGACTGTCCTAGATTTCCAAATCCATTAACGGTATTAAAACAAATATGCATATCCCCTCGATATTATATCTTCAAACCGGTTATATTACCTGTGAATGTGTACCTACTCAAACGAGTGGAATCGTGAGGCAGTAGAATGATACGCAAGCATGTGTGTAAGATATAATATTATTTTATTCATATAAAAATATAACACTAACAACTAATAGGTGCTTCCTCACTGCGGCCGCTCCGGTCTCGTGCTCTTTGGCAGGATTATACACAGCAAGCCACTCGCTGGAACAAACGGACAACAACTTAAAAAGGAGGAAGACAAGCAAATACTATTTGTGAGCCTCATGTTTGATTCCAGTAATAGGTATGGCAAAAACGCACGGAAATTATCGCGAGTTCCCATCACAAGTGTTCCTAACTGCGGATCAGCAATCTTTTAAAGATTTTTCTTCCACAAAACTTGTTACTTTTTTCGTTTCATTCTTTTAGTTGACTGATTTGGTAAACAACTTTAATGGTTTTTATAATTTAAATTTCTTTCTTTCAAATTCAAATATGAACATGCAAACTTCTTAAAAGAAATGTTTTGAATGATGCTTATTTATAAAATGTAGGTAAGCAACGTATTGTATTTGCATTGTTCAAGCATCATTTCTATAATGTCACTTTAAGACTGTTTACAAAATTTATCAGCTAAAACACGGACGGAATATTACATTTAAACCATTGTAGTATTTATGAATCGTCAGAACAGAAACAAAGCCTTCCAACACTTGGGAATGTTATTCCTGTGTTTCATTCCATTTTGATCTTGGTCTCGAACCTATTCGCGCCTTTATTAAAAAGGCGACAACCCGATACTTCGCGAACGCGACTAATCATAGAAATCCGCTAAACGTAGCCGCCACCGACTACGAACCTATCTCCCCTCCTATCAGCCGCTGCCGCCGTCCGCGGCATGTTCTCACCGACCCTCCCGGTGCCCTTACATCTCTTCTTTCGGATACAGATACCGCAATCAGAATCAGACACCGACCTCGCCGCGAGCTCGAATCCCTTGCCCGCCGCCGGCGCAGAGCACCACGGCGAGACACCTAGTATACGCCCTCCCCCATAGCGACTGCCCAAGCCGAGGCCGTTCCTCCTTGAGGCGCCCTTGAGCTACCTAAGCCCCTTGCCCTTTCGGCTGGAACGTAGTTTTTGCACCCTCCCCCTTTTGCCCAGTGAGGTTGTGAAGGTCCCTCGGCCAACTTCGTAGATCATTCACACTCATAAAAACCTTATGTGACCACATTAGAATGTCATTGGTGTCAATCAGAGTTAGGCAAAAATTAATTGTGAAAAATTAAATTGCTAAGCAAAGCATCGTCGGCGAAAAGTGAGTGTACACAGCACACCTCTGCCCCCTCCGCTTGGGGAATATAGGTGTGATGTTGTTAATTTGTTTTTTGTTTAATTAATATATATACTATATATCTATCTATCTATCTATAACCTCACGCCAGATCCCTTGCGGGGTAGGCAGAGAGTACAGAGTACTATATATATATATATATATATATATATATATATATATATATATGATTTTATCGCGGTATACCGAAGTTTCGAATGCTCTAAAGCATTCATAGTCATGGACTGAGAAGATCAACGTCTAAAAGTCATTCTTATTCGAGAGTACCTAAGAGGGAATAATTTAATTGAAGTTGTAATTTCGTTTGATTGATCGTATACTGGTGTCAATGAACCAAGGTGGGTTATTTTAAGTGTCGTCAGACAGCAATTGGGTAAAGAAAAGTTCTCAATACTCACTTATAAGAAAGGTGCCGAACATGTAAATGGGTACTTTGCAGTACTGGTCCACTAGCGCCCCGAAGACCACGTTGCCGACGATGGCGCCGATTCGACCGCACATGACTGTTACAGCCATGGCTGTGGCCCTGGAAATAATAATTGCTTTATACCTCTTGCCTCTGCCGTTGACTGCCTCGTTCGTCTAATGGCAAAGCGCATCACTTGGTGACCGCAAGGTCCTGGGTTCAAATCCTAGGTCGGACAAATTAAGTTTTTCTAACGAATACTTCCCATTATGGGATCTCTGGAATTGTGCCCGGTATATAGCAATAGGTTCGCCCCCTATTACATGGGACCTAAAGTCGTCGGCGAAAATTGGGTGTACTCAGTACACCTCTACCACCCCCGCTTGGGGAATATAGGCGTCCCGGCGTTTTTTTTTTATTTTTATCTCTTGCCGTAATGCCAGGTTCCTTGAGGAATAGACAGAGAACAGAGTTCCAACCACAGAAATCGTAATAGTTATACAATTTTTTTAGTTCTCACGGACCTCTCGTTTCCTCCACCCTCATAATTCATCAGACCTGCATACATAGTCATTTTGAAATATAGACTACATGTCTACTTGGCCATCCTGACTCTATGATACCGACCCATCAAGGTCTAGACTAGACTATCTAGTCTAGGTTTCCCATCCTTCGATCCACATCTGTCCGAGTGGGATCCGAACTCAAGGCTTCGTAATCGACAGCCGCACTAAACGCCACTGTCTAGTGGTATATGGCAACAAGGCAGTCAAGGGTTCACAAACACATGCATATTAATATATCTGAATAAAATCTGAACCTGAAGGTTTTGTCAATATTTAATAGTAATAGTAACGTTTAATATCAGCCTATACTGCCCACTGCTGGGCAAAGGCCTTCTCTTTCAAATCGAGGTGAGAGAGAGGTCATACTCCACCACGCGGACCAAGTGCGGATTGGCAGAGGCAGGTTTGAGGCACCTGCTGTTGGAACTTATCAAGCCGCCTATAAGGCTTCCAACTCGGCTTAACGACTATCACATTAAGTGGACCAACGGCTTAAAGTGCCTTCCAAAGCACGGAGACGCTCGAATATGAAAATGCTACAAACGGTCACCCATCTTAGGCCGACCGAGTCGAACGCTGCTTAACCTTGGTAATCGTTAGGAACACCACGATCGCACAGCGAAACGAGATTCAACAGAGAGACTCAATATTTGGGGAAGACATTTGTCCTTCATTAGACGTCTTTAGACTGAAGGTGATCCATTCTTAACACCTAATCTACTTACGCTACTTTTGTAGGGAATATCTCGCAAATGACGCAGAAGAGAACAGCTTCTGTACAGCTCACTATAGCTTCAAACACGCAGGATAGGATCAGGTTTTCGAGCGAGGACCGCACCAGGTTCAAACCCAGAGCCGCCAATCCGGAGCTGATTAACATCAGCACTGCGAAAGAGAAGATTAAATAATAATAAACAAATATTAAACCAAGCGGGTGGTAGGAATCGCCGTCGTTTTTAGACCCCCGTCATAATTGTGGGCGTGCCTACACCCACTATACTGGGCACAATCCCAGACGCGGCATGTGATATTTTTTCGATAGAATATAAATAACTTTTCAAAAAAAGGGAAACCAACTGCAAAACTAGAAAGCAAAAAATAAATAATTGAAGTCGGTGCCAGTCGGTTGGTCTAGGCGGGTACTTACGAGTAGCAGTTATTTATTTTACAATTTTAGGTGAAGAGGGAATTAATTATTAATATTTATAGACCTATATTATATTGTTCTATTTAGTTCTATAGTAAAGTACCTACAGTATTTTTCTCATAGATACATTACTAAATTACTAAATAATAAATAAAAATCGAAACCACAAAAATTTCATTCCCTATTTTTTCACAATTCGAGGTGGTATTTCTTCTTCAAATTACAACAAAACGGAAGTATACCTATCTATCTATATCATCACGCCAGATTCCTTACGGGGTAGACAGAGAGTACAAAGTTCCAACAGGTTCTTTCCTTACATACCTCTCTGGCTTCCTCTACTCTCATAGTTCGTCTCATACACGCTCGCCGGTTACGGAGACTCCTGACTTGTCCTTCAGATAAAACCCGGTCTATTTGGTCATGGTAAGATAGTCTAGGTCTTCCCCGGTACGAACATCCTTCCACTTTCGCATTGTATATCAGTTTTGTCATTCTTTCCTCGGACATTCTTTCTATATGCCTGAACCAACGGAGCAAACCTTTTCTCATCTTTACACCGATACTATATTTCATACCTATTCGCTTTCTTACTACGCTGTTGCGAATACGGTCGGTCAGCTTCACTCCGCACATCTTCCGCAGAGCTCGCATATCCACCGCATTTATCCTACTTTCATTCTCCTTCTTACATACCCAACCCTCTCTGCCATATAACAGCGTTGGGACAAGCACTCCATTATGTATGGCCAGCTGCGACTTTTGCCTTAAGTGCCGGCTCCCAAGTAGCTTTCCCATCGCGCCATTCACTCTGTTCCCTGCACTCACTCTTCTTTCTATGTCAGCGGTGTATTTCCCATCCTTACTGAATGCGCATCCAAGATATACAAACTCATTCACTTGCTCCAGCACATCGATACCAACCACAATCCTTGCATTCGTTCTGGTTTCTTCCCGTTCAAAAACAATAATTATGGTTTTCTTCACATTCAAATGTTAGCCATTAAAAAGTATACCCTCTTAAAAAAAAGAATTATCAAATCGGTTATCACTTCGGGAATGCAGACAGAAGTGTAAGCTTCAACAACCTATGTACGTACATACACAACATATGTACATACTTATATACAGAGGTGTCGGTAACAGTGTCGCGATTGGTTTTACCCATCTCAAAAATGCCCAACGCGCCTAAAGAAGTTTTCACTTTAAAAATACAACCAAATTGAGAACCTCTTCCTTTTTTTTAAGTCCTTTAAAAACACACTTTGTCCAACCTAGGATTCAATCCCACATCCTCGTGACCTTCACTCGCATTATGCGCCACTATGTCAACGAGGCAGTAAAATTGCGTCACACTTGGAGTTATTCTTATACCGTAAATGCATTTACAAACATGAAATTTATGATTAGTTTTATACAGAGATCGAACCTGTTACCTTTTTTAAAAAAAGATAGGCCGATAATGTTACCAAGAATTCTTACCGAGCATGCGTTTCTTTCCAACTATGTTGATGGAGAGACCGACGGACAGTGCCGTGGGTACACAGCTTAGAGCTACCACGAGGGTGTGGATGTACACCTTCGCGTCCAGGGCCTTATGGTCCTGAAAACAGAAATACATTGATGAGTAGCAGTTCACGGCTTATATACCAGACGCTAGTAGCGCCTCGTACCCTCCTAGGATTTCAACTCGGGACCTTGTGATCACAAAACGATGCGCTTTGACCCTGGAATAATAAGGCAGTCATAAACTTTTACGTTGTTAGGGAAAGGAAATAAATCACTGTATTGCTGTAACTAATTGGAACCCTTAGGCTTGATAACTTTGATCCAGCAGGAAGCCATATGGCTTCCTGCTGCTGTATGTATGCTGATGTACTAGGGACAGGTATCTATTACCACCAGTACACGATCCTCGTGGTAGAGTACAAATCCACCTAAGCTTTGAAACTACTTATCAATGTTCCGTATACCGTGCAGTTGAAGCAGAATGACCGCCACCTGCAGTCGTAACTGATCAAGTTGCCATATTCGACTTCCAACTTACAGGTCTTGTAGACATTATGTTCACAACTCCATCCCCTTCCCTTCCTCTTCTACCCATTCTTCCACCTCCTCCTCCTTCTTTGACTGATCAAATCTTACATACTATCACGCTGTATGACCATATAGTCGTAGAAACAACCGTAGTGCATCCCAGAAGGAGTGATCATAAGCTTTAAGAAGTGAACACATTCGGAACGTCCATATTCGTGCAACAAATCTCGAACAGCCCATGTAATGGAAGTTAGCGAATGCGGCGTGATAAGCCGCTTGATAGTTGGTATTTTTTTCACTTCTTTAGCACCTTTTTTTAAGATTCTAGAAACTTAAAAATGGCGTTATTTGTACCTGGTAAATACAGAGATTGGCATAAAACGATCGAAACTTACTTCGAATGGGGATGTTTCATTGGCCAGCCTCAGGGATACCTCGCAGACGCCTGCCGAAGCATCAGGGTACAGAGACGAGAACTGGCTGAACCTCTCGAATAGGTCCGGGAACCACATCATCAAGGTGTAGTAGCTGTTGGAGAAAAAAATACGATTATAGCTTAGAATACGAATTTAGATCACAGACATGCTTGTGCTAGCCTCTAAACAGGAAAGATATGTTCGAAGCTTAATAGTGAAAGAGTGAAATAATATCATGACTACCTCGTTAGTCTAAGGGCGCATGTTGTGGGCGGGATACACGAAATCCTGGGTGTAATGCGGGTGGCAAACATGACGTCTTGGATTCGATTAAAAGAACACTCAGACGCAGGGCACTTTTTTAAAGGAAAAAAACGTAACGCCACCCTTAGGTTTATTCCTGTATCGTTGATGCATTTACAAACATGAAATTACACAAATACCCAGACCGAAACAAATATATGTAGATCACACAAAGATTTGTCCCGTGCAGGAATGGAACCCGCGACTGTTGGACACAGTGGGCGAAGCGGCTTAAGCACTTAACCCCTGCGCTAAATCGTCCGTCAAGGGCTGGAATTATACCTGGTATAGGAGCAATACGCTCGCGCCTCATTACACTAGGACTACCGTTTGTGATATGGGGATGTACACAGTACACCTCAGCCATTGGCCAGGCCGCTCAGGGTCAATTTTTGTTGTAAAATCGCAAGCTTCAAAATTCACGACAGGGTCAAGAAAGCAATATACTTTATCATCATGTTTTTGATGTAAATCATTTACATCAAAAACATGATGATAAAGAAAATTGCAGGTATATTTACGTACACCTGATGAAGTAAATTTTGTATATACTACGAACTCTTCAGTCTCCCCTTCACAGGTAACTGACATTTACGTACCTGAACATAAGGCCAAAATCGACGAAGCAGCAAAGCACCAATAAGCCAATGTACGGCGGCGTGACGAGCATCTTCTTGCGCACCCAGAAGGCGTCCCAGCGCTGGGCCCACGTGAGCGGCGCCTTGGTCTCGTTGCCGTTGGTGTCCGCTGATACAACCTCCTCCTCGTCTCCATCACTAGCGCTGATCATTGATTCCACCTGGAACATTCAAAGATAGACATGTTATCAGCTGGGCTCTTGAAATATCAACTCTTGCTCTACTTTTTCTGGGAGAACAGAGCAATTTGATCTTATTTTGAGAATTCAGATTTATTTTAACATTTCAAATCTTTACAATAAGAATGATCAGTAGCTATCCCAATGCACTCAGTATGTAACATTAAAACCCAGTTAATTTGCCGGTTACTGATTTCCATAACAAAAAACGTATATATGGACCTAAAACATCAGACGACTATTAGCTATGTATGTCTTAAACGCGATACGGGAGTTCGCACCACGTGTTACATATACACAAGCTCCCGACAACAACTCTGTGGAAGGTGTAAAGGTGGAAGTGGCAGACTCTTTGCCAAATGCTGGCACGTACCTGCCTCACATTGACGAAACTGATAATTCTACTATCTAATACCCTGTTCAAATTATGCCACTGTTTCCACTTTCTGCATAGAGCATTGAGCAGTACCGTGACAGCATCGACTGTTTACATACTTAATGCATAACTCAGATAATTTTTCTCCGATTTAGATTCTTATTCTCAATTTTTCCAAAATTATTTTTGAGCAAATGCTATCAGTCATACTCCCACTAAAAAGAACCGCCATCGGAAGGAGCACTGGGCAGAGATAATGGGGGATAGAATTAGCAAGTTAGTAATGACTTTATACGACGAAGCTGCCCTCACTTCCCACGAGAGTTGACAGCATCTAAATCTGTTGTAAGAATCAAAAGCTATCACACTAACTTACAGGAAAGTCTTTCTCGTTCAGCTTAGTGTTGACAACGAAGATCCTCTGTAGAACTTGCAAAGCCTGCTCCGGCCGGTTCGCGTGCAGCAGGTACCGGGGGCTTTCCGGGAATGGGAGCAGCAGGAGCACCACCAGCAGGCTGGGGATCCCGCAGGCGGCCACGAACACCCTCCAGGAGGTGTACTTGAAAGCATCCCCCGTGGCTAAATTAAACCGCTCGTCTGGGATGATGAGGAATGCTATGCCTGAAATGAGTAGACCGAAATTATGGAGGCTGTTGATTCGTATATTTGTGGGACGTAGGACGGGTAGTTATAAAACAGAATGGGAACTCTGTACTCTGCCTTTCTCGGAAGATATCTGGTACGACGATTTATTTTAAGCCAACGAGGCACTGCGGCAAAAGCAGATGGAGCACTATGTTGGTTTTTAAATCCATATTTTTACTAATAATCATTAGAGAGTAAATGAGAATAACCTTAGTCAAAATGCAGAATACACAACCTACCCCCGTGGTACATGTGTTTTGCCCAGCCCGCTCAGGGAATATAGACATGACGGTGTTTATTTGTTCGCAGTTAATTACTAGTGTGTGTGTACATGTTTATCTTCCACACCCCTAAAATGGCAGAAAATGAATCGCAAATTCATCATATGACGTCGATTTCAGTGTATGCCCTAAATTACAAGAATTTTAATGACCATTTACAACGGTTTATTATAAACAGAGAAAAGGATGGTTACAACCTTATGAAAATTGACACTAGAAATGAATATGTTACATGTAATATTGCCAAAGCGAGATCTCAGGCGCTACAGACTTTGATCCTAATTGCAAATATTATACTCATCGGAATGAGATAAAGAGTATGTATTTTTTTAGTTTATACCTATATGACCTACACAATATACACGGGATCAGATTTACGTCTAAGAACGATTAACAATATGGAACGAAACTTATTATTCAGGTGTTAGGGCCTTTTTTATGTTCCATAATACCTGACTACTTTTAAATCCGAAAAAAAATGTAGTGAATACAATCACATATCGCTGAAGATATTACGTCTTAATCTAATGGGGTGTGAGCCTAAAGGAATTACACCAAGCACAATTCCGGATTCCAGACCGCAGCTGAGAAGTTTTTAATTAAAAAGGGACACACTGTTCGACCTAGGATTTGAAACCAGAACCTTGTGATTGCTATCCGCTTAGCGCGCCACTTAATTAACAAAGCAGATCGTACACAACTACCACCCCCGCATCTGATATATATGCGTGATGATTTTTTTTTCCTTTTTTATTTCATTCATTGCCATGGAAATATTAACTAAGCCAATACAATTTAAACTAATTAGCCACTCAAAAAATCGAGCGTCTAGCAGTCTACAGACAAGCTAACAAGCAAATATTAGCAACACCTAACATCCGCAGCGCAGAGGAAGGTCACACAGCCGGCATTAATTGGCACGAGACACAAAAGTGACGGCGGCGGCTGCCAATCACAACATAATGTATCGATAATATAAGAATGACAGAACTTCGGACTGAAATTTAATTTATATTAATTACTAGGTTTTGCCCCCGACTTCGTCTGCGTTGAGTTTAGACAGGAACCTAACAATTTTCTGGGATAATAGTATCCTATAAGCTAATCCAGGTAATAGGCTATTTGTGTGTCAAATTTCATCCAAATCCGTTCAGCTGTTTTTGCGTAATCGAGTAACAAACATCCAAACATAAAAACTTTCACATTAGTAGGATATTATTAGTAGGATAGTAGAATGAGCTGTAGCCGCGTCTTCATTCACATGTGAAATTCGAACTCTATTTCTTTATAAAAACTTAAATACATACTTCTATGTATAACTTAAAAAATGATGCATTTCGCTTCAATTTTTTTTAAGTGGCCTATAACCTGCCCTAAAATCCAATAAACCTCTCGCAAAATTTTGTCAAAATCTGTTAAACGATTTAAGGGTAAAAAAATAACAAGCAAACTGTGTTACCTTATTAATTACATTATATTACATAGTAGTATCATTAATATAAAAAAATATTTAATGAGTGGTATAGATAATTTGGGCGATTCACAAAACTCCGTAACAAGCGAACATGTTCGAGACGAACAATGAGAATGAAAAAACTCTGTTTGAACCCTGTGCTCTCTATCTAGCTCTGCGAGACCAGGGTAACCTTGGTGGTCACTAAGATTAGGCAGCGTTGGGCTCAGTCAGTTCGAGATGGACGATCGTGTGCAGCATTTCCATATTCGATCATCTCCGCACTTTGCAAGGCGCTTATTAAGGGAATTACTAACGAAATTTCCCTTGTCTGATGACCTTGACAACAGTGAAAAGTGTGCCTGAAGGACCCAAAATACAGGTTACACCCTAAATATATCTGAATTATTTAAAAAATCAAATAATTCAGATATAATTAATTAAAATAAAGCAGTCATCCATACAAGTTACAGAGCATGTCTTAAGCTTCATTTTCTTGTATATTGTATACATATCCAATCTACAATTGAATAGAACATTTGCGATATATATGCAAGATAGAGTTTTTAATATATATAAATAAAGATCGTGAATTCAAGGTAAGGAGTAAGATTTATTTTACGTATCCAATTTTACAAAATAATACTTTTAAAAGTTGTTTTCGGTTGCCTAACCACAAATGCTGCAAGCTTAACAGCAGGTAGCCACAAACCTACCTTCGCCTATACCCACTAGGTCCTGGTCGTTGTGTATGACCCAATTTCCCTCACTTCAATTTACGTGCGAAGTTCTTGCAGTGGGATAGGAGCCGACTTTAACCAAATGTACAGATATCATTTAAATTCTTACCAGGCAATAATATAGTGCCGAAGGTCCAGAAGACCTCGAGCCGGCACAGCATGACGTCACGGTGCCGGAGCGAGAGGAAGTCCCCGAAGTACGGGAACACCAGTCCCGTGGCGCCGATGATGCCGAACCCGGAGAAGAACCTGTAAAGGCGACAAGTCTACAACGAATAGTCGCGCCGACAACGAAAGAAATTGGAACTGAAGTGATTGGGCTGGTAAGATTATGCAATTTGTTAATTTTTTGGTCTCGTAAAAACAAATTCACCGACACGCCTATAGTCCCCAATCCCCCTACGCGCATTTTTTGCCACTAGACCAACGAGGCAGTACTTGCAAAACGGCACTTTCGAAAAAGGTTTTTTAAGTGGTTATTTGTGTGTATGCGCAGCATATTATCTTTACACACTTTTTCAGTAAACTTGCTTTGCCATGAGAAAGAGAAGCAGTTTATAATTCCATCTCTCCCTGACGCCAAAGTGAGATTAAAATGATGCTGCTAAAAGTGGTTGCAGTAAGCCTCTAGACCGCTCCCAGCCCATTGATCAGTACATAAGCCGAGTTTGGAAAATATTTAAAAGTCCTTCATAAGTCTTCATGATTTCCAATCGTTAACCTAAAGAGACTATACTAAACCTAAATATAAGCATAAGCTCATTAATATTTAGATACCTGCCAGCCAGGAAAACTGGAAAGGACTGCGCCAGGCTGGAGAGAAAGGCAGCCAAGGCGTCCAGAAGCAGTGCTCCAATGATGGCTTTCTTGCGGCCACGGGCATCCGCCAGGTTTCCCCAGAAGTAGGAGCCCACACACATTCCTGGAGAAGATTAAACTTGATGTAGAATAGGAGTTTGATGATGACGAGATTTTGATTTGATAAAATGTTTTTAAGTTACAGCCAAGGTGTTAATTTATGGGTAGGTACTGTAGCAAGTTCGCTAGTTACCAAAATCAATACTAATACAAAAAATTAAAATGCTAATTAAAATAATAATCGTAACATTAAGGAAGGCCTTAGGCCATATAAGTAGTGTTTGGCTTAGACCTCTAAATATTCCACGAAATATGATCTTGCTTTTCTGTAGATAAACTTACGTACTTATTTATTTATTCTTTATGCACTTACTAGCTTCTGCCCGCAACTTCGTCCGCGTTAACTTTAGACAGGAGCCAAACATTTCGAGATGAAAAGTATCCTATATGTCAACATACAAACTTTAACATTTATAATATTAGTAGGATGTATATAAGCGGACTAACTTAAGTCTTGAACCACCCATCACAAAACTTGATTTCAAACTATACTGACTGACTAAATAAGCCGCGATGACACCAGAAAAAGGACAGCAATTTTGATGTTATTTTTCTCTTTGCGCCTATAAGCTAGCACCAAAAAGTCGTAAATCTATCTCTTTTACATAAACCGTTCTCTAAAGCTATTCCTTCTCTTAGCCCTTAAAAGGCTAACGATTTATAGTTTAATACATACCAATTAAAGGTGTTGCGGTAAGCCTGCCTTTATCGCTGGAGCTGAGCTGGAAGTCGTCCTTGGCTGCGGGCAGCACGAAACTCAGGGTAGTCGTACTTAGCGCGCACACTGCATAGATCCCCCCGCATGACATCAACAGCAGCCATTGGAAACAGCCATAACCTGGAATAAAAAAGAATTTACTATTTATATTTATTTCACGCTACGGTGTTCGATCACCAAAGTTAAGGAGCGTCCGACAGCATTTGGCTCCATCAGGCCGATATGGTGACCTTTTGTTGTATTTCCATAGTCCTTTAACTACCGCCGTAGCCTGCACTTTTTTATTTGAGTTCAGTGCTCTGTGAAGAAGTAAGACATATGGGCCGTTTATAACCCTGAAACACCCCCATGGTAACCTCCTTCGACACGGGATGGGGCTCCGTGATTTAACAGAATACACTGGGATTATGCTTGTGCCTGAATTAGAATCCCCCACACTCTCACGATGCTCATGGTGACGCGAAGTTACTGACGCTACCATCCCTCTCAAAATCGCTTCGGCATCGACGCTAGAGATCAACATACCAAGACCTGCACGACCCCGTGGAACTGATTTTAAGAACTAGGTAGTATTCAGTTAAAGAGATAGTAATTAAAAGTAATAAATACACCATCACGCCTACCCAAGCGTGGGGGGCAGAGGTGTACTGTGTACACCGACATATCGTTGACGATGAGAAGTCCTAATGTAAGTCTTTATACCGGACACAATTTCAGACCCCAAACTACGACTGAGATTTTTTTCTGTAAAAAATCACACTAGAACTTGTAGACTCTGCCTACGTAGCAAGAGATCTGGCGTTGTGATATAGATAGTTAGAAAAAGCACACTTTGTCTGACCTTAAATTCGAATTTACTAGACCATCCCAATATTATTGGAATATCAATTTTGTCACGGAAGACCAAAGATATACCAATAAACCGTAGGTATCGGAACTCATAGAATATAGACATACACTGAATGAAATGCACTTGAACGCCATTGAGTCTCGTTAACTCAAGTGCTCCCAATACCGATCAATTCGTTATAATCAATAGAATCGGTTTTAAAAAGACATTGACAGGTGTGATGCATGGCCAAGACAATGGAAATAGATGCTGGGACTATAAATAATTGTTTATGTGATTTTTCATGTGAATGCCACTCTTTCTTCTTGAGTGTCTTGCTGATTCTGAACTCGGTCTAACTGCTGTCTCCTCGGCCTATTTCAGAGTGAATAAGGTATTTATCAGTCAGCGAGCCATATCTTTTTCTCTATTCCTTTGCATCCCGTGAGATAGGGCACGCAACGCAAGGGGTCAATTGCTGACCAGTCTTTAAAAAATATTGATATGCATGATACCTGATTTATATTCTGCCTATTTGTTTCTCGAGCATTTATCGACAAGAAAATCACTTGACTTCCTTTAACAATACCAACGACGGGTATGCAGTTAAGTGTATGTTATGATTTGTGTGATAGACTAGCCCTGAATAGTTTATCAAACACTTCCCTAACGATCCTTCGTTAGTTTTTTTTATGGGAAGTCAAAAGACTGACAGCTCATTGGTTTCACTTGCTAAATCAGTATTATCTGCTTGAAATAATTTTGGCAAGTTTAGTTAAGCATTTGGGATACAAACTTGAGGATCATAATCGCTGAAAATGGTAGGTCCCACCATGATAGGGACAAACCTATTACTATTATACTATTATGGAGACTGTTTCAGACTCTAGATTTAGACCGAGAATATATCAAAAGAAAAAAAAACAATAACACTGCCAGCTTCGTCAAGTGCCACTAGATGAACGGGGCAGTCTGTAGGTACTGTTAAATTTAATAAAGAAATTCTATAGTTATAACTATCATCTAAGTTTCGTATGTTATTAAAAGACATATCTATGACGCACCCCGGCCTCCCCCACGCACCCCGGCCGGTGGTCGGCTCGCCCCGCCGTCGCCTTGTCGATTAATTGGATTCGGTTTCGTCGACGCACAAATCCAATTTGCGCCGCTTAGCGATGTTGACTTACCGGCTTTTATATGGGACTATATTTTGGGATACTTATAAAACTACAAAGGATAATTTTATACAACACAAAGAGAACATCAGAATATAGGACACTGTGAGCTCATTCTGCATAGATAACACCCTTAGAGCATATGATAGGAACAACAAATATAGATAATTAAAAAGCTTGAAGGTACCCCGGAAAACAATGACATGACCCTTCCATGTTCATGGGTGCTATAAAGCACTCGAAATATCGGAAACTTGAAATCTCTCTCTGTATATCATCACGCCAAGTCTTTTGCGGGGTAGGCAGAAAGTACAGGGTAAACAAGGTATCAATATACATAAAATTGAAAAAACAGGTTTATCCCACAAACGAATACAGTTGAGTGTGTGTCTCATGGCTGAGCCAAAACGGTTTCCATATCAGCTTAATGCCAGCCACAAGCGCTAGGCGCTGATTTTGATCTGGAGTTTTCAACGGTGTCAATGAATATTGCCCAGTATATTTTTAGGAGTGTGTTTATTAAGTGTTAGTGAGCAGAGAAATGGACATAAAACTGACCGAGTAGGTAAACCCCATTAATGAAGTAGACATACAAATAAGTAGAGTGGTTGACTTTTCATATTGAATTACCACGCAAATGTGCTGATTGTAAATCAGGTATTAAAGTGTTCAGAATACTTATGAGAGAAGAAGAAGGCACAACAAATTTGTAAGAAAAGAACCAGTTGGAGCTGTGTACGGAGGTACTAACCTCATGATGCCAAACCTTTGTGATATAGATAGAAAATATTCAAAACGTCTGGGTCATCCTATCTATAATAATAGACACTTTGGCATGTGTGTTAAAAAAAGTCCAATACTAGAAATCTGCGCATTACGGACTTTGCTCGTAAAAACAAAATTAACCAATTGGAGCAAAGTCTAATAATGCCGGCCACACACATAACGATACTTACCCAACACAGTACACTAATAAACAGTAAAATAATGGTCATGAACTACGCCCACAGGCGGTCAATTAAACTAGCGAAATTCTGTAAAAACGGTATCAACCAACGACATTTAGCTGTTTTTGTTTTGTAGTGGAATAATAAATAATCGGCGGCACTTAAGATTCTGTTTTTTGTGATATATTATTAAGAGAAAAGGTCTCCAGAGCACGTACCACAATCTCTTTAACAACGCTATTATAATCTTACTTTTCTGGAAGCAAAAGACCTGGCATAACTAGGCAGTTCATAGTTTTGACCTTTTTTCACGGCACAGAAAGATTAAAATCGTTTTGCTAAATATGGTGCGCTAAATAAGTCGATGCACACAGATCGCGAAGTCATCTTCGTTATTAAACTTCAATAACAATTGCAAATTAACCGTGCAACAGTACATTCCCTGTGCATGTATATTGTCCAATTACCTCACAAAGATGACCCACTGCTCATTTAGTGAATTGTGTACAGTATACACAAGTATGTCGTTACGTGTGGCCTGCATGACACAGTGCACGTCAGCAGGGTTCGTATACGTCACGTCACGTTGCTTCAGTAGCACGCGCAAGGGACGCGAGCCGGACTTCGTACTATCTATTTCGGTATTTGTTATGTAAACAATATCTATCTTGATCTGATTGAGAAGATTTCCTTCGCGACTGAACACATTATGTTGACCGCATTAACATTTGTTGAGAAGACATATTAATTACGTAAATACCTATAGGTAACACTTCTGCAATGGAATCATAAAGAAAGCATAACACAATATAAACAAAACGAACTTAAGCTAGCGAAAACATATCTCTAACAAGTTATAGAAGTAGTATTGTACATTTTGCGATGGAGGGCTTTAGAACACAACCAAAACTGTATGTCATCTTCCCCAGGAAAATCAAAATACTTTGTCAACTTTTGTCAGCTAAATCAAATTTTGGTACATCTCTTAAATGAACAACTTAGCATGTGTGAGCTAGTTTAGATAATTCTCAACCAACCTGATGAAATAAAATATACTTTGGCTGAAAAAACTGAAACACGTGGCAGCTCTTTAGATTCTTTGTTCGTTGTACCAACAAATGTTGACAAAATAGACGCATTAATCGAAAAACAGAAAATAGTTCTAGTCCAGGCCAAGACAGAATCACAAACTGCACGGGACACAATTTTAGACTTCGGACTGCTACTAATAGTTTTTGGCAGAAAACCGGACATTGTCCGACCTAGGTTTCGAATCCCGGACCTCGTGATCGCCACTCTCACTAGGCACTAACCAACGAGGCAATGCCTGTGCTAGTACCGGTATTTCAAGGGGGAAAATAAGCTTTCAGTTTCCTGGGTTTGTCGATAGTGATACGAGAAAGAATTATTGCCCATGTCACTACTAGTAGAACAAGCTGGTTGTACCACGAGTAACAAACGAATCTTATTTTTAACTAAAAAATCTAAATGACAGTCCGAAATTTCATGCCCGGTATAATAACAATACCCTTCCCCCTATGACATTTAGACCTAACATCAATAGCGACAAGTGGCTGTTCAAAATCTCTATCTATCTATCTATATCATCACGCCAGATCCCTTGCGGGGTAGGCAAAGAGTGCAGAATTCCAACAGGTTCTTTCCTTACATACCTCTCTGGCTTCCTCCACTCTCATGCAGGCTCGCCGGATACGGAGACTCTTGACTTTTCCATTAGATAAGACACGGTTTATTTGGTCATGGTAAGATAGTCTAGGTCTTCCCCGGTACCTGCATCCTTCCACTTTCACATTGTATATCTGTTTTGTCATTCTTTCTATATGCCCGAACCAACGGAACATGCCCTATCTCATCTTTACACCGATACTATCTTTCATAACTACTCGCTTTCTTACTACGATGTTGCTAATGCGGTCGGTCAGCTTCACTCCGCACATCTTCCGCAGAGCTCGCATTTCTACCGCATTTGTCCTACTTTCATTCTCCTTCTGCTGGATATGTACAGCTCTCGCTACCAAATAACAGCGTTGGGACAAGAACTCCGTTATGTATGGCCAGCTGCGCCTTATGGCTTAAGTGCCAGCTCCCAAGTAGCTTTCCCATCGCACCATTCACCCTGTTCCCTGCACTCACTCTTCTCTCTATGTCAGCGGTGTATTTTCCATCCTTACTGAAGGCGCATCCAAGATATACAAACTCATTCACTAGTTCCAGCACATCGTTACCAACCACAATCCTTACATTCATCATCAAATACTGCCACATTCACTTGAGGAATATTGTCGTGGCGGTTATTATCTTCTTTTTATACAGCAAGATGTTTATTTTCGTCCGATACACCGGTATGTACGGTCTCAATTGTAGATCATAAGCTAATTGTTGACAATCTGCCAATTTCTGGGGAAGTTGTCCATCCATTTTTTGATCAGTGATCTTGTTAAATATAATTATATTTAGATAGCTGGACCTGTCTCTTCAAGTCTTGAACGTTTAACGATATAAAACGCTGAACCAGTCTATCTATATCTCACGGTAGGCAGAGAGTGAATGGTTCCAACGGGTTCTTTCATTACAGATCTCTTTCACGCTCTGGTACTGACATATAGAAAAACCGTTGGAGGAAAAAAAGACAACAGATAACGCGGAAGACCTAGACTATACTTACTAAGACCAACTTAGCCATGCCTCATCTAAATTATAAATCAAATCTTCGTAACCGGCAAGCGTATTTGAGATAGACTATGAGAGCGAAAGAATTGAGAAAACAATGTTAGGAAAGAATCTATTGTAAATCTATATTCTTTGCCTACTTCGCAAGGAATTTGATGTGATGATATAAATAAATAGACAGGAAATAATAGTGACGAAATTCCGGCTAGACTAGACAGTCCTCTGCCGACACCACTAATCATTAACAGTTTTATACCCTCATCAATATATTAACGACCGCGTTTAAGGTACAACCAAATCCCGTAACGTCGTTTATTTACATAAAGTTTTATGCGTGAATTAATATGAGAGGCTGATTTATTGCGTCCAAATGGATCGTTTGGTCAATTTACTGCGAAAATCTGCAGACATTAAAATTATGGGGTATAAGCGAATAGAACTTGCCTTATAGCTGGTACAGATAGAATACGAAGGAGTCTTGTCGGGTAGATTTGCTGGCTATTCCAAATTTATGAAATGTCATGCCCTGCTTGCGCGGCGGTTCGGTCGATATGTACCCGCCCTAGCCCTCATATGCGGTGATATTCTAAAAACTTCTTGGTGAACAGCGTACTTATTCACACACACACACACACACACTCAAAAGGTTCCCGGTGAACAAAATGGTAGTCGGCATGTGTAATGTGTGTGTAGTTTGTAGGAGCCATCCCAAACACAGTTCTCAAGTTTGGTCACCGGCCTCAATTTCTGAGTGTTTTAAAAGTCCATAAGTATTTGATTCTAAACTATAGCATAATTGTTCTGATCACAGGTTAGGATTAAAACAACAAACACAAATCCGAAGTCAAAAAGGTACTATAAAAGACTTCTCTGGTTCTCCCTACTCTCAACAAGCTCATGAAAATAATATAAATCGGGAATGGATATCTCCACTAATATAAATGTTTCAAAAACACTAATCTAGCTCACCTGCCAAATAAATTGTTCCACCGACATATTTACACTAAAAAAACCATTTCCAACGCGAAACATTCCCAGGTCAATAATACTCTCAATCACACTGTTTTCACTTATTTTTCTCGAGATCTGGACCCGAAATACAGCGGTCGTTGACCCTGCGCCCACGGCGCAATCCTGACGTAGACATTAAATACTAATGACAAAGAAAAACCTTGAAATGAAAATACATTTTCGCAGTTTCCTTTAAGGGTTAAGAATTTAAGCCGTCGAGTAATAATTCCCAATTTTTACAAAGTCATTCTGATCTCTTGTTCGGTAATCAGAGAAAAGAATGTAAAAAATTATAGATAATTCTGACTATACTGTTCCACGGAAGGCCTTCACTCACAAATTGCGTTGAGAGAGACTAGGTCACACTCCACCACGCGGACCCAGCCCGGATTGGCGGAGACAGGTTTGTAGCCACCTGTTGTTGAATATTACTAAGCCACATAAGGATTCCAACTTGGTATAACATGAAAAGATACCCTGGCCTAACGGCACGTGCCTTCAGAAACGCATAAGCGCTCGAATTTGGACATTCCTCATATGTCAACATCTCAGACCAAGCCGAATTCTGCTTTCTGTTGCCGCTATCTGGTGATCGCTATTAACACTGACGTTTCGAGGTATTTACAACAAAAATCTCTCAAATAAAATTAATAAGCAAACTAGATTTTCAGTAAACAAAGTTTATTGGATCTCAATAGGAAAACAAAGCAACATTTCATGTTTCGCTAAGGGCTCATGTTGATCCCATTCTCGTAAGCAGTCTCTTCGATTTGGATTTGACCTCTCGCAATCCATACAGAGATTTGAATTATAGGTTCTTAATCTGTTTAAGTGCTTTATTTTGCGAGAGAGTCATGGTACCTAAAAGATCACAACAATTACTTCACGAGGTTATCAATCTTATTTATTTAGTGGCTTTTACCCTACAAGTTATGTCAGGCCCATCATATCCTAATTATCTATCTATATCATCACGCCAGATCCATTGCGGTGTACGCAGAGAGTACAGAGTTCCAACAGGTTCTTTCCTTACGTACCTCGCTAGATTTCTTCACTCTCATAGTCCGTCTCATACACGCTCGCCGGTTACGGAGACTCTTGACTTGCCCTTCAGATAAGACACGGTGTATTTGGTCATGGTAAGATAATTCAGATCTTCC
This sequence comes from Phalera bucephala, assembly GCA_905147815.2. Classification (NCBI taxonomy): domain Eukaryota; kingdom Metazoa; phylum Arthropoda; class Insecta; order Lepidoptera; family Notodontidae; genus Phalera; species Phalera bucephala. Next base: position 37,812,282 of record LR990614.1, on the reverse strand, counting down.
CCAGTACCCTAATCTAATATAACCCTTTTACACGATCAACTGAAGTTATTGCGATGGAGAAAGAGATAATGATGCGTATCGTAACATATCATAAAGATATTTTGCTGCATCGGATATAGGCTCAGACAATCCTTATAAAAGCTCCTACGTCGTATTTATTAACTTGTAGTTTCTGCATCATCACTTCTCTTTCCCTATGGTTCTTTTCACATTCCATCAGCAAGATTTGGACATCTTTAATTTTACCACATACTCCGCAATCAGGCGATTCGACTGTTCCATCAGATACCCAGACTTTCTAGATGGAAAGTGACCAGAACGTAATCTATGTGCCATAGCAACGCATGATCTGCTCATTTTACCAATAAACCATGAGACCCGCGGAGGCTAACGTTGAATGGTTTTATACGATATGCCGTTTTCTGTACTCCTTTCGTTGAAATATCCGTTAAAATTATAAAAACTTTTTTGAATATAGGGTCCAACGGGAGAATGTAAGCCACGGTAGTAATCAGGTAAATTGACATAAAAAGAGCAATGCTTGACACAGAACTAACAATTTTGTGAGTACAACATCCGCTCCGCCCCCTCGGTCGAATAGTCGCGGATTCGATTCCCGCACGGGACTAATCTTTGTGTGACCCACAATTATTTGTTTCGGTCTGGGTATTTGTGCATGCAAATTTTCATGATTGTAAACGCACCCACGACACAGGAATAAATTCTAGTGTACCTAAGTGTAAGTAATACTATCCTGTTTGATTCCAATTTAGTTAAATAGTACGTAGACATTGTGTAAGCGCAGGTATATTTTTAGCGTGTTTTCAGTATCGGTGGAAATATTTAATGAATTGGAAATAAGGTTAATTGCTCCCGATAGGCGTCACGCCGGAATTAGATACAGCTTTGTAAGACTACACGATAATAATATACATTCATCGTTTACCTTCTAATTTACATTCTGCTCTCACTCGTGTGGCAATATTTAGGGCTATCATCATCATCACTGCAGGGTATAAGCCTCCTCCCACTTTGACCAACCTAGGATTCGAACCAAAGACAGGCTGACAAGGTAGTCGATACTATGCAGTGCTATGCGGAATGACAGACAGCTTGGTTCAGCGGTGAAGAGGTTAATTCGCTCCGCCCACTGCATCGAGCAGTCGCAGGTTTAATCCCCGCTCGGGACAAATCTTTGTGTGAATAGTTGGGTCGGTGTGGGTGTTTGTGTATGCTTGTTTGTGAATTTCATGTTTATAAACGCACCCACGATACAGAAATAATTCCTAAAGTGGAGCTGTGGTGTCTTAAAAAGAAAAAAAAGTTAGCTAAGTTAGATCTAGACTGGCTTAGAAATAATGAGTCACAATTTTCATGGTTGTCAGCTCTCCCCCCATTCGTCCTAGTCACAAGTCGTTAACCCCGTAACCCGTTGTTCTGACGTCATTCCTTTAGCAATGGTGACGGGACGCGAAAATGTTTAGACTTAAATACATATATATAATTCGTCCAAAGCGAAAATTGTGCATATGATGTTGAAGATTATATCAGGATAGCTGTTCGTATGCATTATTTTTCTTGTGAGACTTAATGTAGTCTTGGAACTTTACTCTCTGCCTACCCCGCAAGGGATCTGGCGTGGTGATATAGATAGATAGACAGATAAATAGGTAAGGTAGTCTTTGTCCTTCTTCAGGGAGCAATCAAACTCTCTCACACAAAATCTGTTTAGCGGTTTACGTGACGTGATGTAACGTGAAAAGGTTACAGATAGACAGAGTTTCACATTTTAACTAGCTGTCCTGCGATTTCGTTCGCGTGACATTCAGAAGAACAAAGAAAGCAAGAAAGAAAATTCAAGGAGAATAAATGCAGTCGAAATGCAAGCTCTGCAAAAGATATGCGGAGTCATCGAAATGCGAGGTCTGCAGAAGATATGTCAAGCTTCTCGACCGTTCGCAACAGCGTAGTAAGAAAGCGTGTAGCCATGAAAGAGTATGGATGTAAGTAGGTATAAATAACTAAGACTTGAACTTCGCGACATCCGCATCATGCGCCACTGGACTAACGAGGCAGTAATAAAAAATATTTCCATAGTTTACTTAACACGGAAATCTCGTCCTCATTCGATTCAGTGAGCCGAACCAGCTTACATTAAGTAAACTCAAACAAGAAGGCATGGTCTATTAAAATAATTAAGTTTTTTTATAATAATTAACAAGTAGTTTTGTATAAACTTAATGACAGTGGAATTTAGTGAATATAGGCGTGATAATGTATTTTAAAAAGACAAATCTCAGTTTAGAGCACGCGAACACTTCTTATTGAGAATACGTCATACTCCACCACGCGGACCCACTTCTGGTTAATGCAGGCAATTTTGTGGCCACCTGCTGTCGGAACTTATCAAGCCGCCTATAAGGCTTTCAACTTGGCTTAACGACAAACGCATGAAGTGGTAACCGAGACCAATGTCTTAACGACCTTTCCAAAACCTGGAGAAATTCGAAAATGGAAATGGTCACCAATCTCAGACTGACCGAGCTCAACGCTGCTTGACTTTGGTGATCAATTCAATGCAAATCTTGTCTAAAGCCATTGTGGGAAGCGGACTACAATTTCGCCAATGTCGAGGGCAAAGATAGATCAAGTAGATAGACCAACAAACGACAGAAATTTACCAGCAATCAGAAATCAAATTAATACCTATGTATAACATTCAGACAAATAAACGGAACTAAAAGGAACCCCAACACTATTTGGGTTATTCCGGTCTGATCCCCAAAACGATCCCCTGATGTTTATTATTAATATTTAATTCCTCTCTGATCCACCAAATATATTTTGCATTACTTATCAGATTCCCCAACATTTTAAAAAGGTGGATCAGATCGGAATAGAAAAACTTAAAATAAAACTGATCTCCTAGGCGATCCAAACAGGGGGATCGGACCGGAATAACACAAAATGGGAACACAAACTATTTGTGTATGTGAATTTTCATGTTTGTAAACGCACCCACGACACAGAAATATATCCTAGTGTGGGGCTGCGTTTTTTTAACTGCACCAAAATATGAAATAACGACTGTTAGAAATTAATTAACACATTATCCGCCAAAATAATTTTGTTAGATAGACTTCGGTGATCGTTACGAACACTGCAGCAAGTGCCCAAGTCATTAACAAATTTATAACTGACTTCAAAATAAGGAGGTACCATTTTGTTTGTATATATTACTTTTTGTTACACCTTGTATGAATGCTGACTAAGCAAAATTTGGTGCTTACAAAAAGTGGAACTTTAACAGGTAAAAAATAAATCCTATGATCTATAAATAGACAGACTAGAAACCAAAACCAATTTGAATCAAATCAATTTCTTTCTTGTTTAGACAATTCGTCATTGCTAAAATGGCCGTTCTCTTTATGCATTAAAGAGAAGAATTTGGAACGTTTTAAAAACACATGTTTAAAAAGGCTACCCACTGTTATGTTAAAGGGCACGTCAATGAAACACGACAGCTCAACGCAGACTGTTTATTCAAATATACCCCCAGTATACACATCACCCACATGTAATATGGTGGTCAGTCGGTTTGAGTAACGTTTTGTAAAATAACAAAATAATGGACAGAGATGTGCTATAGACACCCACATTTCGCCAGCAATGTAAGGTCCCAATATAATTGCCAGGGTCATTATTCTACTTTAATCACCCAGGTGATCAAAGGCGACTAAATAATATCCAATGATCACTCAGCGGCAAATCACCCTGGTGATTAGTCACGATGAAATGTGGGTGCACCTTTGCCACCCTGCTTGGTAAAAGTAGGCGTGATATTTATTATCTAGCCGTTGGTGTCCCACTACTGGGCAAAGACCTCCCTCCACACTTTCCACTCCACTCTGTTTAAAGCAATCGAGGGCCAATCATTCATAAAGGCGTCCAGTTCGTCCCGCCATCTCTTACTGGGCCTGCGGCGATATCCTTTAAAATTAGGAGGTTCCCAGTTAGTTATTATTTTAGCCCACGATATGTCTGGCATGCGGCAGACATGGCCAGCCCAGTCCCATTTTAGTTTGGCGGCTTTTCGACCAACATCAGCTATTAGTGATATGTTTATGATGATTTTTATTTATACACTCGATGAATTATCGCCATGATCACTTCCACGTCATTCCACTGCATAGCATAAACCTTCTCTCTCTTATTCGACATATCATCATCTTGGCCAACTCAAAGCCAAAAATCATTTTATATTCTTTTATGCCAATGAAAAAAATACATACAGATAAACATCGATCCTATTTCTTTTCGGTGAAAAGGCACTTACAGAAGTACTTAAACACCTAAACACGTCATCCCGCCATCAACTATTGAATTGAGGAACACCTACCATGAAAACTGATAAAAACTAATTCTATACAAATAGATCGTAAAAACATCATAAGTCTAAGTTAAAATCAACAAAGTAAATTTAATGTAAATATTTACATTTTACTTTCAATATCAAGATAATGTTGGACATTTTCAGGAGCTGAAAACCATAAACACGGAGCGAACATACAGATTTTAATGTGCGTACTAGTGATGTGATTGACGTAAATTTCGCGGAATTCGCAACATTCGTTTAAATCGCTTTCATTTTTTCCTGAATATAGACTTGTTTGTTACACGTTTACGTACATGAATTTCATATACAAAAACACCCAGATCAAAACGAATAATCGTCGGTCCCAAAAAGATTGGTCCCATGGGCTATCAAACCTGCGACTGCGACCCTCAGACCATTTCCTTACCTACCTTCCTACTTTGAATTGGAAAATAGCTCGGTTATAAACCGAGCTATTTTCCAATTCAATCCAATCCAAGACAGCTTGCTGTTGTGCTTATAAGGTAGACCGCTTAGATTATTGTATCGGATAGTCACGGATTTACGAAAAGTGCGAGAAGTGCGAAATTTTTGTGCAACCGACAATTATTTGTTTCGGTTATGACATTTATGGTTGTAAATGCATGTACGACCCAAGAACCATAACTAGTGTTCGCGAGGTAAAAAAAAAATGATTTCATTTTCTTATTCACCTATATTGTCCCACTGCTGGGCAAAGGTCTTCCCCATAACCTTCCAGACCAGTCTGTTTTCAGCCATCCTTCCTTGTTTTCATTATCAGCCAAAAATGTCCACTGCATGACAAAATCCTGCCTCAAAAATCGCTACGACGACTTTATCGGGCATCGGTTCATCTTATCGCAGGCTGACCTGCACTCCCAAAAACTATTTGGATTTTCGCAAACTATATCGAACAATCTACAGCACTATTCACTCTTTATTACGTCGGCGATTAAACCCGGTCAAGCCAGAAATGGGACGCGGAACCATTTAACAGTTACGAATTACATAGTAGGTACGTTAATGTACTAACTACTATATTAAGAAGATTTTTGAAAATAATCACTTAATTGAACGAAGGCTTGCTTTGCAATCCCAAGGTCCATGGTTCGAATATCAACTTGAGCACCACATTTTTTCGAAATCTCTGCGGAATATTCGTGAATGGACAAACTCTATTTTATTTTAGCAGAATACAATAAAAGAATAAAGCATATACATATGAGATGAATAATGAGACTGGAGAACCCGTTTAGAACTCTGTACTCTCTGCCTACCCCGCAAGGCATCCGGCGTGAAGATGTAGACAGACTTGCGTGTTAGACAGAGAGTACAAAATTTCAAGGTTCTTTCCATACAGACCTCTCTGACTTTCCTCACTCTCATAGATAGTCTCCTACACGCTCGCCACTTGCAGAGACTTATAACTCTTGAGATTATATCTTTATTTTCATATATACATCTGTAAACTAATAGGAAGTAGATTCTTCAAGAGTCTCCTGTATATTAGGCGTATTTTTGTTTGTTATAATAATAATTATCAGCCTATGTCCCACAGCTGGGCAAAGGCCTTCTCTCTCACATCGAGGTGAGAGAGGTTAGGTCATACTTCAACACGCGGTCGGGGTTTGTGGTCACCTGCTGTAGGAACTTATCAAGCAGCCTATAAGACCTCCAACTTGGTTTAACGACTACCACATTATGTGGTAACCGGGACCAACGGCTTAACGTGCCTTCCGAAGCACGGACACCCATCTCAGGCCGACCGAGTCGAACGCTGCTTAACCTCGGTGATCGCTTAGAACACCGCGATCGCACAGCGCTACGAGCGCATTTGTTACCGCCGTTGCGCTTACGCTGCCGTTGTTACCCCCTACAAGATTGACCAATGACCTGCTGAAGGTCGCAGGTGGGTGCTTCCAGCACGAAACCATTCGTTGTGGTGGTCTTTGGGGGATGCCTTAGCCCAGCAGTGGGCGTCTTTAGCCAGAAAATAGACACCTTTCTTATAGCTTGGAAATTCGGATTTGCAATTTTTTTTGTAGAATTTAGCGCACAGTACCTTGTAAACACAAGGCGAACGTTTAACTGTACCCCACATATCACAGTTTTATAAAAAGAGAGGATAATTAAAACTGATTCATGATCTGTGAGACTGCGCAGCGAAGCGCGCGTCACCGGCGCGCGCACATCTGTTAGCCTTCCTTTTGTTATCGCCACGTAAATCTTCCTAGCTATTAACATCGAGACTTTCGCCTTGGCGTTTTGATCTAGGCATTGGTGAGGTGGACCAATTTGGATCGTTACATCCTCCTTTAAAAAATATAAAAAAGAAATAGACCGTGTCTTATCTGATAACAAGTCAAGAGTCTTCGTAACCGGCGAGCGTGTATGAGACGAATTATGAGAATGGAGGAAGCCAGAGAGGTCTGTAAAGAAAGAACCTGTTGGTGCTTTGTACTCTGCCTACCCCGCAAGGGATCTGGCGTGATGATGTAGATAGATAGAAAAGAAATGAGCACTGCCTATTATTTCCAATCCGCACTTTGTCCGTGTGGTGGAGTATGACCTAATCAAGCCTTTCGTTTGTGGAATGCATAGTCTGTGATAGTTGCATGCATAGACCGTTGAACTGCAAAGTCAGAGGTATCGGGTTCAAACCCAGGCACGCACCTTTATCTTTTCAAAAGCATGTGCGTATTAAAAATTAACCATCACTTGCTTTGACGGTTAAGGAAAACATCGCGAGGAAACCTGCATGCCTAAGAGTTTCCGGAAGGTGTGTGAAGTTCGCCAACCCGCACTGGGCCAGCGTGGTGGACTATGGCCTAAACCGTCTCAGTCTGAGAAGAGGCCCGTGCCCAACGGTGGGACAGTTTCTTAACTGGGCTAATATTATTATATTATAGCTGTAATATGTATACAGTGTGCGACCGCGGTCTTCTTAGCGATCACTAATGGAATTGATCAGATGAGTGACCGGTTGTGGCATTTTTATATTCGAGTCTTCGTGAAGGCACGTTGTGGTATGTATCTAACATCGTCGGCGATATGAGGATGGAGGTACACAACTTCTCTGCCACCCCCGTTAGAGAAATATAAGCGTGACGGTGGGTAAGATTGACAACTAATGCGCCTCAATGTTGTTATTCGCCTAATATATCTACATATGTTTATCATCACGTCGGATCCCTTGTGGGGTAGAGAGTAAAGAATTCCAACAGGTTTTTCCTTACAGACCTCCCTAGGCTCGAACTGGCGAGTCGTGGGGTACGAATTATGAGAGTGGAGGGTGCCGCAAAGTTCAGAAATAATAATAACAATATCACCTACTCGTTGGTCCGATGGCAAAGCGCATCGCTATGTAATCCTGGGTATGGGATGTAGTCCTGGGTTTAAATCCTAGGTCGGACAAATGTAGTTTGAAAAAAATTCCAGTCTGAGTCCGGAGTTTGAAGTTGTGCCCGATATATGGCAATAGGCTTGCCCCCACAGCCTCGACCTAACATCGTCGGCGAAAAGTGGATGTACTCAGTACACCTCTGCCATGACCGCTTGGGGAATATAGGCGTGACAGTGGTTCTTTTTTATATAACAATATCACCCTCTACCGCCCCATTGCAGGGTAAATGCCTTCTGTCTCAAATCGATGTGAGAAGTTAAAATTAGGTAAGTTGAAGTGGTTAAAATACACACACGTATGTAGTAATTATTTCAGCTATGTGAGCTGTTTGTTCCGTATCGAGCCGTAGGGGGGATATGGGCATTCCCAAGTAGGTATGGTGGAAAATCCCGCGCGACTCCCGATCGTTACTGGTGCGAAATCAACTACGCGTTTGTGCGGAGATTTATATATAAATCACTATGTACTTAGAAAATAGGACCTATTATACTATTAATGAATATTTAGAGTATGTGATATTTACTAATTGACTTTTTTATAATTTTCTAATCTAATTCGTCTATCCTGGTTGATAGTAAATGAGGTAGTCGAGCCGCATTGTGCCTTATTGGCAGTTGGATCAATTTTAATAGCAGGCGATCACAAACCTGAAACCACTCAAACCAAGCACCAGCTCCGCGTGGGGAATGTGACCTATTATCCTTTGCATCGATTTATGGGGGAAAACTTTTGCCTAGCAGTTAAACATCTATCTATCAATCTATTTCATCACGCCAGATCCCTTGCGGGGTAGGCAGAGAGTACAGAGTTCTAACAGGTTCTTTTATACATACCTCTCTGGCTTCCTCCTTTCCAGTTAAACATAACCTCAGAAAATTAAAAATGGTTAGTAAAATTATAGCAAGGTCTTCGGCAAATAGCTTTATTAATTCAATAAACACATCGCTTTTGAATGCATAAAATAAAAATATAAAGCTTCAGAATATTAGGTGTTTAGAGTATCACTGCTGACCCCTCCTAAATATAGCACAAAACGTTAACCAGGTCACAAAATGCAATAAGGTGTGTAATATGACAAGAAACCACACAAGCTGAAGGTTATGTCCAACAAATCACTTGGTTCAGACCTCGACCTTGGCCTATGGCGTCACCGCCGCGCCCTTAGTTAGCTAAAAGCCCCCAGGATTACCCCATAATGGTCCCCCCCACCTGCTAATCGAGCCGTGATGGCCAGCAATTATAACGAAGATTGTACCCTCCCTTTATCGTTTTAATTAAGATGTTTTATAACTCTTATGTAGAAACATTTATATTGGTTATGTGAATGCTGGGCCTCAGATAATTGTTCTAGTCACGCCTATATTTCCCAAATGATGGTAGTACGCCCACATATCAACAGAGATGTTAGGTCTATGTAATATGGGGCAAGCCTATTGCCAGGTTAAAGGTTCTGTTCTTAAAATATTACTCTATTAGAAGTAAATTGCTTACGTACTGTAGCTATTTTGAAGTATAACATCAAAAGTCTGGCTTCCAAACTATTCATATTCATAAAGGACGCCTATTAAAACCGCAAATATAGACGACACTCAAACATGTGAAATAACCGTAGAGTAATAAAGACTGAATGCTCGTGAAGTCTTAATAACAAGAGATGTGAGACTGAGATCACACGGTCCATCCGAAATTTTATTTGTCACAGGATGAGAGACACGATAATTAGATGATATGACATACATCTAGGCAATATAACCATACAATTACAAAAAGTACAAACGATTAGCATTGTCTCAAAAAATGAAGGAAAAAATACCAAAAAGGAACACAACAAAGTAATACACATGAATATGTGACCTACGGCTGAGCCAAATAGGTATCCAGATCGGCTTCATGTCAGGCACAAGTGCGAGACGCTAATTTTCATCTGGTTCCACTTGAGTCTTTACAAATGTCAATCCAGTATCAATTGATAATAAAAATAATAAATATATATATATATATAGCTCGAAAATTTAAATGTTATATAAGTACCTTTTAGTGCGCATTTCTCAAGTGTAGTGAAGTGAATTGAAAAGATATGATAGAAATATTAATATGTTTTTCATGTTAATGTAATACTTAAAAAATCTTCAAATAAAACCATTTTAAGGATTATATATCGCAGTTTAGTTTTGAATGTTAGATAAGTTCCGTGCTTTACAGCACCCATACGGCATCCAGGTCGAAAAATAGTTTTACTTCATGTGCAATATTTGTGTAAATCTAAGAAATTAGAAGTTCCGTTTATAGCATGAAAGAGTCGGAGATATCTTGTTTAGTTCAGGATTTCTATTGGCCACTTTCTAGCTCCATTATCAGACCCCAGACGCTACCTAAGTATGTAAGACTTGTCGAGACAAATTTGATAAGACTAAACACGAAGGCGCTGTTTTGTTTAGTTGACGAGATCGTTTGGCCATCTTCCGGCCTCTCCATCGGATCAGCTCTATAGAACCATATAATAAAAATAATATCATGAAAGTTACAAAGGTATACCAAATTTTAGCATAAATAGATGCCAACAAGTACTTGCAAAATCCATAACTAATTTTGTACTGGTTGCAGATACGGACAAATCAAGTTAAAATTTATAAAAAAGAGGCATAACAACTTCCTATTTCTTAGTCTTATACTCTAAGATTTCAATAGATAATGACGTCTCCGTCAGACTGACAGTCAAACTGATCATATAACCTCCGTCTAATGGGAACAATAAAAACTCAAAGAGTATGGCTCTTTGATCGCTTTGACAAGGTTTACTTTGGCTACGATTATTAAAGCTGACACCTCAAGGTCATTTTGGGGCTGCCGTGTTTTTCTTTAGACTACAATATTTTAGAGAAAGAAACATTACGACATGTTTAACTTATGGCCGGTTTCAATACTTAAACTCAAAGATAGATTTTCCTACTGCCTGCTGGTAAATTTTTTACATATATATAAAAATCAGTTGTGCATTAGTCTTGCAAAAACTAAAGAATAACTCGACGAATTTGATTTTTTTTTGTATTGTTCGCCTCAATACTGCGGTGGTTTGGGAAAAAAATAGGAAACACCCAAAGATCAGACGAAAAATTGAAAATTTCGAAATTGATCAATGATCAATTTTAGATGCTACGAAGTTCAATGGGTCATCTAGTCTTATATGGAAAACCAGACAAAATACTAGGTGCTAACAGTAAACAAATCTAATAGTTAAATATTAAAACCAACTATTAAACTGATGTAACCAGCATGTGTTATACTGAACGATGATAATGTTTAATGTATTCTCATTTTTAGGCCTACCTAGTGTAATGTACCTTGTCTCCCACACCCCACAATTGACAGGGTATACAGAACAGCTTTTGTTTTAAAGGATTGGCCGTGGAGTTTCTTGCCCTTCTCCGCTCGAGTGTGTAATTATTTTATTGACGATTACCGGTCATAAAGCATGTCTTTAATGTAAACAAAAATGTCAAAGCGTAGCGTGTCGTGCCAAACGAGCTCGAAGTACTGCTCCTTTTGTAGACTTTTTCTGACTGGACTCGGGGGTCTGGGATTGGTCACGCTCACAAAAAAGTCTATGCTTGCAGTGGCTATTTGGTGCGGGTCACTTCCTTCCCTCTAATATGGTCGAGGGAGGTGATGGCTGCTCAAGTAGTCGTACTCGTAAACGGGTGCTGCTTGTGGAGACTGGTCCACCCAGAATCCTCTAGCTTTTCATTATATCATATATTCAAAAAATATTCCTATATCACAGTCGTAAGGCATCACACTGGAGCTGGATCGCATTAATGATTTTGTATAATATAAAAATGTATGTATCAAAATGTACTAAAAAGACAAGGCCGCTAAGTTTCTCGCCGGATCTTCTCAGTGGAGGCCACGTTCCGATCTAGTGGTAGATTAGTAAGTTAAAGAAAAAAGATAGTGACACTTTGTAAACACTCCCGCAGGGTTTATGCAAAATAAACGGTTTGAGTTTGAATGTGGAGATAGTGAAGCATGATGCTGCTGACTATCACAAGGTCTTGGATTCGTAATCTAGATGGGATACGAAGTGCTATTGGAGTTATCCTATCCGAAAATTCTCAATTGCAATCCCAAGTATCGTATCATCGACGAAAAGAGATTTTCCCGTTACAGTCAGTGTGATCGCTGTTAAATTGTATATACAGTCAGACAAGGATATTTTGGCCGGTGGATGACTTTGAAAATTGAGAAATTAGGGTTATCATTTGGAATAATTCTCCTACTTCCAGGGAAATATTTCAACAGGTGAGTCCGCATAGTTACTAATTAATAAAAGAACTTGGGAGACTCTGCGACTATCAGAAAGTGACATTTCACTTGATGACAGCGCTAGTTCTGATTGTGGCCGCGGGTCAAAAGACCCTTGTATGACTGTACTCATTTATCATCTTTTTCGACATACATGGGAAGCTAGAGTAGTACTCGCACTATTCTACTAGGCACTAAGAAAGAGATATGCCACTTATTTATTCTTTACTAGTTTTTACCCGCGACTCCGTATGCGTTCATACTTTTTTTAAGGACATAAGGTAACCTATATGCTATCAGAATCTGTTTAGCGATAAGTCGTATAAGGTGATCAGACAGATTTTCTGTCCAGTTTATTACATTAGTATGCATTGTACAAAAAACTAGGATTTAATCCTGTGTCTTGAGTTCGTTTACAAACATAAAAAATCACATACACAAATACCCAGAACAAACAAACAAACACCGTCACGCCTATATTCCCCAAGCGGGAATGGCTGATGGGGGCAAGTCCATTGGCATATATAATAATATCAGCCTATACTGCCCACTGCTGGACAAAGGCCTTCTCACACAAATCGAGGTGAGAGAGATTAGGTCATACATCGTGGAGGCAGGTTTGTGGCCACCTGCTGTTGGAACTTAACAAGCCGCCTTTAAGGCTTCCAACTCGGCTTAACGACTACCACATTAAGCCGGGACCAACGGCTTAGCGTGCTTTTCGAAGCACGGATCGAATATGAAAATGCCACAAATGGTCACCCATCTCGGACCAACCGAGTCGAACGCTGCTTAACCTTGGTAATCGGTAAGAACACCGCGGTCGCAAAGCGCTACGAGCACCTCTATTGACATATACCGGGCACAATTCCAGACTCCGGACTTATACGGAAGTTATTTTTCTTTAGAAAAACTTCATTCTGTCCGACCTAGGATTTGAACCCAGGACCTCGTGATCACCAAGCAATGCGCTTTGCAACTAGACCAACGAGGCAGTCAGAACAAACAAACAATTGTGGGTCACACAAAGATTTGTCCCGTGCGGGAATCGAACCCGCGACTATTCGGTCCAGTGGGCGGATCTTAAGCTCTTAACCACTACGCCAAATCTTTCGTCAAAGATAGTTAGTAATACCTACAACGGCGAACTTAACCTAATTTGAGTTATCTACCAGGTAAGGTTAATCTTTGAATGTAGAGAGGTTATTTATGCGCGAGATATGTAGAATTTGTAAAGTAACAAGAAACATAATGAAGAACAATTTAAACTCAAAGAATGTTTGAACGCTATGGCAGGGTTTATTTTGGCTATAATCAAATGCATGTTGACGCCTCACGGCCATCTTGCAGCAGGAAATTTCGCGAAATGTTTTTCTTTACTTTTAGATTAGAAAAAATTAATAACTACGAGAACGAACGACGAACTATGAGAGTCGAGGAAGCCAGAGAGGTATGTAAGGAAAGAACCTGTTGGAACTCTGTACTCTCTGCCTACCCCGCAAGGGATCTGGCGTGAGGTTATAGATAGATAGATAGATAGAAAAAATTAATAATAGGTAAACTTGAAAATGAACTCAGAGGCTTTTTGTGTGTGTGTAAATAATCTACTTAGTTGGTTGTTCGCTTGCTTTAAAATCCAGGGCTCAAATCTAGCCTCACGCCTTCGTGGTTTTGGACTTTATGTGCAAATCTATCTTGCTTGCTTGCTTGTTAATAAGGATCGTTACACCCACATTCCCCAAACGAGGGTGGAAGTGATGTACTATCTACACCCACATTTTCGGACGATATCGAGCCTCGATCTAATAGGAATGATTCTATTGCGATTATACCAAGCATAATTCCAGACTCCAGAGAGATAATAACAATTTCTAGATAGATAATTCCAGACTCCAAAGACTTCGTAAGAATTTTTCAATAGGAAAACCCCCGTAAATCTTTAACCAACCTAGGATTCGGATCCAAGAACACGTGATTGCCAACAGACAGCCCAAACGAAGAAAGAATTTTAAAGAATATTATGATGAGTAAGTTGTTTTTCACCTGACCTTGCCAAAATCAACTAATTGTTTTAGACTGCGCAATAAGGAAAAACAAAACTGCAGCACGAATGGTTTATTTTCTTAAATCACTTACTTAGTGTAAATAAAGATACAAGTTTAAATCGAGAATGACCTTGTGGCTTCGGCTATGAATAATTGTTACATAATTGTCTGCAAAGTCACACATATAATTAGTGGATCGCGGTTTTCTGAATAGTTCAATGTATATAAATAGAATGAATGTATTCGCAGGGGAACCAAAGTCACCGACATAGCTCTCAGAATTGCCAAAATTATAGGGCTGTAAGCGGGGTACTTCGTTTCTAGAAGTGATGACCGTTAGGTCATAAAAGTACTCGAGTGGCGATCACGTACCCGAAGTCGTGGAGTGGTCAGGCCACACAAGATAGGCCGATAACCTGATGAAGGCCAAGGGATACCTGGATACGTACTTGTCCTGCAATGGACGTCGTTGGTCTGATGATAATGATATCCTTGAATGTGTAGTTAGAATATTAGATGCTTGGGACATTAACATTTGTACAGAAATAAACTCTAGAAAGATAAAACCAAATCATTTGACGGACGATTTAGCGCAGTGGTTAAGAGCTTAAGCTGCTCCGCCCACTGTGTCGAATAGTCGCGGGTTCGATTCCCGCACGGGACAAATCTTTGTGTGATCCACAATTATTTGTTCCGGTCTGGGTATTTGTTTGTGAATTTTCATGTTTGTAAACGCACCCACGACACAGGAATAATCCTAGTGTGGGGCTACGTTTTTAAAAAAAAAAAAAAAATTTATTCGTAAAGTCACGTAGATCAAAATTATAACATAACAGTTAAAGCCGAATGTAAGGATTGATAAGTTCCAAAGGCAGGTGGCGATAAACTTGCCTCCCCTGCACCGCACTGGAGATGGGATATGACTAATCTCCCATACCATCTATACTAATATTATCTATCTATATCATCACGCCAGATCCCTTACGGGGTAGGCAGAGAGTACAGAGTTCCAACAGGCTCTTTCCTTACATACCTCTCTGGCTTCCTCTACTCTCATAGTCCGTCTCATACACGCTCGCCGGTTACGGAGACTCCTGACTTGTCTTCGGTGTTAAGATGAGAAAGGGTATGCTCCGTTGGTTCAGGCATATAGAAGGAATGTAGAATGACAAAATAGATATACAATGCGAAAGTGAAGGGATGTAGGTACCGGGGAAGACCTAGACTACTAATATTATAAAGAGGTAAAGTTTGTGAGTTTGGATGTTCGGTGTAATCTCCAGTACTACTGATCCGATTTTAATGATTCTTTCACCATTGGAAAGCTCCAGAAAAAACATAGACTATATAATATAGACCAGTAGGTGGCGCTGTTGTCGACCGGGTAGTAATTAGCCGGAAACTGCTATTGTGAGATAAAGCTTTTGCCTAATAGTGAGACGATATGGCATGATTTATGTCTTTTGCCCACCAATGGGACAGAATAGGCTTATTTACTAATAACCACAGCGATAGATCTCGGGTTAAAAGCTAATAAGCGGCTACACAGCCCATAATGAGTTAATTAAGGCCAGTTCGGACTAAACCGTCCCTCAGTGGAGCGGATCGGTCCGGTGCGACGTCCACACGACGACCTATAAAACTTTAACGATCTTGTTTTCGAAAGACTTTTTCAGGGGTGTGCACTATATATTAAGCATAGTTATGTAAAAGATAACGTAAATTACGGCGTGATTATGTGTCTGTTGTGTTTTTGACGATTTAGGACCGTCACGCTTTAGTCTTCTCTTTTAATTGAGAATGTGTGTGTGTGTGTGAAATGAATCTAGTATGTCTTTATGTGTGTCTTTAAATTTTAATGAACTACGTAGGATTGAATTTTGCCGGCGATGTTAGGTTACATTAATAGAGGGAGAGCCAGTTTCCATTCACATGTCTCTAGACTATATTCCCTATAACACTACGTGTAGAATAACAATAGATTTCTGCAGCCAGCAGATTGATAAGGCTTGACGACAATAGCAAAAAGAATTGAAGTTATTGAAGATATTCACTAGGAAATGTAATAACATTATTTCACCGACAGACAACTTAGCTAAACAAAACAACCACACGCCTACTTTTACAAGGGAAGCAACGCTGTATTGTGTACACCTAAATTTTGCCGACGATATTAGATCCTAATGCTGCTAATTTTGAAGATATGAACCCCAAAAATCTATATCGGTTATTTCTCAACCACTGACAACCCTAACTGACACTTGCATAACATTCTCTCTAACACAAAACAGCTGTGTTTTGGTGAATAACTATTCGTCTTTATCAATGTTTTTTCTGTACTCCCATCATGTTTACAAACACCCAGGTATGCGAGGATGTATTTATTTGCCTGTAATTTTCAGAGAAAAAGTAACCTACGTTGTTATTGTGATGATTCAGGCAGGTGAGCAAATTGTATTTGCGTGCTAAATGTTTGCCTAAATATAGCTGGACTTTCACTGGCTGAAAAATATGATACATTCAGCAAATCTTTCTAACAAACTTGTATTTAACTTGCTTTGTTGATAGCTGCTACTTGGCATACTTATATAACTTTGGTAATAATGCCAAAAAGCTTGTTTGACGATGAAGCCGGAAGGTGGCCCTAGGAAGCCTTATATCTAGAGAAAATATATTTAGAGCAATAAATATTCTGTTGCCTCACAATTTGTTTATGAAGATCTATATATTAAAAATAATATCGGTTAATACACGGAACAAAGATGATATTAAGGAATTATTAGGTTGTAAAACCAATGAATTATTATGAATTATTATTTAACCAATGAATTATTAGGTTGTAAAACTCAGCCCAATAGTGAGAGTTGTACTGTTATTGACTTGACATCTGAAAATGATTATAAAATAAACCATATAAAACTGAGCAGTCGTAGAAAAATAAAAAAATACTTAAAATTAAGCAATATAATAAAGAAAACTAAAAGGCTTTTAAAGGTACAAAATTCTTGCCAAAAACTCAATGTTTTTAGAAAAGATAGAGTGAATATCCTAGGTAACCTTAAGGCATTAGACTCTGAGCTTGCTCATAGTCACTGTGTGTATGACACTGAGGTAAATGAATTGCAGACTGAAATCTTTCATCTGCAGTCTGAACTTAGGAAAATGACCTCAAGGTATGAAGATGCTCAAAAGCAGATCAAAGAGCATATCAGAGCTACTGATGAGATTCTAAAAATGGGGACATACAACCTTGAGCGGTTTGAATCTCTTACAGCAAGCTGTGCTATCCCACCCACCCCAATCGATACCCCCTCATTGGACACATTATTATCTGATTGCTCTATTAATGTAATGCAAGTAAATAATAGTGCTAGCTCTTACCTAAATAACCCTGTTAGCCAACCGGCCACAAAAACATGCAAAAAACCTACATATCCACAAAAGTCTGTAATTGTTTATTCAGATAAAATAGGCCAAGACTTAGGTTCCTTATTATCTAGGCATTTAGATCAGAAAGTAACTAATTTCTGTTCACCTGGGGCCAGTTTAAATCACTTGATTGATAATATTAGTCAAGCTAATTTAGACAAGGACACAACCACTGTTATATTTTATGGTGATAGTTTATCAGTTAAGAGGAAGGACCTGACTAGGAGTATTGAAAAATTATTAGAGCTGCATTCTAAATTAAATTGTAAATTTGTATTCTGTGCCTTGCCATATGCCAGTAACTTAACCATTCAGCAAAACAGGCACATTTATGACATGAATTTATATATTTACAACATAACACACCGTCATAGTGACGCCATTTTTTATTTTGATATAAATAAATTCATTAGCAAGTTTAGGCTGACAGAAGATACTATGTATCTGCCCTTTACAACTAAACGACAGTTGGCTACATTGTTAGCATTTAATATACAAAAAAATGACGCGGTTATATGCAATATAAACCAAAATAAAATGATTGATACTGGCAGCAACATTAGGTTGTGTGACCATAGTTTAAACTAGTAAATGCGACAACAGCTAAGTCAATAGAATTAAATATTTTTCATCAGAATATGCAAGGTTTAGCTGGCAAAGATCTCGAGATAGAATTATTTCTTAGGAAATACAACGTCCATTTATTCTGTGTTACTGAACATTGGCTGAAATCTCATGAAATAATCAAATATCAAAGTCAGTACACAGTGTTGAGTGCGTTCACAAGAAAAACAGCCATACGCGGAGGGTCTCTAATATTAGTCGCCAACGACATCAAGTGTAAAGAGCGCAAGGACATTATGGGTCTTTCTATTGAACGCATTGTTGAGATATCTTGTGTCGAACTGGATAGTTATGTTGTAGCATGCGTTTACCGACCGCCCTCAGGTGATTTTAATACATTTGAAAACGTTATGGAAGAGGTGTTAAAAAAAATATCTGGTATTAAAAAGCAAAGCATTATATGTGGTGACTTCAATGTCAATCTAATCGAAAAGTCATCCATTAGCTGTAGACTAATTACTCTTTTTAAATCTTTTAATCTAGTATGCTTGTTTAATGAACCGACTAGAATCACTGCTACGTCTGCTACCTGTTTAGATAATGTGTTTTGCGACTGTGAAGTGTTTGATAAATTAATTATAAACGCTTTGCCCTCAGATCATAGTGGTTTGTTGGTGTCAGTACCCAGCCACCTTATACCTAAGTTATGTAAAGTTACTTGTAGGCCGATATCAGATCGACGTATAAACTGTTTTAGGGATAAAGTTTACAATCGCATATCTAATATGGATTGGTTACATAATGATCCCAATTACCTATATCAAAACCTTTTTGATACCATGAAATCAGAATTCGATAATATATTTAAAATAAAATCATTTTCAACGGCCAAGAAAGCAAAGTTTAGTGATTGGGCTACTGTAGGAATTCATAAAAGTAGAGCTAAGATGTATGAACTGTATGATACGAAAACATATAATCAAAACCCAGCTTTCTTGGAATATGTTAAAAACTACTCGAAGACTTTTAGGAAGGTGTGTACTGCAGCAAAGTCTTTATATTATAGCAATATGATCAAAAGGTCATCAAATAAGATCAAAACCACATGGGGTATAATTAACAGTGTATCTGGGAGAACTCAACCACGCGATGATCATATTGAACTTGTAATTAATGATAACATCTTAACAGATGATTTCGATATTGCGCAGGCTTTTAATAAATTTTTTAGTGAAATTCCAGTTCATACTACTGGCTCTTTGAACTCCTCTTCCCGAAAAGCTGAACTAATATTAAAAATCAGTGTAAAAGAATGCAATGTCTTGTTTGAATTTAAATATGTGACCCCGACAGACATAATCTTAACCTTTATGTCGTTAAACATTAAAAACACTGTCGACTTCTGGGGTATATCATTAAAAATACTAGATAGCATAGTAATGGCTATAGCACCTGCGCTGGCGACGATATTTAATAAATGTGTAGAGAAGGGTAGGTTCCCCGACTTAATGAAACTTAGTAAAGTTGTACCGATTTTTAAATCAGGGATAAAAAGCGAGCCTTCCAATTTTAGACCGATTTCCATCTTGCCGGCCTTGAGTAAAATTTATGAAAAGATCCTACTCAATTAATTGCTTAACCACTTTAATGAGAATAAGCTGTTACACGGTGATCAATATGGTTTTACTAAGGGACGTTCAACCACAGACGCGGGAGTAGGTCTGCTTCAGCAAATTTACGGTGCCTGGGAGGCATCGCAGAATGCAATTGGTGTATTCTGTGATCTCTCTAAGGCATTCGACTGTGTTGAGCATGCAACCCTTATTAAAAAGCTAAGGCATTACGGTATTAAAAACACTGCCCTTAATTTATTAGCTTCATACTTAGGTGAAAGGTCTCAATGTGTTGAGATTAACGGGGTCAAGTCTCAGGAAGTTAATATTTCAATTGGTGTTCCACAGGGCTCCATCTTAGGACCCTTTCTCTTTTTAGTATATATTAATGACCTGCCGAACTTTGTCCGTGATGTCTGTGACATTGTACTATTCGCAGATGATACCTCATTGATCTTCAAAGTTGACAGAGCTAAGCTTAATTTTGACGATGTGAATGGTGCTCTTTCACGGATATCAAATTGGTTCGAAATAAACAATCTATTGCTTAATTCACTCAAGACAAAGTGTATTAAATTTACTATGCCCAATGTAAAAGTTAATGCTATGAATATTCTTATTAATGGCACAAAGCTGGACCTCGTGAACTCCACTGTCTTTCTAGGCATTACCCTAGACTCCAAACTCCAATGGGGGGCCCATATCTCATCGCTTGCGGGTAAACTTAGCTCCGCTGCTTATGCAGTGTGGAAAGTACGGCAACTTACGGATGTGGATACAGCACGTCTAGTTTATTTTAGTTACTTCCATAGCATTATGTCTTATGGTATCCTACTGTGGGGTAACGCTGCTGACGTGGAAAATGTATTCATACTGCAAAAAAGAGCTATCCGTGCCATTTATAATCTTGGACCTAGGGCTTCCCTCAGAGAACTTTTTAAAGAGATCAACATTCTCACGGTCGCTTCACAGTATATATACGACAACATAGTGTACATACGTAGGAATATCCATTTATTTAATAAAGTGAGTGACGTTCATAAATTAAATACTAGAAATAAACATAAACTGGTATTACCAATTGTTAGGCTTAAAAAAGTATTTACTTCCTTCGTAGGAGTCGGTATTCGCTGCTTCAATAAGATACCAAAGCCCATGTTAGAGTTGCCACTTGACAGATTTAAAAAGTATATTAAATCTTCACTAATGAGTAAAGGATATTATACACTAAATGATTTTTTAAATGATAAAAATGCCTTTACACAAGTTAACTGAAATCTAGAAGAATATAATGTTAAGTGCAGCGTGTCCTGCCTAGCGAGCGTTCATTGATTTTAAATATTATTCTCGAACGATGTCGACAGGGTCGTGGATTGGTCATGCTCACTAAAATGTCTTTGCTAGTGGCGGCTCTGTGGAGCGGGTCATTCTTTTCCCTCTAAAATGGTTGAGGAGAGTGATGGCTGCTTCTCAGGTCATACTCGTGAACGGGTGCTGCTGGTGGGGACTGGTCCGTCCCCTGCCCTTTGTCTGACTGAACGTGTACCATAATGCTGATGAATTTTGTCTCGTTCGGCATCACACTGGAGCTATGACCAGTTGTTTTGTACGCGCTCTTTACATATTTTATAGTAACACTTTCTCTTACTATTATTATTATGCTTTTTATTATATACCTCTACAACATCTCTATTTTGTAAATGAGAGGACTATGTAGACACTGACCAATATCATGAACTATTTAGCTCGTTCTGCATTGTTCTCCCATACTCCATAAATGCAATGTATACAAAAAGAATTGTAAACCTCATTTTTAAAAAAGAGTAACCGTGGAGTTTCTTGCCCTTCTTCTCCACAGGAATGACTTTCCGAACGGGTGGTAGAGTCTTAAGTAATAATAATTTTCTGTTTTTGACTATTCATAAGTGCCTTTTGGTCTACATGAATAAAAAACTTTTGATTTTGATTTTTGATTTTTGATTACTGTCCATTCTACTGGTCTCCATAGAATTAGTAATTCTTACATGGTGCAATGTATACACCTCTACAACAAATTACCCATAGATATCCGAAACATGCTCATCAATAAGTTTAATAAGGCAATCAAAACTAGACTATGTAAGAAAAGGTGTTACAACATTTCGGATTATCTTGACGATAAAACAGATTGGGTTTGAGTAGCTCCTCAGTCAGTAATGTTGTTTAATACAATTTTAAAAAGAAAAATGGATATCAGAAAGGCCAAAGAAATTAAGTTAAAATACTAGCCAGCTGACTTTCTTGCCGGATCTTATCAGTTGAGGCCGCGTCCCGAACTGGTGGTAGATGTAAAAAAATGTAATAATATTGATGTTTTAAGAGCTTTTGTATTGGCCTATACAAATAAATGCTTTTTGAGTTTGATCCTTCTACCCCAACGGCCGTCAGTTCTACAAGCGTTATGGCACGCCCTCTGCTACTTGGCAATTCAGTGCACTATGTCAGTGACTTTGGTTCTCCTGTGGATTTGTGTGGTAAGACTTTCATCCAATAATAGATCAACAGGCAATTTTTTTTCGGAGGCGTTACTGGTTAGATTGGTGATCTATACTAATAATATAAAGAGGAAACAGTTGTTTGTTTGTAATCGTAAAACTGTGAGACTACTGAACCGATTCTATAATTCTTTCGTCATTAAAAAGCTACATTGTCCAGAAGTAAGATAGACACGGTAGGTGGCGTTGTTATCTACCGAGTGCGAAGCTACGGAAATCTGCTTAATAACAATAACAAAACCATTTACAAGCTACCACAGGTACAATATGAACGATTATAAGATAAACGAACGAAAGCAGGCTCAAGAATGGTTTCTATGGATATACTCAAACTCAAATCGTTTATTTTGCATAAACCCTGCGGGGTTACTTACAAATTCACATATTAACATTTTTTTTGAACTTACCACCGCATCGGAACACGGCCTCCACTAACAAGCGGGCTTGTCTTTTTTATCTAATTCTCCATTAATTTTTTTTCATCGCTTTCTGTATAGAGACATACATTTTATATTATACAAAATCATTTATGCGATCCAGCTCCAGTGTGATGCCTTGCGACTGATATATAAGATTAATAATAATATTTTTCATTATATGTAATGAAAAGAGGATTCTGATTGGACCAGTCTCAACAAGCAGCCCCTGTTCTACTTGAGCTAACTACTACTTGAGCAGTCATTACCTCCCTCGATCATATTAGAGGGAAGGAAGTGGCCTGCACCAAAAAGCCACTGCAAGCATAGACTTTTTAGTGAGTTTACATACCTCGGAAAGCTGACCTCTCTGCTTACCCCATGAGGAATCTAGCGTGTACCTAGTTAATATCGCTCGTTACTCGTTACATGGTCGTCGCAATGACCTAGAACCGAACTGGGCGCGGTCTGAGCCACGTCCGCGAGATAGTTATTAATAGACAGACCAAAACGCGTACTTCTCGTCTTTTGATGTCTGCCGCTTGTTATTGTTTTATTTGGTATTTTCCTTATGGCAATGCTTTTGAATCATCTAGTGTACAATTTTAAAGATCAATTCTTCCATTAGCTGAAACATATCCAATGGAGGACTAAGGCCTGTCCAGAAATGGTAACGATGACCAGACTAGTATTGTACAGCTTTTATTTGCAGCCTTCTAGTCAGCTGTCCACCTTGTGGAGGCCTGCCCATTCCACATCATTCAGTACGTGGTTGTCCCTTGAGAACTCTGACCTAACGATTAAAGAACTTATGTGTCAAGTACAAGTGGTGTATATTTTGTACCCCATTTAATATGACTATCTCACTATAACCAGATAGACCGGGTCTTATATGATGGGCAAATCAAACCTACGTAACGGGAGATCGCGTATGAGACGAACTATGAGAGTAGAAGAAAGGAAGGAATCCAGTGAGGTCTTTAAGGAAAGAACCTGTTGGTCTGGGTATTTGTGTATGTGACTTTTTAAGTTGGTAAACGCACCCGTGACACAGGAATAAATCTTAGTGTGGGGTTACGTTTAAAAGATAATAATAATAATAAAAATAAATTCTGTACTCTCTGCCCTACGCCGCAAGAGATTTGGCGTGATCATAAAGATATTTTTCTATTTACCGTAGCCTCACACAAGGCCCACACAAGTCCCGCCTGTATCGTATTTACAAATACGAAATTCATGTACCTACACAAACACCCCACCGAAATAATTTTTTTTGGGTCACAGATTTGTCACGTCCAGCGACCGAACCCGAGACTACACTATCCAACAAGTGGATCAGCTTAAGCTCTTAACCATTAGACAAAGCCATCGTCCATATTTATCCATCTATACCATCACGTCAGATTCCTTGCGGTGTAGGCAGAGAGTACAGGTTCCTTCCTTACACCTTACCCCTCTAACTTTCTCCATACTGACGGACGATTGAGCGCAGTGGTTAAGAGCTTAACCCGCTCAGCCCACTGTGTCGAATAGTCGCGGGTTCGATTCCCGCAAGGGAGAAATGCTTGTTTGACCTACAATTATCTGTTTCGGTCTGGGTAATTATGTATGTGAATTTTCATGTTTGGAAACGCACCTACGACATAGAAATAAATCATAGTGTGGGGCTTCGTTAAAAAAAAAAAGAAAAATACAATTTTAAAGGCTACATGTAGGGATACATACATTAAAAAAAACCCTACCCTCCTTTTGATTTAATCGGGTAAAACTAAGGAATGTGTGAGGTGCGGAGACTTACCGGCGTGGTGCAGGGCTGTCTCAAAGGGCGCGCGCTGCATTCGCTCCTTACTCTCTGCCAACAAACAAAAATAGTCAGTCGTACCGCTGCCAAGTATCAAAACAACAAGCCGATATGATAATCAGCTGCGGTTTTAAGGAATTAATATATGGCGTACTCCTGTACATGCGTATACTTATTATTATTATAATAATAATGTTTGCCTGCCTCGATGGTATAGTGGCACTGGTCCTGGTTTCAGTCAGTTTCAATCAAAGTCCTGGGTTAAAATGCTAGGTGGGACAAGTGTAGTTTTTCTAACGAAAACTTCCCAGTACAAGTCCGGAGTCTGGAATTGTGCCCGGTATATGGCAATAGGCTCGCCCCCTATTACAAGAGACCTAACAGCGTCGGCGAAACGTGGGTGTACTCAGCACACCTCTGCCACCCCCGCTTGGAGAATATAGGCGTGACGGTGTACATATAATAATGTATATTCCTCAAAAACTCAGTACATTTTTTTTACACAAATATATATCCTAATCTTAGGCGAATGTACAGTGTTAGCATTTAAGGCTATACTATGCATAGCCTGTATTTCAGCCCTCAACGCCAATGAGCTTGAGTTACAAGTAAATAATGTAGATATGTTTTAGTGGTCTCGTAAAATTGTAATAGTTTAAATTTAGACAACAAAAAGGTAAAGTGTGTTGTGAGGTGTGCATGTGTTACTGTTACATGATTTAAATAATTGATTAATTAATAAAATAAATATAGTTTATATTTTAATCCGTATATGTATTATGTAAATTGCTTATTAATTTTTATTTTTTAACGTAACCTACTAATCTTAATGAACGTTACAACTAGGGGAAAGTAGAAGTAAAGAGAAGAAGAGAAAGGTCAAGGCAATTTATGGGGAAAGTTTATGTCAGGTTCTAGAATGAACTCAAAGAGTAGGCTTTAAGAGAATTGAATGGAGAGAGATGGATACACCAACTGCACCGAAAATAGTTCAACTCTTAAATTAGAATCAATGAATATCCTACTTAATACTATAAACGTAAAAGTCTGGATGGATATATAGATGATTGTTACTCGTACACGCAAAAACTATTAAACGGATTTTGATGAAACTATAGCATTATGGCTTATAGTATTATAGCATCAGAATAAAACATAGGCTATAATTTGTAAAGATACATACGCAGACGAATCGCAGGCGACCGCTTATAACTTATATGTGTAGAATTATTTCTGTTAATATAAGTCTGTTGAAATATGAACAAGTTTCTTTATTATCGTTTATATATTATGAAAGTGGGTACCGGTAAGACCTAGACTATCTTACCACGACCAAATAAACCGAGTCTTATCTGAACGAAAAGTCAAGAGTCTCCGTAACCGGCGAGCGTATATGAGACGAACTATGAGAGTGGAGAAAGCCAGAGAGATATGTAAGGGAAGAACCTGTTGGAACTCTGTACTCTCTGCCTACCCCGCAAGGGATCTGGCGTGAGGTTATAGATAGATAGATAGATATTATGAAAGTGGGTACCGGTAAGACCTAGACTATCTTACCACGACCAAATAAACCGAGTCTTATCTGAAGGAAAAGTCAAGAGTCTCCGTAACCGGCGAGCGTATATGAGACGAACTATGAGAGTGGAGAAAGCCAGAGAGATATGTAAGGGAAGAACCTGTTGGAACTCTGTACTCTCTGCCTACCCCGCAAGGGATCTGGCGTGATGATATAGATATATTATGAAATGCCTCATTGATCTAATGGCGAATGCCGCGCTTTACAATCACGAGATCCTGGGTTGAAATCCCTGATCAGACAAATGTAGTTATTCTATCGCAAAATTCCGAGTATCAGTCCGGAGGCTTGAAATGTGCCCGGTGTATGGCAATAACCTCGCCCCCTTTACATGGGACCTAACATCGTCGGCGAAAAGAGGTGGCAGAGGTGTACACCGCTTAGGGAATATAGGAATGACGGTGTACTTATCATATTTTTTTTTATAAATTTTTATTAATGTAACTAATGTAGTGTGTATGAGACGAACTATGAGAGTGATGAAACTCAGAGAGGTTTGTAAGGCAAGAACCTGTTGAAACTATAAGTACTCTGTGGATCTGGCGTATAAAAGACGGGAGTTCCGGTATGATCCAGCTAGACCCTCCTCCTCTTAGGGCAAGTTTTATTTAATAGGGTCCTGGCGTAATCCTACCAATGTTACATTCTACTAATATTATAAATGTAAATGTTTGAGACACAATGATGCAAAAACGGATGTACTAATAAAATTTCGCACATGAGTTTATTACCTAGATTAACACGTAGGATACTTTTTATCCCGGAAAAATGTTAGATTCCTATTTAAAGTCAACGCGGGCGAAGCTGCGCGCAAAACTTAGTAATATAATAAATCAACGTATACTGTCCCACTGCTCTCACAAATCGAGGTGATGGGTCCGGTCCTCCAATCCGCACTGGGTCCACGAAGTGGAGGGGTTTGGTGGAGGTAGGCTGTAGCCACCGGCTGTTGGAACTTATCAAGCAGCCTATAAGGCTCCAAGTTGGCTACCACATTAACTGGTAACCGGAACCCACGGTTTAACGTTCCTTCCGAAATTTAGCTTGAATATGAAAATGCCACAAATGGTCACCCATCTCAGACCGACCTAGCAGATCGCTGCTTAACCTTAGTGATTGGTTGGGAAACTACACATAGATTACACAGCGCTACCAGCGCCTTATGATATAAACAGATAGATAAAAAAATGACGTTAGCCTGAAACCGGAAGACAACCTGAAGTAGGTAAATTACAGGACAACTTTTTAACAGAAATAGTTTAACATCGACCTCGGTAAAATTATCCTCATTATTATTATTGTGCTTAATTGCTCCTTCTTGTTATACACTGAGATTTCATTAGCAATTGGAACATTTTTTCTTTGTTCATAATTCGCTAAATATTTATTTCCTAGTACTTTGTTAAGCGTTTCATTGGCAAGGTTGTTATTGAAATGATTATAAAAAGAAAGGTAATTGCGTTAGTTGTGAACTTGTAAACATGAATATAAATAGAAAAAAAAACACCGTCTCGCCTATATTCCCCAAGCAGGGGTGGCAGAAGTGCCCTGTGTACACCCAATTTTCGCCGATGATGCCAGGTCCTATGTAATATAGCCTATTATTGCCATACACCGGACATACATACAGACTCCGGACTCGTACTGGGATTTTTATGTTACATTTGTCCGACCTAGGATTTGAACCCAGGGCCTCGTGATCACAATGCGATCCGCTATAATCTACCACTAGACCAACGAGGTTATCATCAAAGTTATAATCTTACCAGCAAAAGGCATTGAAGACAGGACAGGAGGTGCCATATGCCGGGCACGATTCCGAACTCCGATACTCGGAATTTCTCGTTAGAAAAACTACATGTTTCCGACCTGCAATTTGATCCCAGAACCTCGTGATCACAAAGCGATGCGGTTTACCACTAGACCAACGAGGCAGTCTATTTTAAAATATTTATTATCCTATTAATGCTCTCTGTGTGGAGCGAATTTCTGTGTGATCCATAAAAATTGATTATCAGAAGATAAGACGTTTATTTTGGACCCTTCGATGGAATAAAAAATAACGCAGTCTGTCGTGATTTGTAGGTCACACAAACTTGAAATCCACATACGCAAACACCCATACCGAAACAAATATTTGTGGGTCATACAAAGATTTGTCCCGTGCGGGAATCAAACCCGCGACTACTCGATCTAGTCGGCGGAGCTGTTAACCACTGAACTAAATCGTCCGTCAATATTTTTATAAGTGGTAATGACCCAATCTCTCTCACCTCGATTTGTGAGAGAAGGCTATTGCCCAGCAGTGCAGCAGCCCTTTCATAAAAAACTCACTTTCGGTGTTAATTTTTAACGAACTATTGGTCGAATAGACAAAAAGTGACCAATTGTGTTAGTTTTACTTCTAGCTAGTCTATTAATACGTTAGGATATAAATCTATCTATCTATATCATCACGACAGATCCCGTGCGGGGTAGGCGGTTAGTTCATAAATAAAGACGATATAAAAAACATAGACAAATTGTAATCTCTCTTCTTTGAAGATGGGATATAGGAAACACAATACTTATAATAACTCAATTCACAGACTCGTATTATTTGTCGATAAGGAGTTCCCTGGTGAATCTTCAAAGTCCAAGGTCCAATACCGATGAAATTAAAATGGGACCACCTTGGAGCTTTACTGAACCCAATGCAAAAAGAATCATAACGTATGCACGTACAAACATAATCATTTGTTTCGGTCTGGGTGTTTGTGCATACCTATAGAATTCATGTTTATAAGCACACAATAGTACTAGTACCTGTTGGTACTCTTTACTCTCTGCCTACCCCGCAAGGAAACTGGCATGATAATATAGATAGTATTAGTAATATATATGTGGGTGTAAACAGTACATCTCTGCCACCCCCGCTTGGAGAATATAAGCTTGACGGTATTTCACAAACATTTACTTTAAAAATTCTTTCTCTTTATTTTAAAAAGCAACGCAAAATTGTATTTTATAGGAAATCTTATTATCAACACAGACCAGCTGGTCTGTTCTACCAATCAACAAATTCTTGGTAATATTCTTAGTAGAGAAGTATTTTAATCAGTTTTCTTATCGACTTACAAATTCTATACCTATATATAATATATAATATCTTAGAGTTCTTAGATTTACGCTAATATTATACAAAATGTTATCCTTCCAAAATCTAGGATTGTTGTGCCTAGTAACAGGCTCGCCCATATTACATTGTGACCTAACAGAGTAGGTGAAAAGTGGATATACAAAATACACCTCTGCCACGCTTAGAGAATAAAGGCGTGACGGTGTTTTTATGATTAGTTGATTTTCATATACCGACATAGGACCAAAGACAATGATGTTATAATCGAGTTACATGCATTAGGCGACTATTGTAAATTATGTAAACGCTCTCCCCGCCAGGGATCTGGCATGATGATATTATTTTTAACCGACTTCTAAAAAGGAGGAGGTTCTCAATTCGACTATGTTTTCTTTTTGTATTTATATTACGCGATCTTTCCGCCAATTATTAATCGATTTTGATGATTCTTTTTGCATTGGATTCAGTATAGCTCCAAGGTGGGCCCATTTTAATTTTATCGGTATTGGACCTTGGACTTGGAAGATACACCAGGTAACTCCTTAACGACAAACAATACGAATGCGTAGATTGAGATATTATGGGTGTTACGTCAATCGTTTAGGTACCCTGCCATAGAAGTAATCAGAATATTATCCGACTTCAAAAAAGGAGGAGGTCGACAATTCGTCTGTGTTTTTTATAACGTCTTTATTTTGATGATTCGTTTTGCGTTGGGTTTAGTATAGTTTTGAGGTGGTCCCATTTTAATGAAATCGGTATTGAATTTTGGACTTTAAAGAGACACCAGGGGACTCCTTAACGGCGAACAGCACGAATGTATAGATTCCGTAATTATGGTTATTATATCAATCCTGTAGGTACCTTGCTGTACAACTCAGCAAAATAATATAATATAGGTATATAAATATTAGTAAATAATTCACATGTCACTTAAAATTGTAAAATAAAAAGGCCAAGTAACCGACTGCACTAACCGGTACCGACTTCAAATATTTATTTTTTGCTTTTTTAAGTTGGTTTTTTTTTAAAGATTTTATCTTTAAAAGTAAACCTAGACTAGGGATTATTGCAGTCTCCTGAATCCGTTTACAAAAATGAAATGCACATACACCTAGACAATACAAACATTTGTGGTCACTCAAAAATTTGTTCCGTGCGGGAACCCAACCCGCACCTACTAAACCACGGGACTAAGTCATCGTCGATACGATACTAACTACACTTATAATAAAAACCATCGAAATAAATCAATCATTATACACCGTCATGCCTATATTCACCAAGCGGGGGTGGCAGAGGTGTACTAAGTACATCCACGTTTCGCCGACGATGTTAAGTCCCATGTAATAAGGGGCAAGCCTATTGCCATATACCGGGTACAATTCCAGACTCCGGACTCATACTGGGAAGTTTTCGTTAAAAAAACTACATTTGTCCGACCTAGGATTTGAACCTAGGACCTCGTGATCACAAAGCGATGCGCTGTGCCACTAGACCAACGAGGCAGTCGATCATTATACTTATACTTATAAATAATATTGACGTATCTGTTTGTGATTTCCTAATAAATCATTTTATTAAGCTCATTGCACGATGCTAAAACCAAACACGCATTTATAAAATTCTTATCAATCTTTCCTGGGCTAATCTCCAGTATGGATAAAGATAGAGGATCTTAAAACGATTACTTTATAGTCTACTTTTTACCTTGGAAAAGTGCACAGTTGGTGCCACAGTCCTGTAAGGCGTTTTTGGGCACGGTTTGTGGCACTTCCACTTCCCCGCTCATTGTCGCGCGACTGGATTTTTTGGGAACCGCCAGGTGCTCACGTCTCTTGGGGCCCTTCCTATAAACCGCTAGCGCCATCCGCGGCATGTTCTCACCGTCCCTCCCGATGCCCTTACATCCCTTCTTTCGGATACAGATACCGCACACAAGTTCAGATACCGACCTCGCCGTCGAGGTAGAAAACCCTTGCCAGCCGGCCGGTGCAGATCATCACGGCGTGACACCTAGTATACGCCCTCCCCCATAGCAATTACCCAAGCCGAGGCCGTTCCTCCTTAAGGCACCCCTAAGCTAGTTGCCTCCTTGCCCTTCTGGTTCGAGCGTAGTAGTTGCACGCTCGCCCTCTTGTCAGGTGAAGCTGTAAAGGCCCCGCCGCCAACAGCGTAGATCATTCACATACACACACACACACACACACACATGTCAGTTGGGGTACCACTGAAAATCAGCGCTGTGTTGTGGTTCTCATTACAACACAGCTTAACGCTGTTACCCCATTAGTGCGGCTGAATAGTTAGTGCATATTATTTTCGAATATCATTGTTTTTTTTCTTGTAGTATACTTGGCTGTTAGCCTAGCTAATAAATATATATTTCTTTCTTTCTCTCTGCAAGAACATGACCATGTCTTTCAATAGGAGTTCGGGTACCCGGGTATAGATAATTTAGTTTGAAATTTAATAAATCGCTAATTAAACTTTTTACCTTCAGCTTTGTACGCTAGTGCTAAAAAAATCACACGTGTCAAAATAAATAACTTAAAATGTAAATAATAAATACGTACCTAAGCACTTGAAATTGATACAATTCTCTTTCGACACCATTTCAATAATTATACTATAGACTTCTGAATACTAGAACATATTCTATAAACACTAAAAGGTAAGTCCACATGTACCAAGGTGTTAAGGCATCACAGGCACTGCCACACCACAACAGAGTCGGGGACAGACTGAACGATTGCTTCTAAATGGTTTCTACCGACATATTTTTTGTTTCATTATCCTGCAAAATAGGGTATTAAGAAAAACAATGGTCAAGTGCGATTTTAAATTCGTTGCGTTGGGGTTCCGTGTTCCATTATGGTTTTAGATATAAGCCGATTTGAAATTGGAGAATAAATAATAAGTGCTTCGTTTTTCTACTGGTATTTAATGCACGTCGCGATTATAAGGTTCTGGGTTTGAATCCTAAATTCAAATGTAATTTTGACCTTAGGATTTGAACGGACGATTTAGCGCAGTGGTTAAGAGCTTAAGCCACTCTGCCCACTGAGTCTAATAGTCGCGGGTTCGAGTCCCGCACGAGACAAATCTTTGTATTTCCACAATTATTTGTTCGGGTCTGGGTATTTGTGTATGTGAATTTTTATGTTTGTTAACGCACCCACGACACGCACCCACAGGAATAAATCCAAGAGGGAGGCCACGTTTTTTAAAGAAAAAAAATATATATTTTGATATCGAAAATTATCAAGTATCCTATCTCTTTCTATTTCATCATGTTTTATGAACCGTTAGTTATGTACATTACCCTCGTGCGTGAGATACATGGGAAACTTAGTATTTTGCTTGCATTTGTACACATACATACATACTTCGAGCGCTTGTTTCTCCCAAGCAATAGGTAAAAGTGTTCATAGTACACCCATGTTTTTTGGTCCCACTGTGACAGGGACAAGATTAGCCGAGGAAGGAGTTTTTTTGTTCTATCAGAACGTTGTTAAAATATTAATATTTCTTAAACAAAAAAAAATTAAGCAAACATTTATTTTGCATTTTTGCTCTCTAGTCAAGTGAGCAAATATTATGAACCTGAATTCAAAAACTCTTGCCATTTCGTTGCGGACCCCTAAAAAAAGCAATTCAAATTAATATTGTTTTGTTCGACAACTTAGGACAATTGCAAAATAAAGAATGCCAGTTGTCTCGTTTATAAATACAAGGTGTTTGAACAAATATTCAGGGTTATTGGTGGTTAACTAATAACCCCTAGAGGGCAACTACTGCAGGCCATGGAAAACAACGTTTGTTCTGAGATTTTTTATTTTTAGTGAAAAAATATCAGCTGTTCCGTACATTTTTATCAATATTTTTTTTACGAAGCAGCTGATTTTCTTCGATGAAATTTAAACAAACGATGTTTTTCACAGGAGTGAGAAGGAGCGGGTTATTACTTAATAACCTAATTTACATCAATCATTATTTTTAAGATTTTATTAATCACATATTTTACTCTGCCTTGTTGGTCCAGTGGCGAATAATGTGCTTCAAAGCCTAGGTCGGACAAATGTAGTTTTTCTATCGAAAAAATCCTAGTATCAGTCCGGAGTCTGGAATTGTGTCCATTATATGGCACTAGGCTCGCCCCCCTATTACATGTGACCTAACATCGTCGGCAAAAAGTGGGTATACAAAGTACACCTCTGCCACCCCCACTTGGAGAATATAGGCGCGACGGTGTTTATTTATTTTGTATTATTTTAGTGTACTTAAATTTGGCTGAATTCTCCACGCAAGAGACAAAACCAATTTTCTCATTTTATCGGCGTTTATTGTTCTCGACGATTATGTTCCTAAAGTTTCGTACGATTTACATTTACCAGTGGTCACAAAAAAAGATTTAAGTGTTTAATGATTTTTCTCCTTTCTTATATTTAAGCATAAATTGCTATCCTAAATATTAATGTCTTGTGTATTTCTAAAAAGATATGTATCATGACAATACTCACATTCATTTATTAGGCTTAAGCATATCGTCATCAATATTTCCTCAACTATAACTAAATACACATCTCGATTAATGCGACGATCATGCAGTTTCATTCTGGATGACACGGAGTAAAATGTCCCTTAGAAATAAGGTGACACTTTACAAAACTTGCGTTCGACCCATCATGACTTATGCGTGTTGTGTTCGGGCATTCGGCCCCCTCTCACATCGATAAACTCCAAGTGGTTCAAAACCGCTTCCTCCGTAAAGCCGTAGGAGCCCCCTGGTTCGTACGGAACGTCGACCTCCACTCCGATCTAGGTCTCGAACCTATTCGCGCCTTTATTAAAAAGGCGTCAACACGTCACTTCGCGAACGCATCTACCCATGCGAATCCGTTAATCGTAGCCACCGCCGACTACGATCTCCCCCCCGACCCCTGCCGCCACCGCCGGCCGCGACATGTTCTCACCGACCCCCCCCGATGCTTTGTCATCCCTTCTTTCCGCTCAGAATACGGGCGACGACGACGACGTAGTAGTAGATCCCC
Source organism: Phalera bucephala (assembly GCA_905147815.2). Taxonomy (NCBI): domain Eukaryota; kingdom Metazoa; phylum Arthropoda; class Insecta; order Lepidoptera; family Notodontidae; genus Phalera; species Phalera bucephala. The sequence goes on along the minus strand of LR990614.1, from coordinate 37,778,031 downwards.
TCCCATAGCCGGCGGTTGACCGGTGCACTTAGTAGTGCACCCGTCCCCCTACAGCGACTGTCCCAACCGTGGGCGCCTCGCCCGGCCGCGGATAGATTTATATAAAATTTCCAGCATTTCATTTACATCACTTTGTCCATCAAATAATTTATTACAGTCATGTTCACCTAAAAATTTACAAATTGACTCATAATCGGCATCATCGGCGGTATAAAAGTTGGGTCTTATGTTATCGCTATTCTACGGCAGTTTGGATTCATTGTCCAAAGAGATAGTTATATCTAAAGGTGGATGCTGTTTGTCAATATTAGTTGCCTACGACATGGTGCTGGTCGTCCTCGACCGCACCGAGTCCGGCCGTAGGGTCTTCGACCTGAAGGCCGTGTGCCATATCTCTGGCCTCCCCGTGGAGGCCCCCCACAAACGTGGCACGCCCGGGCAGTGCCACAACTGCCAGCTATACGGGCACTCTGCCCGTAATTGTCACGCGCGCCCTCGATGCGTGAAGTGCATCGGGGACCACGCGACGTCCCAGTGCGCCCGTTCGAAGGAGACGACGGCCGAGCCCCCCAGCTGTGTCCTCCGCGGCACCAAGGGGCACACCGCGAACTATCGCGGTTGCCCCAAGGCCCCGAAGGGGAAGCGCGGCCGGGCGAAGCGCGGCGGCCGCCGCCGCCCCCGCGAGGCGCCCTCGAGTATGTCGCCTCTTGCCCTTCTGGCTGGCTAGAGCGTAGTGGTTGCACGCTCGCCTTTAAGTCTGGTGAAGCTGTAAAGGCCTTGCGGCCAACAGCGTGCATCATTCACACACACACACAAACTAAATATTTGTTTGGTCACGGATATTTAACTGGGTATATTTTAACTAAAATTCCTGTGTGAATGCACATAGTTCTAAATTCCGGCAGAGATCAATTTGAATAAAAACAAAAAAAACACAGAAAACTAACCAACAGAACTCAGATATCGAACCACGGACCTCATAAATTATTCTTGTCAAAGAATCAGATTAAACCAGTGAGGCAAATACAATTGTTTACATTTCTCATCAAGAAAAATATTTTTATGAACTATTTATTCAAGTTTTAAAACATAATATAACGCTTATATTTCCAATAATAAGACAATAAACATGGAAATCATTATTATTCGGTAGATCCGTCCGGATCCAAATATGTCCTTAAAATTTGACACCCTGTATATATGGCGGAGAACACGGTACAAAGTAAAATATACTCTAACACGTAAAGTTTAAGTTGTAAATTCAAGTTTCTCGTTCGACATTATGACATTGTTCAATGGAAGATTTCAGATTTGGTTTTATGTATTAAAACAAAACTGATAGTTTTGTATTTAGCATGTTTGTATTAACAGCTTTGGAAAATGTAATATTTATACATGGTTTAAAATCTGGGTACGGTTTGTGATTTATACCTACTCCTGTCGTATCTGCTGTTATTTTACCAAGCATCGGATTTATTCTACTTATCTTTGACTTCACGTAAGGGCGAAGTAATCTTCCCTATTACAATTTCTAGCGAACTTTGACCTTTTAACCGACTTCAAAAAGGATGAGGTTCTATGTTCGTCTCGTATTCTTAATGCATTGGGTTCAGTATAGCTCCAAGATGGTAGATAGATAGATAGATAGAATACTCTTTATTGTGCACACCAAATACATTATAACAAAACAAAGTAGTTGTTGTAAAATAACAAGCACAACTGGCGGTCTTATTGCTAATAGCAATTTCTTCCAGACAACCAAGTCGAAAGAAATACAACAAAAATAAAGGCCGGTTGGTGGCGTACATTTATTCGAATAAAGAAACTATACATATACAAAATATGACATACATATATAGTAAGAAATATATTAAATTTATACATAGTGCAATAGAAATAAACGTAACGTATAAATAAGGATAGGTAAATACAAAAGGTTAGAGGTTATAACGGCGTCTCACTATTGACAACAGAGAGGAAGTGGTTCTTAACCATCATTTTAAAAGTAGCAAATGTCTGTGCACGTCTAATTGACTCAGGTAATGCATTCCACAAGCGGACAGCTTGAACTGAAAAAGATTTATCATAGAAATTTGTGGAATGCATCGGTGTTTTTAGTCTGAGATTTTCCGATGACCTTAGGAATCTTGAATGTGTTTCGTGAAGAAACTCAAATCGTTCTTTGAGATAGGATGGAGATGCTGGATTGAATAGGATGTTGTATAAAAGCGATAACAAGTGAGTATTCCGGCGAAGACGAATTGGTAGCCACTTGAGCTTAGCACGGAATTCTGAAATATGATCATATTTTCGCAAACCAAATATGAATCTTATGCAAAAATTTTGAAGCCGCTCAAGTTTATTAAGTTGGCTCTCAGTAAGATCGACATAACTGGCGTCTGCATAATCAAGGATAGGAAGAAGGAGGGATTGTGCGAGTGCAATTTTAGTGGCAGTGGGGAGAAAATTTCGCAGCCTCCTCAATGAACCTGCGGAAGCAAAGATCTTGCGGCTGAGATTTTGAAGATGTGGACCCCAAGTGAGATTGGTGTCGATGTAAATCCCCAAATTTTTTACAGTGGGACTTATTGGTATTGTGACACCGTCAAATTTTATCTGGGGAAGTTTCGACCAATCGACACGCGTAGTAAGCCTAGAGCTACCAATAACAATAGCTTGCGTTTTAACTGGGTTGACCGTGAGGCCATGACTTTTACTCCAGTCGCATATTTTATTTAAATCTTCATTAATAGTGTAAACAGCCTCCGACAACCTGGTCAGTGGAGCTTGTGAGTAAATTTGGAGATCATCTGCATAAAGGTGGTATGAAGAACGTAATTGGTTGGAAATAGAATTAATAAAGATAGCGAAAAGCAAAGGAGATAAAACGCCACCCTGTGGAACACCGGCATTCGTATTGCACCAAGAAGAGTAAGTATCTTCGATGCGAATGCGTTGCCGGCGACCAAACAGGTAATTACGAAACCAAACAATCGCCGTTGGAGATATGTTAATAGAGCATAGCACTCCAAGTAGAATATCAAAGTCCACTGTATTAAAAGCGTTGCTAAAATCGAGCAACGTAAGTATAGTTAGATTACTATTTTCCATTCCAAGTCTGATATCATCCGCAATATTCACCAGAGCAGTAACAGTACTATGACCAGGGCGAAAGCCGGACTGAAAAGGATTCAAGAGACAGTTTTTGTTAAGGAAACAACTGATCTGATCATGGACGAGCCGCTCAAGGACCTTGGATAGGAAAGGTAATATGGATATGGGACGATAATCGGAGAGGGAAGTCGGATTGGATTTCTTAGGTAATGGGATTATTTGGGCTTCTTTTTAATTACATCAGTATTGGACTTTTGACTTTGAAGATACACCAGGGAACTCCTTAACGACAAGTAACACGAATCTGTTGAATTCTGTATCTGAATTCATTCATCATTAACACAATACTTATATTGTGTTAATAAGTACCCTACCATAGAACTAATCAGAATATCAACCGAAATTAGGAAAGGAGGAGTTCAACAATTCGTCTGTTTTTTTTATAACGTCTTCATTTATGAACTGATTTTAATAATTCTTGGGTGGATTCTTGTTAGGTGGAGTATAGCTTCGAGGTGGTCCCATTTTAATTAAATCGGTATTGAACCTTGGACCTTGAAGGTACACCAGGGGACTCCTTAACGGCAAACAGCACGAATGTATAGATTCCGTTATTATGAGTATTATATCAATCCTCTAAGTACCTTAATGTAGAATTAAGCAGAATAATATAATATAGGTATATAAGTATTCATAATTCATTCACTTATCACTTAAAATCGTAGAAAAATAACTTTCAAAAAGAAAAAATAGATATTTTGAAGTCGGTGCCAAGTATCTGACTGTACTAACCGTTACGACTTCAAATATGTAATTTTTGCTTTTCGAAGTCGGTTTTCTATCGCAAAAGTTTATTAAACTCTTTAAAAGATTCGTATTCCCCAAGCGGGAGTGAGAAAGGTGTTTTGTGTACACCCACATACCGCCAACGATGTTAGATCCCAATTTAATATTTCTATTACACCGGGCACAATTCCATATTCCAGACTCCAATTGAGAATTTTTTGTAGAAAAAAATATACTTTGTCTGACATACGATTCGAACCTAGGTACTCTTCCTTGTTGGCCGCAGTTCGCCACTAAGCCAACGAGGCAGTCGAGATAATAAATATTTTATTCATCATCATCATCTCTGCTTATACTTGTCCACTGCTGGACAAAGGCCTCCCCAATCGCTCTTCACCGCAACTGGTTCGATACCACCTATATCCAACGTCTTCCTGCGATCCTTACAAGATCTTCGGGTCATTTGATAAGCGGCCGTCCCACGCTGCGATTGCCAATACGTGGTCTCCACTCGAGAACATTTCTGCCCCAACGTCCGATCTTCACGCTACCATTGCCACTTCAGCTTACTAATCCAATGAGATGTATCGTTGACCTTGTTTCTTCTACGAATCTCGTCATTTCTGATTCGATCATATAGAGAAACGCTGAGCATGGCTCTTTCCATAACATTATATAAGTCGGCGTGGTTATTATCTGTGGCAAATAGTACGCGAGTCGTCAGCTAGTTAGCGACTCGGTCGCACGCCGACGGAACACCAGAGTCAACGGAATTCAAATAAGGAAGGTGGACAGAGAGTGGAGAACGATGCGATGCGGGTGTCATGATGGTGGAATGGGTTTTAATCTGGCGGATTGTCCTGCCTTGTTGTTCATAGTTCAATTGTTGATGTCGTGTGAATAAGTTATAATTTTTATTTATGAATAAATAACTTATAATGTGTTTATCTGTAAGAAACCTAGCCCCGCCCATGACTGTCTCAAGATTGTGCTCTTGTGTTTGTTAGTTTGGCCATCCCACTTCAGCTTACAAATCCTATGGTCTATGTCGGTGACCTTGGTTCTTCTACGAATCTCCTCGTTTCTGATTCGATCACGTAGAGAAACGCCGAGCATAGCTCTTTCCTTAGCTCGCTGTATTATACATAATATTTAAGAAAAAACACCCTCTCGCCTATATTCCCCAAGCGGGGGTGGCAGAGGTGTAATGAGTATACCCACTTTTCGCCAACGATGTTAGGTCCCACATAATAGGGGGCGAGCCTATTACCATATAGCGGGTACAATTTCAGGCTCCAGACTCATACTGTGAATTTTTTGTTTAAAAAACTACACTTGTCCGACCGACCGCTTTGCCACTAGACGAACAATCTTACTCAAACTTATAATATTTTATTAATTCAAATAGTCAAGACCATCTAATGGAGTCACCAGGCCACCCAAAAGATGGATGACCTGGTAAAGTTTGCAGGTAAAACGGCTAAAACCCAGTCGTGGTTGCGATCTATGAGGGAGACCTTTGTCTTACAGTGGGTGTATTTCGGGTGATGATGATGATGAAGAGAAAGAGACTGAATCTACCTATCACACTGATCTTGATAAAAAATAAAATTCTATGTACTACATTAATTTCTGCCTTTCCCCCTGGAAGATGACAAGAATCAAGTCGAGAGTCTCCATTACCGGCGAGCGTGCATGAGACGAACTATGAGAGTGGAGAAAGCGAGGGAGGTATGTAAAGAAACAACCTGTTGGAACTCTGTACTCTCAGCCTACCCCGCAAGGGTCTGGCGTGATGATATAGATACTCGTTAATAGATAGGGAAGATAACAGATATTTTATTCGCGCCTTCGCTGTCAATGGCAGGGTCTAGGTCGGATGGGTGATCATTGAACTGGTATCAGGATCTAGGTATCTACAGTGTGACAACAATCTTTCGGCCCGTGGATGATATTTACGGGGAATCAGAATCAGAATATTTTTATTCATGTAAACCATTACAGTATTTATGAATCGTCAGAAAAGTAACAAAGACTCTACCATCACTTCGGAATGTCATTCGTGTGGAGAAGAAGAGCAAGAAACTCTACGGTTACTCTTTTAAAATCAATAATTACAAACTTTTTCATCTACATTCTGTTGTGGGGTATGGGAGAACAATGTAGGTTGGTCTTCAGGTGAGTCTAAGTTAAAAAAGCGAATAATACTATTTATGATAATGGCTACATGGTTCCCTCATTTACAAAAAAGTACACATTGTGTTACATTAATAAAAGGAAGACAGGGAATGTTAACTAACAACAGTTGAATAGGTTGTCATGACTCAAGTGGATCTGGAATAGCAAGGGGGGGGGGGCGTGGGTGTGAAATGTGGGTTACCATTTAATTTTTTTTCTATTTCCAAGGAAATATTTCAACACGTGGGTCCGCACGGTTACTAATTAAAAGAAGAAAAAAGGGTAAAGGGCATTGCCGAAAAATTCCCCAGAGCCAAAAATCATTGACCCATGCCATCATTATTCATTTATTTTATAAAACTACTGGCAAATTTCCATATCTAACGGAAAATTTGCAATCTAAAACGAATATATCAAAGTATTGTAAGTACATATATAGAAGTCGCCGACATCTTTACTGAATGTCACCACACACACAATATAACCTCAAACATGTTAATCGCTACTGAATTATTACCTCAAAATCAAATTCTTTTTGTGCATTATAGCAATTCCCCGCGTGTCCGTTTAATAATAAATACATAAGAGAATTTATGAGTGATTTGAAATCATACAAGTACTTGATGACAGCGTTAGTTCTGGCTGATGATGATGATGAAGAAAAGGAGACCTTTCTCACTGATCTTGACATAAGATAAAATTCAATGTACTATATCTATTTCTGCCTTTCCCCATGGATGATAACAAGCGTAGGAGTCTTACACGTTCCAGTAATTAATCACCCGACCTTTGCCATCTAAAAAAACTTACCCTACTGACGGCCTCAGTCGGATTTATCCGACTAATATTTTTGCGCCCGAACAGTCAGAAACATAAGTTCTTGAAACGAATAACACTCTTAATTTTACAACCGTTGTTGAATATTGTCAAAACCATTTTATTAGCAATATCTACATACCTATATATGTATAAAAAAACAGTCCATACTGTCCTACTGCCAGGCTAATGTCTTTTCCCACTAATGGGGGTTTGAGATTAGGTAATACTCCAGCACGCGGACCCAGTGCGGTGCGGTGGACGCAGGTTTGTGGCTACCTGCTGTTGGAACTGATCAAGCATATACAACTTCCAACGGAGCTTAACGACTACCATATTAAGAGGTAACGGAGATCAATGGTTAGACGTGCCAATCGAAGCACAGAGACGATATATGAATATGCCACCGGCCACCAATCTCACACCGACCGAGCCAAATGCTTAGCTTAATCTTGGTGATCACAAAGAACACCGTCGATTTCGCTACGAGCGCGAGATCAAAAAACATAATGGATGTGATGGAAAATATAAGTATGCAAGCGATTTAACAAACTGAGAATGTTTAACTTGAATGTTGAACTGAGAAGAAAACGAGAGAAATTTATCTGTCACAGCACGAGAGACAATATTTAGCTGATATAGCACATACATTTCAACAATTCAACCATTCTAATACAGAAAATTCAAACTATTAACATAGTCTGAAAAATATATAGGAGAACAAACAAACAATTACACACGAGTAATGAGCATGTGTCTCACGGCTGAGCCAAACAGAGGTAAAATTATATGTTACATATTTTCGTCTTCATTTTTTTTGGTTCTATGGTTCAGCACCTACTTCACTCGTTTCTGCATCATCCTAAGGTAGGCTGGTAGATAATGCCTTAGGTATTAAGTACGCCTTTGTACCAATAGTGCATGAAGAATAAAATAAATAAATAAATATAAAACCAAGTGGTTAAAAGGTTAAGAAACAAAATTATTCCTGTGTTTATCTGCGTCGCGGTAAGTAGGTCGCGAATGTCTCCGAACTATTTTGATCGCGCGTTCGTTGTCAATGGCGAAGTCTAGGTCGGATGGAAGGTTATTGAACTGGTATCAGGATCAGGAACTAGGTATCTATTTGTATTTTAGTAACCTTTACTTATGTCACGTGTATATCTATCTATAGTTTACTCTCATTTTTTCCAAATTCTTTGATCAGAGTCCACAAGAAGGCGATACCATTTAAATTCTTTAATGAATTTACAAATAAAACTTAAACAAACATTAAAAATCCCCGACTCAAATTAGTCATAACTATAATAAGAACAGACTTGACCAAGTCTCCCTTCAAACGAAGAAAAAAAAACTAAATCAAAATCGGTTTATCCGTTTAGGAGCCCCGATGCCACGGAGAGACACACAGATGCATACGTTATACTAATAACACCCCTCTTTTACGTCAGGAGTTAAAAATATACGGTTGTTTATGGTCAGTTCTGTTGCCTAACCAGTAGAAGTTTGACATAAATCATATGGAATCTAATCTAATCATAATAATCTGTCAAAATACTTTAATTTTAAAAAGATTCTTTAGAAAATATCAGGCTCGAAAGCTGAAAAGTACCCAATAAGCCGAAATCGAAGAACTCATAGCCGGCCTTAATATCATAGGAGAGACCAAAGCAGACAAAATCCGATGGCTACATTCAAAGAATGGGGGAACATCGCAGTGTAAAGAAGGCCTATCTGGGCCGACCAATCGGCCGCTGACCGGTTGGTCGTCCCAGGTATCACTGGAGGGCCGTGGTTAAGGCGGAATTGCTGGAGATCCAAGCCGAAGTGTGGCAGGGAATCACCCAGAACCGTGAGGAGTGGCGGAATCTCGTTATGGAGGTCAAGATTTACTTTGAGTCGCTAAGCCAACGGAGTAAGTAAATAGTCACTCATCAAAAACCTAGAAGATACTTTCCATTGACCTAAGGAATCCACCCGAATATTGTTAGTTTGCAAATATATTTAAAAGAAAATCCTCGCATCCAAAGAAAAAATTTAAATAGCGACATCTAATGGCACTTGTACAGAACTTTTAAAACGCGCATCTTACTTGCACTTGACCGCTTTTTTCTATCTCATATTTAACAATAACAAAAATAAATTCCCCACATCTTCGCGTGAAGAAGATTGATTTTTGTCTGCCAGAGACAAAAATCATTGATAACGAAATCGTAAAAATTAACCCCGTTTAACTTGCAGACGAAATAAAAGATAATGTATTAGCGTCAATTGTAAACTGTACCACTATCTGTAAAATTCCAGCTACTCTTAGAATAATGAGAAATATGATTAATATCCAGACAAACACGATGATGACGGTTTGGTCCAGTGTCCAGATATATCGTGTTTTCGTGTATGAATTTTATGTTTATACACATACACGACACGGGAATAATTCATAATACTGAGCTACGTTTTCTAGAAGAAGAAGAAACAGATCAATTGTATGTTACCAGACAGAGCCAGGACGCACTCGTGGCTCTATGACACCGCGGTGTTCTTAATCATCACCATAGCAAAGAAGCGTTCGACGTCAACGGCTTAGGATGACATTTCGTGGCATTTCTATCTTCGATCGTATCCGTGCTTCGGAAGGCGTGTTAAGCCGTTAGTTCTAGCTACGACATAATATGGTAGTAGTAAATTCGAGTTGGATGCAATAGCGACTCCAAAGACTTAGCCCAGGTGGCGGGCTCTTCGAAGCAGAAGACACAAGGCACTGGCGCGTTCCTAGCAGAGATCTCACAGCCCCTCCCTATTGTCGCTACAGGTCACCGTCAGGATTCGTGACCGGCGAGACGTGTTGGACTCCTACCAGTTGATGGAAGTTCAACACGTCTCACCAGCTTTCTGTGGTGGAAACCCTATACAGGATAATCCCCACGTAAACTGCCTCGTAGACTAGTGGCGAATTATGCGCGTAGCGATCACGAAGCCTAGATTCAAATCTTAGGTGGCCGACCGGAAATATTTTTAACTAGTTTCTGTACGCGCCTTTGCCCGCGTTCAGTTTAGACAGGAACCTTACATTTTTTCCGGGATAAAATGTATTCTTTGTGTTAAGGTACTAAACTATCTGTGTGCCAAATTTCATCTAAATCCGTACAGCCGTTTTTGCGTGATTAAGTAACAAACATCTAAATATACAAACTTGCACATTTATAATATTAAGTTCCTACTACTAGGATATCAGTCCGGAGGCTGACTTGTACCCGGCATGATGGCAATAGGCTCGGCATGAATTGCATAGGACCTAACATCATCGGTACAGCACATCTTTACCAATCGCTCTTGAGGAATATAGGCGTGACGGTTTTATCTATCTATCTATATCATCATGCCACAACCCAAGATGTTTTTAAAGGAAAAAAGCTTGCCATGAGGCGTTTTTACATTGTCCTCACTGGGATAGTCTGTCTCCATCTATACTATGCAAAGCATCACAGACTGTTTATCTCGTCCAACATCCATTATTTATCGATCGACCCACGAGCACAGCGGTTCTCCAAACAAAACATCTGCGCCTTGACATGTTATGTCTGGCAAATCTCGGATATCACACTGTTTTGCACGAATCCGTCTGGCAGACGGCACGAAATGCGAAAATTGGAAAAAACTGTTGTAATTAATGTGAGATCACGGAAACTAAATTATAACATTTGCATCATCTATGTCCGTGAATGTCTTTCTTTCTTTGATTTGTTACCAACCTCCTGTAAGAATGTTTGAAGTCACTCGAAGACCTCACCAGTTAAACTATGTTCGTAAAAGTGTCGGAACGCAACGCACCTGGATGCAAATCGAATAACATAAAATTGATCAACTGATAAAAATGTTGGAACATCAAAAACTAACAAGAAGCTTACCACAATATTTATCAAGATTACCTTAATCAATTTTAGTATACGTCTAGATTTTTAGAAGGAGGAGGAGAGAACTACTCTTTCTTTTAAGATTACAGTAATACTTTTGAGAGACAGTGATGCCCCCGAATTCCGAGAATTAAAAGAGCTTTTGTGATTAGATAAGGTCTTTCGTCCTCACACACAACTAACATTGGTAACTTGTCGATCATTAAATGAATCTTCAAAATGACGCACCGAGCGACTTGATAACAATTATCGTTAAAAATCCACATAAAACTCTACTGAATTGCATTCCAAATTAACAATACTGTAATTAAAGTTTAGTACATAACACCAAACATATCCATTGCGGTTCGCTTAATCTTAAATTAATCCTTGCCACCACGCAACAACACCAATCAACGTTAATTGAAAGCTATCTGCGCCGACGCAGCCTTCTGGGATCCAGTCCGAATTGATCTGGATCGAACCAGAGACGTCTGGATCTTATAATGCTTTGTTATAAGCAACGAATAGCTTTTGATATCTTTTATGTAGTAAGTCAAGTCTTCGTTACCAACGAGCATGTATAAGACGAGTTTTGTGAGTGGAGGAAGCCAGAGAGAACTCTCCGCGTACTCTGCAAGGGATCTGGCGTGACGATGTAGAGTCCAAATAACTATGTTAGTAATTAATTTGGCATCATATTTTTTTTAGATTTTAGATAAGATAAGAACTTTTTAAATAAGATACGGCTTATTTGGTCATGGTAAGCTATTTCCGGGTACCTAAATTCTTTCATATTCGCATTATATATCTGTTTTGTGATTCTCTCTTTCGACAACCTTTCTACAAGCTGTAATATAATAAACGCAAGACCTGAAAGTAGTTTGTTCTAAATCGGTAACTGAATCGATTCCAACAATTATTAATGTATTTTACATTTTAAATGCTTTTACTCCTTCAGTGCGCTATAAAAAATTAAATTTATTCTTGATTCATAGCAAGAAGAAGATTCCAAACGCATTCCTAAAACGTATTTCTCAAAACGCACACATACACGTACAAGTTTCATTGTTAATTGGGGTACAAAAGTGCTTTAAAAAAGGGTAAGAACCTTTAAATTTGATAATTTGGTTTTCGTTTTGACTTTATGAAGCAATTCTCTAATCGGGGTGTCTGAGGTCTTGCGTTTTTTATGTTACACCTTGTATATGTAGGTATGTTTAATTAGAACTTAAAAACTATATACGTTAGTCTACACTAACATTACGTACCTATATATGGTTGTTTATCACATACTCTTTTTTATTGCTTATTAATTAGTTGAAACTGATAATGAATAGAATATTTAGTGCTAACGAGAAAAGGCTAGTATGTTTCGACGAAAAGCAATTTAAAAAGCAGATGGTAGCTCAATTTCGTTCTGTTCGTTAAAGTGACGATAATTCAGAGAATCTAGAGCAAGGATCGTAAGATCTAGATTGTTTTTTTATTAAGTACTTATTTGCTTTTAACATGTCACTTAAGCGGCAGTGGGTGGGGACATCGCTCGCAGAACTGATGGCCATTGAAAGTTTCTCTAGTGGCGACCACGTACCGGAAGACGTGGAGTGAACACGCCTTTGACAAGGTAGATCAATGCCCTGGTGAAGATCGAGGATAAAGCTTTATACAAGATATGATCAATTTCTTTGCATTTTCATCATACACGAATCTAAGTAGACATAATTTTATTTTTAAATAAGTACTCGTTGACGGCGGTGCATCTAGCGATCTGAAAGTACGTTATTCAAATCCTAACTAGAACTTAGTGTTTCTTGGATTTTTGTATTCAAATAAAATAAAATTTTCTATTGTTATCAAGAGCCTCCGTAACCGGTGAGCGTGTATGAGATGAACTATGAAAGTAGAGAAAGACATAGAGGTCTATAAGGAAAGAACCCGTTGGAACTCTGTACCCTGTACCTTATTAGCAAGGGATCTTGCGTGGTATTATAGATAGATAGATCTATTGAAATTCTCAGCAGCAGTTCGAAGTCCAGAATTTTGTTCAGTAATGCTTTGAAATATTCGCCATTCTGAGTCCGGAATTTTGCCAAGTATAATAGCCATAGAGTCGCCCCTTGACATAGGGGCCTAATATCGCCGACGGTAGTATTACTACAAATTATCATTTAGTGACATGACGCCATAACCTCCCATTAATTCTCCATTGCAGCGTTATCTTTACAAGGTGAATGCCACCGGTATCTAGATCCTGTAGGGCCAAACTTATCTATCTAATAACTTACTGCCACTTCAGCCATACAATAACCACTTGATAGTTGGATATTCTATTTAGGGTATACTCGCAAGAAAAAAAAAATCATCGTCGCACCTCAAGCGGGAGTAGCAAAGGTGTACTGTGCCCATTGTGTCTTTTTTTATTAAAACGTAGCCCCACACTTGGATTTATTCCTGTGTCGTGGGTGCGTTTACAAACATCAAAATTCACATACACAAATACCCAGACCGAAACAAACAATTGTAGATCACACAAAGATTTGTCCCGAGCGGGAATCGAACCCGCGACCATTAGACACAGTGGGCGGAGCGGGCTTAAGCTCTTAGCCACGGCGCTAAATCGTCCGTTGTCACACATTTAATTTGCTTACTAACTTGTTAAACATGCCACTTGTAACTCTTATAATAATTAATACTGTTTTGCCAAGATGTATCAACATATAAGGATTACATTCTAGACTAAATCTATATTTATGTGTAATTTGTAAATTATATACTAATTGTAATCTGTTTTGAAGAAAAAGAAAAAAAACATCGTCACGCCTATATTCCCCAAGCGGGGGTGGCAGAGGTGTACTGAGTACACCCACGTTTCACCGACGATGTTAAGTCCCATGTAATAGGGGGCGAGCCAATTGCCATATACCGGGCAGAATTCTAGACTCCGGAATATACTGGGAAGTTTTCGTTAGACAAACTACACTTGTCCGACCTAGGATTTGAACCCCGGACCTGGCGAGCCAGCGATGCGCATTGCCACTAGACCAACGAGGAAGTAATCTGTTTTGTTGTCCAAATAAATGAATATAAAATTTTGAGTACCCGACGTTTCGAGTACTCCACAGCACCCATGGTCACGTGAGGGACTGAGGCGATTGACGTCCAAAGCTCATTGTTATTCCGGAGAACCTTAGGGGGATTCATTATATTTCAATTAAAATTCCACTTGCCAATCCTACAATTAAAAAATTATATACATTTCACGTTAGGTCCCAATGCATAGAAAGCGAGCCCAAAGCCAATTACACTGGGAAGGATTTGAGACTCAGGATGTTGAATAGGGATTTTCATATAATTATTCGATAGAAAAGCACACATTGCCCGCGCTAAGATTGCATCAAAGTAAAATAGAGATTAGTATAATATAACTAACTTAACTAAAAGTTAAAAAATAGCAGTGATAGCCTAGTGGTTAAACAATTGGACTGCAAAGTCAGAGGTCTCGGGTTCACACCCAAGCACGCACCTCTGTCTTTTCGAAAGCATGTGTGTATTAAAAATTAATTATTACTTGCTAACGGTGAAGGAAAACATCGTGTGGTAACCTGCATGCCTAATAATGCCATGCCCGCACTGGACCAGCGTGGTGGACTATGGCCTAAGCCCTCTCAAGTTTAAGAGTAGGCCCGTGCCCAACGGTGGGATAGTTTCTTAACAGGGCTAATATTATTTTTTATTTTATAACTAAAAGCTAAACAATAAAAGCTATTAAACTATCTAGGTTAGATTAATTTTTTTAATACTAAAATAGGGAAGTAATTGTATCTTATTTAGATACAACGTATTTTGAATCCACAAACAACAAAACTTTTATCTATCTCTATACCATCACGTCAGATCCCTTGCGGGGTAGGCAGAGAGTACAGAGTTCAACAGGTTTTTTTCCTTACAGACCTCTCTGGCTTCCTCCACTTCAGATAAGACACGATCTATTTGGTTCATTAATCTTATTTTTTTATTTTTGAAGTAGTTATTCTCACCACCGGATCGGAACGCGGTCTCCACTGAGAAGATTCGGCGAAGAACTCAGCGGGCTATTCTTTTAACTTAATTTTTTTATTCGACTGGCCGTGGACTGGCCTTTCTGTATTTTTTTACAATACCGTATTTTTAAAGCATGTGTTTTTAATTGCTGAACGAGGAGTTGCTAAAATCAGTTTTACTGTCAAGTGTAATCAAAAAGTTTTTTATTTATTATAAATTCGAAGCGTAAACTGAATAATCCATGTCCAACACACTCCCACCGCACGGCTATAGCGGGGCGGCATTACTATTATGTTAGTCCAATCGTATATAATAGAATAAATAAAGTTTTAAATATCCACTCTCTGTCACTTTTTAAATGTAAGTTAAAATGCACGGAATGGCTAAATTCTTTGTCCTATGAAGAAACCGAAAACCTTCTTAAGGCGTCTGTTTTATAAGCACGTCAAAATATGATCATACATATAAATGTACGACACATGTTCATACATGCGCACACATCTTAACATCTATACAAATACATACACACACACTCTCTCTCTCTCTCTCACACACACACACACACACACACACACACACACACACACTCACAGACACACTCACTCACGCACACTCACACTCACGCACACACACACTCACGCACGCACACGTACATGTACACAGAATTGCACATTTATCAATATTACGTTCTTATGCATGTTTTTTCTTTTATTTTACTTTTTCTTTTATGTAATCGGAGGAGGGCGTTGATATCTGCGACACAGTTTTTAACTTCTGCAGATGTCATCGTTTTTCAATTGAAATTTGTATACATTCCATTTTTGATCTAAATAAACTATTTTATTTTTTTATTATTTATTTATTTATTTTTATTTTTTTTTAAAACGTAGCCCCACACTAGAATTTATTCCTGTGTCGTGGGTGCGTTTACAAACATGAAAATTCACATACACAAATACCCAGACCGGAACAAATAATTGTGGATCACACAAAGATTTGTCCCGTGCGGGACTCGAACCCGCGACTATTAGACACAGTGGGCAGAGCGGCTTAAGCTCTTAACCACTGCGCTAAATCGTCCGTCAAATAATCGTTCGTTTATTATAACCTTTATTACATAGTAGTTATGATAGCTTATTTAAACTTGTTGATAGGCATGTGTCGGATATCTATGGGTAGTTTGTTGTAGAAGCATAGCCCACGAAAGATTAACAACATACAAGTCTCATGTTATTAATATTTCATGGATCTT
The DNA here is from genome assembly GCA_905147815.2 of Phalera bucephala. Lineage (NCBI taxonomy): Eukaryota > Metazoa > Arthropoda > Insecta > Lepidoptera > Notodontidae > Phalera > Phalera bucephala. Next base: position 37,761,948 of record LR990614.1, on the reverse strand, counting down.
CAAAAAAAAAATAAACACATTTACCTATATTCCCTAAGCAGGGGTGACAGAGGTGTACTGTGTACACCCACATTTCGCCGACGATGTTAGGTCCATAGCAAAACTCCATACTCTGAACTGATACTGGATATTTTTCGATAACAAAACTACATTTGTCCGACCATTTGAATCCAAGACTGTGATCGCAACGATCGTTATTCGCCAATAGACCAACGAGGCAGTCACCACGACCTATCCTCTTATCTCATTAAAGTGTCAAAAGGTAAATAAACCCTTCATTGCATGTTACAGGTTAAGCAAACATTGGTTAAATAATAAACGTGGATTGTTCGGTCACATTCGTCGGTTTGATAGTTAGGTTTATTGACCAAGTTATATGTTTAATTAAAACCGTTGTATTAATAGTTATTACATCTATTTCGTGCGTGATGTTTGCGTAAATATTGAACAGTATATTGTGATAATTTTTACATTGTAATTTTATAATCGCCTCGTAACGCACCAAGGTTAACTAACGTTCAGTTTGGCCAGTCTTAGATGGGTAACCGATTATGGCATTTCCATTTCCGTGCGTCTCCGTTCTTTGGAGGACACATCAAGCCGTTTGGTCCTAGTTGCCACTTAATGTGTTCGTGATAGTCGTTAACCTAATTCGGAAGCCTTATAAGCTTGATTCCTCCATCTAACCGCACTAAGTCCGCGTAGTGGAGTATGACCTTCTCACACCTAGTTTTGTGAAAGTTGGCCTCTGGCAGTGGAACAGCATGGAGGGTGACCTATTTATCCATAACTCGATCCCTGAGATAAGGCTTTACCTAGCAGTGGGACAAAACAGACATCAACCTATTCTACCCCAATGCTGGACAAAAGCCTACTCTCACAGATCGAGTTAGAAGAGAATAGAGGCTATAGAGGTTTGGACGGACGCTTGGCGCAGTGGTTAGCTAGCTTGATTCGCTCCGCCCATTGTATTGAGTAGTCACAGGTTCCATTCCCGCACGGGACAAATTTTTGTATGACCCACAAATATTTGTTTCGGTCTGGGTGTTTGTGCATATGAATTTCATGTTTGTATACGCATTCAGTTTCGTAATACCTCAGAGTCTGACGAGTAAAGTTTTTTAGTCAATGTGTGTTGCCAGTGATGACATACGGATCAGAGACGTGGTCTCTTACAATAGGTCTCATAAAAAAGCTCAGAGTTGCTCAGCGAGCTATGAAAAGAGATGCTTGGCGATTCTCTACGTGATCGAATCAGGAATGAGGAGATTCGTAGAAGAACTAAGGTCACCGGCATAGCCCATGCGCTTAGTAAGCTGAAGTAGCAATGGGCGGGCCACATAGCGCGAAGATCGGACGGGCACTGGGGCAGAAGGATTCTAAAGTGGAGATATTGGCAAGCGCAGCGCAGGACGGCTGCATGTCTTGCCGCCCCGATGATCTTGTGTGGACAGCAGGAAGTCGTTGGATACAGGTGGCATCGGACCGGCTGCGCTGGAGAGCGATTGGGAAGGCCTAAGTTCAGCAGAGGACGAGTTTAGGCTGAGATGGTGATGATGAAACGCATTCACAAGACAGGAATAATTCCTAATGTGGAGGTACGTTTTTTATAAAAAAAAAAAGAAAGTGGTCAAATGTTAATGGCAGCACACACAACACGTACTTTTTATTAAATTAGGAGCTAACATCAAATGTGGGTGTGTGTGTGTGTGAGTGATGTACGCTGTTGGCCGCGAGGCCTTTACAGCTTCACCGGACTTAAAGGCGAGCGTGCAACCACTACGCTCTAGCCAGCCAGAAGGGCAAGGGGCGACATACTCGAGGGCGCCTTGGAGAGGCGCCCTCGGTTGGGACAGTCGCTGTAGGGGGACGGGTGCACTACTAAGTGCACCGGTCAACTGCCGGCTATGGGAGCGGATCTACGACTACGTCGTCATCGCCCGTATTCTGAGCGGAAACAAGGGATGACAAAGTTTGGGGGGGGGGTCGGTGAGAACATGTCGCGGCCGGCGGTGGCGGCAGGGGACGGGGGGGAGATCGTAGTCGCCGGCGGCTACGATTAACGGATTCGCATGGGTAGATGCGTTCGCGAAGTGACGTGTTGTCGCCTTTTTAATAAAGGCGCGAATAGGTTCGAGACCTAGATCGGAGTGGAAGCTAACATCAACAAAATTTACAGAGTACATATACTTCTGCCCCCGCTTGGGGAATATAGATGTATTTTTTTAATACACAATTTCTCCAAACTCCTCGTAAACGAGCAAGATTAATAAAACCATGTCGATCTGACGTCATCGCCATAATCTCTCGATATCTACCGCTTGCTATAGATAAATTATTGGTTGCGTAAAAAATAGTGCATGCACCAACATCCCCTCCACGCACATCCACAACGCAACATCCCTTCGTAATCGGGTGCCATTCGCGGTTATCAGGCATAAATTATCAGTGAGTTTCACTGCTACTCTCTTTCTATATTTATTGTTAGTAAGGGTGCGTCTATTAGGTAAGTATAAGATAGTATCAATAAACCAGCCTATCCTATCCCACTAGTGGGCAAAAGCCAAAGGTATACTCTCACAAATCGATGGGGGAGAGTGGCTCATACTCAACCACGCGGAACTAATGCTCAGCTCGCGGTTTGTAGATAGTAATTAGGCTAGTTTAGTCTGTGTATTAAAGGGTAGATCTCAGAAAACACTAGACGGATTATCATTCAGTTTTAACCAACAGATAGACTATTTCTCAAGATAGGTTTAGGTAATAATGGATATTTTGTAAAAAATTGCAGAATTATGATAATTTTTGTCTAATAAGTCGGAAACAATGTGCTTCATGAGAGCTTTAATCGCGTGCATTGTGTAATTCTTTTATAAGTGTGAATTAATTCTTGCGTTAGGGAGCAGGTTGGTATGTAAACATACCACTATGCCCTCCAGGTCAACCCAGGCCATATGGCGTAGGGCTAAGTATAACTGGTATACGCATATCGGTTTCCAACTACACACCAAAGATTATTAATGGCATAGAAATATGTACAAAAAAAAAAACACCGTCACGCCTATATTCCCCAGAGGGGGTGGCAGAGGTGTACTGAGTACACCCACGTTTCGCCGACGATGTTAGGTCCCATGTAATAGGGGGCGAGCCTATTGCCATATACCGAGCACCATTCCAGACTCCGGACTCATACTGGGAAGTTTTCGTTAGAAAAACTACACTTGTCTGACCTAGGATTTGAACCCAGGACCTCGTGATCACAAAGCGATGCGCTTTGCCACCAGACCAACAAGGCAGTCAATATGTACAAATTTATGAATCTAAAAAATTATAGTGGATGTCGTAGATGGTTGTTCACGGGTTCCCGTAATCCGCAACCACAGCAGCGAGCTGGAGCACGATGGGGATTTTAGCTGGGGAGTCTTGGCATAACCCTTTGCTCCCCCTTGTAACGAGCGGGTATCCGATGAACGATTTCCCGCACAGAAAGCAAAGGTCCTACGGCCGTGGGAACTTAGTGCTACCCGTGTGAAGACGGGACATGTCGCTAGTTATCAATATTTACAGAACTTTATGAGGAAACGACAAAAGTACCATCTACAAATGATGCATTGCCAAAATCATTTATATTATGACAAGTCGCCACAAGGCCTCAAAGATGACCTAAAGAAGGTCACAGATAAAAGCTGGAAGCGTTCACAAAGCCGAATGTGGTCGCGATCTGTGGAAGGGGCCTTTATCCTGAATTTGATGTCTTTTGCTGGTGATATGACGTACCGATAGTGACGTCACCTGACAATATAACTCGCCTTTATCTAGATATCTATGTCACAAGATGTTGAGATCACTGAGCTGACAATTTATAATAATTAATACGAAATACTGATAAGACATACAGTATTTGTTATTTTCTTTGTTCGTTCTTTATGTATTCAATTATCACTTTTTATCTCCTATACTTTAACCCTGTATCGTGTCCAGACCCGTAGTGAAATAATGGGATTTGTAGTTACATGGAAGGCAAGTTATTATGCTTTTAGTGGCATTGAAAGGCTAGTTAAGCCGTTGGTCCTGGCCGCCGCTTAGTGTGGAAATCGTTGAGCCGGAAGCTTTATGGGGGGCTTAATAAGTTCCAACAGCAGGTGCCCACAAACTTGCCTCTAACCGCACTGGACCAGCGTGGTGGCCAAAAAAAAGATATGGTAACAATCAATTTAAAAATGTAATAAAAACAGTACATGTTTTTATATACACTGGCATTCTAATATTATTTTTTAGAAGTGTCTGATGCAATAATAACGAAATTAGTTGCCTCCACCACGCGGACCCAATGCGAATTGGTGAAGGTAACTCTGCCCATAATTTAGTGGCATCACATTTAGTGGTAATCAGGAACAACGGTTTAGCGCTTTTCGAAGCACGGAAACGTTCAAACATAGAGATAACACAAACGGTCACCCATCACACGCTAGCCTAGTCGAACGCTGCTTAACCTAAGCTACAAGCACCTCAATTGCCCTTATTACATTATTAATATTGATTTATTGCTTGTTATAAAGAATATGGCGGACATTACTTTAATGTTTCCATGATAATGGATATTATAATCATATTGCGTTTAACAGGCCATTTTGTTTTGATCACTAACTAATGGTATTGGGCAGCTTTCCTATGAGCATGGGTTGCCGTATATTTAATTCTCCTATAGGGCCTTATATAGAATTTGTTTTTTTTTAGTTTTTGGGACTTTTAACTGACTATGAGTCACCTAATAACGAGACAGGTCTGTAAGGAAAATACCTGTTAAAACTTAGTACTCTCTGTCTAGAAAACGCGTGTTCAACAAGTATGCTACACGCTGATCTTGTCAATTAACAGATAAGATTTAAAATTACCAGAAGTATTAAAACATTAAACGTACACGTATAAGACGAACGATTTAGCACAGTGGTTAAGAGCTGAAGCCGCTCCGCCCACTGTGTCTAATAGACGCGGGTTCGATTACCGCACGGGACAAATCTCTGTGTGATCCACAATTATTTGTTCCGGTCTGGGTATAAGTGCATGTTAATTTTCATGTTTGTAAACGCACCCACGACACAGGAATAAACGATAGGGAAGGGACACGTTTTCAAAAAAAAATCCATTCCTATCTCGGTCTCGAACCTAATCGACCTTTATTAAAAAGGCGACAACCCGATATTTTGCGAACGCGTCCAATCATAGTAATCCGCTAATCGTAGCCGCCGCCGACTACGAACATAACTCCCCTCCTATCAGCCGCTACCGCCGTCCGCGGCATGGTATCACCGACCCTCCCGATGCCCTTACGTCCCTTCTTTCAGATACAAATACCGCCACAGGATCAGACACCGACCTCGCCGGCGAGGTCGAAGAATCCCTTGCCCGCCGGCCGGTGCAGAGCACCACGGCGAGACACCTAGTATACGCCCTCCCCCATAGCGACTGCCCAAGCCGAGGCCGTTCCTCCTTGAGGCGCCCTTGAGCTAGTTGCCCCCTTGCCCTTCTGGCTCGAGCGTAGTGGTTGCACGCTCGCCCTCTTGTCCGGTGAAGCTGTAAAGGCCCCGCGGCCAACAGCGTAGATCATTCACACACACACACACACAAAAACCAAAAAAAAAATGTGAATATTAACAATTTTTTTAACTTAGCAACACACTAGGGTTTATTCCTGTGTTGTAGGGTATTTTACAAACATAAAAATTCACGTACACAAACTTTCAGACCGAAACATAGATTCGTCCCGTGCCTAATCACTGCACTAAATCGTTCGTTACTTACATAAATAATCCTAGGTCGGACATAGTTGGTTTTTCTATCGAAAATTTTGCAATTGTACGTCGAAGTATGGAATAGCGTCCAATATAACGGCATTAGGCTCGCCCACTATTTCATTGGGACCTTACACCGTTGGTGACTATGATTTTTATTTCTTAGATTATTCACAAAGCTTAATTTCGTTTTTACCGGTTACCAAGGTTAAGCAGCATTCGACTTGGTCGTCCTGAGATGGGTGATCATTTGTGGCATTTTCATATTCGACCGTCTCCGTGCTCGGGAAGACAAGTTAAGCCGTTGGTCCCGGCTACTACTTAATTTGGTGCTAGTTAAGCCAAGTTGGTAACTATACAGGTGATAGTTCCAACAGCTGTTAGCCACAAACCTGTCTCCGCCAATCCGCACTGAGTCCGCGTAGTGGAGTATGACCGAATCTCTCTCACTTCGATTTGTGGGAGAAGGCCTTTCCGTAACATATTTGCGGGAATTCGATTCACTCAACTCTCGGCACTCGAAATAATAGAGTTTGTGCACCCCTATAGAGATAAAATAGCATCGTCATGTTTTAGTCCATTTATATCTCTAATCTAGAGACTAGAAGACTTTCAACTAAATGTCTTCCAAGCGGGAACTTTTCTATTCATTACAGCACACGTAATAAATAAGCCCATTCGCTAACCAACATACTCGTCAATGGATAAATAATTTCTCCATAAATGCGTCCATCGTCTGCGGGGTTTATAATGACATCATCCCTCTACTCTCTCCCCTAGCCCTACCCTCTTGCCTGCGTCATAATTTTCCATTTTCCCTTAGTTCTGATTTAAGAAGCTATTTAAAAAGTTTTACTCTGTGTAATAGTTACAAAGAGGTATGAATATAAGTCACGTTGTTAGTATATTAATACATTGGATCTAACTTCAACAGTGAAAAATGGTTGTAGGTACAGTGTACACCTTACGTACATCTCTGCCACCGCCCATTGGGGAATATAGGCGTGACGTAGCAATCTTATAAAGCTGTCTTAAAAATATGGGCTCGGAACGATCCTTAAGTAACCTTTACCTAAATAATAATTAGAAAAAAAATAGGACACAGGCACAATGTTTGTATTCTAATCTATAGATAGTATTAAAAACAATTATATTTTATTTTGGAAACACACAATTTGCCGTGCTTTTTTATGTAATGTAAAACATTAAAAAAAGTCTTTTCGAAATTACAGACATAAAAAAATCTTTTAAGCGTGTAATCATACATACCATTTCGAATTTTTTATTACCTTGTTATGGTAATTACTCTCGTCTTAAAATTTGATAATAAACAAACTAAACAAAACTCATTCATAACTAAAACAGTAGTGTTTTCTTACCTCCTTGCTCCTCCATTATAGTATAGAATACTAAAGTACACTAACACTAAAAGTTACTAAAAACTAATATCACACGGAAGTCTTTGAAAGTCAAAAATACAAAATCACTAAACACAACAATTTATTTTTCTAAAATTCCAATTGCCACTTTATTTTAATAAAAAGTCAATATTTCTTTATCCCATTTGTTTAGAAAAAAAAGTAAAATTATAATCGTTTTTTAATCTGCGTTCTTTAATTTGACGCGCGTGCGAAAATTTGGCGGCATTTGTGTCGACTGTCTGCGTCCACTGATAGAGCGGCACTGAAATATACTGAAAATTATGTTCCCAGACTTCGATCCGCGGCCAACTGGTTTTATTACAACAAACTTACGAGTGCAGGCGGCCAAATTACGAACTAATACTTCAATAAGAAAATTTTATTCCCTTTCATACTTGAGCAATGACAGTAGCGACGCATTTGGCGCCATTTATAAGTTTGACAGTTAAATTTTTTTTGGTCGCTACTTTTTTTTGTTGCTGTTGATAGTAAACAAAATAGACCATTTAGGTTAATTGATAATATCTATGCATTAAATGTGTAATAATGAATGAATTAATTAAAAGGATTGCCTTTTAACACTTGTTGGTCGATTCAAACATTGTTTATATTTGAGTCGTGTGTCGTTTATTTTGGTATTTATCGCTTAAAAAATAATTTGAATAGTTGTTTTCTTGTGCTCTCTACAATAAAATTTGAAATTAGTACCTTCATTGTTTTTAAATTCAACGATTAAAATTATTTGCCACCATTCCATTTCCAAAATACCTCAGTGCCTAAAGACTAAAGTTTTTAGTCAATGTGTGTTACCAGTGATGATATATGGATCAGAGACGTGGTCTCTTACTATAGGTCTCATAAAAAAGCTCAGAGTTGCTCAGCGAGCTATGGAGAGAGCTATGCTCGGCGTTTCTCTACGTGATCGAATCAGGAATGAGGAGATTCGTAGAAGAACCAAGGTCACCGACATAGCCCTTAAGATTAGCAAGCTGAAGTGGCAATGGGCGGGCCACATAGCGCGAAGATCGGACGGGCGTTGGGGCAGAAAGATTCTAGAGTGGAGACCACGTATTGGCAAGGGCAGCGTGGGACGACCACCTGCCAGATGGACCGACGATCTTGTGAAAATCGCAGGAAGTCGTTGGATGCAGGTGGCATCGGACCGGTTACGCTGGAAAGCGATTGGGGAGGCCTATGTTCAGCAGTGGACAAGTATAGGCTGAGATGATGATGATGATGATGATGATTCCATGTGAATAGCATTTGCATTAGATTTGGATTTTAATTTCTAATTTTATAAAATTAATTGAAAAACATATCTACATTGAATTGTAATAAAAAAAATAGTGCTTCGTAATAAAAAAAAATTTTCGTTTTGTCGGCGACGAAAATTCATTTTAAAAAAATGATTGGTTTTTTTGATGGGAAATCGAACATGATATGTCGTCAATTTGTTTTAATTTCTAAAACTTGTGTTATTTTGAATTATAATGTGTAATGTTGGTGGAATATTAACCATTATGTATTCTTATATGTGCACGAGTGAAGGTAATTGTAACAAAGTGATAAAACGTGCGTTTTCGATTTCCCTCAAAACGGCCGTCGCAATTGGTATGTAAAGTATCCTTCGCTTTACTATCCAGGGTGGGGCACTTCATCAATTTCATAATCATCCTTGTCATCAAGTTCATCGGGGAGTTGAATTAATTTTGAAATGAATATTTGTAATACATGACATTGGCAAAATACGAGTCGACGTGCTGCCATAAACATAAAAAAAAATAAAAAAATGATTTTATTTCTAATACCGCATAAAAATAAAAATAGGTGTTATAATTCCAAAAACTCGACATCTGCCTTTAAAAACATGACGATCGCCAGGAGTCGAACCCGAACTCCAACACTTACAACCATTACCAAAAACTCGCAAAAATATATCTATAACCTATAACCTCACGCCAGATCCCTTGCGGGGTAGGCAGAGAGTACAGAGTTCCAACAGGTTCTTTCCTTACATACCTCTCTGGCTTCCTCGACTCTCATAGTTCGTCTCATACACGCTCGCCGGTTACGGAGACTCTTGACTTTTCCATCAGATAAGACTCGGTTTATTTGGTCGTGGTAAGATAGTCTAGGTCTTCCCCGGTACCTGCATCCTTCCACTTTCACATTGTATATCTGTTTTGTCATTCTTTCCTCTGGCATTCTTTCTATATGCCCGAACCAACGGAGCATGCCCTTTCTCATCTTTACACCGATACTATCTTTCATACCTACTCGCTGTCTTACTATGCTGTTGCTAATGCGGTCGGTCAGCTTCACTCCGCACATCTTCCGCAGAGCTCGCATTTCTACCGCATTTATCCTACTTTCATTCTCCTTCTTACATACCCAGCTCTCGCTACCATATAACAGCGTTGGGACAAGAACTCCGTTATGTATGGCCAGCTGCGCCTTATGGCTTAAGTGCCGGCTCCCGAGTAGCTTTCCCATCGCACCATTCACTCTGTTCCCTGCACTCACTCTTCTCTCTATGTCAGCGGTGTATTTCCCATCCTTACTAAAGGCGCATCCAAGATATACAAACTCATTCACTTGCTCCAGCACATCGTTACCAACCACAATCCTTACATTCGTTCTGGTTTCTTCCCTTTCAAAAACCATAATCTTGGTTTTCTTCACATTCAAGTGTAAGCCATTGATCATGCAGTCGTCTTTCATAACTGTGACTAGTGTTTGCAGATCAGTGGCTGTTGGCGCTATTAAAACCGCATCATCTGCATAAAGTAGATGGTTTGCCTAGGTAACCGATATGTACACGTTCATTCATCGCTTTCAGTCTTTGAACATTTTTATCCAGATATATTATAAACAGTCTAGCGGACAACACGCAACCCTGCTTGACGCCGATTTTAACGTCAAACCAGGGTGACCTGTTACCACCCACCCGTACGCATGCCTTGCAGTCCACATAAGTGGACTGGACGGCTCGCAACAGAGTGCCATCTATACCATACTCTGGCAAAATGTCCCAAAGTCTCTTTCGCACAACTCTGTCAAATGCCTTCTCCAGATCTACAAAACCGCAGAAAACCTTCCGGCCCACTGCCAGATGCTTCTCTACGATGTTGCGGAGTGAGAAGACTTGATCCGAACATCCTCTTCCAGACCTGAAACCCCCTTGTGCCTCGCACAACATTCCATCGGACTTCACGCGCATTCTCCGTTCAATAATTTTGCAAAAATATATTCGTCCGTATTTGTCTTAAAATGAAACGACCTCAACCGACAAATAATATCACGACCTTAACCTGTTTACAGATCAGCAGATAACATTTAATTAGGCACTTCATTTCCTATAGGTACTTAATAACTATTATCTTTTTCCAAACAATTTTTCGAACACTCAGTTGCTAAGTCGATAAAATTCGACCAATATTAAGATGCGTCAGATATAAGAGGTCTAAAGTTCGAACCTGGCTGAAATCTCTTAGACTTTATTAAGAGGCTACCGCGAAAAATACGTGTTTTTGTACTTCATGCTCTTCAAGAAATATATGGATTAGAGACTTAATATTTCGAAATATGATTTTTAACTGTTTACTTTAGAATCTGGTAAAAGGAATACACGAAATTAAACGAAATTTTCTCGATACAAAAAGCCTGAAGTCATCTCTATTCCTTTACATTTACTGATTTCAGCGCGAGATGCTTAACAACTAATCAATGACTGCCTCATTGGTCTAGTGGCACAGCGCATCGCTTTGTGATCACGAGCTCCTAGGTTCAAATCCTAGGTCGGAAAAGTGTAGTTTTTCTATCGAAAACTTCCCAGTACGAGTCCGGAGTATGGAATTGTTCCCGGTATATGGCAATAGGCTCACCCCCTATTACATGGGACCTAACATCGTCGGCGAAACATGGATGTACTCAGTACACCTCTGCCACCCCTACTTGGGGAATATAGGCGTGACGGTAATAGAGTTTACTCAAAAATATATCAATGAATTGCAGCAAAGTTCTTAAGTTATTTGACGAACGAATTAGTGCAGTAGTAGAGCTTAAGCCGCTCCACCCACTGTGTCTTGTAGTCGCGGGTTCGATTCCCGCACAGGACAAATCTTTGTGTGATCCACAATTATTTGTTCCGATCTGGGATCTCCTTACAGCGCAAGGGATCTGCCGTGATGATATAAATAAATAGACATTCACCCAGACCGCAACAAACAATTGTGGATATTTATCACCTATAATAAAAAAGTTCATCACGCCTGTATTCTCCAAAAGGGCTGGCAGAAGTGTACTATGTACACCCACATTTCTCTGTCAATGTCGGATCCAATGTAATAGGGGTCGAGTCCATTGCTATTACATCGGACATTAGGTCAGACTCCGGACTAAAACTGGAAATTTTGTCCGCTACGCGCATTATTTCTTTATTTATTCTCTTGAAAAACGTAACCCCGCACTAGTCATGTTTATGTTGCAGGTGTATTTACAGACATGAATTCACATGCACAACACAGAGCCCGAAACAGGTATTTGTGGGTCCACAAAGATTTAACCCTTGCACGAATTGAAACCGCGGCCACTCGATCCAGTTGGTGATCCCAGGGGCTTAAGCTCTAAGCCGTCAGTTTATTTTTTTTTGCAACTTGCTACTAGTCCAACAAGGCTGCATATATACCTAATTGTAGAACAATATAGTCCAGGGTTCAGAGTTGTAGGGCCACCCGAACGCAAGGTCAGGAGGCGCGGCGGCTTGAGTCAACACGCACCCCTTGGCGGCACGCTCCACCCCCTACTGGGGGTTACTAAGCACTGTACTTAATAAATACTTGTGTACTAAATGTAGGACAAAATTAAAAGAGAAGTTTTAAAACAGTGGTCATTAATTTAGGTCATTCGATCTTTACTTGAAAATCCACCGTCACGCCTATATTCTCCAAGAGGTTTACTGAGTACACCCACTCTTTGCCGACAATGTTAAGTCCCATACAATAGGGGGTGAGCCTATTTCCATATACCGGGCACAATTCGCACTGAAACTGGGAGTTTTTTGATAGTAAAACTACATTTGGCTGACCTAGGATTTGAACCCAGGAACTTGTGGACTTGAAATCGTGAACTTGAAAATCGACTGTTCTCGAAACAAAATTATCTATATCATCAGGCTGATGAGGTGCTTGTAACGGTGTGCGACCGCGGGGATCTTAGCGATCGCGAAAGTAAAGCAGCGTTCGGCTCCGTGGGTCTGAGATGGGTGAACCTTTGTGGCATTTTCATATTCGAGCATCTCCGTGCTTCGGAAGGGACGTAGGTGGGTTGTCATTAAGCCAAGTTGAACGCCTTATGAGGTACTTGATAAGTTCCAACCATGTTCCAACACAAGGTGACCACAAACCTGCCTCCACCATCAGCACTGGGTCTGCATGGTGGAGTATGACCTCCTCTAACGTCGATTTGTGAGAGAAGGCCTTTGCCCATCATTTTTATATTCCTAGTGAGATAGTTATAGAATTACTAGAGATATAATTATATCCGGTTTTAACTACCTTACCGTGACAAATACACAAACCTTAATAACACTTTGCCCGACCTAAGATTCGAATTCAAGACACGTTTGTCGCACTATACACCTAAGCTTGTGTTAAATTGTATCCAATTGTTTATAAAATCTATGTTTTTATTTTTTATTTCCTTATTTTTTATTTAAGCACTGATAGCGTAGTCCGTTTGCAGACCGTTGGACTGCAAAGTCAGAGATCTCGGATTCAAGCCCAGGCACGTAACTCTGTTGAGAAATATTATATTATGCAGGTAGGTACTTTGGTTGGAATGAAACAACGTCTCACTGTCACGGCATATATTCGCAGACTGGCGCTTGCGACACAATTTGACATAACTATTATATACGTACAAATATTAACAATACATAACACCTCCCTTCTTAAAACTACAATTCTTAAATCTATCAACAAAATACATTAAGTGCATTCAAATCGGACAACTGGCTTTCGTGTTCGCTTTGGGTATTCTCTATGTTGTGGTGACGAACACGGTGATTGCCTAGGAGTTTGATAAAGCTCAACCTCTCTAGCACTATCACTATTTATTAATTGCCCTGACTTCTGGTCTCCAGAAACACTTACACCTATCTCATTCTCCTCCCACTTAATTTGACTGTCCTTAGCGGGTGCCATGGAGCTCTCATTCCCTATCGCTTCATTTTTTTTCAAATCGGGCCCGCTTACGGATACACGGGATCTGCGACGTAACTGATCAATATGTCTTTTAGTTACTTGACCGTTATCCCTTGCTACCATATACCTACGAGCACTGTCTACCTCTGAAATGGAACCTTTTACCCATTTTTCCGAAGAACCGTATTCTCGCATCCAGACAGGGTCACCCACGTTCAGGTTACGCGAAGCCCCGCCAGAGTAATCGATTTGTCTCTGTTGTGCATCCTGCACCTTGGCATACACTGACCGATCAGTCCGTAACAAATCCAGCCTGGAGCGTAATGCTCGCTTTTGTAGCAGCATGGCGGGGGTCTCGCCCGTGGTGCTGTGCAACGTATTCCTATACGCCAGAAGAAATGTTTGTAAAGCTGCATCAACATCGACGCGATCTCTAACCGCCTTTTTAATGGCACGCTTACAAATATTTACGGCATTTTCCGCTGCTCCGTTTGATGACGGATGATAGGCAGGTGAAAAATACTGTCTGATCCCATTATTAACAAGAAAATTCTTAAATTCTATGCTAGTAAAAGGGGGTCCTTGATCTGATACAAGCTGTTCTGGTAAACCAAATCTGGCAAAAGTCGATCTTAAAACTTTAATAACACTCGATGCGTTAGTACGAGGCATTTCAAATATCTCTAACCATTTCGAGGACGAGTCAATAAGCACCAAGAATGTCATACCTCGATAAGGGCCCAGAAAATCAATATGAAGTCTAGTCCATGGTCGGTCGTGATAATATGGCCAAGGTTGTATGGGGGCCCGTGGGGGCGCCTTTGCTTCACCCGCACATGTTTCACAATTTTTACATGTTTCTTCTATATCATTATCGATGTTGGGCCACCATACATAGCTCCTGGCTAACCCTTTCGTTTTTACAATACCCATGTGACTACTGTGTAATTGATTCAAAATTTGCCTTCGTAATTCACACGGAATGACCATACGGTAACCCCACATTATGCACCCACATTCTATGTACAATTCATTTCGGCGAGCAAAAAATGGCTTAATATCCTCATTGTTAGGACACTGCGAAGGCCACCCCGCTTGTATATACAACATTACCCTGCTGAGTACCTTGTCCTGACATGTCACTTTCTTAACATCATTACTAGTAATAGGTAAAAATTTCTCCACAAAGTTAACATAAGTAGTCTCTGTTTTTACCCTACCAGGACTGCCCCGTTTGCATGGAAGGCGTGATAACGCATCTGCGCAGTTTTTATGAGACGCGATATATTCAATATCGTAATTGTAACCCGATAGCTGTACTGCCCAACGCTGTAATCGCGAGGCGGCCATCACTGGAATACCTACTTTGTTCCCGAAAATATGTGTCAGGGGCTTATGATCCGTCCTTAGTAAAAACTTGCGACCATACAGGTACTGATGGAATTTACGCACCCCGAAAATAATTCCCAAAGCCTCTCTGTCTATCTGTGAATACGCTCGTTCGGTCGGCGTGAGCGATCGTGACGCATATGCTACCGGGCGTTCGCCGCGCGCAGTCATGTGCGATAGCACCGCGCCGACCCCCACACTACTCGCATCTGTAGTCAAAACCAGAGGTAATGCCGGGTCGTAATGGATTAGTACCTCACTATCTGCCAAAAGCCGCTTCACTCTTACGAACGCGCTTTGACAATCCGCACTCCAAATATATTTAACACCGGACTTAAGAAGGTTATATAATGGCGCGAGAACTGTGCTTATGTTCTTAATAAATTTTGCATAGTACATCACTAAACCTATAAACGCTCGTAACTCTGAAACAGTCGTAGGTGCGGGCGTCTCCAACGCCGCCTTAACCTTGTCGGGGCACGTATGCACTCCGTCTTTACTAACAATATGACCTAAATAGCTAACGGACTTTGAAAACAACACACATTTTTCCTTTTTAACTTTGAGGCCATAGTTTTGTAATCGTTGGAAAACCTTATGCAAATTATTAATATGATCAGTTTTTGTTGAGCCTGTAACAATAATGTCATCCAAGAATACGCCGACGTGCGACATATCTGCAAACAATTGTTCCAGGCGTCGTTGGAAAATGCCCGGACTAGACGCTAAACCATACACTAATCTATTATACATATATAAACCCTTGTGTGTGTTGATCACTGTATATTTCCTCGTATCATCGAGTTCAAACTGGGCATAGGCTTGAGACAAATCAATTTTACTATAGTATTCTCCTCCCCGCAAGCGAAATAGTAATTCTTCAACCCTAGGCAATGGATAACGATCAATTTCTATAACTTTATTTAAGGTTAGTTTGTAGTCCGCACAGATCCGAATGCTACCGTCTTTCTTTACCACGGGTACGATCGGCGTCGCCCAGTCGGAACGCTCGACCGGGGTGAGAACTCCATCGCGCACCAGCTGGTCCAGCGCGCGCTCCACCGGCTCGCGCAGCGCATATGCCAGCGGGCGCGCGCGCATGAATACGGGCTGCGCACCCGCACGCACGTGTATGCTCACCGCGCCGCCGGTGAAGCGCCCGAGACCCTCCGCGAACACATCACAATATTTGGAACTGAAAGCGGATACATCGAAATCATTATTTTCTAACATACTACTGTTATGCACATCATAGTTAACTTCGGGTAGCTGAATTTTTAACGCGGCTATCCATTGTCGGCCTAAAAGAATAGTTTTTCCTTGTTCGATAACGAGTAATTCCAGAAATTCACTTTTATTTTTATATCGAACTAGGGGTCGTATTACACCCAATGGTTTTACAGTTTCACCCGTGTAATATCTCAATATTAATTTACAAGGCTGCAGGGGAAGGTCAGAAAATAACCTATCGTAACAATCTCGACTAATACACGACACTGCACTACCGGTATCACATTCCATGCGTAAATCTTTATTTTGTATGTTTAACGTTATGTAGATAGGTTTACAATTTGATATGGATAATCGACAAATATCAACATGAAATACCTCGTCACTGTCCTCGTCCTCCTTGTTGTTTACAATCTGTGCTTCTACCTGATATTGCCCCACTAGATTGGGGCACATGCGCCGTAAGTGACCCTGTCGATTGCAAACCCTACACGCGTAGCGCACGAACTTGCACGTCGCCGCGTCGTGGTTGGCGCCACACACCCGGCACCGCCCCTGTGGTTCCGCTCGGTCCGCCGGCGCCGGCGCCGCCGTGCCGCGCGGGCCCGCGCGCCCATCGAGCACGCTCCACCGCCCCGCGCCTCGCCGGCCGCCGCGCTCCGCCACGCCCACCGTTTGCCTTCTCGCCGTGCTATGCTGGTACGCCACCGTGATTGTACTCGCTGCATCGCCCGACTTTTGTCCTTCTACGATAGCGGCGTCTTTTTCTGCCGACTCCATGCTTGCAGCTAACTTGTAAGCCGTTGCAAATTCTAATTTAGGTTCTGCGAATAGCCGTTGTCTAATACTCTCACTCGCTATTCCACACACCACCTGGTCTCTTAAACTTTCTTCAAGCCAACTTCCAAATTCACAGGTTTTAGACATTTTTTTAAGTACCGCCACGTACTCGGATACAGTTTCACCCTCCTTTTGTTTTCGCTGTCTGAATTTATACCTCTCGGCGAGCTCGCTAGGCTTGGGTTGTAAATGTTTTTCCATAATCTCCGCCAACTGTTCAAACGTCTTCATTTTTGGTTTACTTGGTGTACACAGGTTAACCAACAACTCGTAACCTTCGGCTCCCATAACGGTTATTAAAGTTGGCACGTGTAAGTCCTCTGGAATTTTGTTGACCAGAAAGTATTGTTCTAATCTTTCGATGTACAACTTCCAATCATCTGTATGTACGTTAAATTCTGCTATTTTCCCAATAGACATCGTGGATCGTGCCGTAATTACACGCGTAGTGTTCCTTCACGTCGCCACTGAGAAATATTATATTATGCAGGTAGGTACTTTGGTTGGAATGAAACAACGTCTCACTGTCACGGCATATATTCGCAGACTGGCGCTTGCGACACAATTTGACATAACTATTATATACGTACAAATATTAACAATACATAACATCTGTCTTTTCGATAACATGTGCGTATTAAAAATTAATTATCACACACATCGTGAAGAAACCTGCATGCATAAGAGTTTCTCGAAGGTGTGTGAAATTCGCCAACCCGCACTGGGCCAGCATGGTGGACTATGGCCTAAGCCCTCTCAGTTTAAAAAGAGGCCCGTGGACAACGATGGGACAGTTTCTTAACAAGGCTTAATATTTCTTTTTTTTTAATTATTTTTTAAATTTGCATATTACGATATGTGACTAATGTAAGGACATTACTATACTATGATGGATTTTTGAGATGGGGCAATAAGGGGGCCTACCTCAACTGTTGTAGCTACAATAAAACGGTCTTAGGACTATCCTTAACTTTTTGTATCATTTTGAGCTGCATGTATGCAATAGAGGTTTTTGATAGGATCAATTGGCATAAAAAAAAAGTTTTTGTGTAAATTGCCCATTTTCTTGCTGACTGTACATTTTTTTCATAATTTGTAAATGCAGTTAAAAATACGGCAAAAAAAATAAAATAAGGATAGTCTCCTAAGACCGCTTTCCCGTAGCTACAGCGGTTGAAGTAGCTGCCCTTGGTGCCCCATATCAAAAATCGACCCTGTAGTATCAGAATATTTTTTTATTCATTTAAACCATTATAGTGTTTACGAATCGTCAGAAAAGTAACCGACTCTACCACCACTTCGTAATGTCATTCCTGTGGAAAAGAAGGGCAAGAAACTCCACGAATACTCTTTGAAAATAGTATTTATACAACATTTTCCATCTACATTTTGTTGTGGGGGTATAGGAGATGTAGTATTGGTGTAGGTCTATATTAATCAAATTAACTAAATCTGAATTTTAAACCTAAAACTTTCACTATGATACCTCGATTGCAAATTACCCTGTACCTGTAACTAACTAAATAATAAAGATGAATAGGTAGATACTATTTCGGCCAGCAACCCCATCCCACCCTGGGTCCGCCCACGACCCTATTTGCGCAGCTCGTTTGGTGGACACGAATAGTCCATATTATCTTTACGACTCACCTGTATGGCGTTCCCAGTATACTTGACCGGTTGACGATCCAATTAGATTCTACGTGGTGATACGAGTAGGTGAGGTATTCTTTGGAATTATTTTTATCAAAGTATTTCCTTCGTTTGTGGAAAAAGCCTACCTTAAGACCCCTATCAGTATTATTAGAGTCTATCTATCAAGCCTTCATGCGAGAGTCCTTGCGGGGTAGACGGAGAGTACAGATTTGCAACAGGTTATTTCCTAAGAGGCCTCTGTGGCTTCATCCACTCTCATAGTTCATCACATACACGCTCGCCGGTTACGGAGACTCTTGACTTGCCCTTCAGATACTTCAGATACTGCCTATTTGATCACAAAACAAAGAAGGCTAGTAACTTCTTTATTCTGTGATCATGGCAGTATACAAAGTAAAGAGCGAGACGAAGACGAGCTTTATAAAGTGTGTCGACCCATTAACCCTGGAGCCAAATTAAGCGAGGCGCAACCTTTGGAGGGAAGGAGTATCGCTACCAAATCCCTTCGTTCCACCTACTGAGAGTCCCGCACCTAGACATGAATTACCATGGCCTGGAAATCTTTAAATAGACCTCGGACCCAGGTCGGCCGAAGCAAGGAAAACATGATCAGGTGGGGATTGACAGACAGCACTAATCTGGGGGTTTGTGCGGTGTAACCCAAACGATGTCCCACCTTATATCATGCTCTGTGTGCCCTAACACCTGCAGGCAGCACGATTTGATGTCTGCTACGGACAATGCAATCGGTGTGGCCTCCTTCTGGGCCGCATCCATATAATTATAAGCATGTTTGCTGTCGAAACGCTAAGAAGAAGTATACAAACTGTGGTTTTTCTATCGAAGTTTGGAATTTGTGCCCCGTGTAATGACAACAAGCTCGTTTTGTTATATTGGGACCTAACATTTTTAGTAATATAGATATAAATAAACATTATCACGCATATATTCCCCAAGCGAAGGTGACAGAAGAGAAAAGTATAGTTAAAACCACATGGCATAACAACATACATAATACATGGCGTAATAACATGGCAATAGGCTCGCCCCCTATTACATGGGACCTGACATCGCCGGCGAAGCGTGGGTGTACACAGTACACCTCTGCCACCCCCGCTTGGGGAATATAGGCGTGACGGTGTTTATAAAACCACATACATAATTGCGAGACAATTCAAGACTCAGACTGGCGAACCTTGGACCACCAAGACAGCAAATATATACATATAAACTGATTTAATACTGATTTAAAATGAAAAATACATAATTAAAACATAATTCGTTGAATATTAATTTCACCTCTAAAGACGAGATGTATCGATAATTAAAGCCACGCTTCACTTACTATCGTAAACATAAACAAGTGAGAGTTTATCTCGTAATTAGTTGCTAAAACATAATGAATCATGCCTCACGGGTCAGCCATTCGTTGTGTCAATGCACCCGACATGATATCTGCAACTCAACCAGGCTTTTTTGTCTCTTTTGCAAGGAATAAATCTTCAGAAGACTCTTGTTTTGTCTCGTGGGGCTTTTATATTACTTAAAAAATATCGTGGCAGCTTCCGGACAACAGAAGACTTTTGTATCTATTCTCTTTCCGCAATCAATAGCGCCTTGTATTATATCAATAGCGCCATTGTAAACTTATATATATATATATATACATAATATTAAAATATGTAGCCTACTTAATGTTTTGTTTTCTCCGCTAGAATTATACTCAAAAGTCTGAAAAATCCAATAGTCTACAACATAAGGAGTACACGTGACAGTCGCGTGCTAGAATCAATCAAATCTTGTTCGGCTTCTCCGTTACAAATTCTGTCCCCCCAGTACCATAGGGCTGGCCTAAACCATATTTCTATACCCTATATAACACATTATTTTCATAACTTGAAAACGAACCGCAGGCAAAATATAATAGAGGCATAAATCAAAAATATAATCATTTGAATTAACACTCTAATTTCAAAATTATTAAGAACATTTCTGCTCTTATTAGCGTATGAGGAATAGGTGTCATCATCTCAGCCCATACTGCCCACTGCTAAACATAGGCCTCCTCAATCGCTTTCCAACTTGACCGGTCCGATGCCACCTGCATCCAACGACTTCCTGTGATCTTCACAAGATCGTCGGTCTATCTGGCAGGCGGTCGTCCCACGCTGCGCTTGCGTATCAATCAGTCACCAGTCAATACATGGTCTCCACTCTAAAATCTTTCTGTCCCAAAGCCCGACTGATGTTCGTGCTATGTCTGTTACCTTGGTTCTTCTACGAATCTCGTAATTCCTAATTCGATCATGAATAGCAAAAACTAAAACGGATGATAGTACCCATCGATACTATCAAATATTACTATGACGATAGTCACTGGAAATAAAAAAAAAACCGGTTTAATACAAAATGTTGACAATACTTACACCACCAATACTGTTTGAAACTTTTGAATGTTTTTTCACTTATGGTTTGTATAGTCATTCTAAAATCTGTACGGTATCTTGTCACGGCGTTTTGAGGCGATTTCGCATGTTTCCACAACCTACAGATAATTAAATACTAAGTACCGATGGTATTCGCACCAACGTAATGAGAAAGCGAGTAGGTATGAAAGATAGTATCGGTGTAAATATGAGAAAGGGTATGCTCCGTTGGTTCGGGTTTATAGAAAGAATGTCAGAAAAAAGAATGACAAAACAGATATACAATGTGAAAGTGGAAGGATGTTTGTACCAGGGAAGACCTTTTTTTTACGTGGGGAAATCCTCATGGACTTCCGCCAGCCTCGGGGGAAGCTGGCGGGGCATTTCAGATTCTTACCAACTTAAACCCCACGGTGGCCCCCCGGCATCGACACCAAGAGGCTCGAAATGCTCTTCGAAGCCCTAGCCACTGTCTAGTATGAGGCCCAAGTACTTTAGATACCGCCCCACCCGGACTGGCGAATCTCCAACGCGAACCCACGAGTCAGGCGGTTCCCTGCTCCTAGGCAGTTATGGAACAATAGCGCCTCGGTCTTATGAGGCGCTATCTGCAGACCCAACTCGCGGATCTTGGCAACGACGACTTCTGCCCCAAGCTCGGCGAGCCCAACAGTCCTCTCGAAGGTGTCCCCCTCGGCCACTATTAGAGTGTCGTCAACGTAACAGACGACACTGACGCCGGGGGGGAGATCGACACGCAGGACCGCATCGTAGGCGAGGTTCCATAAGAAGAGGCCCAACACGGACCCCTGCGGAACCCCGCAAGACACCTCCCTCCGGTAGAGTGTCCCATCCTGTCCGGTGTACTAGATGTACCTGTCACGCAAGTAGTCCCCGACCCCGGCTTGCAGGTACGGGGGGACGAGATGATGCTCTAGCGCCCCCCGGATCGCGTCCCAAGGCAGGGAGTTAAAGGTGTTGACGATGTCGAGACTTATCGCCAACGCCATCCCGCCCCGGGACACGGCCTGCGCCGACAGGGACGCTAAGGATCGCGTCCACCGTCGAGCGCCCCTGGCGGAAGCCGTACTGGCCGGCCAGCCAGCCAGGTTGGGACCGACGTACGACAGATGCCCGCTGAGACAGGCGGCAAGAATCCTCTCGAACAACTTGCCGCACTCGTCCAGCAGGCATATCGAACGGTACGCAGATGGAGAGTCGGCGGTCCTACCACCGGGGAAGACCTAAACTACGAGTATCTTACCAGGAACAAATAGACGGAGTCTTATCTGAAGGACAAGTCAAGAGTCTCCGTAACCGGCGAGTGTGTATGAGACGAACTATAAGAGTGGATGAAGCCAGAGAGGTATGTAAGGAAAGAACCTGTTGGAACTCTGTACTCTCTACCTACCCCGCAAGGGATCTGACGTGATGATATAGATAGAGTTAGATATCACCCTTTTACAAATTTGTCATCCTGTCCCTCACATCCTACGTAGGTAAGTACTTTCACCATATTATTACCTTTCTCCAAATGCTTGCCAACCCTATGGGTGGACTTTGACAGCAAGTCCAAAGTCCCAACAGTGGGTACACAGACGAAGGGCGAAGTACAAGGCGACAGCCACATTACAATCTATTAATAGACAAGTCATCAACAGACCAGTGTGTATGGTTTCTCTTTGTAAAAGTATTTCCGTATTTTTTAAGACTACTTTGTGTAGTTATAGCTACATAGTTATACAAGCTGAATATAACCACTCATTTGCTTATGAAAAATATTTATTTTTATTAAAGATTTAAATAAAACAAGCTGTGATAGTGGTTAGAGTGGTTCAAACCCAGGCACGCACCTCTGTCGCTTCGAAAGCATGCGCGTATTAATAATTAACTATCACTTGCTTTAACGCTAAAGAAAAACACCGTGAGGAGACCTGCATGACTAAGAATTACTCAAGGGTGTGTGAAGTTTGCCAACCCGCACTGGCCCAGCGTGGTGGACAATGGTCTAAACCCTCTCAAATTGAGAGGAGCCCCGTGCCCAACAGGACTAGTATTATTATATTTTAACGATTTAAGGTATGAAAGATAGTATCGGTGTAAAGATGAGAAAGGGTATGCTCCGTTGGTTCGGGCATATAGAAAGGATGCCAGAAGAAAGAATGACAAAACAGATATACAATGCGAAAGTGGAAGGATGTAGGTGCCGGGGAAGACCTAGACTATCTTACCATGACCAAATAGACCGTGTCTTATCTGAAGGGCAAGTCAAGAGTCTCCGTAACCGGCGAGTGTGTATGAGACGAACTCTGTACTCCCTGCCTACCCCGCGAGGGAGCTGGCGTGATGATATAGAGTATGATATATATAATGATATATAGATAATTGCCAGTAAGCAAATCTATCCTTGCATCATTAAAACCGGCCGTCAGTGGAAAGAAAGTAAGTGTCGTTGAGAAAACTCTCACAACAGAGAACCTAGCCCAGCGGCTATTCGCATTCTTCGGACCATGTGACTTTTTAACCGACTTTAAAAAGGAGGAGGTGCTATGTTCGTCACCGATATTTCTGACTATTCTGGACCGCTTTTGATGATTCTTTTTTCATTGGGTTCAATTCTTTTTCATAATTTCAAGGTAGTCCCATTTTAATTACATCGTTATTTGACCTTGGACTTTGAAGATACAGCAGGGAACTCCTTTGACCGCCTCATTGGTCTGGTAGCAAAGCATATCGCTTTGTGATCACGAGGTCCTGGGTTCAAATCCTAGGTCGGACAAATGTAGTTTTTCTAACGAAAAATTCCTAGTATGAGTCCGGAGTCTGGAATTGTGCTCGCCCCCTATTACATGGGACCTAACATCGTCGGCGAAACGTGGGTGTACTCAGTACACCTCTGCCACCCTCGCTTGGGGAATATAGGCGTGACGGTGTGTATTGTGTGTTGTTCTGTCTTAAAAATGTGGTAGGCGTAGGTCATATTTTGTATACAGTCTTGTCTATATACACACATATAATAAAACTGTAAGGAAGTTGTGTCTGTACATGGAATATTTTTCGGAAATAACAACCCAGGGGTATCATACTATCGATTTAGAAGCCAATTCTACCATTTTTGGCTTACGTGTCTGTTTGTCTGTCTGTCGGAGGGTATGAACCGGCATCACGCAAAAACTACCAGGCAGATTGTAATGAATCTTTGCATGCGGATACCTTAAAGTATTGGCTAACGTGTTGTATAGTATTCATTCCGGAAAATCAAAAGGTTTTTCCAGATAAGACGAAAATAAGCAAAACATTGAATTTGATGGATTTTAATGATTTTTTTTTTGTTGTTTTTTGTAATCGTAACCAGTACAAAAGGGCATAACTTTGTATACTTATATTTTCGAAAAACTTACTTTTCAGATGTCAGTGAAACTTAGCATGAAGATATTTCATATGACAGACAACATAGTTAATATTTATGTTTTCAGGAAATCTAACAGTTTGTAGGGAAAAGTAAAGCATCTTTATCTCTACATACTACATATAATAAAACTGTAAGGAAGTCATGTCTGTGAACATTTTTTGGAAATATCGACCTACGGATATCATTCTATTGATGTAGAAGCCAATTCTACAATTTTTGGCTTTCATGTCTGTTTTTCTGTCTGTCTATATGTCCAAGGGTATGAACTATCATAACGCAAAAACTTCCAGGCGGATTTTGATAAAACTTTGCTTGCAGATATCTTAAAATGTTAAATAACATACTGAATAGTATTTGTACCGGTAAATCAAAAAGTTTTTTTCAAATTCAACATTGTATTTCTAAAAGTACACTTTACTTCAAACCTTTGTGATGGATTTCAATGAAATTTTGGATAGTTGTAGCCTGTACTAAGGATGATAACTCTGTATACTCATCTTTTCGAAAAATAACAGTTTCTGAGGAAAGAAAAAAGACTCTATCTATCTATCTATATCATCACGCCAACTCCCTCGCGGGGTAGGCAGAGAGTACAGAGTTCCAACTATATATACTATAGACTCGTAAAAAAAAGACTCGATTTCGATAAATGTTTTATTTCATTTTTCCAAAACAAAATCGCAATACTTTATTACTGTTTGTCCCGAACTGCATTGTTACGACAATTGTGACGACGACTGCTATGTGATTTTGCCTACATATGAATTCCTCCATCAATTGATATTGGACTCAGGTTCGTCTCCTCACGAAAAACTACGCAGTAGTTAAAAGCACTCACTGGAAATTGTTCATACACGTTTAATTTACACATTCAAACATGATTTCATGCATAAACCGATAATGCATTCAGAATTGTTTCTTCCGGAGATAACTAACGATGAATGGGCCGAATACGAAACTTTAACGACGATTAATATCTTACGAGAAGACTAACACATAATGAACTGACAAATCTTTGCTACATACTTAGCTGGCAATTAACCGTTTTAAGATATTATTACGCTAGATTACACTTTTTGTCAGTGTAGGTAAATAAGTTTTAAATCAGAAATATTTATATTCACAAAAAAATAGACCGGGTCTTATCTGAAGGACAAGTCAGGAGTCTCCGTAACCGGCGAGCGTGTATGAGACGAACTATAAGGGTAGAGGAAGCCAGAGAGGTATGTAAGGAAAGAGCCTGTTGGAACTCTGTACTCTCTGCCTACCCTGTAAGGTATCTGGCGTGATGATATAGATAAATAGATAGATAGAAAAAACGTAAAAAAGATAAACTGATAATCCTTCTTAAAAAGGAAAGTATTGTGTGTTTTTTGAGACAGCGTTAGTGGTGTGTGTTGAATAAGATCGCGCTATAGTTAAGTTTATATTTTACAAAGACCCACTGTACGGGCTAAGTCGGGCTAATACTGAAACCGGTGATAGAGATAGTTGATAGAGAAATAATTCTGGTGGAAATTGACAAAATATACAATATATTCACACATGGTTCTTCAGAGAAAACTGTTATTTCTTCATACTAAAATGGCAAAATAACAGCTTAACTTACACTTTCAATGTGTTTTAGGTCTCGAAAAAATGTTCGAGATACTTTTTACCCCGGAAAGAATCACGGTTCTTGGGACAGAAGAATTGAAACTTTATATGAAGGTGTTTTACACTAGAAAATAAAATAAACCACTTTTCAGTACGAAAAATATATAACATAGCAATATATACAATAGCATGACTTCTGCGGTATATACCGCAGAAGTCTACTATTATTATTTTTTCATACTAAACCGTCTGAAAGGATTACAAAAAACATAATATGAAACAAACAACACAGATATCAAATGAGCAAGTGGAAGAACGTTGATATTGGGTGAGACCTTTTATTTTTGACCCTTGGATGAAATCTTTTAAAGACTAGCCCCCCACCTGCCTCGGGTAGACAGGCGGGGGAGTGTCGGACTCTCTGCCGCAGTCCCCGCCCCGCTTGCGCGGAGCGGAGACCGCGGCAGCATACCGACTAAAACCTCCACGTGTTCCGCTATAAGGAGAGGCTACAGGTACATCCACAGCCTCCCCGGCGGTTGTCTCGGCTGTTGTTTGGACCCACTTAGTTGCGGCCGCGACGCCACACAATTCACTCCTATGTCGGGAACGTGCTGGAACATAGGCACGCCCCTTCATTTCGAGGGCGCAAGTGTCGAGCAGGCGACGGCCCCCTATGCTGTCACCCACGCGCCCTCTTTACGGCGGCATGTCGTCGCCTCCTGCGCCCGCGTCTCCGTCGGCGGTTTGGGTCAGCCAGGGGATTGTCCTCCCTGGCTCGCTCCGCCGCCTCCTTGCGTGCCATGACTACCTCAGCAAAGGTGGCCACCGCGTCCCATGACCTGTCGCTGCCCACTATAGAGCGAACGATCGCCGGTAGCGAGAGATCTGTCCCCACAACCGCAGCTAGCGAGCCACGCTGTTCAGCCCAAGCAGGGCAAAACTCGAGCGTGAGCTGCGCCGTATCCTCGGAGCAACCACACTCATGGCACCTCTGGTCCGCCTCCCTCCCAAGGGGTCGTGTTAAGCAGAAGTTAACATTCTCCTCTTAGGGAAGCGCTCAGGAGGCATCTTATGAAATGAATCGGATAGTCTCGACAGACACACACTGGAGACTACCAACTTAGACCCGCTTGGCGGAACTGGTTACCCTTAAGTCGGCGGACTCCATATTGGGCGAGATCTAGACTATCTTACCATAACCAAATTAACCAAATAAAACGTGTATTATCGGAATGGCAAGTCAAGAGTCTCCGTAACCGGCGAGCGTAAATAAGACGGACTATGAGAGTGGAGAAAGCCAGAAAGGTCTGTAAGAAAAAATCCTGTTGGAAATCTGTACTCTCTGCCTACTCTGCAAGGGATCTGACGTGATGATATAGATTGATAGATAGCAATGGATTATCTTAAGTCGTGAAATAGTAATATGAAATAGGAAATTTTGTTCACACACTATATCATGCCGATATTATCCGTGTAAGTGGTATATAAAATCACTCCAATATGCATTTGGTGGATTTTTACCGGCCTGCATGAAGGCTCGAATATATTAATCATATTTAGGCTCAAACAAAAAAGCCTGGCAATCCTTTGATTTCCCTCTTCTTCTTCACAGGTGACTGGAAGCCTGGCAACCTGTTGAAATTGTTGTACAACAAAAATTTATTCATTTTTAAGTTGACTTTATAAATACTTTTTCAAAACAAAGATAACTTGGTTTAACCGATAAAACGTAGACTGCTTAACTTACTTTGTCAAATAGTCGCAGGTACGATCCCCGCACAGCGCACAGGAATATTGATTTGGGATTTGTGATTATGAAATAAAGAAGATATTTTAAGTGATAATGGTCACACTAAAAAAAATATTTGTTTGTCCGTCCAGAACGGTGGAACCGATTTTTAATAGACTATCACTAGGAAATGGAGGAATTTTCAGAGATTGTTTAAGACTATTTTTTAGCTCGGCAAATTTCTGGGTGATAGTTCATTTTATTTCTCCATATTAACACGGCTGAACGGATTTAAAAGAAACTGAATATGGAGGTCTCTTTTCAGCCTTGCAGTAATGCTATCCAAAGAAGTCCTACCTTGTCAAATTACAAAAGAAACGCGTGCGAAGCCGCGGGTTACGGCTAGTTTAATATAAAATAATGAAATGTCATCCGAGCCTATGTCTAAAGTTACAAGTCTATAGCTGATCGGGAAATTAGTTTAAAATCATTTGCAAAATTGCTACCGAACAGACACACAAATAAAAAAGAAAGCGAGTTAATACACAAGTATAAAAACACTTCTCTCTACAAAGTAAGGAGTTCCAAAAGACATAACCTTAACCGTGGTCGAAGGGTGTTGAAGGCCGCTGCACGCTAGGACAAGGTCACATTACGCGCTCGGCGCGGGTGCGCGAAATACGCGGTCATCGGTCCCTTATCAGCGCGCGCGCGCAATTGGGTTTACTTGCTAGCGGCGAGAAAGAGATAAAATGTTTGTTTTTAATTTCCTATGATATTCCATTATTACGTTCTTTTTGCGTGCTATTTTACCTTTGTTTTATAATTAGCTCCATTCTGTTCAGTCTGAGATGGGTGACATTTCCTTTTTTTTGACATTTCCTTTTTTTTTATGGAAAGGCATGTTAAGCCGTTAGTCATGGTTACCTCTTCATGCGGTTATCGTTAAGCCTTGGTAAAAGCCTTATAGACGGCTTGATAAGTACCAACAGCAGGTGGCCACATCCTGCCTCCACTAATCCGCAATGGGTCGACATGGTGGGGTACCTAAACTCTCCCATCGGTATTAGTGAAAGTATTTGTCTTGCATTGGGCTGACTTATTATAATAAAGTAACACCGTCACGCCAACATTTCCCAAGCGGGGGTGGCAGAGGTGTACTGTGTACACTCACTTTTGGCCGACGATGTTAGATCCCATGTAATACGGGGCGAGCCTATTGCCATAAACGGGGCACAACTGATACAAGGAGTTTTTCGATGGAAAATCTACATTTGTCCGACCTAGGATTTAAAACCAGGACCTCGTGATCGTAAATCACATTATTCGCCACTAGACCAACGAGTCGGTCTTTATTATATTAAAAACTTAACTGGTAAAAGTGTTATAACTTATACTGTTTACTCTATACTGTTAATTTCTGTATTACTTCGTCCTGGATGTTTCCTTTACCTAAACAAATAAATATTGTGGCGCCACCTCCAATCCACATTTCACAGTAAACATTAGGTTCCGTAGATACACAATTAGCATTATTAATATAACATTCGTTATGAAAAATATATATTGCCTCACTCATTGTCATGTATTATCGGTGTTTGAATTTAAAATAGGAATAAAATGGCTGCCTGGCTGTTCGTTCTTTTTGTAAGGCAAGAACATGTTGGAACTCTGTCTTCTCTACCTACCCTATAGGGGATCTGGCGTTTTGAAAGATAGTAGTCCATTGGTTTTAGTGTAAGTTTTTTCCCAGTGTCCAATTATGGGGGCGATCCTGAAGCGGACGCGCCCTGAGCAACATGGATGAGGGGAAATGATTCTGATACTCCAAGATGAGCTCTATCGAGCGAAGTACACGAGAGGGACTCCCAGTGCCACTACCCACGCGGGTTTTTTTATTTATTTGATAGAAATACTTACTCGCACAAGGTATGTATTTTGTCTATAATTAGTGGATACGTGGGAAACATGAATAGGAGGAATAAATCTAGTGACTTTGGGTGGTAAGTTCCACATACCTCATCGTCTTCCACAGAGGACTGATAATCTTATAAAGATTTAAGAACTCGACTAGACAAAGATTTGTCTAGTCGGTATCCACGGGACAAATCTTTCATCACTAAATCTTTGTGTGACCCTCAAATATTTGTTTATGTCTGGGTGTTCGTGTATGTTAATTCCATGTTTGGAAACGCACTCACGCATAATTCCTAGTATGGGGCGACGTGTTTTTTCCAAAGACTACGCAAATTATTTATAACAAGCCGAAGGAAATTCTTAGCCCTCCGGGATCGGCGAAGTTGGCCTTCACTAAGATGTGTGACCGTTTATAGTAATACCATATTCGAGAATCTCCGTGCTTCAGTCAAAGCTGCCATTCGATATAGTCGTCGTGTGCTTACATGAGTAAAATGTGGAATGTTTTAAAAATGCAATTCAAATCGCCGTGATGCTTTGAATTTTTTGTTTAATGAAATCTGATTATTTGCCGATTTTGATCAAACCACTTTAGATCTTGGATAAATTATGTAACACGTTGTATCAAACAGGCGAACCCACGACACCGAATTATACCACAATATTATGAACAATCTCAGTAGTTGTTTACCGAACAAGATATAACGAGGAACATTATTGTTTGCAGCCAACAACCAACAAATCTTCAGCAAACTTTGAAGATACCTTAAATAGTGGAGATGTTTAAACATTATATCATTTCCCGTAAGATGAGCGGCGAGGAGGAGGGTACAGGACAGACAGGGTTAAGGTTTGTGGAGGAGTTTTGAAGATGCCGTCCATCGGAAACGAAGCTATGGAGGGGAAGGTTGGGGAAGAAATACCGCACGATCATCTTTTCAAGGTGACTGGACTATCATCAAGTAACTTGGAGAAATTGGCTCAAGGTAAGAATTATCTATCTATATTCACCCCAGATCCCTTGCGGGGTAGACAGAGAGTACAGAGTTCCACAAGGTTCTTTCCTTACATACCTCTCTGGCTTCCTCCACTCTCATAATTCGTCTCATACACGCTCGCCGGTTACGGAGACTCTTGACTTGTCCTTCAGATAAGACTCGGTCTATTTGGTCATGGTAAGATAGTCTAGGTCTTCTCCGGTACCTACATCCTTCCACTTTCGCATTGTATATCAGTTTTGTCATTCTTTCTTCTAACATTCTTTCAATATGCCCGAACCAACGGAGCATATCCTTCATCAAGGTATGAATCTTTAATGTAATTTAACGGACGATTTGGTGCAGTGGTTAAGAGGTTAAGCCGCTCCGCCCACGGGATCGAATAGTCACGGGTTTGATCCCCGTACGGGACAAATCTTTGTGTGACCCACAAATATTTATTTCGGTCTGGGTGTTTGCGTATGTGAATTTTCATGTTTGTAAACGCACCCGCGACACAGAAATAAATTCTTGTGAGGGGCTTCGTTTTTTTTAATAAAAAAAATATGTTTTATCTAGTGTAAGGCTGCCTCGTGGACAATAGTAGTGTTTACGAGATACTGAGTTTAAATTCTAGGTCGGAGCAAATTGAATTTTCCACTATCAGTCCGGAGTCTATCATTGTGTTTGGTATTTTGCCAATAGACTCGCCCCCTATTACATGGGACCTAACATCGTTAACCAAGTAGGTGTATGCAGTACACCTCTGCTACTTCCGCTTGGGGAATATAGGTGTGACAGTGTTTATTTTTTTCTATAACCTTGTATAGTTACAGAGAGAGAAAAATAGCACTATAGTAGTCCTCTAGGCCCTGCAGTCTTGATATAGATAACGATTCGGTCGATAAGTCCTAACGAATTCCTATCTATCTATATCATCACCAGAAACCACACAGATTCTTTCCTTATAGACAAATAGGTAGTCGTTACTGTTTATTCTCCAAGACACAATTGCGTGGCTCACGCGATCGTGCTATAGGAAATTTTCCTTTCCCATAATACTGTCGGTAGTACAATGGGTGAAACAGTCCTCCCGTAGCCAGAGTGTTGAGGCCAGTTGTGTCACGAAGAGGTTAATCTGCCTTGTTTTACCTACTAGATATTTAATCCTACTATAAACAATTAAAGGGAAGCTACGTAACATCTTCTCGTCAAAAATTCCGCAGTGTCTCAAGACAAAAGTCTTTAACCAGTGTGTGTTGCCAGTGATAACTTACGGCACTGAGACATGGTCGCTTACGATGGGCCTCATAAGAAGGTTCAAGGTCACCCAAAGGGCGATGGAGAGAACTATGCTCGGAGTTACCCTGCGGGATCGAATCAGGAACGAGGAGATCCGCAGGAGGACGAAAGTCACTGACATAGCACTCAGAATTGCTAAACTTAAGTGGCAGTGGGCGGGGCACATCGCTCGTAGAACTGACGGCCGTTGGGGCAAAAAGATTCTCAAATGGCGACCACGTACCCGAAGACGTGGAGTGGGTAGGCCCCCTACAAGATGGACCGATGACTTGGTGAAGGTCGCAGGTAGAAGTTGGATGCGTACAGCACAAAGCCGGTCGTTGTGGCGGTCTTTAGGAGAGGCCTTTGCCCTGCAGTGGACGTCTTTCGGCTGAAGAAGAAGATACAATTAAATGGAGATAAATCACTCTTAAAAAGATTATAAATACTTCGTGAATTTAAAAAGAACACCACCGAATTCAACGAAAATCTTTTTAACTCTCCGTTCAGTAGGATCCATGGGTGGATTCATGGCTTGGCTTGTTTTCCGTCTTTTCGAGACGTCTGTGTAGATATTCTTATTTCCCTACCAAAGCTATCGTTTTTTGTCGGTATCATAAATATAACTTTAGCAGAAGATACGACCAAATATCTTTATTATTAATTCGTCAGGTCTTATCGACCAAAATCTGTAAGACAGTGATCGTTATCTATGTGTCAAAACTGCAGGGTCAGAGGATTAATAAAAATCAGGTTATTTGGGAAATAGGCTATCACCCCTCCCACCATCATCATCTGGATATTCCCCAAGCGGGTGTAGCAGATGTATTGTAAACACTTACATAGCGCGAGCATACCTATTGCAGGTAAACAGGGGACAATTTCAGACTCCTGACCCGAGATGGGCAAAATGTAATTAGATTATTGATTAACCACCCCCGCTTGGGGAATATAGGTGTGATATAGTCTTAATGATTAACAATTACATTTTGTAATCTTTAACGATTACTATTACACTTTTAATCTTAAATCATGATTGAATATTACAAAATGCATTTGTAATCATTAATCTTTAAATTTGCCCATCTCTGCTCCGGACTGGTACTGAGAATTTTTCGTAAAACCTCACTTATAACACTTTTTCTGACTGGGATCCGAACCTAGAACCTCGTGATCATCAGCCGCACAATGACGCTGTGTTTAGAATTAGGATTTTTTTAAAATAGAATCCGAATACTAATTACTTACTTAAAACATAAAAACACAGAAATCGTAATAATCAATTACTTAAAGATATCTGCGTTTGTGACTAAATAACATTCATCAGGCTTTCCGCAAAATTTTCTTACTGTAACTAATGCCACTGTTGGAGCAAAAATGCGATTTTATTCTTGTATTCAGACAACACAGTTTTATTTTATCAATTAGCGTTCAACTCTCTAAGAACATAACGCAAAAAGTGTCAATAAAGCCCAGTGTCACGCAGAACCCGCGGAAATCAGGGTTATTCCCCAATTGCGCTGGCGCAGGTCCAACTTTCAGGTTAAAACTAGTCTCGTCTCGCGCGCATTTTGTTTTGATCACAGATACAGATCTTATACAGATATTGTTTTAGTGATGCAATTTACTATTTGTTTTTGTAGCTTTACGTGGATATGTTATTGTAAATATTTTGTTGGTGAATGATTTGCTTATGAGTAACTTAACAGTAGACGTGGAGTGCGCATGCCTCCCAGAAGGTGGACCGATGTTCTGGTCGTCTGGCCTTTATCTTGCATATCTTCAGGCTTTACCAGTAATCCTATACAGGACAGCAAAGTAGAACTGAAAATTTTATTTTCAAAACGTTACATATACAAGGTGGAACATAAATAACGCCAGACTTCAGACACCGCGATTAGATAATTGCTTCACAAATTAAGTACGAAAACCAAATCCCCAAATTTAAAGTTTTTTACCTCTTTTTAAAGCCCAATAAACAGAGGAACTGTGTATGTGTGCGTTTTGAGAAATATGTTTTAGAAATTCATTTGACATCTCCGTATTGCAAATTTAGTTTATTATAGCGCACTGAAGGAGTAACAGCATTTTTTGCAAATTTATATAAATAAATATAAATTTATATATAGGTATATTAAAAATTGTTGGAATCAATTCAGTTGCAGATTTAGAACAAACTACTTTCAGGTCTTGCGTTAATTTTGTTACAGCTTGTATACAAACAACTTTTCTTATGACGTCTATAATAGGTATGCTTGTATAGTGGAAGTCAATACGATTGTCAGATACAGGTTGAACGGCTAGGTACAGTAATTAAGATGAAAACAAAAGATGTAGAAGTAAAACTGAAATAGGTAAAGTACTTATCAATAGAAATAACTTTTACTATGACGACACAAGAATTAATAAAATTAAAAAACGAGCCTTACAGTAGTAGCATATGATGTGTAACATCTGACATGTTATCCTACTATGAAATTGAGATGAAATATATTTGATTTGACCAATGAGCGCGCGCGGTGGAACCGGGGAAGCGCGCGCTCATTGGTCAAATCAAATAGCGCGCGCTTACCCGGTTCCATCGCGCGCGCTCATTGGTCAAATCAAATAGCGCACGCTCATTGGTCAAATCAAATAGCGCGCGCTTCTCCGGTTCCGCCGCGCGCGCTCATTGGTTAAATCAAGTAATGCGCCCCCGGTCCCCGGTTTCCTGTAACACATTTCCGTCGCTTTTCCAAAATCACTCCCACAGAAAATATCCAGCAACCGAGAGGAAAGATGTTACACATCAAAAATGTTTTCTTACAGCACATTAGGTTCAACAGCAGATGGCCATAAACCCGCCTTCATTAATTCGTACTGAGTCCGCGTAGTGGAGTCTGACCTAATTTCTCTCACCTTACTTTGTGAGTGATTGCCTTCACCTAGCAGTGACACAGTGTAGGCTGATGTTTTATACTAAATTTTTAATACATTTTCCACCAAAACGTTATAAACTGCTGATTTTAATATACACTCATCCGGAGTCTGGACTTTGGACTTGCGCTGTTGGCCACGGGGTCTTTACAGCTTTACCGGAACAGGCTCGGTTTCTACTACATAGGAACTCACCTGGAATCTAACATAGTCGGAGAAACGTAGATGTAGGTACACATTACACCTATGCCATCTCCACTCGCGGAATACAAGGATGGCCCCATAACCAACACGAAAGTAAAGAAACTACTTGCCAATATTTTCTCTCCATTTCTCCACAGTCCCAGAACCTCAACCCTCAGACTTCGAAGAGGCCATTACAGCGACTGGCTATGGAAGGTTCAACATCGTCCTTATGCTGTGCACCCTGCCTGCCTTCTGGAGCTCGGTCTCCGTCACCAGTTCTGCCTCCTACATCTTCACCAGGGCCCAATGTGACATGCACCTGAGCCTCTTGGATATGGGCACCATCACTGCTATGACTTATGGAGGTAAGAAGTTATAGGTAATTGTTGCAAGATTTTTACAGCTTTTGAAGGCGTAATCCCCGCAAATTAGAAGTTGCCAAGGAGATTAAGCCTTCAAAAGCTACAAAGGTATAACCCTGGCTTAATTTGAGGAACTCTGGTAAAGTGGTATGCAGCGCAATCAATATTGTTTACATTCCCAAGCTGTTCACTTTCATGTTGATTTGCCTACCTCGTCAGGAGTTTAATTATAATGCTAGGTTTACTGTATAATCTGGGTCTGTTATACTCTGAGTGCATTAAACTATTAGGTAATGGAGATTTAACATCGTTCCCATGCTTAACACTTTGGTCATTTCCTGGAGCTAAATCTCAGCAATGTTTTAATAAAGACTGTATGATTGATCTATTAGGTGGCTACAAATGAAATGGATACAGCCAACTGGTTGATGATAGAAGAAGACCATAAAAGGGTTAATAAAGGGTAAATAGATTATAAATGGACTTAAGATCAACCACAGATGGACTAGAGAAAAACACTAGATCCGCAGATATTCTTCTTTTCTATTCCTGTGGTTGAATCATCACTTGTAAAATTATTCCAGTTTTATCCCCAATATGTAGGATCTCTACCGTTCTCCTCCACGGCTTTGTCACGAAAAAGGTATATTTATTTGTCAAAACAATAGGGGCACGTGAATCAATGTGCCAATCACAATACAAACACCGTGTTGACTCAGTCTACATATTTTCTTAGATAGCAATGAGACATGTTCGCCCATATCCTTACATAATGTGGTGTTATAACAATTTTGTTTCACGAATTCTCGTGATGTTTTCACAAGTCACTTGCGGAAGTATGACTGGAATGATAGGCTTACAATCAACTAACAGAAATTACATCAGTTTGGTTAAACAAACAGTCGCACTGACCAACCAGACCTGAGTTCGGTTGACAATCAGCATTTACACTATACCAAAGCAACTTTTCCAAAACCAGTCTGGACTTTGGTGCCTGGTAGTATGGCAATGGGCTCATCTTCAACCAAAAGATGTCCACTCCAGGACAAAGGCTCCGCCAAAGATGTCCACATTGACCAACTATGGCAATGGGCTCGCCTGCTATTAAAAAGCGATCTAACTTTGTTTGTTGGTCACTTGCTTCGGATCGTATCTAGCTTATCCTCCCGTGCTAAAGGGTGGTCGTGATCTGCCCTTATCTGTCAATAGTCTCTTAAGAATCAGTTTCTATTCTATCTGTGCCACAAGTCACTATCATCATCATCAGCTTCTAACAAGTTCACTGCTGGAGCCTCCATTGGTTAAGGAATGAGAACAGTTAATAAATCTCAAACAACTGACGAGAGGACGACCATATCGTATCTCATCTTAGTTACCGTTTAGTTGTCTCAAACACACTTCGACTCTAAGGGATCTTTTTGCTGCCCTTTGCCTTAGTGCTCTTACATACTTATTTTATTTATTTTTCTCAACACAAAGGCTTACATTCTAATTGGTGGATACACAGTTTGATATCAAAGTATACTTGCACACCTTTGTGAGAGACTGGTAACTGCACTAGGATAGTGATATCCTGTACGACAGATTACCAGGCCCCCAATACATTTATAGGTACTGTAGATTAGTGACGGCTTGAAATATGTAAGTATCATTTATG
Organism: Phalera bucephala; assembly: GCA_905147815.2. Lineage (NCBI taxonomy): Eukaryota > Metazoa > Arthropoda > Insecta > Lepidoptera > Notodontidae > Phalera > Phalera bucephala. Next base: position 37,724,955 of record LR990614.1, on the reverse strand, counting down.
TTGAAATGAGTGCGCGCGCGTGCGTGTGTGTGTGTGTGTGAGTGTGTGCTCATGCGTGTGTGTGTGTGTGTGGGTGTGTGTATGAGTGTGTGTATATGCGTGTACATGTTTATGTGTATATCTGTTCCAAATATGTACATAATAAGTAATTATAGGACGCCAAATTAAAAAATTATGTATTTTATTTATAATGTTGTATTAAGAAACAATTTTTAACAAATTTTTCGACTGATCATAGCTAAGATTTTGCAACCATGATATAACTGTCTCTTTACATTTGACTTTGAAAAGTGGATATATTGTTAGTATGCGATTAATGGTATTGTATAAGTTTGACCTAAGAAAACAGTACATCCTGTGTGACAACTTGTTTTTAAAATATTTTGATGGGCATATATTAGAGGTCTTTCGTCTCAGGATTTGTGATGAATGAGAATAAATGAGTTCGGAATGTTTTTTTAAAACAGTGTTTAAAATAAAGAGCTGTCTAACTGTTAAAACCCGACAATATTGGTAAAGATCGGCAGTGGGATGAAAGAATGGAAGAGAATGGTTTACCTTAAGGACGGCTCTTTGAGCACGTTCCAATGGTAACATATACGTTTTTAAACTACCACCCCATACAGTTACACAATAGGATAATAATGATTGATGGTCCAAATGCTCCCGATAACTTCCCCCTCCTATTCAGCCTTTACACGAACGATATTCCTCGTTCGAGTAAGGTGCATCTAGCCCTATTCCCGGCTGATACCGCTCTCTATGTCTCGCATAGGAATAAAGGTTTCACTACCAGAAACCTTCAGGCAGCCGCCAATACCCTAGGGGATTGGTTCAGGAAGTGGCGAATTGAGGTGAACCCGGACAAGAGCGCTGCGGTGTTCTTCTCCAGAGGTGCCACCCCGCGCCTCTCCCTGCGCCACCCCAGAAGTAATCTTGGTCAAGTGACCATGTTCGATCTACCTATTCCCTGGGTCAAACAGGTCAAATATCTGGGGGTCACTCTAAACAATACCATGACCTTCTGACCGCACATCAAGCGAGTCCGTAACCGAGCAGCCTTTGTGCTCGGTCGTCTTTACCCGATGATTTGCAAGCGGAGTTAAATGTCCCTTAGGAATAAGGTGACACTTTACTAAACTTGTATACGGCCCATCATGACGTACGCTTGTGAGGTGTTCGGGCACGCCGCCCCCTCTCACATCGATAGACTCCAAACGGTCCAATCCCGTTTCCTCCGCACAGCTGCCGGAGCCCCGTGGTTCATACAAAATGTCGATCTCCATTTCAATCTTGGTCTCGAACCTATTCGGGCCTTCATTAAAAAGGCGACAACCCGATATTTCGCGAACGCGTCCAATCATAGTAATCCGCTAATCGTAGCCGCCGCCGACTATGAACCTAACTCCCCTCCTATCAGCCGCTACCGGTGTCCGCAGCATGTTCTCACCGACCCTCCCGATGCCCTTACATCCCTTCTTTCGGATACAGATACCGCACATAGGATCAGACACCGACCTCGCCAGCGGTCGAAGAATTGCCCGCCGGCCGGTGCAGAGCACCACGGCGAGACACCTAGTATACGCCCTCCCCCATAGAGACAGGTCTGGCTGAGGCTGAGGCCGTTCCTCCTTGAGGCGCCCTTAAGCTAATTGCCCCCTTGCTGTTCAGGCTCGAGCGTAGTGGTTGCACGCTCGCCCTCTTGTCCGGTGAAGCTGTAAAGGCCCCACGGCCAACAGCGTAGATCATTCTCACACACACACACACACGCTCCCGGTAACAGGTTATAAATTCCGCTATGGACTAAGAGCCTGTACTCCTCTGGTGATGGATAGGTCACCTCAAGTAGGTTCAATCGCCGCCGATGGTCATGACAATGTTCAAGTGACGATGACAATAAGACTAACTATGAGCGTCAAGAGACGAAAGAGGTCTGTAATGATATTTCATTTTCGGTATATCGTTCCAACAAGTTATTAATTGTATAACGATATACCGTCACGCCTGTATTCCCCCAGCGGGGCCACCAGAGGTGTACTGAGTACACCCACTTTTCGCCGACGATGTTAGGTCCCATGTAATAGGGGCGAGACTATTGCTTTCGAGCACAATTCCAAACTTCGGACTTATACTAGGATTTTTTCGTAAAAACCTACATCTGTCCGACCTAGAATTCGAAACCAGGACCAGGTCACAAAGTGATACGCTTTGACACAAGACCAACAAGGCAGTCCAACCCTAACCCGTAAGGGATCAGCGGGACTACCTAATATTCAAGTATTTTATATCTATTTTCTTTCCTTTATTATTCAGCAATCTAAAAGTATGGAGTAACTAGTTTAATATTAAGGATGGAGGGCGCTGACAACTGTCATACAGTTAATACTAGTTCAGTTGTCAACGTGATCCAAATGGTATTGAAATTTAGGTTTTTAGACTGTAAGTAGATCCATTGTTTTTTTGAAATCAATAAACTATTTTTATTATTTCCATAATATTTAGAGCGTTGTTCTTACTACGTGTATTTTTCTTGTACCGTGTCAGTCCCATATATTTTTAACCCCCGACGCTAAAAGAGGGGTTTTTAGGTTCAACGTGTGTATTTGTCTGACTGTCCGTGACATCGTAGCTCCTAGGATTTACCGATATTAATTTAGTTATTATTTTTGTTTAAAAGATGTGTTGATCGAGAGTGTTCTTATTATGATTCACTTGAGTCGGGGTTTTTTAATTTTATATTTCCTTGTTCAGTTTTTTATTAGAGTTAAAGAGTGTGAGAAGACCACCTAGATACAGGAGCCGATGTGATGATACAGGTAGAGAAATAAACCATGACGTAAACGAGAATCAATATTTGAGTGGAAACTGCAATCTTGATGTTGACAGAATCATTATGATCTTATGCATACAATCATCGTATTTTCATTATTTATATAGACAGAAATAGTGCGGTAATGAAATGATATTGAATAGATATAATTGTACTACGTTTGTGTAAACAGTTTATATTATTTATACAAAGAGTGGTTTTTATATCAAAAATTTTCTAATGACAGTCCGGTGCCTGGAATCGTAAAAAGCGACCTTCATTTCATAAATTTCACATTCTGGACCGAGATTTGTTTAATACAAAAGACTCAATAATACGTCTGACCTAGAATTCGAACTCAGGACCTTATAAGTAAGCAGCACCATACGTCACTAAACCAAATAGGCAATCTTTTAATATTCTCTATCTTTTCCAGGCATGATCTCATCAGCCATGTTGTGGGGTTTTCTGTCTGATACACTGGGCCGGCGACAGATCATGGTGTGGGGATTCTTCGGATCTGGCTTTGTGGAGATCATGGCGGCCATGAGCCAAAACTTCGCGATGCTCCTGGTCACGAGGTTCGCCAGCGGGTTTTTGTAAGTAACTAAAAAATTTATTAAGTAAAAACCATTTCACATCGCTGGAGCAGCCTTTCACATCTTAGGATATCATATCTTATTATACCCTAGAAGGTAAAGAAGGTTACTCAAAGTACAATGGAGAAAGCTATGCTGGAAGTTTTCGTGCGAGATAGCATCATAAACGAGAAGATCTGCAGGAAAACCAAAGACATTACTTAAAATTTACAAATTTAGATATCAGTGTGCGGAGCACATCTCTTGCAGAACTGATGGGCTAAAGCAGAAAAGTTCTACGACGTACCGGAAAACATGGAGTGGGCAGGCCTCCCACAAGATAAACCAATGACCTGGTAAAGGTCGCGCCTAAATATTTAATGCGTACAGCCCAAAGCTAGTTATCTTGGCGATCTTTAGGGTAGGTCTTGTCACTTCCTCCAGCTGATGATGAATCTTGTTCCCAGGTTCAACGGGCCCTTCGCTGTCCTGATCTCGTACATAGCAGAACTGCATCGGACGGAGCTGAGGGCCAAGGTGATACTCTTGACCAGTCTCTTCTACACCATAGCCAGCACCACGCTGCCGCTCCTCGCGTGGGCCATCCTCACTGAAGACCTGGATTTCTACTTTTTTGAAGGCAAATTAGGTAATTGAATGTTATGTAATGGAAGAGCCTGTTGGAACTCTGTACTCTATACTTAGCCGGCAAGGCATGTGAATGAGAAAGTGTGTGTGAGATAGATCGAATATGTTTCAATTTCGTACTTTTACTTCTTTCAAGACAAATGAAGTGCCTCAATAGTATGTCCGGGGTTAAAGTCGTTGCTATTTGGAGAAACCACTGCACGTCCTTTCTGGGGGTAAAATAGATAAAGTTGTGTTTGATTTAACACTGAAGTAAGAACTGACTTTAGATACGAAAACTTCATCAAAAAAACTTACGTACAAAAAGAGTGCCCAGAACCATAAACATTATTATTTTTAAAACGGCGCCATTTAATTATTTTCTAATTGGAAAAAATCGAAAGAACACAGTAAGATCTCTCTACGTTAAAATAATACAGCTTGGCATTTAGAGAGCTATTATGTTTTTTTATATTTGCTAGCTTCTGCCCTTGACTTCATCCGCGTTGACTTTAGACAGGAGCTTAACATTTTTCCAAAATAAAAGATCCTATGTGTTAATCCAGGTAATAAACTATCGGTGCGCCAAATTTCATCCAAATCAGTTCAGCCGTTTTTGCGTAATTGAGTAACAAACATACAAACTTTCACATTTACAATATTAGTAGAGTAGTAGATTTCGTTAAATTTAGATTACCTTTACCTTTTAAGACTCTCACAGCAAGCAGCAGTAACTAGGTAGCATTACTTTTCTTTCAGGTGTTTTATTAAACAGATTTCTGCTTCATACCAAAAATGAGAATTATTACTTCCAGTCCTACATTCCTGGAATGTGTTCCTGTTCGCGACGGCTCTTGTGCCCCTGTTGACTGGCGTCGCGTTCCTCTTCCTCCCAGAGAGCCCCAAGTTCCTGATGTCCAGGGGAAGGAACGAGGAGGCCATGGCAGTCTTCAGAAAGATATACAGCCAAAACACTGGGAAGCCGAAGGAAGACTTTCCAGTAAGTGTTTAGCAAAGTTAGTCTTTATATCATTAAGCAAATTGTTATAATGAATCTATCTCTATCTCTCTATCTATATCATCACGCCAGCTCCCTCGCGGGGTAGGCAGAGAGTACAGAGTTCCAACAGGTTCTTTCCTTACATACCTCTCTGGCTTCCTCCACTCTCATAGTTCGTCTCATACACACTCGCCGGTTACGGAGACTCTTGACTTGCCCTTCAGCTAAGACACGGTCTATTTGGTCATGGTAAGATAGTCTAGGTCTTCCCCGGCACCTACATCCTTCCACTTTCGCATTGTATATCTGTTATAATGTAACAACCCAAAAATTAAGCATTGGCTGAAAACCAGAAATTATAAGGAAGTGGAGATTCTGTTACACACTACCCAATAACTGAGATACTAATGTAGAACATGCCGTCAGTGGAAGAAGCTTGCATCTTCCGATCACAAGATACGATGGTAGGTCTGACTCAGACTTAGACTGAAACTTAATCTTAATTATAGAGCTTTAACAAACCACAAAACACTCTTTTGACTAGCAGATGCTTCAAAACACACATACACACGCACACACACTTTTAGCTTAATAGGAGGTTTCAAATATGCAATGTTAACATTTCTAAGTGGTGAAATTAACGTTTTTATTTATTTATTTTGATTATTATTTATTTATTTTATTAAATCACTATAAAACTTGATTTATTATGTTCTTGTTTAGTTGTGGCAGCATTCGGCCAACGATTATGTGGTCACACTGTCATGTGTACATTCCGTAAGCAGTGGTGGTAGAGATGTTCTGTGTACACCTACTTTTTGCGGACGATGTTAAGTCACTATAATATTCGGCACAGCCCGGACACCGAACTGCCACAGTCCTAATGTTTCGATAGAAAAACTACAACGACACATCTTTAAACCTAGGATTTGAAGACAATTTCTCGTTGTCATTGGCCATACCATAACCATTAAACCCGCAAATTTCATATGACCTTTGTAAACTTATTTCTCGAGATCCTTAATGGTTACCAAAAAATCCAATGTAATTTTCAGGTGAAGGTCCTCGTGGAAGAAAGGAACGAAGAGCAGGACCGAGGAGTTGCCGCGCTGAGAGGTGGCTTTGAACAACTAGCACCGCTGTTCAAGACACCTCACTTCAAATGGCTACTGCTCATGTGTTCCATACACATGGGATGCATGTTTGGGTTCGTATTTAAAAGATCTGGCAATACTGCATTTCAATGGGCAAACCAACCACTTTTGTGCAATGCCTACGTCACATTCAGTTGATCTTTTTGATTCATGGATAGCTGATTCCGACACTGAAGTATCAAAGTTATCATGGTGAACCGTACCTACCCTTTTTGAGTTTCACAGGGGAAAAATCTATAAAAGCTTTTCAATCTCCTGTTAGCTGGTGTCGCTGAACATTCCCGGTATTCTCAGTATTTCGAACCGTTAATACTCTTTATTATAAGAACTTTTGTGAACATTGTTAAAGTCCCATAATTAGCAACAATTAAAATATATGAAGATCAACAAAAATAATGTATTGGATGACTAGAGAATCCCAGTTTAATAGTCCTGGATAATGCTAGTTTAATGGCAGTTTAAGGACCAGAGCGACCATCTCTTCTTAGGACCATAAATACTTCAGCTAAATTTGCGTGTATTCTGTGTATGTGTGTGCCACCTTTGTCTCCCTAATCGGGCCGAATCCCATGGAAAATCGGACGTTGGTGATATACCAATCAATATTCATTTGCCAAGACCTGGGCAACTAACGAAATTACCATTAGCTAAAGGAATCAGACCTTGGACCGCCAGAAAATAATTTGCTTACCCAGACCACATCTATATCAAATCGTCACGCCTAATTCTAACAATCTTTCAGATCGAATACCATACGTCTCTGGTACCCTCAGCTCGCCGCCATGATCGGTTCGGACTCCGCCAAGAGCCTGTGCTCCGCCATAGCTCCCACCCCAGCTCCCGCAGTTGAGGTCACGTGTAAACCCATCCCCACGGACATGCTGACGTACTTACAGTCAGCAGTCGTCGGAGCAGGGTCGGTGCTGACGTATGGGATAGGAGGAGTCTTGGTAAATAGGTGAGCATATACTGCATAGGTCTAATGGTGAATAATGAACATGAAGAGGGCTTCAAATCCTGTGTCGGACAAATGTTGGTTTTCGATCGAAATAATTCCAGTATCAATCTGCAAAACTGGGTGTATACCGACCCACACACCTCTGTCACCGCCGCTTGGAGACTAGAGACGTGACGGTGTTTGCGATGAGCAATCCCATAACTTAATAACTAAAGTTTACTGAAGGTCGATTTGTCTATCACTATCCACTCTACATTTTTTCCCAGTTAAAAATTACCACGTTGTGAAGGACATGTAATAAAGTCATAAATCGTTTATTTGCGCAGATCAACAAAAAAGTTCTTACAGAAGTCAAAATTATTCGCTCTCAAGCTCTCTGACCCAGTAAATCTGTAGAGGCCCGCCGGCCGACAGCATAGATGACAGAAAGACACAGTAGTTACTTCTTTACTTCGTAGCCTATATCATATACACACATAAAAATATAATAATAATATCAGCCTTTACTGCCCACTTGACAAAGGCCTTCTCTCACTAATCGAGGTGAGAGAGAGGTCATACTCTAACACGCGGACCCAATGCGGATTGGTGGAGGCAGGTTTGTGGCCACCTGCTGTTGGAACTTATCAAGCCGCCTTTAAGGCTTCCAACTCGGCTTAACGACTACCACATTAAGTGGTAGCCGGGACCAGTGGCTTAACGTTCCTTCCGAAGCACGGAGACGCTCGAATTTGAAAATGCCACAATCGGTCACCCATCTCGGGCCAACCGAGTCGAACGGTAACTTAACCTTGGTAATCGGTAAGAACACCGCGGTCGCACAGCGCTACAAGCGCCTCTCACAGCGCATACACACATACGTCACAATTATTAAGAAGATCCGGCGAAAAACTCAGCGGGCTAGTCATTTAAATGAATGTATTCGACTGGCCTTGTTTTCTTTTTATTTAATTTTTGTTATATCATATGTTTTGTAATTGCTGATTAAGGAGCTATGTGCAATAATATAAATTTAACAGAACAAAGCACGCTCTCACTCTAAACGATTTGGAGAAAGGCTGGAGCGTTTTCACCAATTAAAGGATCTACACAACTGCATCTAAGTAATCCCCTTCAATTCCAGGTGTGGCAAGAAGCTGGTCGCAGGCATCTGCGGAATCTTCAGTGCAACTGTAATGATAACCATGCCGTTTTTGGGCAATAGCGCTTTTGCCGTCGTGGCGATGGTCACCAGTGCTTTAGCCTTCACTTCCTTGGCTGGTGCTTCAATGTCCAGCATAGCTGTGGATCTGTTCCCTACTTCGCTTAGGTAATATTTTATTTTGCCCTGTATTAGCAAATATGCTTACTTAGTGGGTCCCCACAGCAATAACCTTATATTTCGTCAAGGGCTTATTGCAGACTGAAGAATTTTTTGATTCATTGTGTGTGTGTGTGTGAGTGATGTACGCTGTTGGCCACGAGGCCTTTACAGCTTCACCGGACTTAAGGGCGAGCGTGCAAGCACTACGCTCGAGCCAGAAGGGCAAGGGGCGACATACTCGAGGGCGCCTTGTCGCGGCCGGCGGTGGTGGCAGGGGTCAGGGGGGAGATCGTAGTCGGCGGCGGCTACGATTAACGGATTCGCATGGGTAGATGCGTTCGCGAAGTGACGTGTCGCCTTTTTAATAAAGGCGCGAATAGGTTCGAGACCTAGATCGGATTAACATTGTGGACAATAAAAAAATATTCATTTGGAATCCGTACTCCGTACTATAATATTATAAATTCGAAAGAAACTCTGTCTGTCTGTCTATATATCTATATAATCACGCCAGATCCCTTGCGGGGTAGGCAGAGAGTACAGAGTTCCAACAGGTTTTTTCATTACATACCTCTCTGGCTTCCTCCACTCTCATAGTTCGTCTCATACACGCTCGCCCGTTACGGAGACTCTTGACTAGATGTCAGAAGAAAGAATGACAAAAATAGATATACAATGTGAAAGTGGAAGGATGTAGGTACTGGGGAAGACCTAGACTATTTAACCATGACCAAATAGACCGAGTCTTATCTGAAGGACTCTGTCTGTCTGTCTGCTATCTGCCTGTTTGTCTGTTACCGTTTCACGCCTACACCGCTGAGCAGATTTTTATCCAATTTGGCATGGAGTTGGCACATTATAGCCGAGAGAAGGACATAGGCTACTTTTTATCTAAAAAAACACTCTGAAGGATGTGAAATAGGGGATGAAAATTTGTATGGGGGATCCATTATTATTCAAGTTAGGCATATGAAAATTCATACATAGACTTTTGGTAAGAAAAAGAGGACGAGTTTCAGCGTTTTTGAAAAACCATCACTCGTTAAGAAAAATCACCATTTTACCTATGTCAATAACCGCGTGCGCAGCCGCGAGTAACAAACAGTTAGGATATATTTGAAAACATCTTCGGAAAAAAAATTGTGAACACAATACACCTCTGCCAACACCGCTTGAAGGAATGAAGCCGTGAGTGACAATGTAAAAAATTATACAGTATACACGTAGACCAAAAAAAAATACTTACATATGGATTAGATCAGTAATATTGTGGAATTACTAGAATTATTGAGCCGAATAACAGATATGTGAAGCTTTCAATACATTTTTTAAAAGTGTATTCGGTATACCGAATGAAGTGGACTTTGATACAGACGGTCCTCTCGAGGATGATGAGCTTGGGTTTAACACTTGTTCAAAAATACAGACGTCGATTGAGGAGGTTCGTACATTATTAGCAAAATTAGACATCCGAAAAGGTCCTGGTAGTGATGGAATATCTCCACTGTTTTGGGCTAATTGTGCAGACTCTCTTGCTTGTCCACTCACAATAATTTTCAATCGCTCTTTTAAAGAAAGTGTTTACCCCAACATTTGGAAGATAGCTCATATTATTCCCATCCACAAGAAGGGTTCTAAATCTGACATTAAAAATTATAGAGGTGTATCTATATTGAATGTTGTCGGAAAATTACTTGAACGTATAGTATACAATAGAATCTATAATGTAATTTCTCAAAGAGTATCCTCAAACCAACACGGATTTTTGAAACGAAGATCAATTATCTCTAACCTAGCAACTTTCACGGCATTTGTCTTAGAAAACATGGACAATGGTGGTCAGGTGGACGTGATCTACACTGATTTCGAGAAGGCCTTCGATCGTGTAGATCACGTCACTCTTTTAGGGAAACTCTACAAGCTTGGAATTCACGGCGATCTTCTCCGTTGGATAAAATCGTACCTGTCAAATCGATCACAAGCTGTGGTAATAGGTGGTTATAGGTCAAATTTCGTTTCAGTGCCTACAGGAGTCCCTCAAGGATCGCATTTGGGCCCATTATTCTACAATGCGTACTTATATGACATTGGATCTTGTTTTAAACATTCTAATTATCTGATGTACGCAGATGACAAAAAGATTTTTTTGAAAATAAAGTCCATCAACGACAGCATGTTACTACAAGAAGACCTGGATAGATTGTTCTATTATTATACAAATAATAGAATTACCGTGAATGCCCAAAAATGCCAGTACATAAGTTTTACTCGTAAGGTGAAACCAGTGTCATATAGCTATAATTTTAATGGGATAGTTATCCAGAAAACTAACATTGTTCGCGATTTAGGTGTAATCCTCGACCATAAATTGACATTCTCAGAGCACATTGACAACATATCGGATAAAGCTTATCGGAATCTCGGGTTTGTGTTGCGAGCATGTGAGGTGTTCTCGGATATCTCTGCTCTAAAGGCAGTATACTTTGCGTACGTGCGTAGTATACTTGAATATAGTAGCCCCATTTGGTCACCCCATTACGTTAATCATAAAGAAAGAATCGAAAGAGTCCAAAAATTATTTGTTAAACATCTTAATTACCGCAGCCACAAAACGATTAAAACATACGAGGAAGGCTGCGAGGAACATGGTTTATTAAGTCTAGATAACAGGCGTACTGTGTTGGACATGTGCCTTTTGTATGATATTCTTAGTGGTAATTTGGATAGTTCCGAACTACTAGCTGGGATTTGGTTCAGGACACCGTTTACGCGGACGCGACACACTACTATGTTACACGTACCACACCACCATAGTAGATATGTAGATAATGCTGTCTTGGCTCGTGTCTCCCGTGACTATAACAGGCGCTTCAGTCATATCGATCCTTTTATACATTCCAAAAACAAATTTAAAACGGAAGTTATAAGAACCATTACAAATCACAAGTAGATAGTCGACTAGGTATGGGTACCTCAGTACAAATCCATGTGAATCAGTAGGGGGGTATAGTAATAGTAATTGTGTATATATATATATATATATATATATATATATATATATATATATATATATATATATATATATATATATATATATAAGTATTCTCTCTATATATTTACGTACATATGTGTATTAGGGTATGTTTGATTTGTTTATATGTTTGACATTATATTTAATTTAATTTAGAAAAACCTGTTATTGGCCTTACTTAATTTTATTTTTAGTTTCTTTTTATTACTATTGTAACGCTGTTGGTTTTTTCAATAAATAAATAAATAAACACATACGAACAAATGACCGAGATGGTAAAGGAACGGTCTGCTTGATCTAGTGGTTTAGTTAACTAAAGCCGCGCCGCTCACGAGTAGTCACAAGTTCGATCCCCGCACGGGACAAATATTTGTATGACAAACAAACAGGTTTTTTTATAAACGAGAATAAAAAATCGCACCATCGCTCAAATAGCGTCATAACTAAAAAATCGTATGTTTTTTTTGTTTATGAATATTAGGGTCCTCACTAAAACATACTATTATTTCCAAACGGTTTTTTAATTTATATAAAATGACATATTATACTCTCGGCCGCTTTGTTACGGCGTTGTAAGGCGATTTCGCATGTTTCTGTAACTTACAGGTTAAGTAACTGGAAATAATAAAAAAAGAAACAATTTTGAGTTGTGACACTATTTGAGCAAAGGTGCGATAAGTTGTGATGCTTCCGCTCCTTTGGGGACTAACTGACTGACGGTAAAAATGATTGTTTGTTTTAGAGTGATGGCGTTGGCGATATTCCTGATGACAGGTCGTGCGGGAACCATTACTGGTACAATCATCTTTCCGGCGCTCATAGACTACGGCTGTCTGCCGCCTTTCCTCACTATAGCGCTAGTCATGGCAGGTAAAGTCTAAACTAGCTGTTACCTACCACTTCGTCGGCGTTAAAACGTAGCCGTAGTATTTCCGTCCGCTGGATGCAATCTATTTACTTGTTAATGCTTATCAAAATCTTTTCAGCGGCAAAGGAAAAGGTAAAAAGTAAAAAATTAAAAAAAAAACATAGCAAATATAAAACGAAGACTCCATCTAGTATCCCTATTATGAAGCACCTTGCCTTAGAAGAAAGTGTATTACTGTAATGTATAGAAACTGACTACCAGATGGCGCTGTTCTCAACATATTTATTTTAAATTTTATTAAAAAAACAAAAACGTTAGGGTGCGTTACATTGGCGAATCTGATTTTTATAAGGTATCTCATAGCCGTTATCTATTTGTGCGCCTCTTTTTCAAATCAAACATAACTCGTCGTTTTCAATTTAATATTTTCAAACGAATGTCTTGATAGCTGGTCAATCATTCTTATAACTCAATCATAGAACATTAAATATAAGATCTTACCATTTTGTTCGGTAAGCCTGGATAAAACTCTACTGTCGTAATTCACTTTCCTATCTATCTATCTATATCATCACGCCAGATCCCTTGCGGGGTAGTCCGAAAGTACAGAGTTCCAATAGGTTCTTCCTCCACTCTCATAGTACGTCTACGTCACGCTCGCCGGTTACGGAGACTCTTGACTTGACCTTCAGATAAGACTCGGTCTATTTGGTCATGGTACGACAGTCTAGGTCTTACCCGGTACCTACATTCTTCCACCTTCGCATTTTATATTTGTTTTGTCATTCTTTCTATATGCCTGAACCAACAAAGCATACCCTTTCTTATCTTTACACCGATACTATCTTTCATACATAATCGCTTTCTCACTACGCTGTTGCGAATACGGTCGGTCAGCTTCACTCCGCACATCTACCGCAGAGCTCGCATTTCCACCGTATTTATCTTACTTTCGTTCTCCTTCTAACATACCCAGCTCTCGTTGCCATATAACAGTGTTAGGATAAGCACTCCGTTATGTATGGTCAGCTGCGCCTTGTGGCTTAAGTGCCGGCTCCCAAGTAGCTTTCCCATCGCACCATTCACTCTGTTCCCTGCACTCACTCTTCTCTCTATGTCAGCGGTGTATTTCCCATCCAAATACATTCACTTGCTCCAGAACATCGTTACCAACCACAATACTCGCATTCGTTCTGGTTTCTTCCCGTTCAAAAACCATAATCTTGGTTTTCTTTAAATTCAAATGTAAGCCATTGTTCATGCAGTCGTCTTTCATTACTGTGACTAGTGTTTGCAGATCAGTGGCTGTTGGCGCTATTAAAACCGCATCATCTGCATAAAGTAGATGGTTTGCCTAGGTTACCGATTTGTACACCTTCATTCATCGCTTTCAGTCTTTGAAAATTTTTATCCAGATATATTATAAACAGTCTAGCGGACAACACGCAACCCTGCTTGACGCCGATTTCAATGTCAAACCAGGGTGACATGTTACCACCCACCCGTACGCAAGCCTTGCTGTCTACATAGGTGGACTGGACGGCTCGCAACAGAGTACCATTTATACCATATTCTGTTAAAATGCCCCAAAGTCTCTTGCGCACAATTCTATCAAACACCTTCTCCAGATCCACAAAACCGCAGAAAACCATCCGGCCTACTGCCAGATGCTTCTCTACGATGTTGCGGAGGAAGAAAACTTGATCCGAACATCCTCTTCCGGACCTGAAAACCCCTTGTGCCTCGCACAACATTCCATCGTTAATTCACTTTCCTAATAATGCAATGTACTTTTTTTTCTTTTTCAGCGTGTGGTCTCGCAAGTTTTCTTCTACCCAACACAACGCTTAAGAAACTGGAATAAATGGAATTGCACAACTATAAAAGGCTCATATTTTACGAGCTTAGCACGCAACGGAACATTGTCTGGCATTGTCTTTGGTTCTATTATAAATATTCCAGCGAAAATAAATGAAAGTAATAAAGTACAGTTAAACAAGGATCTTTTGGCCCGCGTCTAAAATCGGAACTAACGTTGTCATCGAGTGTAATTTCACTTCACGACAGATGCAAAGTTACCGTTTGCTATGAAGTTTACCTAAAGGGAGTTTTGGCGGGACATCGAAGAGTGATGTCGTCAATTTGTTATAATTTCCAAAATCTGTATTATTTTGAATAATAATGTGTAATGTTGGTGGGATATTAACCATTGTTTCTTATATGTGCATGAGTGAAGGTAATTGTAACAATGTGATAAAACGTGCCTTTTCGATATCCCTCAAAACGGCCGCCGCAATTGGTATGTAAAGTAGATTTACTATCCAGGGTGGCGTACTTCATCAATTTCATATTCATCGTTGTCATCAAGTTCATCGGGGAGTTAAATTAATTTAAACAAACACGATTAAGCATCTCACTGGACACCGGCAAAATACACTTAAAATTAGTGTGAAGCCATAACTTAAAGAAGAAGAAGTACAGTTATACAATGATCTTCGGCCCGCGGCTATAATCGGAACTAACGGTACAAGTGTAATGTCACTACATGACAGTAGCAGTGACAGTTGCCGTTTGCTACGAAGTTCACCTAAGCTTTTTTTAATTTAGTGAATGTTCCACCTGTAGACATATTTTTTACTTGGAAGAAGGAAAATTTGAGTAAATGTTAACCCTAATTGCATACCAACGTCCCCCTGTCAATGTCATCCACGTGCCAAAATATTCTTATAGGACGATAAGAATTTATTGTATGTTTTGTTTATAATTTTAGTCGGCGTAAGCATCTTTAGATAAACTTACGTCAGTAGTGTAATTGTAATGTTTAAGCTTAGACTAAGACTCATCTAAGGCTTTAGGCTTATTCTAAAGTTTTAGGTACTTATATAAACTCAATTTTGTATTTGTATACTTCCCGAAAGCTTACGTTGATAACAGGGACAGACAGGGGATCACACAAGTCTAAGATACCTTATAAGTATGTCTACAGTGTGTCTTACAATAAAATCAACGATATTTTAAATGTAATTTTGTAAAGTTCTGAATTTTTTTGTATGGTCAATTATTAGTGTTATAATGTAAATACATTCCAATTCTTAATTATGTACAAATAAATTTAAGTAGGTACATTGCGAAATGATCTGTTTTATTTATCCTAAAATTGAAAAGAATTGTTCGAATATAGTTACTGATTATTCATCCTCTTTCCAAGAGAAAGTACAATGATGACATAGACTAGATATAACTGCTCAGTCGATTAAATAGATTTTGTCCCTAGTTGTTTTCAACATACAGAATGCGGAAGTGGAAGGATGTGTGTACCAGAGAAGACCTAAAGTCTACCTATAGATTATACCGGAATCTAAAATACCTTATATTCAATAGTCCATACAACCGGAGTAGATAAGACAAACTATGACAGCCGAGGAAGCGAGAGGAAGAATTAGGAGAGAACCAATTGGATTTCGGTTTTCTCTACCCTCTTTTAATAAATATTAAGTATAAGTGGAACGTCTACTTTGGGTTTGGGAATAAAACTGCAGACATTTTTAAAAATATTCATCTTTTATTTATAATTTATCATATCCTAATCTCATCCATCAGTTCAGTCACTCACAACTTAACATTTACCGGCGAATCAGGGAGAACAATAACTATCTACTAACCTTATTCTGTGCTATACAAACTATTGCTGTCCTTGTCAAATGTAGAAGATATGACAGAGACAATAATATGTTGCTCAGTAAAATTTAAAACAAACATATTGTTGTCCTTTTCACCACTACTAGAAATGACAGAAACAGCAAGTTTGCATAGCATCAAAATTGGATTCATTAATAACTTTTACATTATTATTTTAGCTCCTAATTACGTATTTTCAACAATGTTTTAATTATTTTTAATTAATTGGAAATGTAATAAAAAAGTAGTAAAAAATTTGATTCAAAATTATTAAAAAAAAATATAACGTCAATGATTTCAGATAATGATTAAATGATTTCACTTATACCTAACAACATTTATAAGTTGCTGTTAAAAAATATGTAACATGTAAAGGTATGTACAGCAACTCTAACTTAAAATACAACTTAATATGCCTCAATTATTCAGATTTTACATAAATTAAAGACATAGTTGAAAATACGTAATCATATATCGTTTATTAAGGCGCTACATCAGTCTAATGCAATGACTAAGCAGCTGTTATACCCCAAAAATAAATAAATACAACTGAAATTATGCTCATATGCTTTTGTGACTATACGCATGTTTGAATGTGAAGCTGCCTTTTGCATTTTATGTACAATCCTGACAACTGGGATCGGTGGGTTTTAAAATAAACGAAATTTGACTAGAAAATGACGAATATTAGAAACAAATATACATACAGGTTCTTGCGTGAGTAGCACAAAATAACAGAGTAATGATATTGACATAACGACTTAATGATAACGTAATGATTAGTAGAAAAATGTGGTGAGTATTACAAATGTAGGTTTCGTCATTTCTGCGTCAATCGTTTACTTCGAAACCAAATATCTATTTAAGTATTCTTTTAAATTTTATACAGCCCAAATGTTGCCGACACTAAATGTATGCAGTACCCTAATGAAACTGATAAAGCAAGGTTTATATAAAGACTAGATTTTTATTCTTATTGTCGACTCGCTTCGTGTATGCGAATATACCCTTAAATTCGAGGATTTAAGCCTACCGCCCACTAAGTTGTAACTAAGAAGTATTTCAATAACAAGGGTAGTGAAATCCAGTACCATACAGCAATCATGGTCATTAAATTTGAAACTAGAATTGTTATGGTAGTTACGTGCGTTAAGTTTTGAGAGAAAATAATCTACGTTACGTCTTAATGGACACCAAGCTTTATAATAAAAACCATATTTATAAATGTATAGTAATCTTATAGGCATGTGAAATTGACTGTATTACCCTAAATTTTGGATTAATCATCACAATATATATATATATTATTATCTGAATACAACGCAAGGCACATTATTATCTGTTACTTATCTATATTTTAAATAAAATTGCACTTTACAATAAACAAAATGTATTCAACATTGGCAGATCTTTTTTAAACTTAAAATTGTGTAAATCTATGTGATCCTGTTGCTCCCATGCCGCACAAATAACTGAGATACATGATAACCATTTTTACTTTGAAGTCGGTTAAAAATGCTTTTCACACAGCCTTCTTCACATTTTCCTTAAATTGTTCTCGCAGATACAAAAATTGTGTCAAATTATATATATTTTTTTATGTAATATAAATTTTTGTACAAAAAAAATAATTATAGACTAATGTTTCTTAAATAGTTCATATTCTAAGGTAAGGCATATTTTAATAATTATAAATAATTAATTACAAATATAGTACATATAATTATGTAACATTTAAGTTATATATACAGTCTCGCATTGTCTTAAAGCCGAGTTTTTATACAATAATATGTACAATATTAGAAAAGAAATGTATAGACGTCTATACATATTATGGTACACCCCATATCTTAAGGCCTCGATTTGAAGCATTTGAAAAATTCATTGGATGAGCAGATCAAGGGCACTCCACAACTAAATTGGCTAACTCCAATCTATGAGAGTAGCTTAAATGGCACAGGGATTGTTAATGATAATGATATAACGACCTAATGATTTATGAAAATGAAGTATAATGATTAAATGAAAATACAAAATATTATCCGATAATCACACAATGATATTTTTCAAATGCATAAATTTAATATTCAAATTATCTTTCCTCAATGATCACGTCTGTCCAATCACTATTTAGAAGGCCACTACATATTTACGCTCTTCTAAAGACTAAGTACATTTACATTATTATGGTATTTTTAAGTGACATCGAATTAAATAAAATGAGGTTAAAGAGTATTTTTGCACTACTCTCTTAAGTTGACCAAAATATAGCAAACCTATAAAATTATGGAAATCGGTCTGCTCCTCTTTTATAAGAGAAAAAAGCTGCTATTTTGAAGAGACTTTACGCCCGAAAATCTACGAACAAAAATGTAAGGTTGAATTTCGGGCATCGATATAATCAAAATTATACTTTTAAAGTTAGACTTTAAAGTTCAATTTCGAGTGCAATCCCAAACAGCTGCCCACTCTCTCAAAGACCTGAATTTAACAAGAGTCAGATACTGTATATCTATGTAGTAAGTATAAATAAACACTAACAAGTAACAAAAACTGAATGTACCATTTCCAACGAGATATATGTCGCCCACAATGGGCAGTTTTATTGCAACGCACTGTACACTTGGTGCCGTTAAATAATGGCCATCGGAAAAAACAAACTTTTGTATTTTGATATGAAGCTATTGTAATTTTTTTTTCCAAAAACCTTTTTACGTCTTGTAATAAAAATTTTAAGAAAATCTTGGAGTTACCACCACTTCTGTAGCAGTAGAAATGTAATCTTACATCGATGTGAGAAAGAGTCGAAGCTATAAACCACGTATATCCGAGTATCTTTTACACGACAAAGTAAATTACAATAATCTTGCTAATAAGCTTGTAGTAAGTAAACATTGAGATTTTAACAAATGAATAACGCTATTTCAAATATATCAAGTCTTGTAACCTTTTCTGTAATAGATATAAAGTCATTTTCCAATAGTCAATATTCAGTGGCAGCAAGTGTAATTGTAATAGAGTCCAAATTAACACCACACTCAAGTTCATATCAAAATGTCTTCGCACTTCACTTTGAGGTCCATTATTCACCATTTTTAGTCCCGAAAATATTATTGTAGATGTTTTGAGATGTCAAAAATGTTACGGGAATGTTCTTCAAGGCATTTTAGTTGAGACTTTTTATTGAAAGAGCCATTAATATGAATGATTTCGGTAATGCAAAACTATTTTAATATTTAATTGGAAATCTCAAATGTATTTTTAAACTTTCTAGTATACTCTTTATGTCTGAATTTTTATAAAATTCTTAAAATTATATATATAAACATAGTTTTACGGCCATCCATGAATAGGTAAATCAGAATAATTCTGAACACTATTATGCTTCCCAAAAATAACTGTTACGTCTATATTCCAGTACCAAGCTAAAAAAGGGGCCGAATATATTGCCATTATATTAGCCACAATTTCAGACTCCGGACTAATGCTGAGATTTTTTTAATAGCAAACCACATACCACCAAATACCACTTAGGCCGACCTAGGAATCGAAGTCAGGATCTCGTGATATCTAGCCGCATAATGCGAAACTAGACCAACGAGGCAGCTATAAACTTAATTATGGAAAAAGGTTGAGTAGCGTTACTTCGTTTTAATAATAAAAATTCAGACCAAGTAGGTAATCATATCGTATAAAAAATTGAAATACCACCATTAATAATAAGAATTCAGACAAAGTTATTAAGTAGAATCACATCATATAAAATCCAGCATAACACCATACTACCAATATTCTAAAGTCACATCCTATCACACCTCCGACATCCCAAAACATCTACAGCCGCACCACTCTATCTACGTCAGCTAGGGGGCGCCAGCAACACTTCCAACCAGCAGGGACACGCCGTCACATCCCTCCGGGAGTACTTCGGCCCCCACCCCTTCGCGAACGAGATCCTCACAGACCGAGGGTCTACTGGACCTATGTGAGGTAACGACACCGCTGGAGGTGGGCAGGAAGGGTCGAAGATACATAAGCAGTGGCCAGGAGCCACTCGCCACACGAGGAGGGCCTTGGCCGCTGCAGCGTCCAAGGCTGGTGAACTGACGAAGACAGGTTCTTGGCTTCGGTTATAGAGCCAGACCCCGTCTGACTCCAATGAAAGGGTTACCCCTAAGCCAATTTTCGCTCGGGTTTTTCGCACCTGGAAAGAGAAAATTGTTGGTTAGTTTGAGATAGTTACGCATTGTTTACGGATATCCCTGTCCCTTAACTAGAACCTGAGTATCAATAATAAAAGAACACAACAACACACAATAATCAACATTCCCAAAACCGAAACCAGAACTAGTAGAATTATTAAAATGTTTTAAGACGAGGTAAATGCAAGAAGGTCCTTAATGAAGGCAATGGATTAAAATGTTCAACTGGAGTCGAATTACTTGGTTCTACCTTAAATTAAAAAAAAACTTCCTGGTTGATCTGATGGCGCATGATGCAGTTGGTGATTTCAAAGTCATAGATTCATATCATAAGTCGATAAAGTGTTATTTAAATTCTCTTGAAAAGTTCTCAGTACCAGTCCGGAATCTGAATTTGTCCTGGCATAAGGGCAGTAAGCAGTGGTAGATTAGTAATTAGACCGTTGGACTGCTAAATCAGAGGTCTCAAGTCCCAGGCACGCACCTCTGTCTTTTCGAAATCATGTGCGTATTAAAATTAACTATCACTTGCTTTAACGGTGAAGAAATCATCGTGACCTGCATGCCTGAGTTTTTCAAAGATGTGTGAAGTTCGCCATACCGGTGGACTATGGCCTAAACCCTCTGAGATTGAGAAAAAGCCCGTGCCCAACAGTAAGACAGTTTCTTAACGGGGCCAATATTATTATTATAATAATGGCAATAGGCGCTCTCCTATTACATTGGGACTTGGGGCCAAACATCAACTGGTAAATTTGGATGTATTTACACAGTACATATCTACCACACCCGCATGGGGAATATAGGTGTGTTTATATTAATTTTATTGTAAAAAAATGCCGTTAATTAGAATATAATAAAGTTTAAAATCAATGTGACGCGATTCGAGCAACAAAGACGTGCGCGGGCGCGGGCGGGTCGGTCGGTTATCTCGGGTTATCAGCCGCGCTTGCCGGCAATCAGTGGGAAGTCGCACGCCGCGGACCAAACGCCCCTTGCCATCAAGCCGCTAATTAAATTTACGCAGCTTCATGATAAAGTAGATGATAGGCATAACATGTGAAAAATCATATAAAATTCTTTTTCATTTGTCGCACTTCCAACTTCAAATGGAAAGACAGAGTACAGAATTCCAACAGGTTATTTCCTTAAGAGGCGGAACATGACATTTTTTACGGAAAAAAGCCACCTTATATTCATAAGCGTGATGGTATTTTTTCCCAAGCAGTGTGGCAACAGTATACTGTTTACACCCACATACCGTCGACACTGTTAGCTTCCAATGTAAAAGGAGAGGAGCTTATTGCCACCATACCGGGCTTAATTCCAGACTCCAAACCGCTATTGAGTTCTCGATAGAAAATAAGGGGTTAAAAATTAGCGGTAAGAAATCCCATTAGACACCCAATCGGTACCTACTATTATAGTATTACGTGACACCATTTTCTTAAATTACAGCTTCAAGATCCTCACCTGTTCAGCCTGTGGAGAGTCCCCCCGCTGCTCCAGCGCATCCAGACACAGGCCATGCCTGCCTGATCCACACGCCCCTCCGCCCCCACCGAACACGTCCACAGCCCTCACACGGACACCGAATTGGCGACCCACACGCTGCGTCAGCTCCCAGTACGCGAGCCGACACCATTCTGACTCCCAGCTCTGACGCTCTGGAAAGAAACAGGAAGGGTGTTAATTTTTCGGTATAATTCGGACTGGACTTAAGAATAACCTATTCTAATGAACAACTTTTTACTCAAAGAAAAGCTTAAGAAGGGTGGAGTGGACTTTGGTAATGCCGCAAACATACTACAACTTTTTGGGTCTATTGAAAGTGTTTTTCCCACAAAAAGTTGTAGTGGCCAAGAGACTTACTCAAAAGTTTAGCAACTTGTGAACCAAAATTGACGATTTTGGAGAACATTACAACATTAAGAACATTACTGACCCAACACTTGTGAGGAATAGATATAGTATTCAGGTAATTATCACCCATACAAGATCTAAGAAAGAAGCCTTTTTCTTGTTACAAAAGGGTCTCTATTTAATAGACTCTATTAGATAAAATATAATCGTCTCCTAGGGTCTAACAATCTAAAACTCAAATTAAATTTATCACCTTTTAGTCCATATTGAAATCAACTTCGCAGAAAAACCATATCGATATTTGTACTTTACCAATACGATTTGGGCAAAACCAACCGCAAACAGTTCGTTCATCTATTCAAGCTTTTGTTGCTACAAGGTCAGCAGGAGTTGAGGACTAGTTTGTTGACTTAGATTTTATATTACGGACATCCTTATCAAAGGTTTCCGGGTCCGAAAACAATTATCCGTTCCCCAGGATTCGTTGAAGGTCGAATTTTGGAGTTTAAGCTACAAGAAGCTGAGAATCTTAGGTCCCAGGATTTTGAATTATAGCAGTGTATTGCAAGCTTACAGTTGGTAACTTTTATTGCCTGTCTTTTGTCATCAAAGTTTTGATCCGCTAAGGATGGTGCTAGTACCCTTTCATGAAAAAATAAATCGAATTTTCGTTCAACTTTTTTACTGCTTAAATCATGTTATAATTGAAGGCAAATCTTAAACCCAATCTCATTAAAACAAGTAATGCTACCATACGTCGTGAACAATATAATTTGGAATCTCTGTATCTGTGCTAAATAACCAATAGGCCCAATAATTAATCCACCAAAAACTACAAGCTACCGGATTATACAAAAGTTGTTGCACACAAAATTTAGCAACATTTTGTTTAGATTCTCTAACACCCGTTTCTCTTTAGCATGTTCGTTAACCGATATCAAATTTCAATCAAGATATTTCGGACGTCTGACTCGACTCCAGGCCCGAACATTGGCGCCACAACAATTGCTAATGTTGTCGAAGCATCGATGCCAACGAGCATCAATTACGTGGAAAATTTCCTAACTATCGCTACATTTTACTGTAAGGTGGTGAGAGAAACCTGGTGCTTCAATCCAAGAGGCTCAACTGCTATGCCAAATTTCTAGGGGTTGTAATATCTAAAATAGTTTCATTTTGGACGGCATCGCGTGGACTTTGACCGGGAAGACTTGGCAGATTTGATGTTTTTGTTATGATTTCTAGCTGTTCTTTTATATATTTCTTTTATATAATTTAGATAGTTAATAAATATGTATAAGATATACCATATAAGATATATCCATTTTAGATCTATGTAATAATGTGTACAAGACTATATTCTCAGATTTGTTGGGATATTTATCTGCTTACAAATTTGATGACGACCGAATTCCAAAAAAAAATCCATCCAAAAATCCAGAAGACAATACCCGAATAAATACACAAACCATTAGTGGTTTATATGCATTTTAATAAACCATCCCAAGACACCGAAGAGTCTATCGACTTTGAAAAGTCCCATCAGCTCAATACCACGGTGGTGGTGGTGGTACAATCCCATGAAAAATGTTATGGCGGTAGTCGATGGTATGAGGCCGGCGCCGGGCTGGCGGGACGGCGATCGATCGTCAAGGTTACCTAGCGCCACCAGACTTGGTAGCACCAATCCCACCATTGTGGGACATTTGCGAGAACCATGGGTTTGAAAAATGCTGTTTTGAAGCAATTTTAGGATGGAGAATGCAGTATAGGTTGGTACAAAAACTTTGATATTGAAATACTCACATTATTGTTTATTTATAATTTGGTGTACAATAAAGAGTTTTCTATTCTATTCTATACTCCTTTTATGTTTCAAGGGGGCAAAACTTAGTACTCTGTGGGGTCGTCCGAAGTATATGAAACTTTTGTCATACTACTAAAACCCCACAATAGACTACTCTAATGAAAATGGGGTATTTATATGTGCGTACGGGTCAACGCACAAAAATAGTTATGTAGAGACAGGTATATTTTATATTAAAAGACAAGACCGCTAAGTTTCTCGCCGGATCTTCCCAATGGAGGTCGCGTTCCAATCCAGTAGGAGATTAATAAGTAGATTAGAATGAAAAATGTTAAATTATTAAGATAGTAAATACCTTCGCCATCAGTAGCTAGGGAGCCAGTAACAAGCCGCTCATGGTCTGTCCTCCTCGCATCCTCTGTTCTCTCACCGTGTTCTGTAGACAAGAGAAAAAATATTAACATTACTTTAATACATGAACTGCCTCGTTGTAGTATATTCCCGAAGCGGGTGTGGTAGAGGTGTACTGAGTACACCCACGATTCGCCGACGATTTTAGGTCCCATGTTATAGGGGGCGAGCCTATTGCCATAAACCGGGCAAAATTCCAGACTCCGGACTCATACTGGGAATTTTTCGTTAGAAAAACTACATTTGTCCGACCTAGGATTTGCACCCAGGACCTCGTGATCACAAAGCGATGTGCTTTGCCACCAGACCAACGAGGCACAATTTCTTAGAAATAACAAGATAAGTTTCCTGGGAGTCAGTATACTTTACATATAGGTAGGCCGCGATATTATGAAGATAATTTATTAAAATAAAGGAAAATAAAATATTTGCCCGGTATAATGGGGTCGCTGTTGACTTCATTGAGGGATCCTAGTGCACTTATTCCTTCACCTGAATTCACCATGATAGGCCACCCATCCTACTACATAAGGACATACATCATCGGCGAAATATGGGTGAACACAGCACACCTCTGCCACTCCCGCTTGTAGAATACAGGCGTGATGCTATTTAAAGTTTTTTTTTAATAAAAAGTTATTACAATAGGCGTAGGCGAGAGAGATATCTAAGGAAGAATCTGTTGGAACTCTGTACTTTCTGCCCAGGGATCAGACGTGATGACATAGACGAATA
Source organism: Phalera bucephala (assembly GCA_905147815.2). Classification (NCBI taxonomy): domain Eukaryota; kingdom Metazoa; phylum Arthropoda; class Insecta; order Lepidoptera; family Notodontidae; genus Phalera; species Phalera bucephala. Next base: position 37,699,931 of record LR990614.1, on the reverse strand, counting down.
AATTATCACATTCAGACATGACTATATTCCAAACACTTTGTAAAACAAAAATCAATGTATATTAAGACAAAAAAAACGACTAATGGGGCGCCCGATTGGTGAAGACCAGTCTTACAAGCCGTGTCACACCTGGACACCTGCGGACACACACGCAGACACGGCCACAGGTGTGTCGTACGGACACAGATAGGTGTGTCGTTATTTATTAATAGGAAAAACATGTTGAAGTTTTGTGTTATAAAATATGAATGAGTGAATCAGGCCCGTAATTTTTGAGTTATAGTTGAGGAGTAATAAAATATAGTTGAGGAGAGTGGAGGAAGCCTGTTGGACCTCTGTTTTCTCTGCCTACCCCCGCAAGGGATCTGACGTCTCGTTCGTTATATTTATTAAACTCAAGTCGAGAGTCTCCGTAACCGATGAGCATGATGAGACGAACTATAAGGGTGTAGGGATTCCATGGGCCTGCAAAGAAAGAACCTTTGGAAATTTATACTCTCTGCCTACTTGAGAGAGATGACTGCACAAAGAAATGTAAACAAACACACTTTCTCGCCTATATTCCCTAAACGGGCATAGCAAAGATGTACTGTGCCCACAAATTTTTCGCCAAAGATGTCAGGTCCCAATAGGGGGCACAATTCTAGACTCCGGATTGATACTGGGAATTTTCCGATAGAAGAACTACATTTATCGAACTTATAACCCAGGACCTCATAATCATATATCATAAATCATTTATTCAGTGTAATTTTTGGTGATACAATATGATCTTGGTTTAACATTTAAGTTTCTCAAAAATCTACCCATTGGGCGTACACTGTTTCGGTAGTTAAAACTACATGCAATTACATTATTACTATTCTATATCTTTATCGTCACGCCAGATCCCTACGGGGTAGGCAGAGAGTACAAAGTTCCAACAGGCTCTTACCTTACATACCTCTCTGGCTTCCTCTACTCTCATAGTTCGTCTCATAGACTCATACACGCTCTCCGGTTACGGAGACTCCTGACTTGTCCTTCAGATAAGACCATTATTAGTATTAATTTATTATAATTATAATATTATTAATTCTTGAGTAATTTGTCAAAAAGGAATTCGTCAACTGTATAATAGCATTTGTCCAATAAAAATATATATAATTTTTGTTTAAATTGTGTCAAGAAGTCCTTGATGTCTTGCGGGATTTTTTGAAAAATTTTGGAGCCATGCATAGTATGCTCTTGTGCATAAGTGCAGTTTTGGAAGGTCTCAAACATAATTCATGCCGATATTTATAAAAAGATCACTATTTTTTGTTCGCAAACAGTGCGGTCTCGTATATGTAAAGACATGGCAATGGTAATATTTTAAGTAAAGTAAAAAAAGGTTTGCAACTATCAATTGGTTTCAAATTGCATATTGATCTAATGCATCTTTTCTGCGCTTTGAAAATGGAGGATTTTTCGCAGGAATATCCCGAAAATACAACTCCGTATCGCAAAATGATCGCAAACCGTATTATTTGCCACTACTCCAACGAGGCAGTCGAGAGGCCAAAGAAATGTCTCCAGTTATAAAGCTTGAACACCTATTATAAATTAATTCCAGCATAACGAGTGTTGATATTCTGCCAGACCATCGCGAATTCCACGTAATTTTAACTCGTAGAATGTTTTCGCCATTATTTATACACTAACATAAACGTAACGTTTAAATTTTAATATCAGTGGGCAGAGGCGCCACCGACTATGAAATGTGTTGTGTCTCGGGAATACGAAAATAAGTAGGTATTTTACTTGTAACTGCTTCGAAGCAAATCGACCCCTGCCGCCACCGCCGGCCGCGACATGTTCTCACCGATCCCCCCGATGCTTTGTCATCCATTCTTTCCGCTCAGAATACGGGCGACGACGACGTAGTCGTAGATCCCCTCCCATAGCCGGCGGTTGACCACTTAGTAGTGCACCCCGTCCCCCCACAGTGACTGTCCCAACCGAGGGCGCCTCTTCAAGGCGCCCTCGAGTATGTCGCCCCTTGCCCTTCTGGCTCGAGCGTAGTGGTTGCACGCTCGCCCTGAAGTCCGGTGAAGCTGTAAAGGCCTCGCGGCCAACAGCTTACATCACACACAGACACACACCCGCAAATAATGCGCATAACAATCACGAGGTCCTGTTTTCAAATCCTAGGACTGACGAAGGGTAATTTTTCGACAGAATTTCTTTTTATACGTCCATGTGTACAGTAATCAAATACTCACTCTTTTGATTTAGGTAGGTAGCCCCGTAATTAAAGTCTAACACAACTAACCCTTTCATTTGGATCTCTCTGTGCTCACATAATTAGAGCTACACTCTAGTTTTATCTTTTAAGATGTATATGTCTACTCTCCATGATTGTTACTTGTTTTGTGAGCCAAATAAATCAATAGATAGATAGAAAAATCCGAGCATCTCTCCGGAGTCTGGCATTGTACTCATAATAACAATGAGCTTATTAAATTAAGATCCAATATCATCGCAGAAAAGTGGATATTATCAGAGCCACTCTGCCAGTCCCATTAAAGAATATATGTGAGATTGTTTATTCTTATTTTTACTATTAATTTGTATAGTATGACGTAGAATAACTAAATAGAATATAAATAATATATAATATCAGCCTATACTACCCACTGCTTGGCAAATGCCTTCTCTCACAAATCGAGGTGAGAGAGATTAGGTCATACTCCACCACGCGGACCCAGTGTGGATTGGTGGAGGCAGCTTTGTGGCCACCTGCTGTTGGAACTCATCAAGCCGCCTTTAAGGCTTCCAACTCGGCTTAACGACTACCACATTAAGTGGTAACCGGGACCAACGGCTTAACGTGCCTTCCGAAGCACGGAGACGCTCGAATATGGAAATGCCACAAACGGTCACCCATCTCAGGCCGACTGAGTCGAACGCTGCCTAACATTGGTGATCGGTAAGAACACCGCGGTCGCACAGCGCTACAAGCGCCTACAATAGAATATTACAGGTACATATATCGCCTGAACGAAACACCTAAAAAGTTTTGACGCATGCTATCTCCAAAGGGTGTGTGTGTGAATGATCCGTAGATCATTCATCATTGGCCGCGGGGCTTTACAGCTTCACCGAACAAGAGCCTCCAAAGGGATAAGAAGAGTTTTTTTTATTTAAGTTTTAAATGCAAGAGAGACACTATTCCATACACAGTACATTAAAAATTAGAACTCGTGTATGTATGTACAATCGTGCGTAAGATACAAAACACATTAGCATTTTAGCGAACGAATCAAGGTCGTTGTGTATGTCCGTACCTATGTTTATACATATTTATATCTATACAGACGGACGGTGGACCACACTCATCGAAATATGTACTATTAAATGTAACTTAATACTTTTGTGTTAAAGAAAAAAACTGTGTGTTTGTATGTTTATTCGAAGGAAATTAAACTAAAATTATTTTTCCGTACAGAACCCATATAAATACGTAACGCGTTACGATAAGTTCGTGAAATGATTGTTTATCGTACTACCAGCCAGTGGCATACACTCTGTGCGTGGGCACCACATTGAACCACATTGAATTCCCCCCTTCCGAGAGAGGCTCTGCAAATCGTGGCACAAAAGAGCGCCTGTACATTCCTCTTGAAAATCCTGGAGGCCCTCCAAAGTGTAGGCTTACATCGGTAAGAACCCGACGAGCTCGGTGAACTTCCCAGAGTCATGTAGAATTCCTATACAGAAGTTCCTCCGACAGAAAACATGGATACCTACATGTTTAGATGCTCCAGGCTTTGTAGAGCAAACCAGTCCCAGTTATCAAAGTCAAAAATTATTTATTTGTATTGTGCCAATTAAAAAGCACTCACACGCGTCATTATTTTCTGTCTACAAGACTCCAGTCGTAGGCGCGAGGGCTTACCTAACAGTTCCAATATGAACAAAAAAAATTCCAAATTCAAGACAAAACCCGAGCACATAATATAGCCAATCAAGAATAATTTTAATCGTTATCGAGTTGCAGTCATTAGAAGTGGCCATCTTTGTTCTGTCACATTATTTTATACCTACAGACACCGCATTTTCTTATTCATAATGACCATTCGGAGGCACTTGTGGGTGACGCTAAGTCTATTTAGTAATAATTATCCTGATCATAATTTTCTTGTGTTCTGACGGTATGCTAATCAATATGAATATATCTGTATGTATTATCTCACTGTTAGGTAAAGGCATCTCTGACAAATTGAGGTAAGAGAGATTAGGTCATACTTCACCGACGGACACAGTGCGGATTGGTAGAGGCAGGTTTGTGGCAACGTGCTGCTGGAAGTTACCAAGCCGCCTATAAGGCTTCCACCTACATACGATGGAAGTTGGGACGACTTGGTCGGTTAGTGGGTACACCTACTCGCGACCTTTCTTTAGAACTGTTGGAGAAGAATAATTCCACCATTACACATTGTTCTGTGCCCGCCCATACATGATTTGCCACAGAACCGATTGACAGACGGACAAAAATTGACGGACGATTTAGCGCATTGGTTAAGAGCTTAATCCGCTCCGCCCACTGTGTCTAATAGTCGCGGGTTCGATTCCCGCACGGTACAAATCTTTGTGTGATTATTTGTTCCGGTCTGGGTATTTGTATATGCGAATTTTCATGTTTGTAAACGCAATTATAAATCCTAATGTGGGGCTACGTTATATAATAAAAAAAAATTGAAAATAAGAATAAATTCTCTTAAGGCATTTATTATTAAACGGACAAGCGGGGGAATTGCAATATTGCACAAAAAGTATTCGATTTTCAGGTTATAATTCAGTATATATGGGTTATATTGTGTCTGTAGACATTTAGTAAAGATGTCGGCGACTTCAATATAATACTTATAATACTCTGAAATATTCGTTTTAGATTGCAAATTGTCCGTTAGGTACGGATATTTGCCATTATTTTAATTAAATAGATAAATAATGATAGAATGGGTCAAATGTTTGTTGATTCTGGGGTAATTTTCGACAATGTCCTTTTATAGATGTACGAAGCTCACGCATAGAAGCTCTAAGGTTACACCATTTTTTCGGAATAATATCATTACATTTTCCCAATTTTCACAAAATATTCATAAATATATATACCATGAGAAAATATGTTTGTTCTGAGATTTCCTACTTTTGTAGAACTAACCTTTACTTTTGGCTGTGGAACAGCTGATTTTGTTCTAATAATGTAGTACATTTTGTCAAGTGTCAATATTTAATGAATTAAATCAGAAGAAACTTTGGCTTTCGTGGCATACGGATGTTACCCATAAAAGGTTATTAATTAATTACCAATAACCCTGTATAGATATCATTGTAATACCGTTTGTTTACCGTTTTATGCTTTCACGTCCCTTACAACCTATAACCCTAGTATAGGTATGTTTTATTTCAAAATTGTATCTAGATATCTCTGACTTCGGATCTCGAAAACATATAAACCGATTTCGACGTCCAATCGATTCCAACCAGCAGGAAATGCCATGTTTTCACAAATTATCCAGACAGCTTCAGGAAGAACACCAGAATGTTGAACAATAATATTGCTAATAACCAAACCATCGTTAATGGTAAACATCCCCACACGTGGAGGCATTATATCGAAAACATTAAGCTTTGCGATTATTAATATTTAATCGTAAATATCCCGGTGATAGAGAGTAAGCCTATAGCTATGACAGGCCGTGATTTGTCTCCTTTCTTCTCCTTCTATGATCTCTTTTCGGGTTATTACTGTCCCCAAAAGATTGCTCCATAAGTTTATTTTTTCATGTTGTAAAAAAGGAAAAATATTGTGGTGGAAACCACGGGACCTAATATATTTTTCGTAATAACGGGTATTGGAAATCTGGGAAGAACCCGATATTTGGAGTACTACCCCTTAGGGTAATGGGTGTAAAGAAAGTGACACTTAAAAAGCAGTAAGAGTACGTCACGTCGGCGATGGCCTCCCGGCGCGGGTGCATTCTCACGCACCACGCGCCGCTCCAACCGAATAGCTGAAAGCTCAATGACACCGCCGGTGGCCGCTTTATACCCGCCGACACGATCACGACACGACCAATGATTACAATCAACAAAACTTATACTATAGATATATAATTTAGCGTTCAAATCTTACAAAGAATGAGAATAATTTATTCACTACCACAATCAATGGCTACAAAAGGCTACAACTCAGCAGAGATGCCTGGCTTGAAACACCTTGGCACTGATTTTCTGTTGCACCCGTTATGATACAAGATAGTAGTTTGAGAAACGCAGTTTAAAAGTATATGAAGAAGATATAGATAATGTTGCTATAAGTCAATAAATGTACTATGGGCTCTGTACAGACTGTACGTCTTAGCTATTAAGACCTTTATGAATAGTCGCCCACGACGTCTTTTCTATAATTACACAGAAAACACATTATGGTGCAAGCTAATATCAAAAATTACATCACGGATTCCCATTCAATTTTCACTAATAAATTAGACTGATTCACGAGGAAGATTGATATAATTTCTGAATATACTGCGCTCAAAGAAGTCTGCAGTCTGTGAACATGTCCTTGACCGCACCCGCCATAACCACCACCACAAATCCTCGTGAAAGAACACCGATTCCTACCAAGGATGGTTCGCGAGGCTATTGAAATTAAAAAACATCCTAATTTCAATAGAGAAGATGGCTGGGTGCTTCCATCGACTTGGGATCCAGTAATTAATATAATCAAATCCAAAACCAAGCATAACACTGCAAGACCTCAAGACACCGTGAGCTCATTCTGCGTAGATCGGACCAACAAAAATAATTAAGAAGTTTGAGGGTACCCTGGAACAACTATGCCTTTTGTGACGTCTAACACCTCAGTCCTTCCCGTGACCATGGGTGCTGCAAAGCACTCGAAACGTCGGGAACTTAAAAATCAAAATAAACCGCGATAAAATCCGAAAAAATAGTTTTATTTCATGTGTAATATTCGCGTAAATCTAAGAACTCAGTAACAGAGATACAATTTTATGATGTATAAGAAGCAATTGTAACTTTTCTTTTAGACACGAAATAAGTATTACTTTATACATTTTTTTTAATATAATAGTGTTTTTTTATTAAATTAAGATTCACCTCAGTGTGATTATCGGGAACCGTTGGTATCCCGGTAATGGAATAACATTTGTTTCTTCCGATCGATATACGTAGGAGGAGATTAATTAAAATCTAATAAATGTCCATCAAACTGTTTGTCAACAGAACCATGAACTAATCCTATTACGTCAACTATTGGAGCTCATTTTAGTAACGTCTCAGTAAACTCAAATCTATCAAATTAATGTCATTACAAAATTACATGGCGTACATAATAACAAGTGTTTACGTAAAGCTAAGTCAAAAATCGTAAATCACTTTACACCTTCCGACACGACCTTCCGACAATCAAAAGACAAGACATCAAAGTAATATTCAAAGCCCATCTTTGAGGTATCGTGATTTGATACAAGATCAAATCACGATACCTCAAAGATGCAATTATTAATATCGCTGAGTATAAAGACGCCAGCTGACACACTAACATAGCAGCATTTTACACGGCGAGCGTGTTTACAAACTGTCGGCGCAAGCGCACCGTTTCGGCGATGTTGCTGTGCGCGGCCGCACGCTACGTGACTTAGATACATCTTGATGGGGCTTTAAATAGCTTGTAAATGTAGATCGGGAATATTTTTTGATAGCAAAACTTTTGGCCACACCCCCTAGCGGTTGATAGGATCTGTGACTTGACAAAATGAACAATAATCATTTACTTACAACCTTATTTTCTTTCAAATCTACTGCAGTATCTACCTTGATAGTACGAGCATGGTGGACAAAAGTATTTGAGAGGTGGTCTAGACAGAAACGAAGAACCTAAGGCAGGTGATAGACGGATGGTGCGATGGATGACTGATGGTGGCCGGCAAATGGTGGAATAGACTAGCACAGGATCGGAATAAATGACGTGGTAGAGGAAAGGCCTACACTCTACAGTGGGTTGAATGATGATGACTACGTATACTTTACGAGCGAAACCGTCTAATTTGATAACTAGACCACGAACTTTACAATGGATTACCGCCTTTAGAAAAATGTCGCCTCTTATCCAATTCTTCCAAAACCTTCTAACAGTTAAAGCCCCAAAATCACTTTAAACCACTTTCTAAGATAACTCAGATGCATTACCAAAAGATACCGGCGTGTTTAATAATAACGCACTTTAAAGCATGGAGAATAAAGATAAAATTTCATTAACCAAGTAAATGAAGGTAGGCGGAAGAATTATGGTACCTATCGTCAATCGAGAAATGTTTTATCCCTTATTACAGAAGGTTGTTTGAGTGTGAAGTGTGAACCAAACTTTAGTAGTATTGACGTTGTCACATTAAGTCTTGACAGTTATTTTGGCCAATCAATAGGTGTATGTAGTGAAGTTTCACTAGTTTGAGATGCACATCAAGAAGGAGAAATAGTGTTCCTAACACCTAGATTTTTCCTAACACCATTAATCGTTAGTAGTACACATATGAAGCCAAAGTCGTTGCGTATTATACAACGAAATATATTTGTTTCAAAATGCGTACACAGCTTAGAAAAATTTACCATTAGGATGTTTAATAAAAAAACAATACTTGACAGGTAATCACCATTCTTGCTTATACTTTGATCTTAATTATAAAATAATTTTTAACCTCAACCTGACTGATAAATCTTTAGTGAAATATTATTGGAAACTGTACTGTAGCCTCAAATGTATACATGTAAGTATGAATCCAGTTGGCAGTTGGCACTACCTGCCAGCATAGGAGAGAGGGTGACGCTACAACTATTATATATACTAGACTGAGAACACCCGGCGTGAGCGCATACGAGCAAACAAAGACAAATACTAGCCGTTTATATTTGTGTCAGCCGAGCGGCGCCGGCGCCTCGATAACGTGACGATAACGTTAATGGATACCGTCTTTATCGCAACGCACCGAATCGAAAGGGACCCGAAATCAACACCGAAGTATACACACAAAAAAACAATTTAAAACACCCTAATTAAGGTCCACATTCCGATGCGCAGTAACCGATGCCAGTTGTAAATTCTTGTTTGTAAATGGAATGAATGGATTCTGGGAAGCGTCCAGTAATGGACCTAACCGGAATTTCAATGTCAACGGTATCTGAAAAGGTCTGAGAGCCCATTCAACAGGATACTTGGACGTTTTTTTTAATGTTCCACTACTGGTCACTTTTGAGGTGTCTCAAGAAAACAAATATCAAGTCGCAAACAACAAGATTTTGAGCTGATCGCCACAAACGAGCTTACGGCATAGCGGATTTTACATGTCTATAGAATACTGATAAAGTTAACTCAGATATACTTGGTTCACTTGCAGTAAATAGACGCGCCCCTTCTCTTTCTTCTAATTCCTTATAGTACAATTGTGCAATCTGAGGCTAGTATGATTTCTGCATTTCTAAAACACACGAGATAGCATGTCCAAAAATTTTTCTCGACGTCGCTTTCAAACCTTACGTATACTATCTGAAATGCAGATAACTAAATGCAAACGCAAAAATTGACATGTTTTTTATAAACTAAAAGTGTGGCGCGACTAACCTGTTTGTTTAACATCATTGGTAATGCTCAATTCGTATAGCCAGGATCTAATCTGCATTCCGCTTTCCGAGAGTGTCCATTAATTCAATTATAAGAGTTAACAGGATATAAGAATCGATTAACAAATAATATTAAATAATCAAATGCGTAGTGACCTTGCGAGATCATGAGTTAAAAGTTCACTGGTATTTGTTGAATCAACTATCAGGGTTTCGCCTGACGAGTTGCGAGCGTCAGATGTGACAGGCGCCATTATCAGTTTTTTGTAAATATCTGCGGTATCAGTTCAAAGTCCGTATGCAAAATGAATTTGCAACAAGTATTCAGATTTGAGTGAGGGAATTTCCCAAAGTAATTCAAAGGCTAGTAAATTCTGGCTGTACCTCAATCTTAAAAATCAAAGCAAGCAAATTTGAATGATTGCAAACCATATTATTATTAGTATTATTTTTAAATTTAGGGCCTTTCGCAGAATCAGAGAAAAAAGTCAGAGATCGAACTTGGGATTATACTGTGAATATTGGTCAGGCAAAACTGAATAATACCAACTTATTTCCAAATAGTGTTTTAGCTTCTTTGCTGGTTAGTCTTTGATTTTAAATATATTCTTACTTAAACGCCTATGTAATATTTCCATAAAAACACAAATATCTGATCTTCCCTAACAAACTTACAAATTCTGCCACTATCTAAACCAAAATTAATCATTTCAAGAAGCAAATCAACGATGCACAAAATCAGCAATAAAAAAGGGGTTGCGTCGCGACGGGCGCCAAAAAGCAATGAAAAACAACATGGGGAAACTATTTAAGCAGGGACTCATGGGAAATCCTATGATGAAGGCTGGATGGGAATACCGGGCGAATAAAATAAAGGATTTTGCACCCCACGCGACCATTGATTGCACCGGGATTTCCGGAATGTATGACAATAACATTTAACAAGTCACGCTTTTTATATTGCAAGGTGTTATTGTAATTAAGCTGAAATGGGATTTCAATGTCCACCAGAGGAAACCGTAGTAAGCTATTAATGACAGTTGTCATAATGATTTCAATGTCATTAGAAAAATGTTTGTGACGTTGTCGACTTAAAATTTTTGCAATCTGATTGGAATGATAAGGAAAGTAAATAGGAAATTAGAACTTTTCCAAAACCGTCAATATTGTAACCCTTGGACTGAAATTCTAACCATCCTAAAATTAAACTTGATCACACCGCTTCGGTATCGCGAAATATGGACGTAATCTAGATTACTTCTTAGGCGTAATCTTTCGGTAATCTAGGTACACTTGCGGGGTGTTTCACCTTGTCGACTATCGGTCAACTCGTGTGTCATATTGTTGAATTAATTCACGACTGAGCTTAGTGATACGCATATTTTAATCTGGATACAACAAAAAACAACTTATACCATCTATACACTACTGGGATTTAGATTAGAAAACTTTAGAATTGATGTTAGAGTAAGGGTCGTCTTCTTTGATGGTTTTAGGAATTCATAATTATCATTAGATGATCGACACTCACTATAGAACTTAGGTGTCCTTCAAAGATCGCTACGACGATGTTTTGCTACACATATCTAAATTTTACCCGCAACCAAGTCATATCATAATATAAAAGATTCGAGTGTTTATTTGTAAAACCCATTGATATATCATCGATGGTAAAACCTGATGATTTTTATCAGTAATTCTCGTTACTCAAATAAGACTCTAGTCCTAATTAATTATTCAAGTCTCCATACATATTTCTTTCGATTTATTGCCGTAGGATCCGCTATTCCTCCCATACCAAAGACTTACAAAACTGAAATTTCCAGTGTAACAACTATCTTTCTAAGAATACGATTAGTCATCTCTAACAACAAGTAGCGAGAGAAGTCCAAGAGTCCAAATATCCAGCACTAACGACACCTAGAGTTAAAGTCTCTCTGTTATCTTTTTCTTCACTGCTAATTAACCACAAAAATAGTGATGTAAGCCACGTGCTATTTAATCAACCCTTTAAGCCTCTAATACAGAAATATCATCGCCAGAGTATTTATTACAAACAAATATCTCCGCCCGCAGAGCAGTGGGTATCGTCAAAGGGAAAGGAGAAAAAATTGAACGTCTAACGTTTGCCGTGCCGGTGTAAGCATTAATAATGTAGTTAAAAGATGGCGGCTTGGAATGCGCGGGCTGAGGGCCTGTGGTAGGGATGCGACGTGCGCGGGAGTCGATCGTGATACGGTACTTAAAATTTTGAAGAAAGAATGTCGCAATTCGGTTTAAATTTTTGTGTGATAGTGATGTATACTAATGCTTTTTTGTTTTTTTTTTGTTTAAATAAACTATTTCAAATTACGTAATGCAATAATCTATGGACTGGAGAAAGGGTCATTTCTGCAATGTTCCCAAACCTTTCTGCTATAATCCTACCATAATGTGGTGGTTTATGTTATAATCACGAATCTGGCAAATATTGCTCAATTCATAATTACACTATCAATACGTTAGTTCAAATATAAAATAATAATCAATTACTACACTCATGCGTCCGTACCGCGCGCTCTGCGCTTGCGCCGCATCTATTAATTATATTATTTAATTAGCCCCAGATAAAACTGTTTGCGAGCAACGAACATTTATCTCGACCGTTATCATATTTGTATGACAAGAATTATGTAAACATGTGATTTTTGGTGTGTATTCGCTACAACTTGTGCAACTGTGATTCAATTGGTTTTCATTGAATGATTTTTGGCATTATATTCACGTTACGTATTATAACGAACTTTTTATTCCTCCTGCTACTGAGATTTTTTTGGGATATAAAAACCCGAACAACACTTTATCCGACTTGGGATTAAAATTCAGGACCTCGATCGCCAGTCACACCATGAAGCCAATAAAATAATGAAATAAACACTAAAGCCAAAATTAAATATGATGGTTATAACTGTGATAGGCTGCTTAGAGCAGCGCTAATTTGTGCTATTCTACTACAATGTTCCTAACTAAATTAATCCCGGAAACCACGAACCAATAAAAAAGTCTAGCAAATTATAATAAAACACATTTTATACGCAAAATAAAAAGTATCGACCTACGACGTCCATTTTGATATGGGGACATCACTACGCATCCCTAATTTCCAGGAAGCAGCGCGGGCGGCGGCGCTCGCGCTGCTCCGCTCTCGGATTCCACGATCTCACGGCTTTCGGTGGATGCGCCGACAACACAGTCAGGGCCTTAATTCTATTAACAAAATTTGGCTTAAACCGAATAAGAGTATTAAGCGCCACCGATAAATGAAGTTTAGAAGAATTATCTACTTGTCTAGGTAGAGAAGCGCGGAAACGGCATTAAATGTATATACCCATTTGGTAGATAAATTGTAGTACGCACAAGCACCTTTGTGCGTGTGTGTGTGTGTGTGTGTGATTTACGCTGTTGGCCGCGGAGCCTTTACAGCTTTACCGGAAAAGAGGGCGAGCGTGCAACCACTACGCTCAAGCCATAAAGGCAAGGGTACAACTAGCTCAAGGACGCCTCAAGGAGGAACGGCCTCGGCTTGGGCAGTCGATATGGGGGAGGGCGCATACTAGGTGACTCGCCGTGGTGCTCTGCACCGGCCGGCGGGAAAGGGATTCTTCGACCTCGCCGGCGAGGTCGGTGACTGATCCTGTGTGCGGTATCTGTACCCGAAAGAAGAGATGTAAGGGCACCGGGAGGGTCGGTGAGAACATGCCGCAGACGGCGGTAGCGGCTGATAGGAGGGGAGTTAGGTTCGTACGCATAAACTCTCACAAATTTATTGACCAAATCAAACACTGGCTTCATGCACGCGTCTAGACAAGTCTTACGCCCGTATTACAGAATAAAATTAGCCGTGAATCTAATATCAAAAGTAACGTTTTAGTATTATAAAAATTAGTAATACGGGCCTTAGTCGAAGGGCGTTTAGTTGTTTTCATATACTAGCGGCGGCGGATATAATTCGGTTCCTACCGCGATCGACCACATATCCACCGGAACAGTGACAGTGATGCAATACTTTACAAACGAATAATAAGGGATGGGTATATTGAGCGCGCTCTCGGAAGTAAACGACGTATGTGCAAATATTCTCATTTTCTAAAAAAACTAAACTATGTAATAAAAAACTGCTTTACAAGAAGTTTGCTACAATTATTCTCTAAGTTTTCTAGTAAATTCTTTTGACTGGTTCTTTAGTTTTTAGCTTTGGAATTATAAAATGTAAAGCTCTATTAGATGACTACTGACATTTTTTCTATATCATCATCATCATCTCAGCCTATACTTGTCCACTGCTAACAATAGGCCTCCCCAATAGCTTTTCAGCGTAACCGGTCCGATGCCACCTGCATCTAACGACTTCCTGCGATTTTCACAAGATCGTCGGTCCATCTGGCAGGTGGTCGTCCCACGCTGCGCTTGCCAATACGTGGTCTCCACTCTAGAAGCTTTCTGCCCCAACGCCCGTCCGATCTTCGCACTATATGGCCCGCCCATTGCCACTTCAACTTGCTAATTCTGAGGGCTATGTCGTTGACATTGGTTCTTTTACGAATCTCCTCATTCCTGATTCGATCACGTAGAGAAACGCCGAGCATAGCTCTCTCCATAGCTCGCTGAGCAACTCTGAGCTTTTTTATGAGAAGAGACCACGTCTCCTCTTTTTCTATATAGATAATTTTGTTTAATTGTGTATTCCTTTTACCATATACTAAAATATAGAGTCACAAATCATATTTCTAAATATTAAGTCCCTAATCCATATGTTACTTGTAGCGCGTGGAGTACGAAAACACGTTTTTTCGCGGTAGCCCCTTAAGGGATAATTTTAGTGCAATTAGCGCCTAAGGCCAGATCTATCATCTTAAAGGTTTCACGCAATGATGCTATAAGTAATTTATAAAATGTATACCTAACTTATAACAAGAGAAAACTACACGTCGTAGATAATGCGTATCTTTACATGAATCTTGCTCCAAAAGGTATAGAACTATACGGAAATATTTTAAAATACATATACAATTTTGCAGGCATGCTTCGATATACTATTAGTAAAGAACAGAGAGATCCTTACCTTTTGGTTTGAGGTCTTCCATCGCGTACCGACTGTATGGCGGTGGGGGAGTTTCTGGAAAGATAGAAAAAAATCTTAAAAACTTAAATATATTAAGCATTAAAGCTACATATTTACACTAGGAAAGTGTAACATTGTTGGTCCTTCGATCCGGATTGTTTGATTTAACAACAAGAGGGGGAAATTAAAAAAGCATTTCGTGTAACATGATTAAGTAGATAGATAAATACCCTCGGCGAAAATTGCCAAGTCAATCTACTCCACAAAAATTAAAAAGAGAAATGGCGAAAACCGTGTTTTTTTTATTTTCAACGGCCACTAATCACTCGTTACCAGACTTCACCGAAAAACAAAAGGTATACGAGTTAAAACAAACAACACGCACCCGGCTCCAGGTAGAGGCCCGGACCGCCCGCAATTACGTCCCGCCGGGGAATCGAACCTTGATCATCGTAATGACTAACCTATAGTTCGGGATTCTTAAAACGACAATTTTACCAGCCCTTTCCGAATTCCTGTCATTTTGGAAATGTAAGGTCTAATCGGAATGGTTTCTAATCATATTCGTAAATCGCTGTTTTTGTTTTAGTTTCCTAGGTATAATTTGCCAGAAATTACCCTAAGGTTTAGTTTTAGTAATTATAACCAGGACTTTTGGGGGGAAGACACTCAAATTATACATTTTTAATGGCCGGTTTTTTCTTAGGCAACAGAAGAATCAGTAAGGACTTGATTTTAAAAATTCGAAATTACAGATAATCTGAACGTGGAGGGGAGCCAAGTCCAAAACCACAAAGGGAAACCGCTTGCCGTAAACTAAACTCCAAATTGGTCAATTGTAGAAACTAGGAACAAGGAAAAGAATACCATCCAAAAAGTAAGTTAAACAACGTCGTTTCAATCCGGAACGCGGCTAACCAACAAACAGGCACGCGCTATTGGTCATTTAGAATTTCGAACACCATTAGTATTTTCGAATTCCGAATGTGAATTGTGCAATTGTCATTTGCAATTCGGCGCCAGCGGGCGCCGGACGTGTCAACATTGTTCTCCAACTGAATTGATGCCGCGATCATTTTTGAATACAAATTATGTCGCGTTTATTATTACTGAATTCATTATGGTTTTATGATGTCTACATGTTTGCGATAACGTTTTAACCGTTAAGAAAATGTTTATGGGAACCACACCTTACAAATTTGTAGTTAAAGTTGAGATTTAAATGTGATTTTGATTTTGCTTGGCGTTTTACAGAGGCGCATAAATTTGCAAAAACATTATCAAATTTTGAATCTATTTTCCTGCGAATTGGACTTTATACCTTACGCTTAAAGTCCGATTTACAACGAAAGATTGATTTATTAGCACCTTATTCCGTATTTCAGCTCATGTACACTACGTTCTTAGAAGTATTTAACGGCGTTTGCGCAAGTAATGTCAAAACAATCGCGGTGCATGCGCGCGCACATCGATGGATGAAATACCCAGCTTTTAGGACGTAAGTAAGTAGGTACGATATAAATCATTACGATAGTTTTATTACTATTTTATTACGTGATACGTCATTAAGTGCTCTTAAAATCATTTTATTATAAGAACGGTGTTTCTTTGATGACAAATGCATAGTTATGTCGACGACATTGTTGGCTTCAGAAGTTTTAGCTTTGAGAGTGCAATGAGCTTGGATGTATAAATTTAGATGTTGAAATATTAATAATGCTGATAAGAAACTATCAACACTCTTGTATTCCAAACAGAAAGAAACTTTTCGCTTAAAATTGATGAATTACTAGCAAAATGCTACCCAAGACCTCTCTCGATTTTTCGAACTGAATCATGGATTTTCGGCTGCAAGCTTCAAATAACGAGCACCAAGTTACTTAAAAATGCCTTCCAGCTGATGTCCTAGAGGTTATTCGGGGGTTAAACTAGATTAAAAACTTAGTATAAGTTAAGACCTTCATTGAGGTTGTGTAGTATTTCCAACAAGTACTTCTTCATATAGAATTGTACATGCATAATACTTGCTTTATCCTGCCGAATATAAAATATCTCCGAACTTGCTGCGCCCGACAGGGTCCATAATTGTACAAAATTAATGTTTTAACGATCTATAAACACTATGGAAAGCAATAAACGTTTGAATTAGCAGGAAAGTATTTTGCTTTAAAAATGCCAATCTATAGATCAAATTATTACCAAGAACCACGACATAGATATCAGTTTGAAAGGATAGCGTATTATTAATTTTATATAAAGACCCATTTTGATCACTGTAGAACACGTCGACATTCCATTTTCTGATATGAGTACATTTGACTCACTTGCTACCGCCATTATAGTATGCAGCTGAAAAAAAACTAAGCACAGCAAAAGTAAATGACCCTAAACGCCTAGCGACATACTACGAGATATAAATAATGTCGTTGTTGACTTTAATGCTGCTATGTGTGTCTACTACAACCTTGTCGCCGCGAACAAACAAAACCAAACCTTAATCGGACACAATAAAATTGATATTTAAATCACTACACCACCCGACATCTCACCTTTTTGCAATAACGTACCATCGCATATTAATATATGGAGAGTGGCGTGACTGAAATTTCTTTCACGTCTATTACGTCATAAACACCAAAAGTGATTTAAGGAAAAAAGACTTTGTATTGACCGCTATAGAGTACAGTTTAGTAATGTTGCTAATTAGAAATCATTAGTTCATTTGCTTCGATGCTTAAACTTCGAAGTGATGCAAGTTGATTTATATCTAGCGTGCAGGGAAAAGGGTTTAGATTTCAATGGTTGGCAGTGCGATATCGTGTTTCAATTATTGAAGGGATCAGTCAATGGAGAATGGATCCTGTAATGTTTAATTTAGGGTTTAAATTAGATGTGTGCGCGATGGAATGTCGTTCGATGAGGTAGATAAGTATTACAGTAGGCGCGTATGGAGCCCAGCATGTGTAATTAATCTAAGCATTCGATCTATAGCAATAAATACCGTAGGTTGTCAGTTTGTCCTTCGATTACTATGTAACTGGCGAACCGGTCAATCCAGCTACCTCCTTCACTATTAATCGTTCTATCGGTATTAGTTACGTTGTTGCTACTCGGTACATACATTCATACACTCACGCTTATATCCCAAACGGGTAAACAGGGACTACAGCTCGCCAATACTCGGTAATACAGAATCATGAATTTGGAAAATTTTGCCAAGTTTAACAACTGTCAAATTGAGATTATAGGTGTTCGACGGTTGTTCGTTACATCGAGGATGAATGCACATCTTAATTTATTGTAAATGTTGTTGCTTTCACTCAGTCACACCGTCACGTCCATATCCCCAACTCCTTCTATCACCACACCCCGAAGACAGACGCATACAATGTATATCCACATTTAGTCAACAATATTTCCCAAGTATTTGGGAAATAGTCTGTTAATAGTATATCGGGCACAAATTTAAGGGTGCCTAGCTATTAGGATTTTTTCAATTTTAGTTACAATACGTAGGTTTCTAAAGTGTTGTATCGTATCTGCCCACGCCTTCGCGATATGGTCATGATAGGTTAAAAATGCGTTCAATAACTTTGATCAATTCAAGACAGTTAACCTATTAAACAATACAGTTATTGACGATCTAGTTTTCTCAGTTTATCGCTGTCCTAAGAGTTATTACGTGAATGTGGACTTAGATCAAATGTAGTCATGTTTCAAGAATTGTAGCATCCAAGAGTATTTAATAATACCGTAACACCAAACAAGTTGCCCTTAGTAACCAAATATGGTTTAATTTTTGGTATATTTAATACGAAGTTATCTGATAATGTAAGTGCTATCTTGCCATGTGCCGTGGGTGTACTTACAAATATAAATTCCACATGTATAAACACCCAAATCAAAACAAATATCTGTCATCGCACAAAGATTTGGTTAGTTTTAAGCACAACATTGTACAATTTTTGTAATGAGAAAATAAATCCATTATTATCTCGTGCAAGGATCGACCGCAACCACTTCATGTAGTAAGTCTAGCGATAGACTTCGGGCTAGTGTCTAGACTCGAGACTATTGCCAGAAATCTTGTAATCTAGACCAAAGATTCTCACTAGAAATCAAAAATCTATACCAAAGACTATTACTAGAACTGTAGGCTTCTAAAGCCTAGGCCAAAGACCATGCTGAAAATCTACAAGTTTAGAGTTTAATACAAGAGGATACCATCTACCGAAACAACTGTAATAATAGGCAATACACAAATTCTATTATTGTTAATGGAAATGAAAATATAACAAAACTTACAACAAGAACTAAAATAAATCCATCCCACAATACACAAATACTAATGTTGTAGAAATAGACGCTACACGATTTATAACTCCCGTATAATCAAGTAACGTAGATGGCCAGTGTGCCAGCGGCGCCTGCGCACTTCGCTGTCGCTAGTACAAAACTGTAAATATGCAGTGATTCATAGTTATGTTTAGAAAATTAATGACTTTGTTAAATTCTTGCAGGTGAAGTTGGGGATTTAGTACTGTTGCAATGCGGGAACTAAGCACTACCATTTAACACCGTTTATCACTGACTAAATAACATGACAATTCTTGATAAAAACAGAATTATATACCAAACAACACTACATTGAAAACCACTACTTTATGATAATGCATACTATTAATTACAGCTAGATGTATTTAGGAGCATGTCTTCTTTACTCTGGTTGGTGCACTACTTCTGAAATTGACTGTCTTTAGCTAAATTGTGTCCAAAAATTGTACTCCGAATGCGAAAAGAATTGCACTACAATAGGCCAAGAAGCTCAAAGCATTTCACGTCAGCAACGACTTTGTTAGAATTTAATCTAGGCGCCACAATCAAAGTACTTGGCATTAAACTTTAATTTTCAACCAGCATGCCATTATGAGCGTCATTTGAAATGTATCTCACAATTTCCTGAATAGGAGCAGTATCTCACCATAAAAATAGATATAACGACTAAATTAGATAAAAAAATGGCCCATTAAAATATAAAGTTTCAAGAAAACTCATGACTAAGAATACACAAATGAGAATTTCCTGTTTTCAGCGCATCTCGTTGTATAGCCGTGAGAATTCTCAATGGAGGCACTTGTAACCTCTTATCCTTATAAAGAAACTGGATCTTACACGCAGAACGTAATGAAATCAGAGATTATTTTACAACATAAGGTAGTTAAGTTGAGGTAGGATTAAATAATGTTTAAATATTAACAGATACATTTAGTTAAATGGTTGTTGAAAGGATAGAACCTGATGGGAATATGCTATCAGAAAAGGAAATTCATCTCGATAAACTAAAAGGTACAAAGGTCAACAAGAACAAAGAAGCAATGTTTGAATCTGACTATAAGTTGTTCTAAATTTCAAGGAAGTGAATAGTTTTGATAATTTCTCTGAAGGTTGGATACGCCCATATTACTGTCTTTATTTTATACATACATCGCATTGCGTTTATCATGACGTTGATTATTCGTCGCACTGACGTTTTGTTTGGCAGTCGCCGGCGAATCCGTTATTGCAAAAACAATTATACCATCTATTTATTTTTCTCTTTCAGAAAATTCAACATCAGATTAGTATTTTATTTTCATAGCGGCGGCCGACGATCGATGTTCACCACACTTGTTGACCGCTTTCATATTATGTATTACGTCAGCACAAATTATGTCAGCGATAACCGTATCATATCGGAGATGCAACATGATCTCGAAACTTTCGAGTGAATGCACGAATATAGTTTTAGGTGCACGCAGCAGAATTGAGCGTTTATCATAGGAAAATAAACATTGTTTACGTTGATAAACAGACTGAAACTACAAATCTCAGTCTATTACTTGGGAAATCTAAATTGAAAACAATAAACAATCAATAAATCCACTTTAATACACCATAAATCTGTCGGGGAAGTGTGGAAACGCGTCACGGGCGGCGCACCAGCACGTAGCGACGCTCAAGGACGGAGCCGTGGCATGCGCGTGAGCATGCTTACTAGAACGATCGCCAGAAACCTTTACCAGCTAAAGACATGATTAAATAAAGAATAATCATGAAATTTGTCAGCATTTGCCTAACGAAATAAACATTAGACGCCGTTAATAAATGTTCGGCAATTAAACCAGACAAGTCGTCAAATACAAACCGTCTATTAGCAGCTTGATCTAACCGTACTATTAACATCTTGAAACTAGGAAATACGAAACCAATTAACTGCAACAAAGTTGCAAAGATACCAGAACTCAAAACTGCAGAAGGAAGTTACAGTTACGTTTCGATTCCAAGTCCTAACCGCGCCCAAAGCCTAATAGCAACAAAACTGTTTCTAAAACTCAAAAAAATCGTTATACGCACGGCTGCGAGCGTTGCGCGCGCGCGTGTGAATCGACGAAAATAGCCCGCCCGAATTATAACGTGTCGGATGGCGCCACCGCCGGCGCCGGGCCGCCGCGTGTCGTGTTCACCCACGCGGACACGTTCGTCGCTCCATGCACCGGGCCTCGAGAACCCTATCTCGCCGGGTAATGCTGGGAAAGACAACTTGAAAGGGCTTACGTACTAGCCTGTTGCTGACGGGCACGATTTACCAGACATTACTAAACAAGAGAAAACAAATGAAACATGGATACCGAAAGAGGATTTATCCACTATACGTGGAATTGATTCAGGGAATGCGCTTAAACTTTCTACAATTCAAGGATTTTCATGTAGTAAATAATTTGTCATAGAACAAGTAGATAGCTTGTTTTTGTCCAATGTCCATTGACGTAAGATGTCAGCGTGAGACCTTGCTTGTCGACACTCAGCACCGGAAGATATGCATGACGTACATACAATACGGAATGTGAATTTATATGATGCAAATGATGATAGTGTTGATTGATCGAAGAAAAATAATTAACAAGGTCCTGTTGTACTTGAAAATATAAGAGGAACAATAATAAAAAGAGATGTAAGTAATAACAGAACAGAACATTTATAATCTTAGAACTATTGTACTATAGTCATTTTGGTGTATGGCAAATTTGTTTCTATGCCGTATCGTAAATACATTTCCAAAGGAATCCAAAAGCAATTGAAGATGATAAGCGTAAATGAATATCAATTGACGAATTGTAACACTAAATAAAAACATGTGGTAGTTGTTTACCAATTTCGTTTAAGACTAAAGTAATTTTGACGTCGCTTAATATATTGCAGTCATTATTGATAACATTGAGGAATTAGTTTGTTCACAAAACTTCGCATCATCTGCATCGTGCTTAGATGAATTTAAACTCAATAACAGTCATAAATTAATTATAAGTACATTTAATGTCGAAACTTCATAATAATATCAGATAAACGCTGACCATTGACGACCAGCCATCTCAATACCAAAACAAACACATTCTGGACATTGACATATCAAATTGATAGGAGCTTAAAATGATATTCATAGAAACTCAATTTCGGAGTTCAAAGGGCCAGAAACGGAGAATGGCCGTCGAAAAAACAAATTATACCCAATTACTAAGATTAGAGCTTATTAAAATGACCGACATATGGTTTAATAGTTTACATATTAATACACCGGCACATCAGATGATGTAATTAACGCTCATTAGTGAAACATAAAATGTAACTTAAGCCGGTAACGTTAAAATGCGACTTAAGCTAGTAACATTAATTGAAATCGTAACGTGAGAAGTGAGTTGCTACATGAATGCCCCTTAGTTTCGTAACAATCAGCTGGTTTAGCACGGGATGCGGGTGTTTCACAAGGTTGTCTATTAGGACCAGTATTTCTCCTTTAACATTAGAGTCGCCTAATGTAAATAAGGATATTAACAATATCTACACAGATTTCGAAGTTCTTCATTTATTAAAAAAATAAGTCCATTTAAAAACTCTTCATTCAAACATTAGTTTCTAAAACCATACAATTATTTATTTTTCGATACGCAATCTGGTACTAATGGTAATTTCACAACAATTTCATACATTTTGTAAACGGTTCATCTGAACCCCAAAAAGGCCTCATCTATGCGATAACCTGCCAGACCGACGAAATACTTACAACATTACGAAAAAATTTATTAGTGTGACTCAAGTGGCTATCACCAAACTCTTTTAAAATATTCACCTTGATCCAACTAAGAACTGATTCATAGAAAGTCTGAAGAAGTTTGGACAGTGGTAAAAATTTCTCACCGAAAATAAACTTAATTTGCCAACACAGTATACTTATTTTGACTGAATACTTTATAATAGAAAGGCTGTGTAACTTTCAAATATAGTAAATTGGTTGCGAATTTAAAACCACTTATTGAGACAATGCCAATAAATGCATTCAAAAAGCAATGCAAATAACGTTTCGACGCAAACTTGTGAATTGGTAAAAAGACCTAACAAGCTGAAAAATTATCGCCATCATACTCTGATAGGTGTGGGTACTAATAACGACATTTTTTCCAGTTTAGCAAGAGCCGCCGACGGGAGCAACCGGTTCTGTCAGAGGTGCCGCCAGTCAATGGGCTATTTTATGCCATATTCTTCGCCAATAGCTGCTTATGTCGATATACTCGGAAAGTAAACTCGACCAACATTTACATAATGCAAAGTTAATAATAGCCATTAGACTCTTAAAAACAGTAAATACATATCAATCAACAGGCAACAAAAACATTGGCTGTAAACAATTCAAAGACTATTCTCAGTTGGATATCTCAGTTATAATAAGTGAACCATTCACAAATTCGACAAAGCAACCCAAAAACATGACCAGACTACAATAAAACAAGAAAAAAACCGATCACGAAAATCGAGTTGAGCTTACGCAGTGCGGCGGGCGTACCTGCGTCGGCGCAACGACTCCCCCCGCCGCCGCCGGCCCGGCCCGCGCCCCTCGCGGCGCGACACGGCGCCGGCGCCAGTCAGCCGACAAGCAATTATGGCTAAATAAATATCGGCCATGCCGCCGCCTCCGATGTCGCGTCGCTAACATCAACAGATGGATTCTCATACTCATATCTAGACGACATCATTAAATTTTGGACCCCACTTGTAATGGGCCGGTGAAATTGCGTGTGGGCACAGAATTACTTGTAAATGGTAGTTAGAACTCTACCTTAATGTTTGCTCGCCATGGGTGTGGGTTTAATTGCCGGATGTGGGTGACTGATTTCCGTAATGGGCATGACATGGTGATCCGCGCGGATCGTCCGGCGAACGTGCCAGTCGGGGTTCAGGCAATCTTTGATCCTGTGAGTTGACGGCGTCGCGTCGACGCCTGCGCTCGATAAGATATGGATCCCCCCTCTTCCCACAGCTCGAAAAGCGGCGGCTCTCAGAAAAACGTTCACAAATAGAGGCCGACTCTACGTGATTGGCGCCGATTTGCAACAAGCGCCTTGGGCACGTACTACGCTCTAAAGATTGATGTGCACGAATAATTCGAACTCATACTGGAAATCAAGGTTTTCCTGTTTGTAAATTTAGACGACTAAAAAATATGTTGAAAATTAAGCAAAAAAAAAACTGATGAATTAAATCAAGCAGGTGCACGACAATAAACAGATATCGATGATCAAATTTACGATGAGCCGTGTTACGAGCCAAGCGATCGTAAAACTGAAATTGTTACCCGTATTACTCAAGTTTATAACGACGAAAGGCATCCAGAATCGAGAGATTCACTTGTGGAATGTCGCCAGTGCGTGTGTGAAACAAAGTGTCAAATAGCTTGCAGTCTAATTAAAAACAAAGCCGGCACCAAAAACACCAAGCACATTGTTGCTGCGTATACGCACACAAATCAAAAGTGCGACGAGTAATACAGACTATATTTAGTCTGTCGGCTGTGGGAACACAACGCGAAAGTTGACAAAAACAGTGGCGACACGGACTCGAGACATGTCGAGACAGCAGACGCCGGCGAAAAACTTCACCTGTGAGGTCCGTATTGTCTCGAGATTACGCCAAATGAGGCCAGGTGGAGCGAGCGTTTTTGGATAAGTTTCCATTTGTAGACATCAACGTCTCCACTTGATTTAACACAGAAAAACGACGATAAAACATGGCTAGGATGAATCGAGTGTTTCCAAACTTTGAAATTGGAATCAGCACGAAAACGTCAATTTAGTAACATTACAAATGCTCTCAGCAGCCAAAGGTCTCGATTCTCGGCTAACGCGGGAATACCGTATCGGGGTTGTGTAACCGTATAATTTAACAAATTACGCAACATGTAATGCGTGTGCGAAACTGATTTGGCCAATTTGAAATCCATTTAAGGCGATTCCGAAGCGAAAGTGAACGGTTAAAAGGAATAGACTGATAACTGAGATTTAAGATTACTCATATTTTGCAGTGCTAGAAATTTACTTTTTTGACTCACTGTAGTGTTTGGGGATGAAAATAAAGTGATTTGTAATATCAACTTGATTGCATTGCATTTTTGTTCTTGAAAGGTCATCCATAACTGCTTGGCAATGAACAGCTTTTATCAAATCCTTTAGTCTGTCATTTTCTCCAATGGTTTTAGTGCAATGACTAATGAAACCGTATTTTTTAACATAGATGATGTAAGTAGTGAAGATATCTCCAACAATATTATTTTATCAACATCAGCATGAAATAGTTACTATATTAGTCGAAACAAGTTACTACAGGACATAAGCTGCCATCAGTTTTGTACTCTCCAAGTCCAGCTTTTTCCCGCGATATTTGTCAGGGCCTTCTTGTGGAGGTCTTACGTAGTTGCCACTTAAGAACCTTTCTGCCCTAACGGCCGTCATTTCTCCGCACGATGTGCCCCGCCCATTGCAACTAAAGGTCTGAGAGCTATGTTCCTTGACTTTTCCTGCGGATGTCCTCATTGCCCCTTGGGTGATCTTGACCCTTCTTATAAGAACCATCGTAAGCCACGTCTTTATCACATGGCATAACTGGTAACACACAATGGTCAAAAACTTTATTCTTAAGAAATCGTAGTATTTGAGACAAGTCAAATAGGGAATAAATAGCTAGTTGAGAGCAGACTCTAGTCAGTGTTAACTATGAGGAGGTACTTCAGGTAATAGCTCTGTCAATGTTAGACGTTGTTAGACTATCACTACAAAGCAATGGGGTCCCTAAGGCGTCGAATACAGGTCTTCTGCATAAGGAAACACATAAATATTCATATTTTTTACTCGGCTTTCTTCTTAATTAATATGCTAACAGGCATTGTCAACACACCTACGTATAACAAGCTAAGTAATATACTACGGCGTGTGGGCGTCAGTTTGTTAGTAGGCGATACTAACTGCGCGTGAGTCGATGTCATGGCCATTCATTAGTTTTGGAGATTTCTTTAGCGTATTATTAAATAGTTACCTAGTTGTATTCGGTACGGTTTATTTAATTTTAAGGGTGTTTTGCGGGTGAAATTAATTATCAATTAACGTGTTGTTTCCTATCTTTCATCCATTTCCCATCACGAAACCTATCATGTTTGATGGCATGTTAGTCTTGCTAAGTCTTAAAAAGTTAAGCAAGTGATTGTGATCGTGAGATGGAGGAAAAAAAAATTAACAAATTCTATAATTACTCGTAGACTTGGCAAAAAACTTAGTGGTTATATAGCTTATCAAAAAAAAAATGTTTTTCTTCCGTAATTGAGAACTGATAGATAAACTTTGTTGCAAACCGTAGGTATTAAATTGAACACAGATATTAAAAATGAAATTATATTATTAAATCATTGTCGGTAAACCAGTCATAAGACATATCGGTTTTGTTAAGAAAACTGTAGGTACATTAGAACAACTCATGAATGAAGGAGTACAACCCAAAGTCAATTGATATTGATCAATATGACTAATTTACGATCTGTCTCGATTAGCAACGGGTAGTTACAAATAATCATGAATCAAATCCGATAAGCGGGTGTCATTGATTCGGACAAACACCAACAAATTGAAGGAAACATAAAAAAAAAATGTAAAATAATTAGCAAAAGACGAGACACGACAAGTTTCGCTCACATCTAAATTAAGACGCGATTAGGTAAAAGAAAAATTTGCATAAATTATAACCGGGGTGACGTCAGTCGAGTGATTGTCAACGCCGAAACACGAGCCGCAGACATCACCGCACCTGTGTTATAAAAGGTGATGATATCATGAAGGGTCACGGAAACTGGCTTGTCAGGAAACGCAAGGAGGCGGAATGTAGCTATTTACCTAACAAAGGCAGGCGGTGCGGTAGCGCCATTGCCTGAATTAAAAAGTTAACGGGCTGCGCGCGCCGACTGTCGCGGCAACGCGGCGCCGGCGTCGCGACCTTGTCTGCTTATCGCGAACGAGTGACCCTCGCGCCGGCAGATTAGGCTCGTAGTTTTCACACACCCCGACCACCTAACGCTTCGCCAACTAGGTACGGATGTACTTACCTACCAGTGTAACTGAAGCCTAACTAATGTCACTTTTACTTTTTAAACGCGCGAACTACACTCGAGAATCGTCAATAAAAAATGGAAGCATAGAAATATACATAGATAGAAAACTAGCTTCGATAGAAAGGCGGCAAACTTTGAATTTCATACAAGAAATCCGAGAAACTACCGTTGATGTCAGGTCTATAAATAGAAGTTCAAATGTTTACACTAACAAATCTAATGCAGGGATGGTGTTACATTGTGTATGTGCCGAATATACGAGTGGTGTATGTGACCGGGGGCCGTGTAGTGACGTCACAACCAACGTAACTATAGATACACATACAAACAGTAGCGATAAACACAGTGATAAGGATTTACACTGATAAATTGATGCAACCTGCTACAAGGATACTCGTGGCAAGTGAAAAAAACAACAATCCACACATCAAAATCTAACTAATTATACGACAAAAACAACTTCAGAATCGTAAACACACATTCGAAGAAATAAAACAGACTTAGAAACTTAATATAAGAGTGGCAGTTAGGTTATGAGAGGTTAGGCCGTTTCGAATTAGAAATTGTCTCGTTCCGAATCACGTTTGAACCATTCATTCGTTTGATCATCCATTCACAACAGATAATACACGAAAATACGGCGATCGGTGCACCGATTCGGTGTTTACTCCGCGCACTTGTTGAATCGGGTCAACGGCCTCACGTACCGGGCTTGCAGAGGCGGCTCCAGTGGTAGGGGTTGCAGCACTGCTGGTCGGAGCAGAGCGGAAGGCGGCGCAGCTCCGTGGAGTCTCGGAGCTCGGGGAATCTGAAGGCGCGGGCGACCGCGAGCCGCAGCTGGGCGGCGTGCGCGGCCGGCACGCAGGGGCCGGCGGCACCCGCGTCCAGCGCCCGCGCCAGCCGGCGCAGCTGGTCGTCGGGCAGCTGGGGCGCGCCGGCCGCCGCCAGCCGCCGCCGCAGCGCGCGCCTCCGGAACATCACATGCCGCCGACGGGGTCACAAGTCGCGCGGCCACTCGCGCCACGCGACGGGTACACACTGACGATACGACATCGCTGGCCGCGTGCGGGCACTCGACTGACGGACGGACGGAACGGATAGTGCAGTGACGCGCCCGGGTGACACCTGCGGATATGTTTTTTCCCCCGATTTTATTCGACTTTGTTTTATTTTTTGATTGATGCCCGATCAATTTATTAATCTTTATTACGTTTTTGGTGTAATGAATAGAGATGATTAAGAATTAGTATTATTATTGTTTTTTTAAATATGACTACAAAAGGAGTTTATATGATTATTTTTTTATAGCGTGCCATCTTATTGACGCCTTTTTATTATTATTGGCTTCTAAAACAAAATATCTACACGATCCACAACAAAATAACCACTTATTTCATTACTTTTCATGTCAGTTTCACAGGAAAATGAGCCGTAGATGGTATTAAGTTCTTCCAGAACCTCTGGTTTTTTAGTTTCTTTAAACGATCTCCAAACCTTTAATTACCAATTGGAGAAGCATCCCAAGAATAATATGTGTAACTAATGTCGGCGTATCAATGTTCTATTACGTCATTAATAAACTATCAATAAATACACCTAATCACTTCTGTCAACAGCGACGGCAAATAAATGGATCATCACGCAATTAAACTGTAATTACATTACTTGTAAATTAAAATCAACAACATTATTATCACCCAAAAACGTCGCAAAATTCAACTTTGAGCTTTTGTAAAAAAACTATAGAATAATACAAAATTCCAAATTCAAAAATCGCCCAATCTCCCCCACGCCCTCTCCACGAACTACCAACAATCCCGGCAGTGCATTACGCATGGCAACCCGGCGACAGGCGGCGGCGCGGCGAGCGGGCGCGGGGCTCGGCTGGCGCCACCGGCGGCGTCAGGTGCGCGCGCGTGTGTGCGTGCGGCGCCACCGGCCCGCAACGCGCACCGACTAAACGAGCGCAGACTGATGTTCAACTTTTGGCAATATGCCTTCGTTAGCTATGCCTCTGTGAGGCAAGATTTTTTTTGCGTACCATTTGATTTTTTGTCGTTATATTTATAATGGAATAAAGCTTGTATATTAGTATTAATAAGTGAATCTAAAGTTACCTTTAGGGTGTTTTTATTACAATCAGTTTTATAGGTCTGAAAATTAAAATTATGGGTAGACTTTGTTACTTTCTTGACCATAAATACTATAACAGTTTAAGTAAATGTTTAAAAAATGTGATATTGACTGAAATAGATAAGAAGATATGGTAGGAGTTTAATTCTGAAAGACACCTATTAGCGTATGTAGCTCTAAACATTTGTAATGCCCAAAATCAGGGTCTTTCAGGGTAGTAAATACAAGTTTTAATATAGTTATTATTGTTTTTTAGATGTGTCTATGTCGAAACAGAGGGCCTTATTTATCGAAAAAAAAGATAGTAAAGTAGGAAAGCCACATTTTTGGAATATAAAACACTATCAATTAAAAAAACACCATTATTGATAAAACATTAAATTCTTTGGGGGCAGCCTCTGATCTGTAGATGACATCTTAAGGCTGATAATGTTGATGGATTAACCTCCTTGGTCCAGTCGCGCAACAATCGTGATGACATAAATAGTTTTAGCATTAAAAGTATGTAATCTTAACCATTTGACCTTAAAAATTTAAATTCCATCACAATATTTCAGAAATCAAGAAGACAATCATTATCGCCTCCTTCTTACCCTATAATGCTCTTTGCCTTCGCATCGTTTGGAATGCGCGGAGCTAAAAGACACATCAACTAAATAAATTACATCGCCTCTCGCCGAGATAACACCGAATCTGGACATCTCGTGCACTACAGTAGTTACTAGTTCAGTTGCCACACTCAACGTAACATCTCAATGTTATTGTCAACAACTGGATCGAGCCCCGTGGCTTGTATCTCAAATGACAAGACACAATGATGATCACTCTGTCAGACATTTTGAGGAAGACGACAGTTTACAATCCAGTGCTTACGCAATCATTAACGACTCCAAAAAAAGAGAAGGTTCTCAATCTGACTCCGTTTGTTTGTTTGCATGTCAGCTTATTCTGGCATTAGTTGTTTTATTTTTGAGGTGCCAGTGTGGTCCGATTAAAATTTTATACTGAACTGATGAAGGGTTTCCGAGGTGCAATTTAGAATTCCTGAATGAGCATGAATCAATTTCTTTTAGACGCTTTGAATTTAATTTTTACATGATTAATCAAGGAAAGGATGTTATGTTTTAAGGGGTCATGTATGTGCATATGCGTTTGTTTATTCCAGCATCACTTCTAAATGCCAAAACCAAATTAGATATTAGAAATATCGATAGAATCCTAACCTACCCCGGGTGATAAAGGGTAAAATCTTAAAAAAGTAATGCTTAATTTGGACGATCGCTGTTTAGAAATTAGTAAATAAGTTCCAGTAATTAAAAACATACATTTTAGTTATTATTTTTTTAAGTATGGGCAGTCATGTTTTTTAATTATATATTTTTATTAATAAGATTGCGTTATAGTTATTATAATAATAACCTAACGATAAAATCATAAAATACTTATCGGTTTGAAGTTTGTTATTGTCTGTGACAAGTTAAGTATTAAGTAAGGCTGAATATTACTCCGTATTTACATTCCAGTTCATACACGCAGTAATGTGCAGAGAAAATGAGCTTTAATAGAGTTTATACTCTCTCACTCCTCCTACTCCTCACAGCCGCAGTTTACATGTTCGCCGTACCTAATTTCATGTTCATTTCTTGCGTACTGTCTCACGTGTAGGCTGAATGTAATCCAGGGGCTACAAAGTTACATATTGCGGTATCTTTAAAATTTTCGAAATGAGAGCGCTGTAAAGTTTTTAACTTATGAATATACTTCGTTTAGTGTTATTATAAGTGACTATAGCTATATCTCATAAAATAGAAAAAAAATCTACTTAACTTTGCGTCTCTATTCTGTGCAAAGGTTTGGTTTAACACGGCATTATTCTAATAAGAATCTTTATACAGTGACCAAGAGACAATTTACTTTAGAATGTCTTTATAACGACAAACAATGGTTATTTTCGTGCCTACGTATTCCTAACATTAAATATATTTAATCTTCTGAGGTTTATGTAGACTCTGCCAACAGTTTCAAGCATTCGTTTTTAATACACATTTTGTATTAGTCTACCGTACAAGCAAGTATAAGTAAGAAGGAGATACTAAGAGTCCTAGATGTAAGATAACTGCGCAATACAATATCTCTGTCATGTAAACTAACCATAACGATATATTGTAAGAAGGTGGGAGAATTATCACAAAATACATAGGTATTTACATATACACCATCAAGTTTTGATAATGTCGCTGAACTTCGAACCACATAACCTTGTATGAATTACAAGATGGAATAGAGAAATTAATGTTAATTATATACTAATTCGATTTGAATGGTTCTAACGATCTTAATGCTGTATTTCCAGATACTTAATTTATGGTTTTGGAGACAAAACCAATTCTGCCGTGGATTATACTTTTGTTGCATATAATTTAAAATAGTTTTAACCAATAACTGGTGTATCCAAGGAAAATAATACTTATACAAACATATTAACTCATTAAGTACTGCGACTACTTGACGCTTATAAAGCAAAAACCATAATTTTCTCGAGCAAAATTATAGAAATATGTCTCCGTAAGTCTTGGGACCTGATTCGATAAGAAGGAAGATATCCAAAATTTAATCAAGGTGGTATATTTAGATAATATGTCCATGAGATGCGGGACTTAAAAAAGATCTAGCTTATTCATATTTACTTCTAAATTTTCTAAAATTACGTTAACTTTCAAGGTAGTTGTAGACTCTGTCTACCACTGTCAGATACAGGAATGACTGTATGCGCATGCATATTACAATTTTCCTTGAACACTTTGACAAGGCGACGATGTCCCGGACACGTCGTCGGCGAGTTGATCAAAATGTCAATGTGCTATTGCGTTTCGTCGAGACCGTAACCTGTTGTTTTATCTTTCGCTTTTAAGACGGTAGGTTTTTATTGGTGTTACGTCATCCGGCATTTGTATCTTACAGATGAAGTCTTAAGTGGTGATTAATGCTATAGTTAAATAAGTACTAGAAATAATTTAATGGATACGTGGCCAGATGATTCGTGTACATTACTTTCTAACATAATATTATAAACATAACTAGTTGGTTATTACATACTTCATTTAAAAGGTTTTAACTATATTTAATGAGGATAGTCTAGCAATATCCTCATTAAATATAGCTAAAACCTTTTAAATTTAGCTGGCTATAAAATGTAAAATTAAAAGCAATCCTAAAATAATTTAACTACCATCAAAAGGCGACCAGCACACACGGTTTAATCTTAAGTAGGCAATATAAACGTAGATGCGCAAAACAGTTCGAAATAACAACATTTTCATTGAATAATAACATTGTCTAATTAAATGGTACTAATAAAAAACAACTGGATTCACATATTAATCTAGCGAGTACACATAGGAAGCAGTAAAAAAGTTGTTAAATAAAACATTTACATGCGTTAAGAGATTGTTATCTATAATGTAGCGGATTTCCTGGCGCCAAGCTTTATGAAGCGAAATTTTTGTATAGAAAAAACCTTTTGAATTTGTACTAAGTATGTACCTACTTATCATAACCAAAAAGAAGTTAGCGTGACAATATAATGAGTGTCGATTCTATAATAATACCGTCATCCTTAAAATGTCAGTTCGTAATTTCATTACTTCTCTATTGTGTTCGGAAGTTTCTTAACAAAATGCAGTAATATTAAGTAAAAAATTAAGGTTATACTTGAAAACACGCCAAATAAATTATGTGAAGCTTTTCCTTATTTGTGCCGCTGTTATTCTTTGCTCATTACAGATTAAAACTCAAAATTTTAATACGCCATAAGCTAGCTAAGTGACATAATGCTTACATCAAACATTCATTAGACTTTTCTCTCAAAACTTACCTCATAAACAATTGTATATCCTTTCAATCATCCTCAAATTGTCACATAAAGTATCCACACATTTAGATTTACCTAATAAAAATAGTATATAACAAATTATTTTAATTTAGAAGTTCTAAATATTGTCGTGAAGAAATTCGTAAGATAAAGAATATGGCAACGGGCGTCATGACTGCCGTTCGGCGCGCGAATGGCGCGAAAATGCGGAAAATCGTCGTATTTATGTGACCGGAGCCGCTGAATGGAAATGAATGAGTTTGTAAGTTGTAATTCTTCGCGCTGTTACAAATTTTACCGTGGCTTCTTTTTTAACAAATCGGGAAGTATAGTTTAATGAGCTTGTTAAATAAAGTCCTTCCCACTATTTATTCGACAATACACATGTGTCCTAAATAATGCAAAACACTCTAATTAGATTATTGCTTTACACATTTTTTTACGAAGTTTAATCCTTCTTTTTCCCAATTAATTGCGAAACCTGGTATATTGAGGAATATGATTTAAAAGTAGAAACAAATACAACTGAAACCTTCGTATTGCTTAGAAATTAGAATTACATAGGAACCTTACCTACTTTTTTATTGTAACTGATATCTACTAAAACCCTCTCAGTTGGAGTGGAGGCCCGTGTCCAGCAGTGAGACAGTTTCCTAACAGGGTTAATATTATTATTATTATCTACTAAGAACGATTGCAGTTTGTATATAGTACTCTGTGACGATTGGTGTAAGGGGCAGCAAGCTTCCTAGATTAAGAATGACAAAATATATACATATATTTGTCAAAAATTAGATGGAATCAGTTCAGTTGAATTTAGGAACAAATAACTTTAAGATCTTACAGCAATAAGTTACGCATTATATCTGCAATAATATCGTATAGGTATTTTTATACTTACTTTGTCCCGTATGCATGTGCACCCCGTATGGCTGTCAAGACTGGTATGATACAGTTTCGCATTAAATCGTCATTTTACCTCTAACATTGCTAATAGCCGAATCAGTATAGTAACATAGTTTAAAAGTAAATCAGACGCGGCCGCACGGCGCGCGCTCGTCGCGGCGGCGGCGCGGCGGCGACGCGGCGCGTCCCCGCGGCGTCGCGCCGCGCCGACGGCGACGCACGGCGCGGCAAAATGCCGCCGGTCACCTATGCGAGATGTTCGCTTGCCAACAATGTCACTCCCATAAAATGGGGTAATTTTTTGATAGTGAAGAAAGCGAGAGAAATCTATGAGTGAAGTACCTGTTGGAACTCTACGCTCTACTACAACTCCCCACAATAAGTCTGGCCCTATGGTATCTATAAGTTTAGCGTCCCCGCGCTGATGGCAGGACGGCGAGTGTCCTTGACTCGCCTTAAAAAATTTTAAGAGACTTTGTACCGTGAAGTCAACTTGTCTACAGGATCAGGTGCGCAAAACCTTAAACATCTTTAATACTCTTTTAGGGTATATTCATGATAATACCTAAGTATTATATTAAAATGTATAGTTATCGAATTTATAGTCATTAAGTTGTGCTGTGTAGTGCTGCTAGCGATAAGGATATCCTGGGTTCGAATTCTAGATCAGCAAAAGTGTTAATTGAAATTAAAAATTAATTAAAGAAAAGGCTTTCGATTGGGACCTAACATCGTTAGCTATTTGTATGTGTACACATCACCATCTTCCATCCCCGCTTTAGGAACTTTTGCGTCACAGTAGTTACTTTTATATTATTTGAAAAAAAAACGTAGATAAAATACTTTTTTTTTTGTTAAAAAGGGTGTTTCAAAATGCGTATCTGGCAACCCAGGTTAACGCTGCCAATCTTGTTTGTTACTTTATTATTCGCTGCAAGATAATGTCTGCTAATTCGCCAACATAAGCCCAATGAACCGTAAAATAATAAATTAATTTGACCGCCATACTTTTAGTTTAAGACTATAGTTATGACACTAAAAATACATATAGAAGAGTTTGTTAATCTCCCACTTTTTAATCGCGAGATTGAGGGTTTAAATTCCAGTTTCCACCTGTAACGTCGACATACCGGTATTCCTCAAGGGGGGTTCACAGAGGTGTACTGTGTACATGCGTACTCTATAATATCGCCGACGATGTTAGATCCCTATGTAAAAAGAGACGAAATTTTTGACTTTAAAACGGACAGTTTCAAACTGCCACTGAGGATTATTCGATTAAAAAACCACACTTTGACGACCTAGAATTTATACCCAAGACGTCGTGAATGTGACCCGCTGTATGCGTCGCTAGACCGACTAAGCGGTGCTGCAAGAAAAACAAAAATGAAGTGAGAATGATATTATTAATTATTGCAAAATATAGTGTATTTGTACTGCACTGCTTATATTACCCGACCCCGACTACGACTTAGTGATTCAGTCATCGTTATGATAAACATGAATGTATCGTATAATAAATTAAATTAAGTTACACACAAAAAATTACAAAGTCCACATATCGACAAAATCTCCAGGACTATTTTGTCTTTTCATAGATATTTTTTTAAACGTAGCTCCACGCTAGGAATTATTCTGTGTTGTACATTAACAAACAAATATTTGTGGATGCCGCAAAAATTTGTCCAGTACGGGTTTCGAACCCGCGGCTACTTGATACATTGGACGGAACTGCTTAAGCTCTTAACCATTGGACCGAACTGTCCGTCAGACAAAGACCATGCGTGACAAATCTGTGTGTTGGTCACTCACAGATTTGTCGCTTATGGGCATCGAACCCTATCGAGACCCTATTAGACGGACGGCTTGGTCCAGTGGTTAAGCTTGAGTCGCTCCACCCACTGGATTGGGCAGTCGCGGCTTCGATTCCCGCACGAGACAAATCTTTGTGTGATCCACAAATATTCGTTTCGGCCTGGGTGTATGTGCATGTAAATTTCATGTTTGTAAATGCGACACATAAATTATATCTAGTAAAACAAACAAAACAAAGTAAAACATCCCAAAAAACCTAGCAAAACTTAATGTTTCACACACACACACACCCACACCCACGCACACCGTCACGCCTATATTCCCCAAGCGGGGGTGGCAGAGGTGTACTGAGTACACCCACGTTTCGCCGACGATGTTAGGGGCGCGCCTATAGCCATAGACCGGGTACAATTCCAGACTCCGGACTCGTACTGGGAAGTTTTTCGTTAGAAAAACTACCCTTGTCCGACCTAGGATTTGGACCCAGGACCTTGTGATTACAAAGCGATGCGCTTTGCCACTAGACCAACGAGGCAGACTTTTAGTAATTTCTAGTTTAGGGCTATTTTTCTTTTAAATAAAACAACCATCCGCGCCTACCACTGTACCGAGCTGTCGTTGAAATGAGTATTAATATCTATTTCTTTGAATAGGTAAGTAGCATTCTTTATAGATCCACCCGGAAACACAATTTTCGGGTATAACAGTAAATAGACAAAGCGAGGAGGAAAAGTGGCGACGGTCTGCGCGTCTGGTCTGGCTGGTGCCGGCCGCGTCTGGTAAAACCCGGTGACCTGCCGCCACGGTCTGAGCCAACTGGCTGCCCGGAAAAAGAATCTACCATTTTCCTTATGCAATTTATCCACAGATCATATTTTTATCATCGGAGAATAGACCAGTACGGGTGTCGGTTTTACCAATGTCGAGTAAACTATGAACAGGGGCGTAGCTACCGCCATATCAGCCGTAACAATGATACTGGCCCCCTGGGCTCCAGAGGCCCCTAACGTGTGTAAGCAAAAATTAGTAAAATGTTATGCACAATGCCACTTAATGTCGTGCTTCCCGGAAAAAACATATAAAAATAACTGTCATACCTACCTATAGATTTTTCACTTCAGAAATGACAAAAGTCAAAAAAATCATTCGCTTAAACGGGGGAATCCCGCAGTACAATGACAAACCACGGAGAGCAATATTTACGCGTTTTATTTCATTCCGGTTCAAACGTTATTACACTGTAATACAAATTATATTATACAATGCAATCTTGTTCTTCTGATTATTTATTGGTGAATTAGTTTGATTTGTGAAAAGAATTGAGTGAAGGAAAAGAGATTATCCCAGTGGAGTTATGGAAAGAAAAAGTAAACAGAAAAGGGAGGAGGTTATAAAAAAAACGCCCAAATTTTTTTCATTTTTTCATCAAGCAGCTTCTGTGAGTGATTTAGATTGCAATGGTAAGTAAAGCTATTTATCTAGTAGATAAATTAGCACACCGTGTGCTATTGAATCTAGAGATGAGCTCCCGAAAACGGAAATACTCAGAATAATAATTGTAGAAGAAAACGATGCTCGGCGACATGATGACAGACAGATCGGCGATTCAGAAGCGTTTTAATTTACCTAAACATTAGTTTTAGTCCTCTAGTTATAAATAATTAAAAAAATCTTTACTGTATTAATGTTATTTAATTATATTTTTAGATTCTTCTGAAGCACATTCTCCATTAGATCTCCATCCGGAAATAGAAGAAACACAAATAGATGATTCCAAGAAGTCTGATGAATTTAATAATATAATTTCGTCATCGAGGAAATTTTGGTGACAGCCCAACTGAATGCGAACGAAAAATATTTTTTTAATTGGATCCATTTAAACCACAAGGACCGTTTCCAAAAGATTCAGACACAAAGCGATGTTTTTCGGCCTATCATAAAAATAAAAATTCCAAGTCCGTGGCTATGTTATTCTAATGTTATAAACAAGCCGTATTGCTACTTCTGTAGGCTATTAGCAGATCGTCAAAGCAAATCGTACTCCTCTGCATGGGTTAATGGTGTTTCCGTTATAAGCAATTTTTCACAATGTATATTTGACCATGGAAACACAGCAGCATATTAATGCATCCTTATCTTATAATAATTGGTTACTAGGAAATACCATCGATACTTTATTGCAAAGTGAAATCAATAGTAAAATTA
The DNA here is from genome assembly GCA_905147815.2 of Phalera bucephala. Classification (NCBI taxonomy): domain Eukaryota; kingdom Metazoa; phylum Arthropoda; class Insecta; order Lepidoptera; family Notodontidae; genus Phalera; species Phalera bucephala. The sequence goes on along the minus strand of LR990614.1, from coordinate 37,661,771 downwards.
CATTCTGGAGAGATGTATTGCATCGTATAATTAATGTTATGATTACTTTATAATCATGTAATTTACCTTTAAGAGGTCATGATTCTGATTCTGGATTTTTTTTGTCAATTTTACGTTTACTATCTAATTATGATCCTATTTTAAAAGAACTACTTTTAAAACCGAAAGGCGAAATAAATTATTTAAGCCCTAAGAATCAAAATGAAATTATTAATTTACTTGGTACCCCAGTTAGGAATAATATTATTTTAGAAATTAAAAAGGCACCATTTCTGGCAATTATTTTGGATACAACACAAGACTTGTCAAAAATTGACCAACTTTTCGACATATCTCGATAACAGAAAATGATGATGATGTAACTAAAGAATTAAAAATCTGTGAGTAATTTTTGGGGTTTATAGCAGTATCCGATTGCAGTGCAGAAGGACTTAAAACTGAAATTTTAAATACGATTAAAGAATATGAAATTGATTTGTCTAAATGTAGAGGACAGGGTTACGACGGAGCAAATGTTATGTCGGGTGTATATGGAGGATTTATTACAAGCCCTTATAAAAGAGCATGCCCCGAATGCTGATTATGTTCATTGTGCTGCACAAGCATTAAATTTAATTTTAAACGATGCTGCGAAATATGTTCTTGAAGTGTCGACTTTTTTGGATTATTTAGAAAAAATATATACTTTTTTTAGCAATAGTATAAAACACTGGGCAATGTTGAGTAACGATTCATCTGAAAATTATAAAATTACCCTAAAAAAGTTATGTGTGTGTGTGTGAATGATGTACGCTGTTGGCCGCGAGGCCTTTACAGCTTCACCGGACTAAAAGGCGAGCGTGCAACCACTACGCTCTAGCCAGCCAGAAGGGCAAGAGGCGACATACTCGAGGGCGCCTCGAAGAGGCGCCCTCGGTTGGGACAGTCGCTGTAGGGGGACGGGTGCACTACTAAGTGCACCGGTCAACCGCCGGCTATGGGAGGGGATTTACTACTACGTCGTCGTCGTCGCCCGTATTCTGAGCGGAAAGAAGGGATGACAAAGCATCGGGGGGTCGGTGAGAACATGTCGCGGCCGGCGGTGGCGGCAGGGGTCGGGGGGGAGATCGTAGTCGGCGGTGGCTACGATTAACGGATTCGCATGGGTAGATGCGTTCGCGAAGTGACGTGTTGACGCCTTTTTAATAAAGGCGCGAATAGGTTCGAGACCTAGATCGGAGTGGAGGTCGACGTTCCGTACGAACCAGGGGGCTCCTACGGCTTTACGGAGGAAGCGGTTTTGAACCACTTGGAGTTTATCGATGTGAGAGGGGGCCGAATGCCCGAACACAACACACGCATAAGTCATGATGGGTCGAACGCAAGTTTTGTAAAGTGTCACCTTATTTCTAAGGGACATTTTACTCCGCTTGCAGATTAACGAATGGAGACGACCGAGCACAAATGATGCTCGGTGACGGACCCGCTTGATGTGCGGGCCGAAGGACATGGTACTGTTTAGGGTGACCCCTAGATATTTGACCTCTTTGACCCAGGGAATGGGTCGGTCGAACATGGTCACTTGGCCGAGATTACTTCTAGGGCGGCGCAGGGAGTGGCGCGGGGTGGCACCCCTGGAGAAGAACACCGCAGCGCTCTTGTCCGGGTTCACCTCAATACGCCACTTCCTGAACCAATTCCCTAGGGAATTGGCGGATGCCTGAAGGTGTCTGGTAATGAAACCCTTATTCGTATGCGAGACGTAGAGAGCGGTATCATCCGCGAATAGGGCTAGATGCGCCTTACTCGAACGAGGAATGTCGTTCGTGTAAAGGCTAAACAGGAGCGGAGAGAGAACTGAGCCCTGTGGGACTCCAGCACTGATGGAGTGGGAAGTGGAGCGCGTCATTTCGACGCGATAACGGAAGGCGCGATTCGACAAGAAGTCTCGTAAGATGAGCACGAGTCTGTCCGGCACACCCAATTGGTAGAGCTTGTAGATCAAGCCGTTGTGCCAGACTTTGTCGAATGCCTTCGCGACATCTAGGAAGAGGGCGCCCGTGTAGATTGGTTTGGGTCTATTGAGACCGGAGAGGATGTGCTCCGTGATGCGGTGCACTTGGTGGACGCAAGAGTGTTTGGCTCGAAAGCCAAACTGCTCGTCGATAAGGATACCCCTGGACGTTACGAAGTCCTTGAGCCTCGCCAGAAGGAGGCGTTCGTATATCTTGGTCAGGGAGTTGAGGAGACTGATAGGGCGGTAGCTCGCGGGGAGATTGCGAGGTTTGCCGGGCTTGGGAATGCCAATGACGTCCGCCTCCTTCCACTTAGCGGGGACGGTGCAGTTCGTCATGGCGGCGTTCAAGATGGCCACCAAGAGGCAGATGAGTTGGGCGGGCAGGCATTTCAGAACGCGATTCGAAATACCGTCAGGGCCGGGGGCTTTTTTAGATTTAAGACCCATAATCACATCTTCGACCTCCGTTTGCGTGATAGGAGGCAAGGAATCGACGGGGGGGAGGGATGCCCTGCGCTCGACTTCCCTGTCTACCGCGTCGACGTGGGACTGGTCGACGGACTGAGAGCTGGGGGCGCACTGGCTCTCGAGGGAGTCGGCGAGAAGCTCGGCCTTTTCGTCGTCGTCGAAGGCTGGGGGCGCTGCGCCTGAAGGGCGGGACAGCGGGGGCATGTCAGTCGTGGAGTCGGATTTAAGGCTACGCGCCAGCTGCCAGTAGGCCAGATGCGACGGCGCGATGCCCTCTAGGAGGACACCCCACCGTTCCTCCCGGACCTCCGCGACACGACGCTTTACCTCTCGTTGTAAAGCGCGCATCCGGGCCCGATTGGCTTCGGTGAGGTAGGAGTCGTACGCTCGGATGGTCTTCAAAGAACGACGCTTTATTAGCGATAAAGAAAAATTATTTATTAATCATGAAAACTTTGTACCAACTAAATTTAATTTCCACTAAAAAGATGAACGTGAAGAATGTAAAAATATAATTCACATTTTAGAGAGTTATGATTTCTTAGTGCTTGTCACATTTTTTTCTTTACTATTTGAAATCATTAATCCTGTTTCTAAAGCTCTACAGCATGACAATAATGACTTACACAAAGCTAGTATTTATTAAGTAATCTTTTGAATAGACTGAACGAAATAAGAAATCAAAATTCATTCAATGGTTTGCTAAATGAGTCCAGAGATTTAGCGAAAGAGAAGGGGGGGGGGGGGGGGGGGTAACAACTGTTAGAAGTAAAAGGCAAAAGATAACGAAGCGTTTTTTTGATGAGAGAGAACAAGAGGAGAGAATTTCAGACCCGGAATCATATTTCAAGGTCAATGTATACTATTGCTGTTTAGATATATTAATTTCTCAAACTAAACAAAGATTTCAGAGCCTTTATGACCAGAGTTATATGTTCGAAGTATTACACCTGGAGACACTCCTGTCTTCTTCAAACGAAGTGATAAAAAACGCTTCCGGCAAACTGTCGGCTAAATACAGTCAAGACATCTCGTTAATCTTTATGAACAATTAATTGCTCTGAAAACATGCTTAAAATCTGAAATTCAAAAAATTATTAAGGAACTCATGGAATTATTGCTGATAAAATTCAATAGCCTTGCATCCAGTTTTCCGGAGGTAATAACAGCATGATTTCTATTCTAGACCCTTCCAGTTACAACCGCAACAGCTGAAAGAAGCTTTTCAAAATTGAAACTGATAATAAATTACCTAAGGACTTCGATGGGGCAGGAACGGCTATCAGACTTGTCACTATTGTCTATAGAGGCAGAAAGTTTAGAAAATCTGAAATCGTCTTTAGCTATAGATGATTTAATAAATCAATTTGCCGAAAAAAACACAAGAAAAGTGTATATTTAATTTGAATTGTTTGGCTAGCTCAGTTTCTAGCTGTAACCTATAATCAATAAATATTTATTTTAATTTAATGCAAGCATTTTTGTTTCTTTTGTGAGAAATCTTTACCCTTAATTTGGGCCCCCAACAAATTTTTTGATACAGGGCCCTCCAAGGCACGCTACGCCAGATAGATAGATAGATAGATAGGGAGTGGCAGTGGTGTACTGAGTACACGCACTTTTCGCCGACGATATTAAGTCCCAAGTAACAGGGGTCGAGCCTGTTGCCATACACCAGACACCACAATAACAGACTCCGGAATCATACTAGGATGTTAAAATACATTAGTAAAAAGTACATTTGTCCGACCTAGGACCTCCCCCGTAGCGACTGCCCAAGCCGAGACCGTTCCTCCTTGAGGCGCCCTTTAGCTAGTTGCTGCCCTTCTGGCTCGAGCGTAGAGATGCACGCTCGTCCTCCTGTCCGGTGAAGCTCTAAAGGCCCCGCGGCCAACAGCGTAGATCATTCACATACACACACAAACTGACCTAGGATTTGAAAGCAGGACCTCGTGGACACAAACCTGCCTCTACAATCCACACTGGGTCCGCGTTGTGGGGTCTCCACATTTTGTAAGAAAATAACCTTTGCCTAGTGGGACAGAATAAGCCGATATAATCGTCTATTTATAATTAAAACTTTGTCGTTTAAAAAAACTTGCATATACCTAAATTAATAAATACAAAATGGGTGACCGACTTCAAAAAGCATAAATAAATATTTGAAGTAGCTGCCGGTTAGTGCAGTCGGTTTGGCACCGACTTAAAATATTTATTTTTGCAGATTTCACTTTTTTAAATGTAAAAAGGTTTTTATTTTACAATTTTAAGTGATAAGTGAATTAATAATATAGGTATATAAATATTAATAATTTTAAAAAGGAACTTTAAAGAGCAAAAAATTAATATTGGAAGTTGGTGTCAGCCAAGTAACCGACTGCACCAACCAGCATCGACAACAAATATTTTTTGTTGCGTTTTATAACGGTTTTGTGTCGGTTTCCCTTTTCTTAAAAAGTTTTTTTTTAAGTCGGATTATATCACGCATGTATGGATGTATGACTGCCTCGTTGGTCTAGTGGCAAAGCGCATCGATTTGTGATCACAAGGTCCTGTGTTCAAATCCTAGGTCGGACAAATGTAGTTTTTCTCACGAAAACTCTCCAGTACTTGTCCGGAGTCTGGAATTGTGCCCGGTATATGGCAATAGGCTATTACATGGGAACTAACATCGTCGGCGAAACGTGGGTGTACTCAGTACACCTCTGCTACCCCCGCTTAGGGAACATAGGCGTGACGGTGTTTTAAAGTCGGATTATATTCTAATTAGTTCTATGGTAGGGTACGTATAGAATTAACACAATACTTATAATAACTCAATCTATAGATTCGTATTATTTGCCGTTATGGAATTCCCTGGTGTATCTTCGAAGTCCAAGGTCCAACACGGTTGAAATTAAAATGGTACTACCTTGGACCTATATTGAACCCAATGCAAAAAGAATAATCAAAATTGGTCCAACATTGACGTCAAATATCGGTGAACATACATATAAAGTTCATCTTAACATACATATTAAGTTATAGAACTATGTGAGTAGAGGAAGCCAGAGAGGTATGTAAGAAAAGAACCTGTTGGAACTCTGTACTCTCCGTAAAGGATCTGGCGTGATGATATAGATAGATAGATTAAGTTATATATACTTAGTTCAACATACATATTAAGTCCAAGTTGGCATCTCTGAAGTTTGTGCTGCCAGAATACTAGCGCTGCCCCATGATCCATCGTTATGGTGTAGCAATATGCTGAGGCAGTATACTTTTTTTTCCTAACGCATACCCCCGGGCTGAGCACTTTTTATTCGCACCCACTAAACCCCCCCCCCCCCCCCCCCCGATTCCTTCGCTTAGCCGAGTGCTCTGTCGTAGGGGTCGCCTCGTGGGCATGTTGTATGCGACAGGGCGGGCCTCGGTCTGAGTTTAATGTCGCAGACCACGTCTGTGGTTGTGACTCCGTACGAAGCGCGCGTGACAAGGCGCATTCTCTTCTTGGGCCTGCTGCTGGTCAGGCGTCGGCGAGCCCTCCCCCGACGCCTGCAGGCCAATCTTTAAGGCGGGTGGAGGTCATTACCGGCGTACGCCCTGCGCCTCCGCTCGGCACGCCTTCTACGGGCGGGATTCGAGGATGTTTCCTCCCGCTCCCTCTCCGCTTCCTTCTTTGCTGCCATCACCGCCTCGGAAAAGGCCAGCAGCCAGCTGGAGCCGCTGCCCATCCCACGCCGCACACACCAACAGGGTGTGGGCACGCCGAGTCTACTGGAGCCACACGGTGGTGGCACCTTTCCGTCTCCTCAGTACGTCTCCTCCCTCACCCGTGAGGCAGTATCCTATTTAACCCCACACGACCTCTGGTGTCTGTAAATGTTTTGCCTAGCTTTCTTTTTGTTTTTTTTTTCTCGTTGTTATTATTTTTAACTGACTTCATAAAAAGGGGGAGGTTCTCAATTCGACTGTAAGTTTTGTTTTTTTGTATATATGTTACGCGCGCATTCCGCCAATTATGAATCGATTTTGATGATTATTTTTGCATTGGCTTCAGTATAGCTCCAAATTGTTCCCATTTTAATTTAATCGGTATTGGACCTTGGACTTGGAAGATACATCAGGGAACTCCTTAACGACAAACAATACGAATGTGTAGATTGAGATATTATGGGTATTACGTCAATCCTATAGGTACTCTGCCATAGAACTAATCAGAATATTAACCAATTTCAAAAAAGGAGGAGGTCGACAATACATCTGTGTTTTTTTATAACGTTTATGACGTTTATGAACTGATTTTGATGATTCTTTTTGCGTTAGGTTTACTATAGTTTCGAGGTGGTCCCATTTTAATAAAATTGGTATTAAACTTTGGACTTTGAAGATACATCAGGGGACTCCTTAACGGCGAACAGCACGAATGTATAGATTCCGTTAATTATATCAAACCTGTAGGTACCTTGCTGTACAACTCAGCAAAATAATATAACATAGGTATATAAATATTAGTAAATATTCACTTGCCACTTAAATTTGTAAAATAAAAAATCTTTAAAAAAAAAACCTGCTTCGACTTCAAAAAGCAAAAAATAAATATAAGAAGTCGGTGCCAAGTAACCGACTGCACTAACAGGTACCGACTTCAAATATAAGTCGGTTTTTTTTTAAGTTTTTTTAGTTACTATTTTCGTTACTAATTTTAGTATCTCAATGACTATGTGAGTGTGGTTGAATAAATATAGTTTCTTTCTTCCTTTCTACTTAATAAAAAAGCATTCATACAGGCGAATATACAACCTCTTCCTTTTTGAAGTCGTTTAAAAACTAGCCGAACCCGCAACTTCGTTCGCGTTATATTCAGACGTGTATTTCACCCTTAATTTTTTGAGACAAATATGGCCTATGTCTTTAACTAGGATAAAATGTATGTCCTTGCCGAATTTGATCAAAATCTGTTCAGCGATTTGGGCATGAAAAGGTAACAGACAAACACACAGCTAGACAGACAGAGTTACATTCGAATTTATGATATTAAGATGGATTAACCATTTCCGTATTAATTATTGCTTGAACAGTGATGGTAGACTTTGTTACATATTGCCAACCTTGTTGGGTCCCAATGTAATAAGAAATGAGCCTACTGCTATATCGGACAAAATTCCAGAATCTCGACTGCTAGTAAAAATTTTTTGATAGAAACTACGTCCGAGTTAAGATTCGAATCCATCCTGTAATTGATAAAATAAAACTATTTTTCGGATTTCATCGCGGTTTATTTTTCATTTTTAAGTTCCCGACGTTTCGAGTGCTTTGCAGCACCCATGGTCACGGAAAGAACTGAGGTGTTAGACGTCGTTGGCGAGGCTATTGAAATAAAAAAAAACATTCTAATTTCAATAAAGAAGATGGCTGGGTGCTTCCATCGACTTGAGATCCGGTAATTAATATAATCAAATCCAAAACCAAGCATAACACTGCAAGACCTCAAGACACCGTAAGCTCATTCTGCGTAGATCGGACCAACAAAAATAATTAAGATGTTTGAGGGTACCCCGGAACAACTATGCCTTTTGGACGTCTAACATCTCAGTCCTTCCCGTGACCATGAGTGCTGCAAAGCACCCGAAACGTTGGGAACTTAAAAATCCAAAATAAACCGCGATAAAATCCGAATAATAGTTTTATTGCATGTGTAATATTCGCGTAAATCTAAGAATTCAGCCGTCCTGTAAATGCCAGCTGCAATTTGCGTCACTAGAGACGGACCAACGAGACAGTCATAATTAAATTAATCTTATTCTAAGCTTAAACTTGATGCATTTTTCTCGGTACATAGACAAAGTTCTCAATAAACTCGACAGACTGAACCCGACGTGTAAGATTAAGATCATAAACTAAATTATCGGACTCTAAAGGCATCTCTACCTTTACCCTAATAAAACACGAAGAAACTTTTATTAAAACAAGGTTTATATGCAATAATAAATTCTCTGGTTATTCGAACAGTTTATAATTGATTAATAAAATGTTAACCATAATAGTACTTATAATTAGTTAAAAAAATATAAAATACGCTACCACCCCTTCGGAAAGCCATTTCTGTCGACAAGAACCACAAGGAATTACACGGTTACGCTTTTCAAATATATATAATACATTTCTGTCACATTATTACTTGATGTAAACTAATCAGAATCGGAATCAGACTATGTTTATTAATCTATTAAAATATCAAACTTTTCGTTCGCATTCAGTTGGACTGTCACCAAAATTTCCTCGATGACGAAATTATATTATAAAATTCTTCAGACTTCTTGGAATCATCTATTTGGGTTTCTTCTATTTCCGGATGGAGATCTAATGGAGAATGTGCTTCAGAAGAATCTAAAAATATAATTGAATAAAATTAATACAGTAATGATTTTTTTATCTATCTCTATCTATCTATATCATCACGCCAGATCCCTTACGGGGTAGGCAGAGAGTACAGAGTTCCAACAGGCTCTTTCCTTACATACCTCTCTGGCTGCCTCTACTCTCATAGTCCGTCTCATACACGCTCGCCGGTTACGGAGACTCCTGACTTGTCCATCAGATAAGACCCGGTCTATTTGGTCATGGTAAGATAGTCTAGGTCTTCCCCGGTACCTACATCCTTCCACTTTCGTATTGTATATCTGTTTTGTCATTCTTTCTTCGGACATTTTTTCTATATGCCCGAACCAACGGAGCATACCCTTTCTCATCTTTATACCGATACTCTCTTTCATACCTATTTGCTTTCTTACTACGCTGTTGCGAATACGGTCGGTCAGCTTCACTCCGCACATCTTCCGCAGAGCTCGCATTTCCACCGCATTTATCCTACTTTCATTCTCCTTCTTACATACCCAGCTCTCACTGCCATATAACAGCGTTGGGACAAGCACTCCATTATGTATGGCCAGCTGCGCCTTTCGGCTTAAGTGCCGGCTCCCAAGTAGCTTTCCCATCGCGCCATTCACTCTGTTCCCTGCACTCACTCTTCTCTCTATGTCAGCGGTGTATTTTCCATCCTTACTGAATGCGCATCCAAGATATACAAACTCATTCACTTGCTCCAGCACATCGTTCCCAACTACAATCCTTACATTCGTTCTGGTTTCTTCCCTTTCAAAAACCATAATTTTGGTTTTCTTCACATTCAAATGTAAGCCATTTTCATGCAGTCATCTTTCATAACTGTGACTAGTGATTGCAGATCAGTGGCTGTTGGCGCTATCAAAACCGCGTCATCTGCATATAGTAGATGATTTACCACTAGATCACTCATTTGTACACCTTCATTCATCGCTTTCAGTCTTTGAAGACTTTTATCCAAATATATTATAAACAATCTAGCGGACAACACGCAACCCTGCTTGACGCCGATTTCAACGTCAAACCAGGGTGACATGTTACCACCCACCCGTACGCATGCCTTGCAGTCCACATAGGTGGACTGGACGGCCCCCAGCAGAGTGCCATTTATACCATACTCAGGCAAATGGTCCCAAAGTCTCTTTCGCACAACCCTATCAAACGCCTTCTTCAGATCCACAAAACCGCAGAAAACCTTCCGGCCCACTGCCAGATACTTCTCTACGATGTTGCGAAGGGAGAAAACTTGATCTGAACATCCTCTTCCGGATCTTTATTAATATTAACCATTATAATATTTATAAATCGTCAAGAACGTAATGCATATGTATAGACTCAAAATAAAAACGTAGCCCCACACTAGGAACTATTCACGTGTGGATCACACACTGACGGACGGCTTGGTACAGTGGTTAAGAGTTAGGGCTGCTCCGACCACTAGATCAAATAGTCGCGGGTTCGATCCCCGCACAAGACAAGTCTTTGTGCGACCAACAATTTCTTTTTTTTGGTCTCGGTATTTGTTTTTATAAACGCACCCACGGTATAGCAATCATTCCTAATGAGGGCTACGTTTTAAAAAAGATTTGTCTCGTATGGGAATCGAACCCCGACTACTCAATCCAGTTGGTGGAGCGGCTTAATCTCTTAACCACTGGACCAAGCCAGCGCGCAACACAATAGTATAGAAGTAAAATTTATTATCTCTCCTATACCTCAATTCGACTGAAAAGAGAATACCTATCTCCCACATCAAGCGAACAAAATGCTGAAACATCGATTATTCAAAACGTTTCATAAATAATTTAATCGGTTACCAAGATTTATGAGCTTCGCACGAATTCTAAAAGTCACTGCATCAGAATCTATGGCAGAATTTTTTAAAGGTGATTGATATGGAGCATCGTGGGATATATTATCACGTCAAATCTCTCGCGGGATAAGCAGAGAGTATAAGGTTCCACTACTCTCATAGTTTGACTCATCCACGCTCGCCGTTTACGGTAACTCCTGAACTCTTGACTCGTCCATCAGATAAGACACGATCTTTATTATATTGTAGGATTTTAGATATACAATATCAGAACTGAAAAAGAAACATACACGTGTAAGTGGGACACGCACTCTGAGGGTTCCGTACAAGGGCCACTAGATAGCGCTATTATAATATACAAGGCATGACTTTTAAGTTTTGGCGTTTGAAGAAAAAAACACAACTAGAACCTTATAGTGCTTTTTATTGTTTTTCAAAGTATTCACCACGACGCTTAATACACTTTTCCATTCATTCCATCTTCTGAATGGTTGTCCCTGAGATGCCTAATAGAGCCTCTATCTCTCGATACGTCACATGACGATCTTCGAGAATTAGTTGTCTCACAGCAATGATGTTATCTTCAGTGAAGGCGGATTTTGGGCGTCTTTCGCGAGATTTGTCACTAACACTAGTATGTCCACGTTGAAATTCTAAATACCAGCGTTCGACAGTCCGCAGACATGGGGTTTCATTACTGAACACAGATGTTAGCTCTTCAAAACACTGAAGCCGTGTCAGGCCTCTTCTAAAGTTGTAGAAAATTAATGCACGAACATTTTCCTTAGAAAGATTCATTTTCGTACGTAACCTGACAGATTCCAATCGACGCTGTGACTAAACAATAGCATTAATCCTAATACTTTCAACTGTTTTGAGATTCAAAATTTAAACACATTCGAATATAGAACAGTTCCAAATTCAAAATTGCCGGAAAATATGGAACAACAGAACTTAAAAGGCATGCCTCGTATCATCCATTACGAAGATTTTTTTGGGACATAATTTATAATTCGAATTTTCGTATTTTTTCCTTTACTTGTTCTAGGAACCTTTGCTTATCACAAAATTTCACCATTTTAGGTCAGACTGAATGTACTCTATGAAGCTCTTAAGTAAACGCAAACACTCATCAAACCTTACAGGCTATAGATTTTATGAGTGAATTGAAATTACCATACCTTTTGATTGCATTAACTTAAAAGCTTCAATTACCACATACGATTAGTATTTTACATAAGATTTCAACTTGATACCTCTAACAGTTACTGCGAAAAAGTGTCTTAACTGTCGGACAGATAGACGGATAACAAAGTGATCCTATAACAATTCTATTTTCTACCAATGGAGTTACGGGACCCTAAAAATGTAGAAAAGCGGATCGCAGCAGTTAAATAACTACTAAAACAGAATTAGTTCTGTTTTAGTAGTTATTACTAGCAGGACATTGGCTCTATAAGCGACTAGAAGAAATGATGGAGATTAACAGGAAAAGATTGATGTTAGCGTGACGCTAGCGAATTGATATGCCATCCTTCTCACGTCGTCACAGCGACACGATAACGTCAAATGTTTCGCGCTAAGCCTTCAGGTATACCTTTTCTGGCTACATACATTTTATCATTTCTCATGCTTCCTGTAATGTGTATCAACCGTTGGTCTGAATTTCAGTAAATCAGCATTGCTAATGAGCACGCATGAACGCCTGTGGAAATCGGTCACCATCGGGCCACGGGCGCTAGCGATCAATCATTTTGCCGTCGATTTATCTCCGGAATCAACGCTCATCTTTCGACAAATGCATATGGATGACTTGTGTAGATAGTTGCCGTGGTATGGTATTTTAAAAATAGCGAATTTCTTACCTTCCTCGTTCGTTTAGTGGGCCATGGTGTGACTGGTGAAACGACGTTTCTTTTTTGACGATTTATAAATATTATACCTAATGGTTTACATGATTAGAAATTCTGATCTTGACGTCATCATCACATTGTATTGGTCAGATCTTACATCATCGACCCGCCTTTGTACTGGCCTTCCACGATTGCGATATCCCTTCCGTGGCCACTATTAGGTCAGAAATGTACTTTACCTGTCGTTATCACGTTTTGTGACGTGTCTTGCCCATCTTCGCTCGATAATGACATGCAGGGAGTTAATTTGACTAACAGAATTCCACAAAGAACACTTCTTAACCGACACTAATCAACAACATTTAGCTCTTATTAGCTATTTTCATAATTAAGCGCATTTAGCACTACAATGACATCTTGATGCAAGTTAGGTTATCGGTGATCCACGATTGATTCTTCGATAGTTCGCAAAGTTATATTCTGCAAACTGAATTAAACCTGAACTTGGCATTAAATCATGCTCTTAAATCACATAAATAAAAATAAAATTTGACGAGAACTTGGTCTAGTTAGAACGTAGGTTAACACTAGATTAGTTAACAGCACACTCGCAATGGTTTAACGCTAAATTAAAAAAAACCCGCTTCTGTAAAAGTAAATATTAAATTTGAAATGCGGGTAGTTTCAAACTACTTTAAGCAAGTGCCAAGAAATTCACTTAATACAATAATATTATTTACACACAATCTAATCTACTAACATCTGAATATAATCAATCAATCGTAAAAATACCTAGAATTATTAGCAAAAGGCGGGATTGTTTACGTCCCCCAGCCGTCGCCATTGCGACAGCGCCGCACCGACGCTACATTTTGGCGCCAAATTCCGAGCGCCATCTTGTCACATACATGATTCTTGTCAATATAAATAATTCAGAACTGTTGTAGCTCATTGCTATTTAATGAGCGCTACTGCAAGGCTATTTGTATTCAATTAAGTTAGTTTAGTTTGGATCTGGGTTAAATTTGTGTTATGGAGATGTTTGCGGTTTTAAGACTTCTTAATTTGAGCAAAATGTAGGTCAAATTATGTTTCTAAATGCTTACTTCAAACCTTAAATTACTTGTGTAGATAGAGCATCGCTGGCGCGGTAACAGCATAATATTTATCCTCCTAATATATATCATAGGGTGAAGGAAAACATTGTGAGAAAACCTGCACGCCTGTGTGGGTTGTGAAGTTCGCCAACCCGCACTGGGCCAGCCAGGTGGACTATGGCCTAAACCCTCTTAGTTTGAGAGAGGCCCGTGTCCAACGTTCGGACAGTTTCTTAACAGGGCTAATATTAATGACACCAATAAAAATAAACAAAAATATTCAATGACACCCTTGAAGGTAAGGAGGCTGTATCTTGACCAAATCTCCCTGTATAAAATCTGTCACAACTACTTCGATTGTTACCAGCTAATTAATCAAATATACATTCGTATTCCCAGTAGTTCCCAACGTATTCGCAAAAACTATGATCATCGCTTATTTGCTCCTAAGTTATGCAGGACCAACGCAGGTGAACGCGCACCCCTACGTCGGATAATGAATTCTTACAACGATAATTTTACAGACCTTGACTTATTTTCATTAACACTAATGCGATTCAAAAAAGGCTTAATTGATAATTTAGCAACTATCAAAGTTTAGTAAACATTTATATACACACCTGTATAGAAATATTAGTGAAGTTAGTTCTAGTGCATGTTATTCATTTCATTTTCATTCGTTTTTTTTAAAAACGTAGCCCCACACTAGGATTTATTCCTGTATCGTGGGTGCGTTTACAAACATGAAAATTCACATACACAAATACCCAGACCGAAACAAATAATTGTGGATCACACAAAGATTTGTCCCGTGCGGGAATCGAACCCGCGACTATTAGACACAGTGGGTGGAGCGGATTAAGCTTTTAACCACTGCGCTAAATCGTCCGTCTAAGTCCCTAAGAATAGTTTTCAGCTCCTCATTTTTTTTTGTTTTTTTTTTTTACTTTGTGCTTTGTTTCTCTTTTAATTTAATTTCTTATGGTGATCGAGTGTCAACTTGAAATTGTGTATTCAGTGTTAAATTGAATATGTTTACTCTGTAAGTCTGTACCATAATATTCAATGAGTGAATTACGGTGTTGGTTGCATAATTATTATATTGGTTTGCAGTATGATGTTTAGTTTAGGCTGTATTATGCAATTGCTTGTTTTCACTAAGAAATAAAAATAAAATAAACATTAATGAATTAGGGTAGATAAATTGCAAAACGCATAGAAAAAATCGAACACAGACATCACGCCCCCATAGTAGGGTGGGGTATCTTATCAATTTCATTATCATCGTTGTCATCAAGTTCATGGGGAGTTGAATTAATTTAAACAAACACGATTATGCATCTCACTTGACACTGGCAAAATACACTTAAAATAAGTGTGAAGCCATAACTTAAAGAAGAAGAAGAATAAGTTTGTTACTTTTTATGTAGGATTCATAAGAGTCTAGTCCTATTGTTTTTTTACTTGATTTCTAGACGTAGAACGTCGTAGAAAGGCAAACAATCTAAAGACTACTCCATTTTGAATAACTTACATTATGTAGAGAAATTAGAATTGCTAATATAATTATTCCAAATTTTTATGATCGCGTCTTTGTAGATTTGATTTTCATGAATGCATATAAAGTTTACTTCTGTATATTGTGCCTACATTATAATAAAACAAATTACCCCTGCCTCCCCTTGTACACATTCGCTCAAACCACGTCGGTATCAACATGTAAATTAACTAATCACTCCAACTTCCGGCCTCGTCTGCAACCCTGATTGTTTCTTGAGCGGATATCCTCCGGGGGATGTCTCATCCCCTAGTGATGTCACAGATCGATAAATCGGTGTCCCCCTCTAATTTATATAATAGTGTCACAAAGCTATGCAATGCAAACACTCAAAAACTGTTGGACAGTAAGTGTGGGGCCACGAGGCGAGCGGGCGGGCCGTTTAAAATGTTTATATGTAAGTAGAGAATGTTACTCTGCCTACGCCGCCAGGTATCTGGCTTGATGATATAGATAAATAGATAGATTATATTACGCGAAGCAAAAACAATAAAATACTTTTAACCTGGGAGTTATTTTTATTTGGTAATAATATTTCTATCTATCTATCTATATCATCACACCAGCTCCCTCGCGGGGTAGGCAGAGAGTACAGAGTTCCATCAGGTTCTTTCTAATAATAATATATCATTTTAAATAGTACTAATTATAACAGTAAGTTAATGTTAAAAAATTAAATGATATACAAGTGAATCCATGTGAAAGTAAGAACTTTATTTTCTAACGGCAAACTGGGTTAATAGCAATAAATACCGCAAACAGCGGTAGTTCAAAGAAATAGTATTCTGGTTCCATATCGATGGATGGCTCGTTTAAACTAGGTATTCTCGGAAGCAACACAACTCTCTTTGAAAAGGCGGTACCTGCGGTATCCACTAATATGGTATCCAGCCCAAGTAAATGATTTGTTGCTACGTCGAGAAGAAGACGCGTTTCAAAGACGGCTGATCTTAAAAATAATGTCAAATCATAAATATATTTCTTACAATGGCGAAGCGAGAGAGGTCTGTAAGGGAACACCTTGTTGGAATTCTGTACTCTTTGCTTGCCCCACCAGGGATTTGGCTAGATGATATAATATATAGACCAATGAAAGCCATGCTGGCAGTACGGGTTAATCCCGCTTTCGTAGTGGCCCGTCTTCAAAGCGCCGGAGCGGCGCTCGCGCGCTCGGCGCCGCCGCCGGCGCCGCCGCGACGCGGACCGACTGTTTATTATAAACAACTACACACAACTAATATTGATTTATTTTTGTAACAGCTCCCTGCATGCCCAAACATTGGGCCGGATGGGAAAAAAATGAGTCAGATGTCTTGCGATAAAAAATTTGGGAATACCACTCCCTAAGTTCTCAATAGTTGTAGCAGTCTAGTAGGTACTTGATCTTTGGGAATATTTCTAGGAATTTTTATCCCTAGTCTTGCTACAATCAATCGATTGTCAGTACAATATACCAGAAGTCTGTTTTTCTTATATGGCCAACTTTATAGGTCAACCTATACTATTGAGAAAATTTCCCAGGGAAATGAATAAACATAATTTATTCATTTAGTTTAGGGAAACCCGAACTATTTTGGGCAAGAGACCCCTTTTCCAAAATGAACTCATACCTCAGACCCCTATAGCCAAATTACTTTAAAAATCCTATCTCTAGTTTTTTTCCTCTTGATACAAAATACTTACCAATTTAAAAACTTTGCGGTTAGTTAACCCCTCTGATCGGGAAACACTGCCAAAATTTTAAGTACTTTTTCGGAAAAGGCCGGGCGAGCGAGGCCATTTTTAGGCGACGTTTGCAAAAAATATATATAATCAAAAACTATAGCAAATTTTCAATTGCAATAAATTGTAAACGACTATATGATAATGACGTGTTTTGTTAAAGTACACTTTTACAAAGTTTATCACCTAATACTTTTAAAATTCCTACCTCAAAACATTCGACTCAAACTCGTAAAATGCAAAAATTTTTACGTATACAAATATTTTTAGAAAAATTTTCAGAGAACTCCGAGAAATAATTTATTGCGCTTTCTAATCTTAAATAACTAATAAATAAAGCTGCACATATAATATAAGGTCACCTAAACAAAGAAACATTGAAAACTACTAAAAAAAATAGCCTAGATTTCGGCCTAGGTAGACTGTGAAAAACGAAACGACCTATTTTATTGGCAAAAATAGAAAAAATACATCCTATTTTAGCATTATACACATAAATATATTCAAGTAAACGTTTATTTTACTAAATTATAACCTAAAATCACAAAAAGGTATCGTTTTCATTGAGGCTACCTTTTCCATTGAGAATCTCAAACAAACACTGTTTATCATTTATATCTTTCAACTTCCGATAACATCATGTACACAAACGTTTTACTAACACATTCTAACAAGAATGATTATATGATTCATTCATCAATAACAATCTATCTATCTATATCATCACGCCAGATCCCTTGCGGGGTAGGCAGAGAGTACAGAGTTCTAACAGATTCTTTCCTTACATACCTCTCTGGCTTCCTCCACTCTCATAGTTCGTCTCATACACGCTCGCCGGTTACGGGGAGTCTTGAGTTAATAAAAAATCAATATAAATCTATCTATCTATATCATCACGCCAGATCCCTTACGGGGCAGGTAAGTCTCAATATAAATAACACATTTTATTTGTTTACATTCACGGCACTTGACAGCTACTTAGCGGGCACGCGCCCTTATCGGATGTTTATCCATTCACGATACCATTAACACAGAATTATAAATAAACAGAACAAGAATACTTTCCTCTACATTTTGTTAAAACATTGTCTATGGCTACGATTCAGTGTTGGGCCACAAAACCGATAAAAATGGCCTCGCCCAACGTATGAATTCATACGTTCCTGAGTTTACGGCGCAATTATGTACTTATGAATTCCCGAATGTAGAGGTGTGAGTAAAGTACAACAATGATACTAAAATAATACTTTCTACTAAAATATTAGTCATTCTTATAACAAGTTGGTATACGTAATACAACTTATACAGTATCTTCAAAGTTTCAAATCAGAACTTATGATAATTAATAGGGGTTGATTTTTAGACCTCGTTGACCCCCAAAATCAGTTTTCATTTATGTCGACCCCTGGGAAACCGACATCGACCCCAAGGGGTCGATATCGTCTACTTTTGAAATCCCTGATTTAGTTGGTTCATTACTTAATTTCCCAACCATACCGAATTTATTTCTTTAATTGCCGCGTCATTCTTGTTTATAAAATTAGCTAAATATGAAAAATAGAACATATAACTTTTCTTTACTATTTCTCAAGAGAAAATCTTCAGAAAATCCTGTCCTCTGTGGGATAGACTGAGAATTCTGAATTTCAATAAGACGGATGTACAAAACACGGATACAAAATCATATGCTAAAATAGGGAGAAAAGTGATTCATATCGGACAGCGAATAGCACCCCTTACGCCATCGCGTCATCACAACCTCTGACCCTCTAGCACCCGCCCTCCTAACATTATTAGGGGACGGACGCTTAAGTACAATAAGCGATGTTCACTGAAACAGAACACTGTTTCAAATCGCATGAAAAATTTCACAACAATTAGTTTCTGTTACACAAAATTTCCCATCAAATCATTTGTCTTGATTTCAAAGATTTGTTAATATTTGGAGAACTATTAGCGTGGAGAAAGCGAAAGAAGTCTGTAAGGAATGACGGTTGAAGCCCTGTACTCTTTGCCTATCAAGTGCCATGTACCAGCTCCAGTTTGTTTGGATGACTATATATTCAATTACACCGCCATCTGCCCTCGTCATCGGAGCGTGACGTTGTCAAGAAAGAGTGCTGTCACGTTCATGTTTACTTAGTAAATTTTTAGTGTGAAAAGGATGGCATGTCAACTCGATAGGGTTACGCTAACGTCAATATGTTCGTGCTTAGCCCGCAGGTGTGGGGTAGCCAGACAATAAGTAGACATTGCATCATTAGTCAAAGCTTTTAACAGCGGGTGCTTCGAACGGCGGCGCCCGCGACCCGCCGCCGCCGCGCCGCTGAGCGACGCCCGTCTGCGGGCATGCGCCAAATAACCTGGGATGCCGGTTTGATCTTTTGAAATATTAATTGAGGTTAGACTTCGAACTCAAGTAGGCGGGAGCAAAGAAACATGGTCAGGTGGAGACTCACAGACAATATCAAATGAAGGTGGGTATATTGGCATTACATCGTGCTCTGCGAAGCCTCAACACCTTCACTCAGCAGGACTTAATGACTGCCACCGACAATGCATTCGAAGTGGCCGCGTTCTGGCCGCTTCTACATAAATTCAAAATGTCTGCTAAAAAAAGAAGAACTAAGGCAACATATAGATTAACAATGATTCATTTTGAATATTAATTAATTAGAATACAGATTAGGTTCTTTGTGCAGGTTGTTATAATTGTTTTATCGGAACCCTGATGATAATGATCAGAGATTCGGCTGTTAGTTGGTTAGCTGCTGTTAGCAGCTTCAAAACTTACATCAAGAACATAGACCACACAATCCAACCGGCCAAGCGCCTTGTCACAAAACCTTTGCAATATCAAACATGACCCATTTCCGAAATTATTTGTAAAACGCAGACCCAGCCATTATTATTCTCGGACATGAGTGTGTTTAGTAACATAAACAGAAAACCCACCCAGAACGAAACAAACATTTGTGGGTCACACAAAGAATTGTCAAGTGCAGGGATCTAACCCGCGACTACTCCGTCGTGTAGCGGCAACGCTCTTAACCACTGGACCAAGCCGTCGTTACTTTAAAAATACTGTCACGATTCCTTAAAATACACCAAATCCATTTATTTACAAACCATCTTTACGAAATGAAGTCATTAGTTGTCACAAAAAGGGGCAATCAATTCGGGGCAATAAAGGGCACAAAAAGTGGCACAATAGTTGGAGCAAGCAGCTCGTGGTGAAATCATGAGGATATAAAAATAAGCTGCCCAAATAAATCATGGGCAATCATTAGTGGGGCACTTCGGTGGTGCGGGTATATTGATAAGAGGAGCGGGGAGCGAAAGCGAGAAACATGTGTCTCGCTTCAACTTATTTTATGAAATAATATAAATATAATTTTGTAATTTTAACGAGTTGATTGCTTAGTAGAATAATGTTTTATTCCTTTTTATACAAGTCATGAAATGAAATCAGCTACCTATGTAAAATACTATTCTATTATGTTGGTGGTGTCTGTTGTGCATGTGTATGGACAAAGTATTGTTGAGGCCTATATATCGAAAATTCTCGGTACCTGTTAGTGGCGTGCATTGCATAAAGGCAATTAAGCAGTGCCTACCTCAGGTTAAAATACTGAGTGTATATAGATCTGGCGTGATAATATAGATAGATAGATTAAGTATATATGACGATTGACATTATTTTATTTTATGTAGTAACAATTAAAGGTGGGTGTGTGTGTGTGTGAATGATGTACGCTGTTGGCCGCGAGGCCTTTACAGCTTCACCGGACCCTCGGCGGCGGCGAGGCGCCCTCGGTTGGGACATTCGCTGTAGGGGGACGGGTGCACTACTAAGTGCACCGGTCAACCGCCGGCTATGGGAGGGGATCTACTACTACGTCGTCGTCGTCGCCCGTATTCTGAGCGGAAAGAAGGGATGACAAAGCATCGGGGGGGTCGGTGAGAACATGTCGCGGCCGGCGGTGGCGGCAGGGGTCGGGGGGGAGATCGTAGTCGGCGGTGGCTACGATTAACGGATTCGCATGGGTAGATGCGTTCGCGAAGAGACGTGTTGACACCTTTTTAATAAAGGCGCGAATAGGTTCGAGACCTAGATCGGAGTGGAGGTCGACGTTCCGTACGAACCAGGGGGCTCCTACGGCTTTACGGAGGAAGCGGTTTTGAACCACTTGGAGTTTATCGATGTGTTGAAGTCATGATGGGTTGAACGCAAGTTTTGTAAAGTGTCACCTTATTTCTAAGGGATATTTTACTCCGCTTGCAGATTAACGAATGGAGACGACCGAGCACAAATGATGCTCGGTGACGGACCCGCTTGATGTGCGGGCCGAAGGACATGGTACTGTTTAGGGTGACCCCTAGATATTTGACCTCTTTGACCCAGGGAATGGGTCGGTCGAACATGGTCACTTGGCCGAGATTACTTCTAGGGCGGCGCAGGGAGTGGCGCGGGGTGGCACCTCTGGAGAAGAACACCGCAGCGCTCTTGTCCGGGTTCACCTCAATACGCCACTTCCTGAACCAATTCCCTAGGGAATTGGCGGATGCCTGAAGGTGTCTGGTAATGAAACCCTTATTCCTATGCGAGACGTAGAGAGCGGTATCATCCGCGAATAGGGCTAGATGCGCCTTACTCGAACGAGGAATGTCGTTCGTGTAAAGGCTAAACAGGAGCGGAGAGAGAACTTAGCCCTGTGGGACTCCAGCACTGATGGAGTGGGAAGTGGAGCGCGTCATTTCGACGCGATAACGGAAGGCGCGATTCGACAAGAAGTCTCGTAAGATGAGCACGAGTCTGTCCGGCACACCCAATTGGTAGAGCTTGTAGATCAAGCCGTTGTGCCAGACTTTGTCGAATGCCTTCGCGACATCTAGGAAGAGGGCGCCCGTGTAGATGGGTTTGGGTCTATTGAGACCGGAGAGGATGTGCTCCGTGATGCGGTGCACTTGGTGGATGCAAGAGTGTTTGGCTCGAAAGCCAAACTGCTCGTCGATAAGGATACCCCTGGACGTTAAGAAGTCTTTGAGCCTCGCCAGAAGTAGGCGCTCGTAGATCTTGGCCAGGGAGTTGAGGAGACTGATAGGGCGGTAGCTCGCGGGGAGATTGCGAGGTTTGCCGGACTTGGGAATGCCTATGACGTCCGCCTCCTTCCACTTAGCGGGGAAGGTGCAGTTCGCCATGGCGGCGTTCAATATGGCCACTAAGAGGCAGATGAGTTGGGCGGGCAAGCATTTCAGAACGCGATTCGAAATGCCGTCAGAGCCGGGGGCTTTTTTAGTTTTGAGACCCATAATTAGATCTTTGACCTCCATTGATGTGCTCAGCGTTAGGCTCAGCACGAACATTTTGACGTAACGCACGCTAACAAGTCATACTACAATTTATTGTATAAACATAAACGTGATAGCACGCTTATTCGATAGCGTCACGCTAACGTCAATCTTTTCGTACTAAGCCCTCTGAAGTTGCGCTCGAGATGATATTAGTTATATATGTATCCCTGAAAATCTGTATTCTACGGAGGGGAGAACACATTGTAGCAATGCATAACATCCCCGCTGTCCCTTAGCACTGGGTCCTCAGGCCGCTCTCGCGTGGACCGCGGGGCGCCGGGCGCGGCGGCGGGCCGGCGCGGCGCCCGCGCTCGGCGCCGTCCTCCCTTGTCTTGCACCGTTTGTTTATCAACTAGTAACCTCTGTCATACGCACACAGATTGTTAATAATACTTCTGTACTGCTTAGGTACTTAGTTACCTACTGTATCAGAGATTTGATAGAAGTAGCTTTTACGAAGGCGACCAAACTTATACCATTCGCCCAAAAATAAGTTAATATTAATCAACATAAGTGTAAATAATATGAAATTATTATGTATTCGCAAGGGATCGGGCGTGGTGATATAGATAGATTCTGTCTAACTTCAGTCCACTCCAGGACAAAGGCCCCCCTCAAAGATCGCTACGATTTATAACTATATTTGATAATTATTATTTTTGGCATCACTAAGATACTTGCAGCAATGGATCTGGCGCGATAATATAGATAGATAGTCCAAGATCTTTATGCCAAATTTTAGGCTTGAACACACAAAGACATTATAAAAGTATTATTGTCTTTGCTTGAACATGCATTTTACCTAAGCATTTTACTGTTCCTAAGATATACCTGTGTGACAGATAAAGACACGACATTGAGCTTTTATTTTGGGGTCCATTCATTACTTTTAAACTAAGCTTTTAAAGTATAATCTTATAAAAAATAAATTCGTAAGTAAGTATAAAGAAAATATGATATAGTAAAATTAAAAAAAAAATATATTAACTTTTGTATCAGAGATTGATATCAATGAACTTAATGTCTGTCTCATGAGGTTAAATAATAAAATGTTTATTTCTGTAATCACACTTTATGTTAAACACAAAACTAATTAGTATCTGTGTGATGATGACATAAAAATAAAATGATTCTTGGCGCCATTGTACTATCTGTAACAGACAAATGAGATCACTCTCGCGACTTGTTATTCGATATCAAATTTCTTTATTAACACCCTTACGCCTATATTCCGTAAGCGGGGGTGGCAGAGGTGTACTGAGTATACCTACATTTTGCCGACAACGTTTGGTCGAACTAGAAGGTGAATCTATTGTCATTACAACGGGCGCAATTTCAGAATTCTAATAGATGCATCTCAATAGCAGTTTGTCCAATCTAGGTGAGAATCCAAGGGCTCGCGGTTGCCAGCCGCATCATGTGCACCTATACCAAAGTCTAATCTCGAACATTCTACGTAAGAGGAGATGAACCAATTGCTATGACAGGCCAGGATAGTGTGATTAGAAACCGATGTAAGTTGAAGGATGACGTTGTGACTAGGATTGAAAGAGGTATGTTGAATTGGTATGGGCATATGGAGAGGATGTGTGACAGGTGGCTAACTAAACGAATATATCGAGCAAATGTGAGTGGAAAGCGTCGTAAGGGGTCGCTCAAGAAGAACCTATCACGACCAATTTAATGATCTCTTGGAAAAGCGTCAAGTGCATAGTGCAATCGACGAAAATGCATGAACGTAGATGAAGCGAAAGAGGTGTGTCAGAATCGTAGTATGTGGCAAACAGTAGTCTCTGCTTACCCCAGTGGGATAAAGGCGTGAGTGTATGTCATTATGTATAAGTAATAATGACAGTGTCTTATGTAGGACATATTACAATTTATGTAATTTGGACAGTTTTGTTGAGGGACTAATTCAAAAGCGTCATTATGGTTTTTTCGATGGTCTACTACCATAAAAGAACTAAAGTTTTTTCTTCCTCGCGTGTCATTGATACACAATATTAATGGAATTGTAGTTGTATCGTGTCAAAATGTCTTTAGTCATTCACGCAAAATAGACAGATGAATGGTTTTGGGCTTCGTGACCAAAGACATGACCGGGGAGGTATTGACAGAATGCCCGATCAATGTCAAATGATTTCGACTCAATCAGTCGTCTTTTCAGGTACAGCATCTGCGGGCCATAGCAAGCAAGAGTGGGATAGTTCCCATCTTCCTATTAGGTACCTCGTAACTGCCTCGATGGTCTGGTGGCAAAGCGCATCGCTTTGTGATCACGAGGTCCTGGGTTCAAATCCTAGGTCGGACAAATGTAGTTTTTCTAACTAAAAATTCAAAGTATGAGTCCGGAGTCTGGAATTGTGCCCGGTATATGGCAATAGGCTCGCCCCCTATTACATGGGACCTAACATCGTCGGCGAAACGTGGGTGTACTCAGTACACCTCTGCCACCCCCTCTGGGGAATATAGGCGTGACGGTGTAACTAAAGATCCCGGTTATACTCATTCATTTTTGTTCGTATTAAGCCTCGTTGGTCTAGTGGCGTATGGTGCGGCGGGCGATCATGAGGTCCTGGATTCTAATCCTAGGGCAGAGTGTTACTATCGAAAAAATCTCAGAAGCCTTTCCGAGTCTGAAACGTGCCCGGTATAATCATAGTTAGACTATAAACATTTTATGTCAAAAAATAAAAGTACCTGAATTCTTTTATTATTAATTTTGATATTTCATTTTGTATTATTATTTTATTATTAAATTCTATAAGTTGCTGTGTGTGATATGTATATATATATAAATTTTTATATTATTTTTAACATTATTTTTGACATTATAATCTCGTATTGTTTTTAACAAATCGTATTATAAATTATGTGTCTTGGTTGTTGATTGATTCATTGTTTATTGTTTTAGGCCACATCATATTCTTTTGTTATTTTAAATTGTAATGAATTGGAGACATTATTTCTTTCATTTCTTAATTATTATTTTTTTTAGTTTTTTCTAACATGATTATTATAACTATTCAATATAAGATTTTGATTGAGAGCACGTGACAGGATGTTTATGTGAGAATTAATGTGTACATATTTCTTACTTTTCCTTTTTTTTAAAAACATAGCCCCACATTTACAACTTTACAAACATGAGAATTCACATACACAAATACCTAGACCGAAACAAATAATTGTGGGTCATACAAAGATTTGTCCCGAGCGGGAATCGAACCCGCGACTATTCGATCTAGGGGGCGGAGCGGCGTGTGTGGGTGTACAAGGTACACAGGTATTTTTTTGCCACCCCGCTCCGGGAATATAGGCGTGACGTCGAAGCTGCATTTCTGTTACTGGCTTGCAAACTTATTGTTTTGTTATTCAAATTATATAGGCAGTTCGAAGCTGCATATAGCATGAATTTCAAACATTATTTTTAACCGAATTCAAGGAGAACATTCTATGTTCGTCTGCAAGTGTGTTTTGTTAATCAAAGTTAGCCGTGACAGTGTACCTATATATGAAAATGAACATTATCTTGTCTGTTTACTGGTCCATTACATTGTTTTGTCACCTACATATCGGCGTGGCGTGATATACGACCAGTGGGGCGACCTTGGCTACGTACAGACAGGCGACAGGCGACTCGCCGCCGCCGGCGACCGGCGCCCGACTCTCGCTCCCACGGTGTAGGAGACACAGGGGAATAAAACATACCGCAGGCGTTTATTCCACCCCGCAGTAAACAGAGAATATTATGGAACCGTGCAATCCGAGCAGTCGTACTGCACCATTAATTTAAAGAGCAGTGTCTCTAATATACGTACTTCGGAAGGCACGTTAAGCCTTTGGTCCTGGTTACCATTTCATCTGTTAGTCATTAAGCCAAGTTGGAAGGCTTACGCTTGATAAGTTCTTAGAGTATTTGGCCATAAACCTAGTCTTCAGCAGCATCAGCAACAGATGTGGGACTATATAGACCGAATTTTTATAAGTCCGATATCAGTAACAACAAAAATTACGTACTTTCTTTAGAATCTATATCTACTACTAGGTCATGGGTTCGAATCCTGGGTCAGACAATGTAGTTTTTTTTATCGCAAATCTGCATCATCAGTCCAGTAGTCTAGAATTGTGTCCGGTATAATTGCATTAAGCTCGTCCCCTATTATATGGGGACCTGAAATCGTGGGTTTAAATAAAAAATGTAAAGGTGACGACAGATATCACGTGTCATGGTGCGATGTCACGCATACAAATCAAATGTTACTAAAATTATTTTCGACTACAGAAAAGGACTGCATTTGGCGACAAAGCATTGAGACGAAGTGTATGTTTCAACATTTCCCATATGCTATAGCATGTTCAACTATTCACAGCATATCGCACGATATCTATCCGTGCCTTAATAGTACTAACATGTGTGGGCGTTTTTGTGACAAAAGATGTGTGTAACATCCTTGAAATTAATACCAATTGATCTTAAAGAGGGACAAGTTCCGCCAGAAGGTGGACCGATGAGGGTCGCAGGTGAAAGCTGGATTCACAGCACAAAGACGGTCTTCGTGGCTGTTTGGGGAGGCCCTTACCCACAAGGTGATGACTTTCAGCTGGTGGTGATGATGATAGTGATCATAAAGTTGTAAATAATAAGACTTCTCTGTTCAGTACATTATATATTTCATCATGTTACATTTGTAAATCATGGAGGTAGATTTGGAATATACAACGTTGAACAATCCGTGTTTTTGTCTGTAGTAATAACAAATAATCTCTGTCATAAACAACTTATATTTAGTTATATTTTATCAGCAGTTTAAGGTACAGATAGACCGGCTTGTAGAGCATTGGAGAAGAAACAGACTACATTATGTTCTTCGAGCGGTCTATGTGAACGTATTCCAACTCTAAATTTTGATAACACCCCTGAAGTGTCAAGGCATTGCAAATATCATAAGGTTATGGATGGAAAGACTGTGCGCTTAAAGATGAATTTTCTTTGAGTTATCAAAGTTTAGAGACAAAATTTACAGGTATTTTGACAATAACCCAGTATAATATCTGAAAATATATACGAAACTAAGTATCGGCCTCTTAAACATAATGTACCTTTTATTTATAACTCGCACTAGCTTTTTTTCTTAGACTCAGAATGACTACTTTCTCAAAAAGAATGTTTTCCTAAAATGCATTCTTTTCTATAGCGTCCATTTTACCGAATCCCTAAACACTTTTCCTTCAGAACCAATATTTGGTTTACATTCCTCGAATTCGGAAGTAATATAAAACAGTTCATTTTGAGGAGAGGATCAGGACCAATGTATATAAAAAAACTGTCTCGAAAAACGTCATGTCATCAGCATAGTTGCCTAGATCTGTACGGGTCTTTATGCAAAGACGACGTCGCATCTAAACGTATCGTTAAAAAAAAGCTTGTGAGAGATTTATCTTATATTAAATCTTATAAAATATGTATTAAATTTAATTTAAAAACTAGCTTTCACTCTCGGATTTTGTCACATCAAACTATGCACTATCTTAGCTTCTCCATGTTGGGGTATATGTAGAGTTCGGTTCTTAACGATAACCAAAGTTAACCAACGTTCAGACCTCAGTCTGAGATGGGTAACCATTTGTAGAATTTTCATATTCAAGATATCTCCGTGCATAGAAGACACGTTAAGGTTTCCCTGGTTACCACCCGAAACCCATATCGAATAACATGTGCACAAACGTTGCAATATATACCCCAGGAAGGAGAAGCCCTAGCAGATCTCGTAAAACTGCGAATTGAAAGGATTCACATGACACAGTTAAAAAAACTTTTGCTTAATATGCTAGACTTGAAAATTCTGGTAAAACTACAAAAAATTGTAATTATATTATGAAGACTGTTAGCTTTTGAAAATTCTGGAAAAATTCGCTGGATCTGGATTAAAGATCGCGAATCCTCGAAGACTCGCGCCCATTCTTTTTCCTACTCGCTTACAGTGAAAATGTGCAATGGACTATTAGAGTATTAGTTCTATAATTACCCATCGTTACATTATAGTTACACATGTACCAATAGAACTAACGAACGGGGACATTGGACACATGCAGTATAATTTATTAGGAGAAAGGTTGGAGCGGATTGCGTAGATTGAACGATTTCTATACCGGAGTGGGGAGAGGTGTACGCGGTACACCCACTTTTTACTAGGCTAAGGAAGTGTATCAATAATACCACATATTCATATTTAATCTGTATCAATTAAGGTAGTGTATCTGTACTGAAAATTCGATTATAATGGACTATAAATTAGCTGAGGGTCTGTTTATAAAGAGCTATTTCCACTTCATGGTCAATGTTACTCATTCTAATAGTAACCCAAATTACGTTGTAAAATTGTCTTTACTTCTGATTGAAAAAGCTTGACCTTATTTTTAATATTCCAAATTACACAGTGCTATATGGTGATTGAATACGTATGTCAAGAAAACCTTGTCTTTTTTTTTGAAAGTTAGTCTAGTTTTACACTACACTTTTTGCTATAATTTGGAACTTTTTCCCAAGAAGGATTTCCAGTTCTCTACCGTCCACGGTATAGTTAGGTAACATTAGTTTTTGTAACGAAAATACAGGGTGACCTAGAATAGGAGTATAATACATTTATAGATCGGTTTAAAACACTTATGTTCTACAACTTTTATTTCTTGCATTTTTTCAATCAACAATTTACCATCATCGCGTGAGCTTTATGGAAAAAAAGACAACAAATGTTATATAACAAAAGTTGTATACATTGGAGTTTAAATAACTTTCTGAATCCCGTATCACCCAGACGAATACCTCCCCAATAGTAAAGAAATAGCTCCTTCTGAACCGACGCTCACACTTAAAATCTCAATTGGACAGATAAAATCGACGTGTTACGAAACAGGATGGCGGCGTATCCGACGGGCCTGCTTACCCTACGAGTGTGTCGGTGAAGAGTCAGTAGTTCCGGAAGTTCCTGTTGGGTTTGAACCCGCCACCGCCACCGCCGCCGCCGCCGCTGGGCGACGAGTTGAGGAACAACTCGATGTAACGGTGGTCCATATTGTTTTTGTCGCGTCTCATCGCCTGGAATTCGAAAATGTATATATTATGAAGATCGACTATTTCATTGATCTAGATGCGAATGATGCGCTTTGTGATCACGAGCTTTAAATCCTAAGTCGGACTAACGTAATTTTTCCAACTATTATAATAAACACTGTCACGCCTATATTCCCCAAGCGGGGATGGCAGGTGTACTGAGTACACCCATTTTTGCCAACGATGCTAGGTCCCATGTAATAGGGGGCGAGCCTATTACCATATACCGGGCACAATTCCAGACTCATACTGGGATTTTTTTGTTAGAAAAACTACATTTTTCCGACCTAGGATTTGAACCCAGGACCTCGTGATCACAATGTGATGTGCTTTGCCACTAGACCAACGAGGCAGTCTAAAGTGTCCAATATAATTAACTCTCATCTATATCATCACGCTAGATCCCTTGAGGGGTACGCAGATAAAGAGTTCCAACAGGTTCTTTCCTTACTCCTCCTGGCATTAACTATCATAATATAATATCAGTCCGGAGTCTGGAATTGTGCCCGGTATATACTAATCAAATCATACTCATCAATAACAACATGCTGGCCCCTATTACATGGGACCTAACATCGTCGGCCAAAAATGGGTGTACACAGTACACCCCTGCCACCCCCGCTTGGGGAATATAAGCGTGACAGTGTGTATTCGCCGTAATCAACACTAATTACAAAGTGTTTGTGCGTTTTCTACTAAGTTCTCAGTAACAGCCTGAAATTGTCGCCAGCAACATTCTTTTTCTTTATTAAAAACGTAGCCCCACAATACGATTAATTCCTGTGTCGTTGGTGCCTTTACAAATATGAAAATTCACATACACAAATATCCAGCCCGCAACAAATAATTGTAGGTCACTCAAATATTCATCCCGTGCGGGAATCGAACCCGCGAAGCTCTTAAGCATTGCGCTAAATCAACCATCGAACACATGGCAACACGACTCACGAACTGTTTCATCGGAACCTAACATCGCCGGTGAAAGGTGGATAAACACTTTTTAGACTCACAGGAAGAAATTAGCAGGGAGAACGAATTTTTTTTGTGTAAATGATCTACTCTGCTGGCCGCGGGCCTTTACAGCTTCACCGGACAAGAGGGCGAGCGTGCAACCACTACGCTCGAGCCAGAAGGGCAAGGCCCTTGAGCTAGTTGCCCAGCTCAAGGGCGGGAGAAAAAATTTCGAAAGACATTTAGGTGCTAAACATTGTGACACAATTTATGGGATGCCGTTTATGAGGAACTATATTTGCGGACGGCTTGGACCAGTTGTTAAGAGCTCAACCCGCTCAGCCGCAGTAGTCGCGGGTTCGATTCCCACACGGGACAATTCTTTGTGTGACCCACAAATAATTGTTTCGGCCTGGGTGTTTGTGTATGTGAATTTCAACGCATCCACAACACAGGAATTGTTCCTAGTGTGGGGCTACGGTTCTTTTTTAAATAGACATTTAAAAAATGATAGCCTAGTAGTTAGACTGTTGGACTGCAAAGGCAGAGGTCTCGGGTTCAAACCCCGGCACGCACCTCTGTCTTTTCGAAAGCATGTGCGTATTCAAAATTAATTATCACTTGCTTTAACAGTGAAGGAAAACATCGTGAGGAAACCTGCATGCCTGAGAGTTTCTCGAAGGTGTGTGAAGTTTGCCAACACGCACTGGGCCAGCGTGGTGAACTATGGCCTTTCTCTCAGTTTGAGAGGTGTGTGTGTGTGTGTTTGAGTGATATACGCTGTTGGCCGTGAGGCCTTTACAGCTTCACCGGACTTAAGGGCGAGCGTAGTTTGAGAGGAGGCCCATGCTCAACAGTGGGACAGTTTCTTAACAGGGCTAATATTATTAGTATTAAAAGAAATATTCTCGAACTTCAGCTGACTAGAAAGAATCTGTAAAAAAACGTAGGCTTACCCTCATGGCGTCTTCGTGGCACTCGAACTCAACGTCAGCTTCGCCTGAAGGCCTGCCGCTATTGTCGTACAGAATGTTGATGTTCATAGGCCGAATGGGCTTGAAGAACTGAAGACAAAAGACAAGGTTTAGTGCTTAATCTAGTCTGAAACTAGTGTGCTTGATGTGGTCTGAAACTATAAGCGACGATACTATTGAGCGAAGTCCACTCTGCTGGTACTCTCTGTATCGATTAGTTCAGAGTTTCATGCCTGTACGGAACAAATCTTTGTATGACCGACTTCTATAATATTTTTCACATAAGATGGGTAGTGACAGTTTTAATTTCCAAACGAAATTATACTTTATTCAATGGCAATAAGAGTCATCACCCGTTCCGATACTTATGGTGTTATGCCTTAACACCATTGAATTATATATTACCCATCCTAAAAATACTTTACTATGTTTGTTTCGGTCAAGGCCCTTATTCGATATGGCCAACTCGGCGCGTTACGAGAACTGCGTGAAATAATTGGGTAGTTATATTCTGTGTGCCATTGGTGTATTGTTAAACGATATTGTTATTGTTATTTTTAAAAACAATGTAGCCCCACACTTAGATTTATTCCTGTCGTGGGTGCGTTCACGAACATGAAAATTCACATACACAAATACCCAGACTGGAACAAATAATTGTGGATCACACAAAGATTTGTCCCGTGCGGGAATCGAACCCGCGACTATTAGACACAGCGGCTTAAGCTCTTAACCACTGCGCTAAATCGTCCGTCAACATTTTACGGATTTATCATAACGCACCGCGTTATGTGTTTATTAGGTTATAGTGAAAAGAGCCTTGAATGTACATGTGATTTTCATGTTTGTAAAACGACGTTTTTTGAAAAGCGTTGAAGACAACACAATGTTTTTTTTTAAAGACGTGCAGAGTTCAAACCCGCGACTATTTGATCCAACGAGTAGAGCAGCCTATGTAAAAACCAAGCATTATTTAATAAGCACTCTAATCTGGCCAAAAGATTAATTCTCTTTTGGCCGGTGACATTAGAGTGCTTAATAGTATACAAGTAGTTTTTTGTAGTGTGATACCAAGGTGTGTACTCACGTGATATCAAGGTGTGTACTCACGTGATACCAAGGTGTGTACTCACGTGATACCAAGGTGTGTACTCACGTGATATCAAGGTGTGTACTCACGTATGCAATGTCTTGAGGCGTGGCTTTGAATGGCAGCCCGCGCATGTGCACGCAGTGGCAACCGCCACCACCACCGCCGCCGCCACCGCCACCGCGGTTGCGGAATCCACCACGAGTGCCGCCACCGTAGCCGCCACCTGTGGGGCAGAACCACTCGTTATCTCTCTATATCAACACACAAGATTGGTTGCGACATAGGGCGGGAGTAAACGCGTTCCAACAGGTCCTTCTACAGTTTCCTACAGGTTCCACTCTCTAAACCATGATTTATGTTCACATTTAGCTCACAAGCGTAGTGTGCTGGTAGTGTGACGGAAAATGGACATGAAGAGCAGGACAAGCGTGTAAAGTTTACAACTTCTCTGATTATGGCTGCGGTCCGATTAGTCCTTATATTGATATTAGTGTTTATATATGCGTTCTGAAACGGCGTAAGCGCGCTAAAGCCGTGATCACATTGCACGACCCCGAGTCTAATCTGATAGCCTTGAGACGCCATTACAAGGCCGTCAGGTCGGAGTCGGAGTTGGATCCAACTTCACCCGACCCCGACTCTGACTTAGGACGTTTAGTGATGCAGCCATTGTTATGATAAACCTCAATGTACCGATATAATATGATACTGTCGTCGTGTAAAAAATAATGTGAAAATGAAAGTGATTGATGATGTATCGAAACATCAATTTTTTATTAAGCTTTCATTATTTGTTCATCTTGCCGGTCCGGATACAATAGAGAAATAGGTAGACTGATAAATAATTATCTTCGATCAGTCGCCGCGCACACTTCTTTACAGAGGAACGTGAAGCGTGCAGTGACATGGAATTCAGCACTAAGGGTGAAAACGATATATGGATGTTTTAATAGACGATACATATAAAACGTCGCTGACGTTTTAAATTGTAAATTATTTATGTATTTAGCTTCAGGTTAGTACAATGCAGGAAACAGGTGTAGTGTTGCCACACATATGGTCATGCAGATGCCAGTGTTTGAGAAATGGATCACAAATTTTGAACCAGAATGACAAACAAACATAAGATTTTTTTTTTACAAATCATTGAATCATACATCGATACATCGACGTCTTATATAACAATGACCGCATCACTTAATGTCCTAAGTTGGATCCGACACAAGACTAACATCCTACCTCTCCCTACTCCGACTCCGACCTGACGGCCTAGAAATCGTCTCAAGGCTGTCAGGTCGGAGTTGGGGTCGGGCAATGTGATCACGGCTTAAAGAAAGATTTTATGACGTCGCGGATAACATTATTATCGACGCCATATTTGCTTAATTCGGCGAATATATCTCTCAGTCAAAATTATTTTTGACGTGTGCTGTGCTAATAACAATTTTATTTTATTGCGGATTTTGTTATTTTAAAATTACTGTTTCGATAATTAAGAGGTAACTTGGTAAGCAATAGAAACGTCATTAGTTGTCAAAATCGCCATATTTAATTCGGAGCGCATTGATAGACGTCGACAAGGAGTAAAGAAATCGTGTTTCGAATCCCAGCCTTTCATGACCATTTCCCCAGTATATCAAATCACGCGCCGCCAAAATTTGTTCCAAGCGAGAAACTTTTTGTTACCCGGTATGAAATATTCCTCACTTACCAAAAGATCCTCCCCGTCCCCTGCCACTGAATCGTCCGGAGAATCGGTCGTTTCTGTCGTAGGGGGTGGGCCTGTAGCCGCGGCTGGATCGGAACCCGCCCTCCATGCGGGCGCTGTATGCACGCACCTCGTCCGCAGAGCTCACGAACACTTCTATGTATCTGTTGGGAGATTTAACTGATGACGTGCGTGTTTAAATTGATAGTCGCCTTACTTGTTTGGTGTTAGCATTTTGGAGAGTACAAATTATATATTTTTGGCATCGTATGAGCGTGTGTGAATGTTCTATGCTGTTGGTTGAAAGTCGGCTTCACCGGAGAGAGAACGTGAAACTACTCTCCAGCCGGAAGAACAAGGGGGTTACTCAAGGGCGCGTCATGGAAGAACGGTCTCGGCTTAGGCTGCCGCTATGGGTGAGGGCATATAATATTCATCGCCGTGATGTACACGTATGTATACCGGCCAGCGGACAAGGGGTGTCCATGCATCCAGTAAACATAATATATATATATTTTTATGAAAACAGGGTAGAGAACTTCGACAATTACATGACATCTCGTCAATCTCCAATAATAAATTATCGAACTTTAAATTACAAGATTTATTTCTAAGTATGGTAATAGACACCAAAACTAAGTTTGACAATATTATTGAATTTCACTTGCAGGTTTAAATATTTTACTTGAATATACTTAATATTTTAGTTGCAATGATGTGTCTATATGGAAGTATTATGTTGAATAACTTTCTGGAAATAAATAATTCGGAGACTGGAGTTCAAGCTATGAACGAGAAATTGTGTACTTTTATTTAGTAAAAATATAGGAAATTTATGTCTATAAAACAATTTTTTCGGATTTTATCGCGGTTTATTTTTTGATTTTTAAGTTCCCGACGTTTCGAGTGCTTTGCAGCACCCATGGTCACGGGAAGGACTGAGGTGGTAGACGTCCAAAAGGAATAGTTGTTCCGGGGTACCCTCAAACTTCTTAATTATTTTTGTTGGTCCGATCTACGCAGAATGAGCTCACGGTGTCTTGAGGTCTTGCAGTGTTATGCTTGGTTTTGGATTTGATTATATTAATTATTGGATCCCAAGTCGATGGAAGCACCCAGCCATCTTCTCTATTGAAATTAAGATGTTTTTAATTTCAATAGCAAAATCTAAAAATAAACCGATATAAAATCCGAAAAAATAGTTTTATTTCTATCTATCTATGACCTCACGCCAGATCCCTTGCGGGGTAGGCAGAGAGCACAGAGTTCCAACAGGTTCTTTCCTTACATACCTCTCTGGCTTCCTCGACTCTCATAGTTCGTCTCATACACGCTCGCCGGTTACGGAGACTATTTACTTTTCCATCAGATAAGACTCGGATTATTTGGTCGTGGTAAGATAGTCTAGGTCTTCCCCGGTACCTGCATCCTTCCACTTTCACATTGTATATCTATTTTGTCATTCTCTCCTCTGGCATTCTTTCTATATGCCCGAACCAACGGAGCATGCCCTTTCTCATCTTTACACCGATACTATCTTTCATACCTACTTGCTGTCTTACTACGCTGTTGCTAATGCGGTCGGTCAGCTTCACTCCGCACATCTTCTGCTACCGCATTTATCCTACTTTCATTCTCCTTCTTACATACCCAGCTCTCGCTACCATATAACAGCGTTGGGACAAGAACTCCGTTATGTATGGCCAGCTGCGCCTTATGGCTTAAGTGCCGGCTCCCAAGTAGCTTTCCCATCGCTCCATTCACTCTGTTCCATGCACTCACTCTTCTCTCTCTATGTCAGCGGTGTATTTCCCATCCTTACTGAAGGCGCATCCAAGATATACAAACTCATTCACTTGCTCCAGCACATAGTTACCAACCACAATCCTTACATTCGTTCTGGTTTCTTCCCTTTCAAAAACCATAATCTTGGTTTTCTTCACATTCAAGTGTAAGCCATTGATCATGCAGTCGTCTTTCATAACTGTGACTAGTGTTTGCAGATCAGTGGCTGTTGGCGCTATTAAAACCGCGTCATCTGCATAAAGTAGATGGTTTACCACTAAGTCACCCATTTGTACACCTTCATTCATCGCTTTCAGTCTTTGAAGACTTTTGAGTTTTATTTCATGTGTAATATTCGCGTAAATCTAAGAACTCAATTTATGTCTATTTTAGAAGTTTAACAATACAAAGTTCAGGGTTAGATTTCATAGGAGTACTGAAGTTTCATACGTAGGATTGTAGATTTATAATTTATTTTATTATCATCGAGTACCTACCACTACTTATTTTTCGGGTATAACTTAAAATATATGAGACGTCGGTCGGCACTTCGACAATGATTACATCGCAGTGTGTTACGCACATGATTCATATTATGTCGTCTGAGGTATTAAGTAATATGAATTAGTGGAGCGAGAAAGATAGTCTGTACTCCAATCGATAATGCCTACGCGCCATATATTTTTAGTTGAACTTTACAGTCTAACCTGAAAAAAAAATATTTTTATATCTAAACCAATACCACATTTGCATAAAACTACGTGACATAGTCGGTCCGGTCCTCTTCCCCTCTTCATTCTTCGCCCCTCGCCCCGTCTCCCCTCGCCCCGCGCACTCCCAACCTTTGACAACTCAACAACCAATCACTGTTGCACTTTACAATGCTACCTTAGATAGGGCTGTATGAAGATACAAGACTATGATTTTAGGTACAGCTGACTATATTATGTGTCAACTGTATCTAAAATATTAATTCGTTTAATATTTTCCCAAGAGCAGTTCTAAGGAAGATGACGGTGTAATACCATAAATATAAGATTTTAAGTATTCCTTTGTATCATTCAATCTTGTATCTTACTTGGATATCGAGCCCTTATGATGCATTATTGTGTTTAGATCAATAAAGAATTCAATTAATTCCTTGAAGTAAAAAGAAATATATATGTTTCCCCAAAGCAATTACAATTTGTTTATGAGACACAAAATCAAGTTTTTTATTCATGTCGACCAATAATTACTTAAGACTAAAACTTGTTTGGAATATCATTCATATAGAGCGCACATGCCATAAGACTACATTTAGATACACATGGCTAAAGACGTAATTTCTGTAGCCAAATGTATCCTTTACTGATCTGAACACAACAATCATCAACAAATAGAGTAGCATTACAAAAGTGCAATAAACTCTGTTTTGTATACAATTTTTCCATAATACAATAATCCCAAAAATGCCACTAAGACGCCCACCATTTTGTTATTGGCCATTTTATTACTGTTACATAGTTTACTGAGAAAATAAAAATAAAATTGTACTAATCTTTTTTTTATAATAGCAAGACCAATAACATAGGAGGTCCCATACTTATCCCACTACACCAAATATAATATTGCTGTCATGGCTTGTTCTGGCTGTGGTAGACATACGCTGCAATATTTACATACCATGTATCCTATGTATTTATTCAGACTGTATCCCTTAGGAGTGTATAATAGGAGTGTATAACCTTATTTCTTTAAGTTATCATTGTTATACAATTTTTAAACTGAAAACCCACTTTGATTTATCTTACTAATATGTCCATCTGTATAATGTCGTGTACATACTGATACAAAAATATTAAAAAAAATCTCCTATTTTCTGTATCTCGAAATACCATCTCCAATGGACAAATATATAATTCCATTAAAATTATTATACCCTCATATCTTAATTACAGCGCATCCGAACCACGGCCGCGCACAAGCCACGCGCACATTGTAAATAACTTTATCCCCCCACCTGTGTCCTATTTTCTCCCTGTCCCTGTTGAGAGCTTCCTGTGCGCTATCCTTGTCAACGAAGTGTACGAACGCCTCGCCCGAAGCCCGCCCCGAGAAGTCCGAGAGCAAGTGGACGCCGTCAGGGGCGACGGTCAGCCCTGCCCCACCCGACGTGCAAATAGAAGATCATGTTATATGCGTTTGCCTTCGTATTGTTAGCCGGCTGCGGGTAATGTACGCATGCGGGGTGAACAGCATGCCTGATACGAGGTACATATCGTCGGTGCAGTAGTGCGTAACTTGAATTGGTAGATACAGCGTATCTAACGCTTGTAGCTTTGAGATTGTCCTCTAATGCACTTAATAATATGACCAGCACTCGCTTTTTAAAGTTTGCCCTAAAAGCTACTAATGGGAAGCGAGAAATTGAGCAAATCTGTTGTTGATGAATATTATAACACAAATCCGAATATCTAAAGATGAATAAACGTCAAGCTTGATCAATAATGCTATAGGTACTTTCAAAGAAGTCTAATGAAAAGATGATAATCATCACATTCGCTGTATTGTAACAAAATGTATTGTTACAATACCGCGAATGTGCTAATTATTTACCCAAAATGTGATGTGGAAATTAAACAAATGATGCATTATTTAATGTGCAAATTAATTTGTTACAGTAACAAAATGAGACCTATGTTTTGCTTCTCCCGAGATTTAGGTCAAATGCAGATACGCGGTATCTTCCAATGTCAGTTATGCGATATTCCAATATCAACGACGATATGGAATTTCAGTATTCGGTTACTATTCCAAATAATGTAAAAATTGAATTGTAACAAATCAAAAAACAAAACTTGTACACAAATTTTCGTTGAACCGTGTCTGAAAGTCGTATGAAGTTGGCCAGCACACGAGTAGCTCGAAGAGCCACAGGCGCGTATGTACCGTCCGTATTTTTTATTGTCTAGAGTTCGCCGATGGTGGTCGATGAAACTACTACTATAATAGCTCTACGCGTTTTTAATCTCAAAATACAATACGACATCGTGAGAGTGAACTCCTTGGACTGGGGCATCAAATACCGACATGGCGCGAAGCAGTAGCGAAGTTAGGAGTGCACACGAGCGCACCAACCACACCCTTCAGTCAAGTCCACATGTGGCATTAGTCGGCGAGAATGTTGAGCCAATATATGTCAAACAAGATGGTAAAAATACTCGTTCGAGGCAGTATCATGTGTGTAGCACTTGTTCCGTGTTTTTTTCTTTCAAGCTATAAGAAGGTTTTTTGGCACACGTTTTTTCAAACTGTTCCTATGATCCAATTCTTTACAAATCTGGATTTGATCGAATCGAATACAATACTCCATACCGCCCTTCGATATTTCGCTTCTCAGTCATGCTGTATTTTTGTGGATTAGAGTTGTATTTTTAAACTGAAGTAATAAATAAAATAAGTGTATAGATTTACAATTTCACGAAGTGAATTTACTTACAGTAATAATGTATTAAAGGTACTGGTTTAAAGATCTCAGGTGAGATTTGTCATGGTTGGCTTCATATTAATCTTAACTTTAATGACTTCTCTTAAAAAAAATGGAACAATCTAGCTTCAACTACCTTCGTGAAATGGAAGATCTATATTGCATGATGTAGTCTATACATGTTTTTCAAATAGTATAACTTATGTCTTTGGAAAATGTTACCCACAGCTCGACTATACAATAATCCTAAATCCCCAATGAGGTATTTTGATAAAGATACAATATGAGAAAGTACTTACCGTCAAAGAACTGTATGATCTCTTCCTTGGAACAGCCAAAAGGCAGGCCACGGAGCTTGACTATACCCATGTCATCACTGACATTGGGTATGCCATCAAAACCGTTTTCGCTTTGACGCATTGCGTTCAGCGCCCATTCCATGTCTTGGCGGTCAGTGGAGAAGACTGGGAAGAAAATTGATTGTATTGTGTTGGGCTAACTCAAAATTTGGAAACTTTCGTAATAAGTAGTGTCCGGCCGAAGGTAGATTTTTGGCCGAAGCCGACCTTCAGCCAAAGCCGAAGGTATAATAACCCTAAGAAAATTGGTTCATGATTGGCTAAATCTTAAAAAAGTTATGTTGACTGTATTAACGAACTTATTTTGTTTTGGTTATTTAGATCGTTCAATAGGGAATATGCGTGTATTTCAAATAAGGGTCAAATATTTTTTTTTACAAACTATATCGCATTAGAATAATGTCTATACCAACATTTTATTAATAACATAAATTTATATTAAGAAAATAATTATTGGAATTACAAAAAATGAGTGGGAAATTCAAAGTAGCTGGAACGCCACGCTATTGGTCAGATCGAATATGACGTCAAAGTCTACAATACAAATGTCAACAAGTGCATATTTGTTGGATGTTTGCTATTGAGTTAGTTTTGTTGCTATTTTTTGTTGTTGATTTGCGCAAAGACAAAATTTTAGTTTAAATTATTTAAGTTAATTCTTACGTTAAAGTGTGTCTTCACAGCAATATAAACAAGTTGATGGAGATACCATGTCTCTTTTTCTGATTTTACACCACTTTCTCCTTATGTCCGCACCAATTGAGTGCATTTTTATTGTATATTTACACCTAGGCACAACACAGTGTTGTTCCATTGTATAATAGTCGCAAAATACAAAATAAAAATAAATTACAGAATAAAATACTTCTACAGCTGTTCACTAATTGATTGTTATTATAGACTTTGACGTCACGCCAAACGCGTCAAAATAGCGGGCGTTTAAAGTGCTCTTACAATTTGTTTTCGACGCTTACATTTTTTTGCAATTATATATTGATGTAATATATCCTATAAAAATATAAAAAAAAATACACGCATATTCCTTATTCTGGTGCTTGCTAGAACCTTCCATCTGTATTTGTTTATCAATTTTACACCTATTTACCGTTTATAAACATGGCATACCTAGTAAAATGAATTACGATATTTTGTATTTGATACCGCCATACTGGTGTTTATTTAATTTTATTGCTTGGACTAAGACTGCCTCAATGGTCTAGAGGTAAAGCGCAATTGGTAATCCCAAGGTCCTGGGTTTAAATCCTAGGTCGGATAAAAGAAGTTTTTCTAACGAAAACTTCTTAGTATGAGTCCGGGTTCTGGAAATTATGCCCGGTATATGGCAATAGGCTCGCCCCCTATCGTTGTCAAAAAGTGGGTGTACTCAGTACACCTCTGCCACCCCCGCTTGGGGAATATAGGGGTGACGGTGTTTAATTTTTTTTTCTTTTTTAAGTTCCATTTTAAACTCGAAAGTGGGGCCTCAATTGGTTTCACATTATCAGCTCATACATTATCTAGCTAACTCGACCAAGTAATTAATGCTAAATACCCAGATTCAAACCAGAATGTTCACTATTACCATTAGATACCACTATCACCATAGATGCTAATTTTATGATCATGTTCAACAGTTCAAAGAATTAAGAGAAAGTTTATAAATATTGATAAAATCATTTGTGAAAGCTCTTAAAAATACCTCTGCATGCGAGAACTATGATGCTTAGAACACTAATCTGTTAATGTCATTGGTCAATTTTTTTTCTAAAAACATAGCCCCACACTAGGATTTATTCCTGTTGTGGATGCATTTAAAAACATGAAATTCACATGAAGGTTTATCTTGTATGGAAATTGAATATAACTACTGAATCAAGCCATTTATCTTTACTATTTGTGTTTGAAGGCAATCCTTCACCAGTTAAGTGGCTAAAGCTCTTAACCACTGAATGAAGTCGACTATCTTTGCCATTGCCTCTACTGGTTGAGTGGCATACACAAACATATTTCTAACAAATTCTTATAAGAATTCTAATAAAATTAATTTATATATTATACTAACTTTCTTTTATTTGCACGCGCGACTAGACTTAGCGGGAAAGCGCGTTTTCTTATTCTTCTTTAAGCTATGGCTTCACACAAATTTTATGTGTATTTTGCCAGTGTCCAGTGAAGATGCATAATTGTGTTCGTATAAATTAATTTAACTCCCCGATGAAGTTGATGACAATGATGATAATGAAATTGATGAAGTACCCCATTCATAGTAAAGCGATGGCTACTTTACATATCAATTGCAATGGCTGTTTTGAGGGAAATTAGAGCATGTCTTATCACTTTGTTACAATTACCTTCAGTCATGCAGACATAAGAATACATAATGGTTAATATTCCACCAACATAACACATTATTATTCGAAATAACACAAGTTTTGGAAATTAGAACAAATTGACGACAGCACTCTTCGACTTCCCGCCAAAAAATATTTTTACGGATGTTCACATTATCCTGTCTCGATGGCACAAGCACATACTGTCAACTATTATACATCAATACAATGAGAATATCATACTCTACATTTTGTTAGAACATTGTCCATGGGTACGATGTAGTGTTGGCCCACAAGAAATCAAAAACTAAATTGATGGACCACAATGTACATATATATATGTTAACGATACAGGGGGTAAGCCCTCAACCACTGGACCAAGCT
Organism: Phalera bucephala; assembly: GCA_905147815.2. Lineage (NCBI taxonomy): Eukaryota > Metazoa > Arthropoda > Insecta > Lepidoptera > Notodontidae > Phalera > Phalera bucephala. Next base: position 37,619,358 of record LR990614.1, on the reverse strand, counting down.
GTCTATTTTAATATACCATCATCTTCATCATCCAAAACTTATACTGGAAACCAAAGACCACCCTCAAAGATCACCATAACACCAAGCTTAATGGTGTAAACATCCAACTTTTCACTATGACCTTATGAAAGTCATTGGTCCACCTTGTCAGGGGCCTCCAATCCACACCTTCCGATACAAAGTTGTCACTTAAGAACCTGCTCTAACGACTATTGGATGTTATGTACTTACTCTCAATGTATCTCTTCCCCATATTCTCTTTATCCTTCTTGAGGGCTTCCTCCACATCTTCCTGGCTCTCCACTTCCACGAAGCACTCTCCTGAAGGCCTGCCTGGTCGCACCTCGGTCAAGTGTACTCCTGAAAAAATAAAATATTTGGTTCTTTGCTGATTTTCTCAGAATATATGTAAGTCCCTTGGTGTGGTGACATATAAATATTGGATCTACACCTAAATAGCGTCACAACTCAAAATAATTAGCATTTCTAGTTTACTTAATATACCACTACAATTAGGAAATTTTAGGAAAAAAAATTGGACAAGCTTTTGTCTTTGCCTAACCTAAATAAATACTATATTATCTTGATCTTTTGCAACTTGGATGCACAGTCACAGACCAAATTTGGAGTGCAGGTATATCAAAGATTAATAATTTGTTTTTATTCTTTCTTCTAGAAAGGTCAATGCCCCTATATCACAATCGATTCGCATATTCTGCGAAATACAGGGAAAGGATAAGGATAACATTAATTTTAAGTAAAACAAGAAAGTTACGTTCAAATAACGCCATCTGACCGCATTTTTCTCTGCAAATAGTATGCGAGTAGAATTTTGATATCGATAAAATCTCTATTTGCCAAAGGTCACGGATATCGAAAAAGCCCACGCCAAAATGGCAGCTTGATTTCACGAAATGCCAGGTTATGTATTGAATATACTTAGGACATATGAAGTATGTTTTTCCACTCACCATTCGCCCCGTTGACCACGTTGACGCCTTGTAAAAAATCTAGCACATCATCAACAGTGGTAGAGAAAGGCAAACCACGTAACTTGATAATGAAACTGCTGTCGCCGGAACCCAGCATTGTTGCGATGAAAGCAAATCACACGCGAGTGAAATTAGCAATCGTATTTTAATGATTGCAAGAGGTATTCGCAAAATAAATCACAAATTTCTTCACGATATACAAGAAGCTTAGGTCTAGCTTCACTTGTCGGCCATTGATTAATTTTTTTTGTATGTTGAATTAAAAGTTGAAACAAATTTAGTCTATGGATTAGCATATTGTCTATGATTTCGAGCCAAAATTTCATTACGCTGCAATGTTATATTATTGTCAATATTTGTCAATGTAACCCATTTGTCAGAGGACCATACTTACCTATCGGACACTGAGAATGACTGTGACTCAATTCAAAATTTCAAAAGCGTATGATATAACTTGAATAGCAAGATTTATTTCCTAGTCAATCAGAAACTATCTGATCTAGGCTAGAAATAGACAAACGCGATCATTAAGTGCCTTTGATTTCCGCGTATTCCCCACCTCGCACCAGTGTAATGAGGATAAAGTCTATGTTTGTGAATCAAAGGTGCCTTTTCATGGCACGTATCACAATCTTTTTAAGAAAGCTGTAATAATTTTACTAGTCTCTTATTCATGGCAAAGTAAGTAATTTTGCTGAGGTAGTGATAATCGCCCTGATCAATGTAATCCACATCAATGCAAAGAGAATATAATCACTACGTTATAATCAATGTAATAAAGGTAAAAGTCACATCTTTTGACTCGTGGATGACATTGACAGAGTGGTGGGTGACGTTGGTGTGAAATAAGCAGAGACAAAGAGTTCATAGACGGTGCATATCGCCGCGGTAGCGTGTCAATTTTATGTCGGTGTGCGTTTTTGAATCTGTGTTACAGTGCGTGATTAGGCAAGTGATTACTAGTACAGGATTTATCGATAAGAAAATACAATTAATGATTAAACAATATTTACTTCATGCAAAATCATAATTGACTCATCTAAGTTATGATTTTGAATTACTACGAGTAATTTATTTAAGTTCACACATACGTATTATAGTACAAATCTTAAAAACGAATATGTAAAGATCGATATTAGTATGTAAAATTTAATACAATAGTAAAGCCACATTGGTCTTGTAATGCGCATAGCGATCACGAGGTCGTCAGTTCGAATCCTATGTCGGAAAATAGTAATTATTCGATAAAAAAAAATCTACTCCGGAGTCTGGCACTGTGCTCGATATAATATCAATAGACTCATCCTCTACTACATGAGACCTTACATTGTTGAATGATAATTGAGTGTACACAGTACACCACTCCCACTCCCGCTTGTGGAATATAGGCGTAGGGGTAGTTATAATTTTTACATCACATTTACCCTACGTTCGCACGAGCGCTTTATCAATGCACATTAGTCATGAACTTAGGATGTATGGTCAGCACATATCGCTGATGTAGCGTGTCAATTTAAAACACACACTAGTACTGATCTCGCTAGTACCGAATTATAGCTTTTAAGTCGCTAAGACAATCGTTGAATCCGTTGATCGCTGCTAAGATCGCTGGTGTATTCCACTAAGATCGCTTGTTCTCGATTTGATCACTGTCGCTTCAAAAGAGAGACTGTGTCCCTCACCGCGCTGTTCCTTTTATACTCGTTTAAAGGTTCTAGAACAGACGCGAACCCTCCAAATGTATCGATAGAAAAGTCAAGGTACATCAAAAAATAGCCGGTGCATTCCACAAAGCGGTATAATTATTACGTACCTACTTGCTTATCGCGACCGCGTGCCGGCGATAGTAAAAGGGGAGGTACTTTCTAAACGATTTAGCACTCAAACCTAGATTCTAAATCACGAAAATCAACAGTTCCATCACACGGACATCAACATGCTTTTCAGGGTTCAGATTTATCTACATGCGGGCACGGCATACAACGCATCCTCGCGGGGTGGAGGGTACAATGCCAACTCATATAGAGGTCAAACCTCTAATCTTCAGTAAAAGCAGTACTACCCAAAGGGCAAGACTTCATTTCGCAACCGAGGCTCTACATGCCATCTCAATATAAAGCTTCCAGTGAGGTAAGTAGTTTAACAAGCGTTTTATTTCAGGTAAAACGCCACTATAGTTAAAGATGAAATAATCATAAATAGGTCTTGATATCCCACCCCCGATTGGGGAATATAGACGTAACGGTGTTTCCTTACTAAATTTCATCGAAATTAGTCATCATGACGTAAAATAGGAATGGTCAATGTCGTTCAGGACACGTCTAGTGAAGAAGCGTAAAATAATGCATATTTGAAATATAAATTAGAGTTCTAAACTCACAGTTAATTATCACCGTATATTAATTATGTCGGTGACGGTGTTTATTTTATTATTTAGTCTACTTTATAGTTTATTTATGGTTTTTTATTTATAATTTTTTATATTTATAAATAAAATAAATAAAAATAAAAAAGCCTTTTATTTCGCGCCTTTTAATGGATTTGATACAATTTTTGTATAGTGATTAGTATAAAAAAATATCTCATTAATTAGTTAATCAACAATAATAATAATTTAATCTAGAAAAGAGAATCGTCATGCATTGTTTGAAACATTTTAAATTTATTTTGGAATCTATTGAGGTTTTAATTTTGCGTGAACCCCTCTACTAGAGGGTGAAGGCCTCCTCCAGAGATGACCAGTAGTCTCTATCTGTGACTTTTTCCTTCCACAGTCTTCCAGCAGTCCCTTCAATGTCGGCTGCCCATCTGCTTCTAGGTCTTCCTCTCTTCCTAGTACCGATGGGCCCTAGCCATGACGTCAGCCGAGAAGATAGATAGATAGATAAGTTTTTATTGTGCACAAATTACATAGATATTAAAATACAGAGAGAAGTCCATCTATCGTCACTCATTCTTGCTACATGACCCGCCCATCGCCATTTCAATCTCATAGAATAGTTTAGTGTGTCTATCACGGCATCTATTAAGGCTTCAAAACTTCTTCCATGTCCCTTTTATCCTTCTTTCAATTTCTTGGTCGTTACTTTTATTTTCAAAGGAGAGTTGTTTGCCTAAATAGATGTATGAATCGACAAATTCTAATGAAGTATTATCAACTTTTATTTCATTTTTCAATGTATTTGTCATCACTTTTGTTTTGTTGAAGTTGATTTCTAGGCCTGACTGTCTGCTTGCTTTTTGTAGTGTATCTATCATGTGCTCTAGCTCTACGCGGTTTTCGGATAGCAAAACAAGATTGTCAGCGAATCTCAATTGATTTATATAATTTCCATTTATATTTAAGCCAATCGTATTCCAATTTAGTTTATTTATTATGGACTCTAATACTGAGATGAAAATTGTGGGTGACAGAGGGTCCCCTTGCCTTACCCCTCTTTTTATTGGAATGGGGATTCCAGTTTTCTCTAGCTTCACTCTGCTAATGTTGTTTTCATATATATATTTTAGCTATATATACTTGTGAAATATAAACTTTTGCTCTTCTTCTTCTTTTTTAAGTTATGGCTTCACACTATTTTAAGTGTATTTTGCCAGTGTCCAGTGAGTATCATAATCGTGTTTGTTTAAATTAATTCATTTCCCCGATGAACTTGATAACAACGATGATAATGAAATTGATAAATGGACCCCACACTGGATAGTAAAGTGGTGGATACTTCACATACCAATTGCGACGGTCGTTTTGAGGAAAATCGAAAAGGCACGTTTTATCACTTTGTTACAATTACCTTCACTCATGTACATATAGGAATACATAATGGTTAATATTCCACCAACATTGCACATTATAATTCGAATAATACAAGTTTTGGAAATTATAACAAATTGACAACATCCCTCTTCGATTTCCCGCCAAAACTCCCCATCTTGTGCTCATAGAACTCCATCAGTCTATCTGTCAGTCATTGACATGACTACTTGACGGATACATATTTTTCTCTTTGGTTTCGGGAAAATAACGTATACTAGCAGGCGTGTGTGATATATTCTCAAACGTATTTTTTCATATTTTTCGTGATTTTGGTGATAAGTTTTGTATCATTTGTAATTGAGTGATTAATAACGTACAAGATGACTGTAGACGGTGACGAAAAGACTGCTAGGGTGCGGGTGTTCATGGACATATCAATTGGTGGTTTGCCGTCGGGTCGTCTGGTTTTCGAGTTATTCAATGATATTGCGCCTAAAACTGCTGAAAATTTCCGCGCTTTATGCGCTGGAGACATGGGCGACGGAAAGAACACTGGAAAACCGTTGACATACAAGGTTATTAATAGATAAAGGTTTTATTCAAGAATTTCATTGACTTTGGAGTCCAAATGGTTATAAATATATGTAAACAATTCTAAACTCTAATTTACAATTATCCCTTGGTAGTGGACATAAAAGAGAACAGTGTTGGGCTTGTAATGTTTACGTAACCACTGCCCTATTTATTTCCGTTTTCATGCTCACTGCCGTGGTTTACATTCTCGCAGTGTACTAGCTAATATGTCCATTTTTCTGCTCGACTGTCTACCCGTACAGGGATTATGGGTGTGAGTGTGGATTGGTAAAGGCAGGTTGCGGCCACCTGCTGTTGAAACTTATCAAGCCACCCATAAGCCAATCAACTTGACTTAATGATTACAGGGTATGGTGTTCCATAGAGTGGTGAAGGACTTCATGATCCAAGGTGGTGACTTCACAAATGCTAATGGGACTGGTGGGGAGTCCATTTATGGTGGTACATTTGAGGGTAAGCAGAGCTTTTAGTCACTAAATAAAACATACATAATATGAACTATGTCAAAAACTATTTGCTGATCTATGCTGCTCTTTTTTGTTCTCTTTCTAGTATACATTTTACTTTCCAGGATTGTTGGTCCAGTTAGATGGCAATCACAATGTATGGAAGTCGAATCCTAGCCAGCTTTATAATGGGTAGTTAGAGTAGAGAGTGCCAGATTTAAATCTTATAATTTCTCACAACCACTTGTTTTAGGGCTTATTATAATATGAAGAGGTCCCTTTTATTTTATACATATTATTTCATTTCTAGATGAGACCTTCGAGCTCCAGCATGACAGACCCTACCTCTTGTCTATGGCTAACAGAGGAAAGGACACCAATGGATCACAATTCTTTATGTAAGTTGTATGGGTTTAGGTAAGATGGTGGTACACATCACAATTGGATCTTTGATGACAGGTAAAAATTGTAACTACTGTAAATTCCTAAAAATGGGTCAACAAATTACTCACTTGCTTATAAGAAAATGAGTGTTAATCAATTAACTATTTATTTATTTATAATTCCATTGCCGGCTGCACTTACAGACTTGCCAAAACGCACAGGGAGATGGGAAATTTCTAATTGTACACAAGTAGATCATATTCTTCACATAGAAATTGATACGAATTTGAATTAAATATATCTATGTCTGAATTCTGAGCAATTAAGGGATGCACTATGGGTGAAAAAGTACCAGCTCACTTGATTCCTTTTAATATTATATTGAGATTTAATAATCAGATCAAATTTCATATTGTTGAGGGATTTTAATCTATTATAACACCATGATGTCCAAGTGCATATCAAAAGAAAATTATATTGAGGTTTTAGTTTAAAGGAATGTTTGGTTTAATTTTTACTTAAAGCAAAAAGCTGTTCTTTCTATTTATTATCAATATTCATATTGAAAACGTTTCAAGCTCTTGTTATACAGTTTTCATAGAAACTGCTGTTACATGACAAATCATAACAAAATAATTTTGGCAAAGAATACAGATATAGGCTTTGTATAGATGTACTGTTATCGTAATTTTGGCACACACTGACAACATCAGATGTTTTCCATATCTAATCAAATTATTTTACAGGACAGAAGATGACCAAAGAAGCCAAAATAGAGCCATGAAACCTTGGTTCATAGTAACTTACTTTCATATTCTTTCCCAAGGACTGTCTTTATCAACATATATGAGAGTATTGTGTTCTTCTGGTGATGGGGTTAAGGCTTCTAATGACCAGATCAGATACAATAACTCATAGTCAATATTTCAACTAGACTAGCATGCATACATTGACACGTCATGCCACTCCCCCTTACATGCCATTTATAGTGTTTAAAACCAGTCCATACTGTCCCACTTCGCTAAAGGCTTTCGAAAATTAAGGAGAAAGAAAAATCCATTACGCATAACTATTGCAGATCGGTGGAAACAGGTTTGCAGCCATCTGTTGCAGGTTTCCAACTTGGCTTAACAATTACTTAATTTATGATATTGCTGTACATATCGATATAGCTCGCTAAATGAAATAGCGACACAACTATGGAGCGGCTGGAGAAATTGAGCTACTTATTTCTAAACCTAGAGTGCTAATTCAAATAGTCATATTTTGAGTTGTGTCTCTATAACATTTTGGCAGCGAATGTTAGATCTTTTCATGGAAACCCCTCAAATTAAGGTATAAGAGATGGGCTGCATGTTCTCCTCCCAATAAGCCATATAATAGGCCCAAAATGTTTGTGAAACGTGTTGTGTATGCGTTGTGTAGAGGGCGCTGCCGGCGGCCGCGGCGTGCGCCCGCGCAGCTCGCACGCTATCATTCTTGTTCTGTTCTGTGTGTTGTAGAACAACACAGCCGGCGCCGCATCTCGACAAGTAAGTATTGTTATGTTTATTGCATCCAATTTGTTGTTCACATCGTCCATAGCGCCCTTTCACTTGTCGATCGTAGTTTGGGACATAACAAATACGTCCTCAAATTCGTGCACACACGCTCACGGTATACCATGTCAAGAAGAGATTTTTTTTTTTGACACATGCCCTGTTTTTGAATGCTTTTACTGCTTGGAAACGAATCCTCTTGTGTTAGTTACTATACTTATGACGATTTAAATGAACTCATATATTTCTCATTGTTCGCGTTCTGCTATATGTGCGCAAAAACGGTGGTAAACAATTTGACGGTTTTGGTTGTGTTGATACTGATGATAATTTTGGATGTTCCGTATTTGGTCTCCTTGACTTGCACTTGCTACATGACGCTCACTGTACATGAATAAAAATAATATTCTGATTCTTGTGTAACCAGTAATGTCCCGATCGTGCGGGTGGGCGTTTAGGACGGTTACTGAACGCACTGGTTCTATTGATTATTACGTTTATCAAAGAGTTAGAGAATTGTGTTTAGTGCGTGCGTGCCTGAACATTTGTTTCCTCTTGTCCACCAGTGTGCACGTAGTCTTCGGCCACGTTATCACCGGCGCGGCCCTGGTCAGGCAGCTGGAGGCGCTGCCGGTGGACCGCAACGCGAGGCCCCTGCAGGACGTGACCGTCGCCAATTGCGGCCAGCTGGTGCGGCTCAAGCCTGGTGAGTGAGCCCTGGTAAAGTCCTCGTGGTCTTCGGCAACATTATCACCGGCGCGGTTCTGGCCAGACAGCTGGAATCGCTGCCGGTAGACCGCAACGCGAGGCCCCTGCAGGATGTGGCCGTCGTCAACTGCGGCCAGGTGGTGCGGCTCAAGCCTGGTGAATGAGCCCTGACAGTGTCCTCGTGGTCTGCAGCCACGTTAGCACCGGCGTGGTTCTGGCCAGGCAGCTGGAGTCGCTGCCGGTAGACTGCAACGCGAGGCCCCTGCAGGACGTGACCGTCGCCAACTGCGGCCAGCTGGTGCGGCTTAAGCCTGGTGAATGAGCCCTGGCAGTGTCCTCGTGGTATTCGCCCAAGTTATTACCGGCGCGGCCCTGGTCAGGCAGCTGGAGGCGCTGCCGGTGGATCGCAACGCGAGGCCCGAACATGCACCTAATCATCACTGCGTCCATATCACAAACTGAACTAGCTTTCAAACTGTTCAAAATTATGTAACTCATGTTTTGTTAACAGCAAAAAAGCGTAAGCAAGAGAAAGAAGAAACGGCAGAAGATAAAGAAGAAAGCGATGATTCGGCGACCTCCCACAAGAAGGAAAAGAAGAAAAAGAAGGATAAGAAAGAGAAGAAGAAGAAGAGGTGAGATTTAACGCGTAACATTTTATTATATAGCTACTCTGACTAGGTTTTGTTTCATCATAAAACCGGATTTCGGCTGCGAGCGGAACGCACTCCGTACGGAGTTTGTTTAACTCTTAACAGACAATTTCACAGCAATGCTTCCACCAAGAAAGAGTTAAGCAAAAAGTTCTAGGCGAGTAAAAAATAGTTAAAAATGGGCTCGCCCGCCTAAGCCAATAGAGCAGACTCCGTACTGCCACCGCTTTACTCTTACGATAAATTTCATAGAGGCGCTTCCGCTACGTCAAAGGGGTAAGCGGAACGGACCGAACGAGTAAAAAATAGGTAAAAATGAGTTCGCTGCGACACGGTGTCGTCGACGAGTCTGTAACGGATTCCGCAGTTAAATTTTAAGTGGAAGCAAAAATAGACCTTTTGCAAAAAACCATTGAACTGGTCATAACAGATTCTTACGCGTTTCTGCCGACACTTCCACGCAAATTTGCTCTATACATAACATCGTACTAGGGAAATTATTATTTTGCAGGCACCATTCCGGAGCGTCGGCTGATGAGGAAGAGGTCCCCGAAGCACCGTCCCACCCCCTCGTGATGACCTCCAAGATTGACCCGCGGGAGATCCCAGACGTGCCCACCAACAGGTTCCTAATGAGGGGGGGAAGGGACCAGGACAACCAGAGAAACGACCCGCGAAGGGATCGGGAGAGGTAACATGGATATTGTATTTTCACCGGGGCTGTTGGCCACGCACCGGAAGGCGTAGAGTGGGCAGGTGCCACGCAAAATAATAATTATTATTAAACTCAAACTCAAATTGTTTATTTTGCATAAACCCTGCGGGAGTATTTACAAATTGTAATATTTACATTTTTTTTTAACTTACTAATCTACCGCTGGATTGGAACACGGCCTCCAATGAGAAGATCCGGCGAGAAATTTGGCGGGCTTGTCTTTTTTGTCTAATTCTCCATTCATTTTTTTATTTGTTTTTTGTATACATACATTTTTACATTATACAAAATTATTTTAACGATCCAGCTCCAGTGTGATTCAGCCTTACGACTGAGATATAAGACTAATAATAATATTTTTAAATATATCTTATAATGAAAAGCTAGAGGATTCTGGGTGGACCAGTCTCCATAAGTAGCACCCAATGATTTTTTTATATTTATTATAATCGATTTAGTTATCATATAATCTGCTCCAGCCGAAAGGTTATTTTCGATAGCAGATAACATCGTACTGACATCCAGAAACTGTTCACTTGGTAATCGTTAGTCAAAACTTTTTTTTATCATCTTTATAATTTATTCATAATAGCAAAGAAAAATCCTATATACTTATATTTATATTTTAATCGACTTTACTACATCATTCATATTTTTTTTATTATATCGATTTTAATAAAGTCGATTTTTGGGCATTGTAAAAAAAAACAATTTATAAAAAGTCGATATTTTCCTCTCTTGTCACTAGGCGCCGCGTCAAGTGAGAGGGACGCAGCACTCAGTCGATAAACCGTTGCGGCCTCCGAGCGTGGGATAGTCGCAACAGGCGACTAGTGATGTGGATTGTTATAAATTTTAATAATAATAGTAAGAAAAAAAAACTTAGGTAGAGAGATCCTATCATAAAGGCTGATGAATCGGTAAAGGTCGCTAAAAAGTTGGATATGAAGAGCACAAAACCGGTTCTTGTAGGTAGATAGAAGCGGTATTGGCAGTATTAGAATTATTAAAATATGATTTATTTTTCCATTGCAGTTTTTGTCGATTTTTGATGTGAGTTTGTGTTTTTTTTGTGTATTGTTTATTACTGATATATTTAAGGTTTATTATGTATGAAAATATCCCACTTTGAAATACATAGTATTTTTAGTAAAACAAAAAAGCTTTCGGGAAAAGGATCACGTAAAATATAGTAACCACTAACGATAAAATAACAAAAAAGAAATTTATGTAATTATAATTTCATTTAAAAAATAAATGTTGTTCTTCTACCGAAAAAATCACAGTATCAGTCATCATCATCATCATCATCTCAGCCCATACTTGTCCACTGTTGAACATAGGCCTCCCCAATCGCTTTCCAGCGTAACCGGTCCGACGCCACCTGCATCCAACCACTTCCTGCGATTTTCACAAGATCGTCGGTCCATCTGGCAGGCGGTCGTCCCACGCTGCGCTTGCCAATACGTGGTCTCCACTCTAGAATCTTTCTGCCCCAACGCCCGTCCGATCTACGCGCTATGTGGCCCGCCCATTGCCACTTCAGCTTGCTAATCTTAAGGGCTATGTCGGTAACCTTGGTTCTTCTACGAATCTCCTCATTCCTGATTCGATCGCGTAGAGAAACGCCGAGCATAGCTCTCTCCATAGCTCGCTGAGCAACTCTGAGCTTTTTTATGAGACCTATTGTAAGAGACCACGTCTCTGATCCATATATCATCACTGGTAACACACACAGTATCAGTACGGAGGCTGGAATTGTGCCCTGTATATGGCAATATACTCTCCCTCTATTACATGGGACCTAGCATCGTTGGCGAAAAGTGGGTGTACCCAGTACACCTCTGCCACCCCACCACTTGGAAAATATAGGTGTGACGGTGTGTTAAAAAATAATGTTGTATTATCTGTGCTTTAGGATGAGGTACCGAGAGAGGGAGCATCGTGCCTATACCCGGAGTGGCAGAATCATAAAGGGCAGAGGCGTATTTGTAAGTAATAGGCATGAAAATGATTGCTACTTTTCATTCATTTTCATTTGCCGGACTATTTGGCGCAGTGGTTAAGAGCTTAAGCCGCTCCGCCCACTGGGTCTAATAGTCGCGGGTTCGATTCCCGCACGGGACAAATCGTTGTGTGACCTTCAATTATTTGTTTTGGTCTGTGAAATTTTCATGTTTGTTAACGCACCCACGACACAGGAATATTATATTAGTTAAAAACAAACGTAATAAAAGTTTATGAAATTATAATTTCATTTCACAGGGATTTGATATGTGCAATTTCACAGGCAACGTTTTTTCATTCGCTTAGAGCTAGTGTTGTGCCGCACTTGCTACAGCATTATGATTATGATCCATCTGCTACTATAGAAGGTGTAACATAATAAATGCAAGACCTGAAAGTAGATTGTTCTAAATCGGTAACTGAATTGATTGCAACAATTTTTATTATATTTTTCAGGATCAGAAGTGGAAATTAATTAAATAAAATTCAATTCACTAACACAACACTTTAAAAAAATTTGAATTTAGTGATTTGGTTTTAATATTGAATTTGTGAAGCAATTATCTGAACGGGATGTCTGAGGTGTTGCATTATTTCGATACACCTTGTATATCTATGATATATGATTATTGGTTTGGTGGAATTACCTGTTTCGTGTAGTGGCGTATATTGCGCGTTGCGCTGACGAGGTTCAAATTCTAAGGTCAGACGAGGTGTAGTTTTTCTATCGAATAATTTCTCAGTATTAATCTGGGGGTGTGGAATTGCGTCTCCTATAGTGGCAATAGGCTCCCCCTTTTAACATGCGACCTCACATCATCGGTGAAAAATGGATTTAAAATGTACACAGTAGACATGCCAGGGGTGTTTATTTTTTTTTTAATGAATAGTATAGTTTGTATCATCATAATATGGCACCTCCGCTCAAATAGCGTCGTATATGGTATGACGGACGATTTAGGGCAGTGGCTAAGAGCTTAAGCTGCTCCGCCCACTGTGTCTGATATTCGCGGGTTCGATTCCCGTTCGGGACAAATCTTTGTGTGATCCACAATTATTTATTTCGGTCTGGGTATTTGTGTATGTGAATTTTTATGTTTGTAAGCGCACCCACGACACAGGAATGAATCCAAGTGTAGGGCTACGTTTTGTTTAATAAATTTTTTTTTTGTTTATGAATTTTTGGGTACTCGCTGAAAATATTTTTTTTTTACAAAGTATTTTTTACTTGTTCCAACACCTGCAATTTTTGATAATTTTATTTTTGTGTGGTACAAACATGCCACTATGATGAATGAACGTTCGTAGCGGTACCGCACCCCGTCCCGCTCGCGGTCTCGCTCGCGCTCCGTCACGCCGCCGCACTGGAGGCAGGCGCAGAGACGCATCATCAAGCTCTCCGAGTTTGAGGTGAGCATCATTATTATAGTATGTGTGTTTATCATCACGCCAGATCCCTAGCGGGGTAGGCAGAGAGTGCAGAGTTCCAACAGGTTCTGTCCTTACCTCTCTGGCCTCCTCCACTCTCATAGTCCGTCTCATACACGCACGCCGGTTACGGAGACTCTTGACTTGTCCTTTATTATAGTTACGATATTAAACTGCAAAATTCATATTTGAATTTTCAATTTGTGTTCTCGTTGTAGTTTTTAAATGTTTTTGTATTGGCATTTACGACTAGTTGATAGCAACGGTTCCCAGAACGCAAAAGTAGAGGGGGATATTCATAGATCGTTTAGTCGACACTGACACTACTCATTGGGCTAATCGTGCACAGTACAATGTTGTCTTCGTCTAATGTAATGTCTTCGTCTAAAAAAAGTTGGAACACTAAAATCCATTTTCTTCAAAATATCTAGGTAGGCAGAGATAAAATATGAGGACGCAAATTTCTTCAAAGGAATTATTTTACGGACGATTTAGGGCAGTGGTTAAGAGCTTAAGCCACTCCGCCTACTGTGTCTAATAGTTGCGGGTTCGATTCCCGCACGGGTCAAATCTTTGTGTGATCCATAATTATTTATCCCAGTCTGGGTATTTGTGCATGTAAATTTCCATGTTTGTAAACGCACCCACGACACAGAAATAAATCCTAGAGTGGGGCTACGTTTAAAAAAATAATAATTGCGAAGTGTTTTTGTCCTTAGGGCTACTATCGCACATGCGTTAACGCCTATGTTAAAATACGCTTTAAACTCCTCTTAAAGTATGTAATTGCATTTCTTTAAGTACGATTTCTGTAGTAACTCAAGATTGTTTACCAAATCTATCGATCCCAAATCCAAATCAGAAAACGGAACATAATGCTGCAACTGCCATGCTTGTTTGTTTTTTTCTAGCGATCAGAGCAAGAGAGAGCCGAAAGGAATCAGCAGGAGTCGAGGGCTAAAGCGGGCGACGGCAAGGACGGTCGTGAGTTTTGCATAAAACTATTTCGATATTACGAGCTAGTGTCAGACCGAACTTACGGTCACAGTTTGGTCACGTTTCGGCGCTAACACGAGGTTCTGGATTTGAATTCTAGGTCCTAGTTAGTCCTAGACCTAGTTTCTCTATCGGAATATTCTCAGTAAAAGTCCGGAGTCCGGAATGCGCCCGGGATAACGGCAATAAATTCGCTTCTTTCAATGAGGCATGTCAACGAAACTTAGGTGAACACAGGTCACATGTTGGGTCCTTATAACATTGGGACATATCGGTGAAATGTGGGCGCCTCAAGGAGGAACGGCCCCGGCTTGAGCAGTCGCTATGGGGGAGGGCGTATACTAGGTGTCTCGCCGTGGTGCTCTGCACCGGCCGGCGGGCAAGGGATTCTTCGACCTCGCCGGCGAGGTCGGTGTCTGATCCTGTGAGCGGTATCTGTATCCGAAAGAAGGGATGTAAGGGCATCGGGAGGGTCGGTAAGAACATGCCGCGTATGGCGGTAGCGGCTGATAGGAGGGGAGTTAGGTTCGCAGTCGGCGGCGGCTACGATTAACGGATTCCTTTGATTGGACGCGTTCGCGAAATATCGGGTTGTCGCCTTTTTAATAAAGGCGCGAATAGGTTTGAGACCGAGATCGGAATGGAGATCGACGTTCCGTATGAACGGGGCTCCGACGGCTTTGCGGAGGAAATGGGATTGAACCGTTTGGAGTCTTATCGATGTGAGAGCGGGCGGCGTGCCCGAACACCTCACAAGCGTACGTCATGATGGGCTGTATACAAGTTTTGTAAAGTGTCACCTTATTCCTAAGGGATATTTTACTCTTGCAGATCATCGGGTAAAGATCATAGTTACTCGCAGCTGTTGCATTAATGCGCTTAAAGTCAACATCTTGGAGCTTGCATGAACGTAACGATGATATCATAGCTCCTGTTGGTCACGGCGCTCTACATTGTTCCTCTATTCCGAGCCTTACTCTTAAATGTTTACAGACTACAGTTGCTTGAACGTTGCCACCGAGATACTTGTATGCGATGATCGTGCGCAAGATTCTTCCGCGCGGTATGCGTGTGCGCATTAGTTTAAAAAGTCTAGTAATATGTCTTGAGCAGGCAATAAGCGAATGTTCTAGAAAATCTTTTTATGTAAATTAAAGCTTAATAATCAATTTATGTATGTTGTATTTAATTTATTGTGTATGTTTGTAATTTACTGAATTAAATAATTATTATAAATGGTAAATACTTTTATTACCTATATTTTAGTTTTAATTTTATACATTAGTTTAAGTTGATTTTTGAAGGAATTATCAATATGTATTTTTGATTTTTTTTTTATTAGGTGACGCGGAAGTAGTACCAGATCAATCGAAAGAGAAAGAGGAAGGAGAGTGTGATACTACATTGGGTTTGTAACTACACTTAAGCATAACTTCAACATTAAGCCAACTTTCAATGGCTAACACTTTTATGCTAGTATTAGCTGTATGTGCCAAAAGGATTTCCATACAGTAATATTAAACCCTCTTAGGGTCTAGATTTTCAAAAATCCTTTTTTAGTGCTCACTTATGATATACGAGGTGTAATATTAATAACACAAGACCTGAAACTAGTTCTCCTAGTCCTGTTCTAAATTGGCAACTGAATCGATCCCAACTAGTTTTAACGTATGATATATTTTTTTTAATTATCAAAAACTGCTGTTACTCGTTCAGTCTGCTGTATTAAATGAAATTTTATCATTATTTAAAGCGACACAGCTATTTTAAATTCATATCTACACATATACGTCAATATGTCGGTAAAAGTAAAGGTTTTGTGGTAAATTTGGGTGCCCAACTCTATAAAATTGAATGTTTGATTATCACTTTGAATTCGTAAAGCAGTAATCTAATTGGGGTGTCTGAGGTCTTGCGTTATATGAGTTACACCTTGTGTAAGGGTGCTTCTGTGCAAAAAATTATGCTTCAAGACCCACTGGTTTAAACTGTGCCTTATCAGTCAGTTAAAGTTTTGTTAAGTAGATCTTATTTAGACACATAAAAGTATTTTTTTTTTTTTGCAGAGCGTTCCCGACATGAAAAGATTGATTACAATGCGCTGGATTTCGAAGAGGACATTGAACATGATGGTAAACTTATTTAATTCCAGGCATCACACAACACATTTACAATTGTCGATTTCTACTGTACCATTACCGGTTACGCTGGAAAGCGATTGGGGAGGCCTCCCCAATCGCTTTCCAGCGTAACCGGTCCGATGCCACCTGCATCCAACGATTTCCTGCGATTTTCACAAGATCGCCGGTCCATCTGGCAGGCGGTCGTCCTACGCTGCGCTTGCCAATACGTGGTCTCCACTCTAGAATCTTTCTGCCCCAACGCCCGTCCGATCTACGCGCTATGTGGCCCGCCCAGTGTCTTTTCAGCTTGCTAATCTTAAGGGAGGCCTATGTCCAGCAGTGGACAAGTATAGGCTGAGATGATGATGACATTTACTTTTTGGATTTCTTAGTAATGTTACTTTTATAATTGCTATTTGGATTGTCCTACTCAATTCTGTTTTTGGGGTACTCTTGGTTATTCAAATCGCTTCCACACTGTTTTTTGCATCGAATCCACTATTATTCGTGGTCTAAAAATATTTACATATGCTAATATTAGACCATGTACAACATAGTTATAAAATAAAAAACGTTAGGGATTTACCTATTTCTTTTTCAATTTTTTTTATTGCCTTTGTTTATTTATGCAATTAAGTAACTTATGTGGCAGATCATACACAGTGAATGTAACAATTTGGTTATAAAGACGCAGACACATCGCACAAGCGGAAGCCGGCGGAGAAGCCCGACCGGCGCCGCGACCCTCGCCGCGCCACTCCGGAGAACTCCAGTCGGGCTGAAATTCTGGCCCTCGCTCTCGGTGTCAACCCTAAACATGATCAGCAAAGGTTTGTGCTTTACAGAATTTTCTCCGGCCTTGTTAGTTTAGTGGTGTCGGACTGGCGATAACAAGGTGCTGTCTTCGAAACCTAGGTGGAATTATTAACCCGGCGATTGCGAAAACATATGTAATCGCGTCATGAGACGATAGTGATATTGCAGTTTTCTAAAAAAAAACATCTCAATAGTAGTCCGGAATCTAGGATTGTCCTGTTAAGGGCAATAGACTCGCTCACACACACATTGGAACTTAACATTTGCTCAATGTGGGTACACAGAAACCTCTGCCAAGCGCTTTTTTTTCTTCTAAACCGACTAAAAAATATTACGTATAGTGAGAAAAGTAGTTCCCACGTATCTTCCTTAACTACTTTTGAACGCAAAGTTACATATCGAACTAACAAACAAAGTTCTATAAGCCAGTATTTATATTTGGCATAAATAACCTTATCGAGGTGCAGGAAAGTTTGAAATGCCTAAAAATATGCCATAAATGTTCTATGGGACCGTTGATATATCTATTTCATCACGCAAGATCCTTTGCAGGGCGGGTTAAGAGTATAGAGTAACGCAAAGTAATAATTGTATAAATCATAGCGTCCTCTCCAATTCCCACTTCGATATGTAATCCTCAAGTTAGTCAACTCTTCACCAGGGATGCTCGTGAGCCTCGCGACTCCCGTCGTCGCGAAGGCCTGTCCTCCACCGTGGGCTACGCGGCTCCGAAGCTGCCCTCGGCCGTGGCCAATGTGTCTGAGGGCCTGGCAAAATCCTCCCATGAGGATAAATCCAAGGACGACTATGATCCTTTCACTCTTTTGAGGAGCACTTTTAATAGGGAAAAGGAGAAGGGAAAAGAGATAAGGTGAGATGCTGAGAGGTCTTATCGTCGGTGCCAGTTCAAAGTCGTATATGAACATGATTTTTTTTCAGGGGTCGCAAGGTAACTATTTAGTTCGTGCAATATGCAAAAATTTATTGGAATTGAACTAACAGATTTTTTTTACCATAAAAACATTTTAACATTCTTCCATAATGAGTTCTTAGATTTACGCGAATATTACACATGAAATAAAACTATTATTTCGGATTTTATCGCGGTTTATTTTTTATTTTTAATCACTCGAAACGTCGGGAATTTAATAATCAAAAATAAACCTCGATAAAATCCGAAAAAATAGTTTTATTTCATTCTTTCATAATCTGAAACATAGATGGGTATTTTATCTCTTAAAAATATATTTTTTTTACGTATGATTCAAAAATATGTTAAAACATATTTTTGTTACTGTTAGTTCAAAAATTAACAGGGACGTTTACATTGCCAATTGTAGTCTGCCCTTTTAAATAATCAAGAAAATTATCGTGAGAATATTTCCATAACCGAAAGAGTTTAAAAGGATTCCACAGACTTGTGAAATGATGTACACAGATGGCGACAGGATCGCCCCCTGCTCTAAAAGATAACTTGGCGAAATGTGGATGGACTATGGCCGTAAATTTACATATATTATAATTTCTTACAGAAAAGATGACCGCCCGGACCGCCGTGAAAAAGACAAACGCGACAAAGAAGAACGCAAAGACAAGGACGACAAGAAAAGCAAAGAAAGAGAGGATAGGAAAGAACGGGACAAAGATAGGAAGGACAAGGAGAAAGATATGAAAAAAGATACAGACAGAAAAGAAAAGGACGAAAGGAAAGATAGAGACGAAAAACGTGATAGGTACAGGAGTGAAAGGGATGACAGAGATCGTAAGCATTCGGAACATAGAAGGGATGAGAAATCTGAGAGATCTGAGAGGAAGGATGATAGGTCTGAACGAAGAGATAGTAGGAGTAAAGAAAGGAGGCGTGAGAAGAGTAGGGAGGGAGAAAGGAGTAAGGCTAGAGATGACGTTGATAAGAAAAAGAGACGTTCGCGCACGCCATCTAAAGAGAGGTAAGATTTATTTTGGTAAAAATTTGTGTTGTTTTGATGATGTATGTAGTGTAGGGGCAGAATATAGTAATACTTCCTTAAAGTGCTTGCATAAATCTCTGTATTTATTGAGGGACAAATGTCCCACGACTCGTGTCGATGGTGACCCAACAAACATGTTCAATAAACATTTCTTTCGACCCGGAGTTGTCTATACATGCTAGTAATAATTGGTGCAATTCAACTGAGATAAATGTTTATTTATTAATTTAACTAGCTACACTGCCTCGTTGGGCTAGTGGCAAAGGGCATCACTTTATGATAACGAGGTCTAATGTAGTTTTTCAAACGACAACTTCCCAGTATGAGTCTCGAGGCTGGAATTGTGCCTGGTATGTGACAATAGGCTCGCCCTCTATTACATGGGACAGGGGTGTACCCCTGCCAACCCGGCTTGGGGAATATAGGCATTGCGCTGTTTATAAAGTAGCAATCGTCTTATACTAAACATTTTAGATAAAAAATACAATAGAAATGAGACAAACTGAGCGTAGTGGTTAAGAGCTTAAGCCGCTCCGCCTACTGTGTCTAATAGTCGCGGGTTCGATTCCCGCACGGGACAAATCTTTCTGTGACCCACAATTATTTGTTTCTGTCTGGGTGTTTGTGTATGTGAATTTTCATGTTTGTAAACAATACAGGAATATATCCTAATGCGGGGCTACGTATTTAAAAAAAGAAAGTATACGAAGGTGTACTACATTATTTAAGCAATAAAATTAGTCATTAAGTTAAAGATAATAAATATTATAACCAAAAATATACCAAATTTATGAAGGAAAGAAATATACAGGTAAATCTGTCCGGAGTGACAGTTAAACCTCTGGTTTTGGCCTCGCTTAAGTCAACAGCATAAGTAGTCAATGTTTTCCATATCGATCATTTCCTTGTACAGCATTCCGTAACGTTAAAGAAAATATTAGATAATGGAAGGACTCCAATTCCCAGCGCTGGCATTATAATAAATGTTGTTTCATATATCGTAGATCCCCGTCGAAGCCACGTGATCGCAAGCAGTCTGCGTCTGAGACCCGCGAGAAGAGTGGAGAGAGAACCCCACAAGAAGACAAGAAGAAGGTAAGAGTTCGTACACTTATACAACTCTCAATCGTTTTTTTTATTTAAAGACGAAGTTCCTTACTTTAATTGTTTCAGTGTTTTGGATGCGTTTCAAAACTTGAAATTCACACACGCCAACACCCTGTTCAAAACAAATATTTGTGAGTCACACAAAGATTTAAAGAAAGAAGAGGCTCGACAGCGGTGTTCTTACTGATCACCAAGGTTAAGCAGCGTTCGACTCGGTCGGCCCGAGATGGGTGACCGTTTGTGGCATTTTCATATTCGAGCGTCTCCGTACTTCGGAAGGCACGTTAAGCCGTTGATCCCGGTTACCACTTCATGTGGTAGTTGTTAAGCCGAGTTGGAAGCCTTACAGGCGCTTGATAAGTTCCAGCAGCGAGTGGCCACAAACCTGCCTCCACCGCACTGCACTGGGTCCGCGTGGTGGAGTATGACCTAATCGCTCTCACCTCGATTTGTGAGAGAAGGCCTTTGCCCAACAGTGGGGCAGTCTAGGCTAATATTATTATATTATAGGGATTGAACACGTAACTGCTCGATCAAGTGGGCGGAGCGGCTTAAGCTCTTAACCACTGACGATTTAGCGCAGTGGTTAAGAGCTTAAGCCGCTCCGCCCACTGTGTCTAATGGTCGCGGGTTCGAATCCCGCACGGGACAAATCTTTGTGTGATCCACAATTATTTGTTCCGGTCTGGGTATTTGTGTATGTGAATTTTCATGTTTGTAAACGCACCCACGACACAGAAATAAATCCTAGAGTGGGGCTACGTTTTAAAAAAGAAATCTATTTATATCATCACGCCAAATGCAATTTATTTCAAGTAGAGAATGTTATAAGAACAGAATATACTTTTCATTTTATTTGATAGGAGGAAGAGAGAAACGAAGCTCGCAAGGAGCTGATGGAGATAGTCCGCCTCATCAAGTCCAGACAACGTAACAGAGAGACTAAGGCCGCAGGTAACTTATTATACCCCCAGACATATAGGCATCTGTATCCTACGCAGTGTATTTCTCTCCTTTTTCCATCGTACTCTTCAATGCTGTACGTCGTGATCTTTATGAAAAACTTTTGGCGACCGGTTTTGTGCTTTTAGCTGCCTTGTGCTGGTCACCGGTCAACCTTGTAGGAGGGCTCTCCGCTCCACATCTTCCCATACGTGGTCGCCACACGAGAACCTTTCTGCCCCAACAGCTGTCAGAAACGCTGCGAGATTCAATAGACGCAAGAGTCACGACACGTTATGTTCCTTTTACCAATGCAGATTTATACCTTGGCTATGTAGTTTCGCACTGTATCTGTATGATTTATCTGCAGAAGTAAAGAAGAAGAAGAACTCATCTTCCGACGACTCCTCGGGTTCTGGGGATGAAAAGACTGGAAGGCGCCGCCGCTCCTCGGAGAGAGACCGCAGGAGGCGTAGCGGATCCAGGTAATGATACATTTGACACTAGACTATAGTCTGGACATTGTAACAAGGACTTACTGAGGTTTAAGAATGGCAAAGAATAATGAATCTTATTGAACCGTAATAATGTTTATCTGGTATGGTTAATTCGATAATAATATAGATGAAGGATAGTTTAGAGCAATACGGTCTATTTTTCTTTGATAATCTGATGTGTAATGAAATTGCGCCAGTATGTTGCGGAAAAAAATATTAAATATTTCTATAATACTATGGGTTATGGTTTATGGATTTTAGAACTATATTTAAAGACGTAGTGACGACAACTTCTTTGGCGTTTGATGCTCTTGGCGTGTCATTGATTATTATGTTCTTATGTGGTCTACGTTTAATTGGAATTAGGTAAATTAATTTAATTTTAATTGTGTTATAATTTATATTAATACTTTGTTGAATTGTATTAATATTGTTTGCATATGCTACACAAATTATGTGTACCCTAACTTTCACCACAGTGTTCTATTCATATTCGCAAAATAAATAAAATTTGTACTTTGAATTTGCAATTTTTTTTTCGAAAATTGTGTTTTGGCCGTCTCAATTGCGGGTAACTCGTACACATAAACATACTTAGTATATACAGGTTGTTGTTTTATACTCTCACAGATTTTATGGAATACATAATAAACTGAGTACGTAATAATTCTACACTATGTATGTGTACGGCTAGATTCTGTCTAATGAAAACTGAGAGTGATTATTTAACGTTTTCATAAGCTGCCAATACTGAGACTCGTGCCACCATTTGGTCTAGTAAACTATTGATATAGACGAACTGGTTTTGATAAACGCTAGATTTATTTAATGTTATGTTATCATTCCATCAAATTCTACATGCTTTATATTTAAACACCTCTGAATGTGAAATCTTATTAAATTCCACGGCGTTGCTATTCAAGCATCATATTCATTTATTCCTAGTTCATCCGGGGTTGAATGACACGATTTATTTAAATTTACCGCCATTTACTACTCCCTGCTTTCATTAAACAGGACAGACTATTTGTTTGATTTCAGTTCACACTTGTACTAATTACCATTAGACATTATTAAATCAGAATAACTATAGTTGAAGCGAAGATATCGCTACCACGTGGTCTAGTTCGCAGACAAGGTCTAGACCGAATGGGTTAGTAATCTCACGCAGTGGGGCAATGGGACAAGAATTTTATTTAATTTATAAATCATAAAATAAAATTATTTTTTCGAACGAGACATTGTTTTATTTTTATGAATATGTGTTTAGTATCAGGAATACAGCTACTTCCGCTAATTCCGCTAGGTAACTAAACAACAGTCTGTATAATACTATATACATAATTTACATATAAACCATAATCTATAGACATCTTTATACATAACTATCAGTAGTCCGCGGCTTCGCAGCCGGTCGACAACAGCGTCACCTACCGGCCTGCTACTTCTGGATAATATAGCTTTTTGATGGTGAAAGAATTATTAAAATTGGTTGAGTTTTTCAGTGATTGTGATTGATGATTACAAACCTACAAAGTTTCCTCTTTTTAATATTAATTTAGATTTATATATGTTACCGGAAATGTATGAAATTTAGGAATTGTAAACTATTCCTAGGAAAAGTATACAATGCCGAGCCTATTTAAGAAATGTGTAAAATACCTGCCTCGTTGGTCTAGTGGCAAAGCACATCGCTTGTGATCCCGAGGTCCTGGGTTCAAATCCTAGGTCATACAAGTGTAGTTTTTCTAACGAAAACTTCCCAGTACGAGTCCGGTGTCTAGAATTGTGCCCGGCATATGGTAATAGGCTCGCCCCCTATAACATGGGGCCTGACATCATCGGCGAAATGTGGGCGTACTCAGTACACCACTGCCACCTCCGCTTGGGGAATATAGGCGTGACGGCAATTATTTATTATTATTATAAATTATTATAATATTCAGTTACTAGTGTAGCTCACCGTATACTGGGCAAAGATATTTGACAAAGTATTTGACCAGTGGAAAACTATTTAGCTTACAGCCAGCCAGCCAGCTAGACAGCTATGTTAAACTAAAATACACGTCAGAAACACTGAACACGAATTACCATATTTAATGCTGAATTTTCGGGTTGACTAGTTTACTGTTGTGCCAACGATATTATATTAAATATTAATTTATGTATGTATAAACCATCCTCAGAGCCGATCGTCCGAGCTCGGCTCGCGGCACGCGGCGCACGCGCAGCCCGCGCCGCCGCGAGCGCCGCGACCACGGACGGTCATCTTCGCGCTGAGCACACCTTACTAGAGTATACATGAACGCAGTTATCAAATAATCATAAAACATATTTGGTATTTAAAAGAAATTGGGCTTTAACTGTCTATTTTTCTAAGGGTTGATTTTCAATCGTCAAATAAAAGTTATCCATTGACTCACGGTATGACCCAATGACGTAATATATATAAATTCGATTCTATAACTACTAAAATAACGTGTCGGGACGTTAAAATGGTCTGTTGGTCGTCACACTGCAGCTTACAAATCCGTATCGTTTTTACGCGAAGTTGGACCGGTAACCGAGGTTTAAAGCTGGACGTTAAAATGTTGAATCGGCCGCAAATTGATTATTATTACCAGGGACATACACTTCATGTCCATATACAAGGTGTATCATAAATAACGCAAGACCTCGGACACCCCGATTAGATAATTGCATCACAAATTCCATACGAAAACCTATTTTCCAAATTTAAAATTTTTAGCCCCTTTTTACGCACTTTATAAACCAATTAACAATGAAACTTGTATGTGTGGGAATTGAGAAATACGTTTTAGAAAAGCATGCTTTGAATCAAGAATAAATTTAGTTTATTATAGCGCACTAAATTAACAAAATTAATTATCACTTCCTTTTAACGGTGATGTTTTCCATCGTGAGAAAACCTGCATGCCTAAGAGTTTCTCGAAGGTGTGTGAAGTTCGCCAACCCGCACTGGGCCAGCGTGCTGGACTATGGCCTAAACCCTCTCAGTTTGCGAGGAGGCCCGTGCCCAACGGTGGGACAGTTTTTTAACAGGGATAATATTTTTTATATTATTAAAGCGCACTAAGGGAGTAACAGCATTTTTTGCAAATTTTCAAAAAATGTAATATACATTAAAAATAGTTGAAATCAATTTAGTTATCGATTTATAACAAAATACTTTTGGGCCTTGGGTTGATATGTTACACCTTGTATATTACGTCATTGGTATGACCGCACTAGACGGAACTCCTCTGCGGTGGAGCGACGCGACATGGCGCGACCAAATATTGTGTATATGAAATTGTATCGGGTATAACGCACTAGTCAGCACACGAACTACACGACCCGACATGGCAAAGCAAAGCTGACCAACTGACAAAATCGTCCACGCCATGTCGCTAACTATAATACCGCGGCAACGTCGACTGTTTACATACTCCCTTCGCACTTTAAGCATCGCTCTGTGTTTCTCTGTTTGTAAAAAACTCCCGACAGCAATTTTGTTTTTCTCCCCGAAACGATATTGTTGTCATATAAATATCCTCAAGGCAATTTTTATATTAGCTTTCCCACGGTTTTTTAAGCACCAACCTTACATTTTTTTTGGATTTTATATCTTTCCAGTATATATTTTTAAATTTTTTACCCCTTCAATCCAATAAAGATTTCTAAACCGGCTATACTAAGTATGCGGGCCTGTCAGTCTTTTGACTCCCGCTCAAAAAACCGCCAACCAAGGGAGCGCCCAGCAGTGATAGTGTGGGAAGGAAAGTAGAGCGCGTTGATACGACTAACTTGCCCCTTCATGCGGAAGTGAGCAGTGTGTAAATTGGATATAACGTACTAGACAGCACAGGAACTACACGACGCGATATCTTGCAGCAAAGTTGTCCAACTGACAATATCGTCCAAGCCATGTCATTAGCTACACGCACTAGCGGGAATAGGCCTATAGTCTGTATTGCTTAATATTTAAAATAATAAATCATATATTGTTTATAAATTGGCGTAATTATTTTTAAAACTTAAAATTTTATAAAACCCACTTAAAAATTATGTAAATTGGAACGGTTTGCATTTTAGGGACTGACACAATGAAATCGTTATAATCAATCAATTGTTTTTAAAGCCGCCGCAGTGCGGTCATACCTTAAATTATATTCTAGATGAATATTAACGTCAAAAAAAAATATTTATAGAACTGTAATTTAATCTATTTATCTTGTATTTTATCCAATGAATATCTTTTATATCTTGATTGAAAGCAATCCTTAAAATACTATATCATTAAAAGATTATTGTGTAACTGCACTCACATACTGTTCTTAATTATAATACTGGACTTTTATCTACCCCACTCGGTGGGCGTTGGGAAGGGAAGTCGACATGAAACTGGACAGCGCGAGAATGTAAACAATATTTGGCGATAGATTGGTCTACAGAGGACTTGGGAACAGATTGACGTTATCGTTACGTTGTCGAGAAAGCGTGCTGTGACGTTCATCTTTTCATTAATTTTTAGTAAATTTGTGGTGTTAAAGGGTGGCATATCAACTCGAAAGCGATACGTCAACGTCAATCTGTTACTGGTAAGCCCTCTGGTCTGAACAGGTTCGACTCAGGTCACTGAATTGAGTAGAGTTCGATTCCAGCAGCGGGTAAATATTTGTGTAACCAACAGATTTCGATCTGGTCACGAATATATTATTGGTACAAGATTAAGGTCCGAAAAACTGCCCGAACAATAAGAGCACAACAACGCGTGTGTTCTTATTTAGAATTAGTTCGATCCAACCGCAGCCATCGTGAGGACTTAAAATGCCACAGTTTGCGACTTAAAACTGCCATAATAATCATCGCAACAGTAAAATTTCAGAAGGAATGTTTTCTTCGTTAAATAAGAGTAAAACGTTAATTTAAATAATAAAACAAAATGGCAAAATAACGAAAGTCTATGTTTTGAATGTTTGTATATTGGCCATCAGAATGATAGTTATGCCAAACATTGGAGGTTTTCAAATAATTATTTCCTAAACAGCTTAAGCACCAAATAGCCTATAAATTTATCCAACCATATTATTTAGTAGGTAAGATTGTTTTTTCATAAATACATTTTAAACTTATTGAGTTCTTAGATTTACGCGAATATTACACATGAAATAAAACTATTTTACGGATTTTATCGCGGTTTATTTTTTTTATTTTTAGTTCCCGACGTTTCGAGTGCTTTGCAGCACCCATGGTCACGGGAGGGACTGAGGTGTTAGACGTCCAATAGGCATAGTTGTTCCGGGGTACCCTCAAACTTCTTAATTATTTTTGTTGTTGTTGGTCCGATCTACGCAGAATGAGCTCACGGTGTCTTGAGGTCTTGCAGTGTTATGCTTGGTTTTGGATTTGATTATATTAATTACCGGATCCCAAGACGATGGAAGCACCCAGCCATCTTCTCTATTGAAATTAGGATGTTTTTTAATTTCAATAGCCTCGCGAACCATCCTTGGTAGGAATCGGGTTTCCCGATACACTGCAAGACCTCAAGACACCGTGAGCTCATTCTGCGTAGATCGGACCAACAACAACAAAAATAATTAAGAAGTTTGAGGGTACCCCGGAACAACTATGCCTATTGGACGTCTAACACCTCAGTCCCTCCCGTGACCATGGGTGCTGCAAAGCACTCGAAACGTCGGGAACTAAAAATAAAAAAAAATAAACCGCGATAAAATCCGTAAAATAGTTTTATTTCACATTTTAAACTTATTCATTTTATTTTTAAGTGACATGTTAAATTTATTGCTTTGACGTGCCTCCGCTTAAGGTTTTAAGTATTATATTGTTGCGTACGATTTTGAACTTTATGGTCAAGTATTAAAGCTGGTATTTATCTGGTGTCATTAATACTTTGAAACTATTCTACAGTTGGTAACTACAGATGCCTAAGTACATGCAATCGCGGCCGCTTTTTTGCTGTCATTTTGTTCCTGACCCTTTATCATCCTCATCATCACTTCCAGCTTACACCGCCCACTGCAGGGCATAAGCCTCCTTCCTTATACGCCACATATCCCTATCCTGAGCCAATCTTAGCAAGGTCTTACCAGCGCACTTAACCACATCATCGACCCTTCTTTGTACTGGCCTTTCTCGATTGCGATATCCCTTTCGTGGCCACCATTCGGTCAAAGACCTACTCCACCTGCCATCACCACATCTTGCGACGTGTCCTGCCCATCTCCACTTGAGTCGAAATATTACGACTCTTAATCTACTACAAATAATATAGCGATGGATCTGGTTGTTTGTGTTAGTGTTTACAAACGCATTAATGACACAAAATCGTAATGATTCTGTGTCGTGAGGGTGGGTAAAAGTGTATAAATTGAAAAAAAAACATAGTTTCATGTCCACTTCCCTACTTCCGCACTAAGTGGCTTGTGGACTAAATGTGAATCAATTTGACATGGCCGAAAGTAAAACCATTCTGTAGGCTGTATCCCACTCACCAAATATATTTAATATGTATCAATTTGATCATATCTGAAAAGTTTAAAAAATTAAATGATTTTACACAACAAACTATGAACCTTGTGTTGACCTGTTTTTAGGCTGCTAATAGATTGCATGAAGTCGTCCAATTTCTTAAACTTTTTTGATAAGATGTACAGTCAACAAACAAATTAGCAGAACCTTGACTATTTTTCAAATTGCTGATCCCCGTTATATTTAAAATGTGCGCCAAAAATTGCCAATGTCAAATATTATCTACCTACATATTTAAATATTATTTAGATAAAAGAAAAATAATGGATTAATTCAAAACAAAAATGCATAAGCAATTTGAAAAATTGATAATGTTCAGTTACTTATGCCGCTGACCGTACACTGGACAAAAATTTTTGACAAGATATTTTATTAGTGGAGAACCATTTAGTTGTAAAAATGACAGCTTTTCACGTTTATGTATGACCCATATTTTGTTTTCGCTATAACCTCGATTTTTTATATCATGAAGTGATTTTAGCACGTTCTGGAGATGCAGCTTACTTTCAAGTTTTAATCGATGCACTCGTGATAAGCATTTAAATGTTATTCCTGCATTATATCAGTCCTACATCTGGCAGTGAGCAGAGAAATAAACATAAAACTGGCCAGCGCGAGAATGTAAACCGCGACAGTGAATAAAGACTGCACTGCCTCCACTTGGTTATTGGACTTTACATGCTCGTAGTACTCAATTCCATGTCCACTTCCCTGCATACTACCGGGCGAGTGCGCTGGCGTGATAGTAAGCATGCCTAACATCGTCGGCTAAGTGGGTGTACATAGTACACCTCTGCCACCCCCGATTAGGGAATTAAGGTGTAACGGTGTGTGGGAAATTGCTTTTGTATAAATGTGACTTGGGGTTAGCGCAGATTATTAGAGAACTAGGTGTCTCCTCATAAATAATTAAAAGTCGACCTTATTCCATTTAGTAAATAGAGTCAAAATTTATTGTATTAATGTAAGTGGTATTTGCTTCAGCGAACTGCATTATGTGCCTACTAAATTAATTACAACCCTATTTCAATTCAATAAGAGCGATATTTAATTATCATTGCATAAATGTAACTACTGATTCTTAAGCAACACTAATTCACAAACTAGAAAGTAATTATTGTTTCTCTTTCATTTCGCGATTGCGAAAGATAAATTGTAAGGAATAGATATTATTAATAAACGTTTTAATTAAGAAGATATAGTTAGAATTAATTAAGGTAGGGTGGACCAGCGGTACGTTTGCAAGTCACCTCTGATAGTCACTGCTCCGCGAGTTACACTTTGAAAAGAACTTAATTAAATTAACTCAATATTTGCATTATTTTCTAATAAGTACTGCGTCCATGAGACACTTATAATAATAATATCAGCCTATAATGCCCACTGCTGGGCAAAGGCGTTCTATCACAAATTCAGGTGAGAGAGATTAGGTCATACTCCACCACCACATAAAGTCGAGTTGGAAGCCTTAAAGGCTCGGTAAGTTCCAACAGCAGGTGGCCACAAACCTGCCTCCACGATAAGATAACACAAAAGACGATAAGACACTTAATATAATTAAAATATATAGCGTTGTACGCTTTTGTGGTATTGGGTGATAGTGTGACAAACACGTCCGCTTACTTCAAGTATCGTTTAATGTCTCCTTAACATTACTCTTATACAATTAATGCTTACATAGCATAATACTACACGCTACAAATAAATAAGATACTAGTTTTTTTGTAGCACGTGTTAAATTGCATATTACATACACTAGCTGTGCCCCGCGGTTTCACCCGCCGCGCCGTTTACCACGAAGCTAATACGGTCGCAACGCATCGTCCGCCCGCGCTATTACTTCTTCGCGTTAGTTTAGCGTTCTTCCTGACTTTTTTGCTCGGCCTCTTAATATAGCCTATAAGCAGAGATGGGCAAAATGTAATATAGGCGTGATGCTGTATTAATAATTAACGATTACAACAACATTTTGTAATCTTCAATGTTTACGATTACTTTTTTACATGATTAAAGATTACAAAATGCAATTCTAATCATTAATCTGATTACATTTTGCCCATCTCTGCCTATAAGAGTGGAATTTTATTTTTCCTACTGTTAAATGTTCGTCTAGCTCTAAAGTTTTCTTTTACAGGCGACTTGCAAACGTACCGCTGGTTGTAGTGTTCACTATTATATTTGAAGGATGACATCAACTGATGAGATGAAGCAACGTGCACGCAACATATACGTTAGATTTATAACCATCGATACATTATTTTTAAAAGATTAAAGGTGACGACAGTTCGAAAAACGACCCGAATATAAAAGCACATGCCCCATACATGTGGTGTTATTTAGAATTAGTCCGATTCAAGCATAACAAACATTAGGACGCATTGAATAACATAATTAAAAGATCTGTGCCCCAATTTATTATGTGTTTTGCATTTATGACATGCTAAAAAAGTCGTTCAATTACAATAGTGCCAAAAGTCGGTACTGAACTGAACTGGTTACTACGACTATGGAAACCCGAAAGAATTATTGATAGGTAATTAGGTACCATAAGAATTGGAAAGCATTGAATTAGTAGATTGAAAACTGTTAAACTAACAATTATGATGTCAATGATCAACAATTTCTGTTTCTGTTGCTGTTTCGTAAGTATGTCCAAACAAGACCGTTTTTGGTTGTCATTTTGTTTGTGATCAAATGACACTTGAGACATTTGATAGGTCTAGCTTTAATGGCTACTATTAAGCTGTTGTTTCTGCGTTTATATCTACCCCATGACACGGGACAAACTATACTGTCTGTCATTTTTGTCTTGCTAGGGAAAGCATCGATGAGTTTTCCCTATAAAAAAAGAGCCTCAAATGATGAATCTGTACAGTCAGCAACTCAAGTCGCTTCATATATTCAGTTTTTAAAATCGCTTACATATTTTTGTTTTACATCAAATCCATTTTTTTGGGTCTAAATATATTTGAGTAGGTTTCTAATAAATTTGGTTTTGACAATGTTCAACAAATTTTGTAAAATGAAGAGTGTTATTTATTTGAAAAACTGAGAATGTTGAGTGACTTAAATTGCTGTCTGACCCTACGTCTGGTTGCGTCCGCGCAGCTTCATCTCATATGTGGAAGCTGGGCTTAGATTTGTGTATATCTTAAACTTTAGTATGTATTCAAAATTGTACTATTACAGTTCTTGTTTTTATTTAAAGAGGTTACGGACTTGCTGTGTTCAATATTCTATAAAGTGCTATACAAAATGTTATTGTTTTCCTTTTTCCCTCACATAAATTATTACTAATGAGAAAAAATATCAAGAGACATTTTTAATCTTCGGTGATACTTAATGTATATCTTCGAAGAAATATAATGGTTTTCGATGCTATAACAAACTTCCGACTATCAGGTATAAAATATCTTTACTGAATTTTTACGAATTATTTTTAATTTATCATCTCGTTAGGAAGTAAATTTGTGATACATGTATCACAAATTTATTTATATGCGTTACAAATTGATTACTAATAATATAATTTCGACAGGCGTATATCATTTTGTTGTCTTTTGCTATGACCAAACGCGGGGCGTTAGTATAACTTCATGAAATGATCGTGTAATATAGCGGACGGACGATTTAGCGCAGTGGTTAAGAGCTTAAGCCGCTCCGCCTACTGTGCCTAAAAGTCGCGGCTTTGATTCCAGCACGGTACAAATCTTTGTGTGACCCACAATCATTTGTTTCGGTCTGGGTATTTTTCTTTCTTCTTTAAATATTTGTGTTGGTCTAAGTGTTTGTGTACGTGAGTTTCGTGTTTTTTTATTTATTTAATATCTTGCTATAACTAAATACATACGTTAGGATATTGCCCCTCAAAACCATGTTACTGGTTTGACTGTGGGATCATTCAACTGAGCCTCTTTGTAACTTCATCACTTGAGTCGTATCAATACACATTTGTTTTTTAACAATATATTGTGATAAGTTCTAACCGATCTGACATTGTTAGCACTTACTCAGCAGAAACTTGTATAGTTTTCTTTTAAAAGTTAGTTTATCAGTTTCATGTTTGATCTCATCTGGTGGACTGTTAAGTAAATAAGGCAGACGTTTTTTAAGTGTTCTGTCACCGTAGTAATTGCTAACTCTGGAAACAATATATTTGCCAGAAGTCATAGATCGTGTATTATGGTCGTTGGTCACATGTAAAAGTTTATGCTCTTGACTGCCGTGTTGGTTTGTCGCTAATAATAATTTATGTTTCAGACTAATTGGTAGAATCTCACGTATCTGAAATAGTTTTCTATAATCATCTTTGCAACTCATTTTTGTCTTTTCGCTAACCGTTTGTAAACGCATCCACGACACAGGAGTGATTACTAGTATTGGATAACGATTTTTAAATAAAAATAAAAAAGAAATCTGTACGCTACTGGGGTACAGTCAGCAACGATAGTCGCTTAACATTCTCAGTTTTTTAAATCTTTCTGGTCTTTATTTTACAAACATTGGTTAACATTTTCAACACCAAGTTATTAGCAACGTATTCAAATATATTAGGATTAAAAAAATATGAATTTAATGCATAGTAAAAGTGTGCAAGTGATTTGAAAAACTGAGAATGTAAGGGACTTATGTTGCTGACCGTATTATTAAACGATCATTTTACGAAATTATCGTAACGTTACATGTTTAAATGTTCATAGCGAATAGGGTTTATTATTATTGAATTCGCACCAATTATTTTAAGAGTTCTAAAAGGTAACTGGAAACATGCTTATTTTACACCTACCGAGTGGTACGTAATTAGTTTAGTGGTGTCTAGTTATTTTAATGTTCATTTCTGAATATGCCAATAAAATTGTATTTCTGGATCGATAGTTTCATTTGGGTCTGTTATTATACCTTGAAAATTTAGAATACAACACATTGAAGGTAAAATTGATGCCATACAAAAATGATCTCTCTAGACAAGACGGCTTCAGACGGTGACAGACGTTCAGTGGTTTAGAACTTAAGCCGCGCCGGGTACTGGATCGAGTAGTCGCGGGTTCGATTTCCGCACGGGTCAAATCTGTGACCCGTAAAATGTATGTGAATTTCATGTTCATAAATGCATAGAATTATTCTTAGTGTGGGGCTACATTACAAAAGATATCGTCACCCTAAAGCCCTTGTGGCGTAGGCAGAGAGTACAGAGTTTCAACAGGTCCTTTTCATACAGACCTCACCTTCCAGATTTCGTCTTATACACACACGCTGGTTGGTACAGAGACTTGATTTATCTATCAGGCTAGAAAACAAGAATTAACATCTGGCATGCTTTGCCACGGCAATTTAAAATTTTTGCTGAATTTTAGGTAAGTAAAAGTAGGTAAGTAAAATAAAAATTTAAAATTGATGTAAGTATCCCGGTAGCGTTAATACAAAAATATCAGTTTCCTGCGGCTTCGGATCCGGTCGACAACGACGCCACCTACCGGGTCTAAGTAACTTTGTGTGTGTGAATGATTTACGCTGTTGGCAGCGGGGCCTTTACACCTTCACCCGACAAGAGGCGTGCAACCACTACGCTCGAGCCAGAAGAGCAAGGGGGCAACTAGCTCAAGGGAGCCTCATGGAGGAACAGCCTCGGCTTGGGCAGTCGCTATGTCTATGTAACTTCTTGATAATGTAGCTTTCTGATGATTAAAATCGTTTTGTTGATTATAAATAAACAAAGATTACCTCTTTATAAAATTAGAAGAGATACATTTTATTTGGGTTTGAGTTTGAAAGTAACAAAAATAGTCAATGTTGTTTTCTTTGTTCTGTGTTCATAGCAATCTAAAGTTTTTAACAAGTAATTGTTTGGAAATTGATTCAACAAATAAATTAATAACCGTTCATTCAA
The DNA here is from genome assembly GCA_905147815.2 of Phalera bucephala. NCBI lineage: Eukaryota > Metazoa > Arthropoda > Insecta > Lepidoptera > Notodontidae > Phalera > Phalera bucephala. The sequence continues at coordinate 37,585,246 of LR990614.1, read as the reverse complement.
TAAGTCAAGAGTCTCCGTAACCGGCGAGCGTGTATAAAACGAACTATGAGAGTTGAGGAAGCCAAAGGTCTATAAGGAAATAACATGTTGGAAATCTGTACTCTCTGCCTACCCCATAAGGAATCTGGTGTGATGGTATAGGTAGATATATAGAATAACCGTTAATTCAATAATTAGATGCATAAAAGCAAATGCACTAGTGGTAACTCACTGCATCAATCAGTTTTGTGTGTGTGTGTGTGTGAATGATCATCAATCAGTCGCATCGATCCCTGCACAAATCTTCATTGACCCAAAAATATTTGTTTTCTATCTATCATCACGCCAGATCCCTTGCGTGGTAGGCAGAGAGTACAGAGTTCCAACAGGTTCTTTCCTTACATACCTCTGGCTACCTCCACTCTCATAGTTCGTCTCATACACGCTCGCCGGTTACGGAGCCTCATGGCTTGTTTGAATTCATATTTGTTTTGATCTGGGTATTTGTGTATGTGTTTCATGTTTGTAAACGCCCTCACGACACTTGAATAAATGCTAGTGTAGGCAATCTTTTTTTAACAAAAAGCTATCACGATTCTTATTTAGGGCAGGTTTGGATCCTAGGTCGATAAAAGTGTTAAAAATAAATAATTTACACCGTAACCCTTACATTCTCTAAACGTGGGTGACAAAGGTGTGTTCTGTACACCCACTTTTCACCGGATTGTCAGGTCCGAGTCCGATAGTTGTGTAATAGGGGGCGAGCGGATTGCCATATTCCGGGCACAATTGCAGACTCCGGCTTGACACTGGGATTTTTCAATAATAAAACTATTCGTCCGACCTAGGATTTGAACCCAGGATTTGTGACTGCAACGCGCATTGTTCGCCACTGGACCAACGATGCAGTGGATCCAGAGGAAAGTGTTGATAAGTTGTTTCTATCGAACAGTTCTCAGTAGCAGTCCGGTATCAGGAATTGATGACAAAATACATACAAAATCTATCTATATCTAAGTCGTGTCTGTACGAGTACATGGAATATTTTAGGAAATAACAACTCAGGGGAATCATACTATCGGTGTAGAAGCCAAATTTTACAATTTTTGGCTTTCGTGTCTGTTTGTCTTGCCTTGCACGCGGATACCTTAAAATGTTGGCTAACATATTGTATAGTATTTATCCCAGAAAATCAAAAGGTTTTTCCAGAATAGACGATAATAAGCGAAATATTGAATTTCTAAAAAGACATTACTCCAAACCTATTTGATGGATTTAAATGAAATTTTGTTTAATTGTAGCCTGTATAAAAGATCAAAACTCTGTATACTTATATTTTTAAAAAACCTAATAGTATCTGAGGGAAGAAAAAAAATCGATTTTGCAAATCATTTATTTTTTCAAAACTACTCTTCAGATGTCAGTAAAACTTAGCACGGAGATATTTCATATGACAGACAATATGGGTAGTTCATATTTATGTTTTCAGGACATCAAACAGTAGGGTAAAGTAAAGCATCTACATCTGTACATACTATGTACTTATAATAAAACTGTAAGGAAGTCATGTCTGTACATAGAATATTTTTAGGAAATAACAACCCACGGATGTCGTTCTAGTGATGTAGAAGCCAATTATACAATTTTTGGCTTTCGTGTCTGTTTGTCTCTCTGTCCAAGGGTATGAACTAACTTTGCATGCTACCTTAAAATGTTGGATAAGATATTGAATAGTATTTATGCCGGAAAAACAAAAGATTTTTTCAGAAAATATATACATAACCGAAACATTGAATTTCTAAGAAGACACATTACTCCAAACCTGTTTGATGGATCTCAATGAAATTTTGGATAGTTGTAGCCTGTACAAGGATCACAACTCTGTATAATTATATTTTTGAAAAATCTAAGTTTCTAAGCAAAGAAAAACAAGTCGATTTTGATAAATCATTCATTGTTTCAAAACAACTTAGCTACTAGATTGTCGCGGGATAAACCATAAAACTTTATTACTGTTTGACCCGAACTGCAATGTTACGACGTAAAATATGTGATTTTGCCTACACATGAATTCATCCATGAATTGATATTGGACTCAGGTTCGTCTCCTCACGAAAAACTTTTCAGTGGTTAAAAGCACTCACTCGAAATTGTTTATACACATCTGATTTACACACTCAAACATGGTTTCGTTCATGAACCGATGATGCATTCAGGATTGTTTCTTCTGGAGAGAACTCTAATAATGAATGGATTACGGATAAGAAATTTTAACGACCATTAATATCTTACGAAAAGACTGAAGAACACAGAATGTACTAAAAAAACTTTGCTACTTAGCTGGCAATGTACCGTTTTTATATATTATTACGCTAGATAATCTTTGGCAGGGTAGATAGAGAAGATTTGTAGTGTACCTAGAACAGGACGTAGGTATCGAGGAAGACCTAGGCTATCTTACTATGGCCAAATAGACCATGTCTTATCCGAAAAGCAAGTCACAAGTCTCCGTAACCGGCGAGCGTGTATAAGACGACCTATGAGAGTGGAGAAAGCCAGAAAAGTCTGTAAGGAAAGAACCTGTTGGAACTTTGAAGTCTCTGCCTACTCCGCAAGGGATCTGACGTGATGATATAGATTGGTAGATAGTATTAAAGTATCTTAAGTCGTGAAATAATATTTCATATTAATATTTCACGACTTAAGATACTTTAATAATATTATTTAAGTATCTTAAGTCGTGAAATAATAATATGAAATAGGTGACTTTGTTTACACACTAGATCACGCTGATATTATCCGCCTAAGTGGCATATAAAATCACAGCAATATGCATTTGGTGGGGTTTTACCGGCCTGCATGAAGACCCATGCATATTAATCATATTTTGGAGAAAGAAAAGCCTGGCAATCTTTCGATTTTCTTCCTCTTTACAGGCGACTAGAAGCCTGGGGACGACCTGCTAAAATTGTTCAACAATGAAAATTTACTCATATTAAAGTTGACTTTATAAATACATTTGCAAAACAAAGACGACTTGGTTTAAGCGATAAAACGTAGACTGCTTAACGTACTTTGTCAAATAGTCGCAGGTACGATCCCCGCACAGCGCACGGGAATATTTATTTGGGATTTGTGATTTTGAAATAAAGAAAATATTTTATGCGCATAAAGGCACTGCCTCGTTGGTCTAGTGGCAAAGCGCACCGCTTTGTGATCCCGAGGTCCTGGGTTCAACTCCTAGGTCAGGCAAGTGTAGTTTTTCTAACGAAAACTTCCCAGTACGAGCCCGGCGTCTGGAATTTGGCCCGGTATATGGCAATAGGCTCGCCCCCTATAACATGGGACCTAACATCGTCGGCGAAACGTGGGTGGTGTACTCAGTATACCTCTGCCACCCCCGCTTGGGGAATATAGGCGTGACGGTGTGTAAGAGCACAATAAAAAAAGGGTTTGTCCTTGTTAATATCCAGAACGGCGGAAGCGATTTTAAATACACTACCACTGGAAAATGGATGATTTTTCAGAGATCGTTTAAGACTACTTTTTAGCTCGGGAAATGCAAGATTCCTGGGGGATAGTTGTTTTTATATCTCCATATTAACCTGGCTGAACGGATTGCAAAGAAACTTGATATGGAGGTGTCTCTTAGATCTTGGAATAATACTATCCCAAAAAATCCTACCTACCTATGCCAAATTACAAAATAAACGTGTGCGAATTTGCGGGAAACAACTAGTATATAAATAAAAATCAATTGCCTGTATGTGAGCGCATCACTTCAGAACGGTTGCACCTATTTGGCTAATTCTTTGTTTGTTGTGTTTGTAATTGCCAGGACAAGGTTTGTATGAAAGCAAATGTTTGATAAATAGTACGGCAAACTGAAAAATTTGGGTTAAAAAATCTTCATATAAAAAAGTAAGTGAATGACTCACTCATTCACTTACTTTTTTATATGAAGATTTTTTAACCCAAATTTTTCAGTTAGACAGAAGACAGTAGGGAGATCTTGAAAAATTATTTTCAATTCAAAGAGCAGTTATTAAAGTAATGCTGCATAAACCTTTCCGTCACCCTACAAATTTGCTTTACTAAGAATTCCCAATACTTCGTGTACGACAGCTATTTATATCCAAAGCGATCCTCAATGTTCATAAATAATTTAAAAATAGGTCTGATTATAATATTGTTATCTCAAAACGCTTCTTTTCCATTCCTCTTCCACACTTAAATTCTCTTATAGCCCGTCGCAGTTCATCCTACTTGCACCCTCATATTTATAACATACCAGTAAACACTGTAACATTATAAGTCTTTTAAACTTTGCGTGTAATAAAGTTATAAAAAAAGGCTACTTTCTCTTTCCTATGATCAAATACACATACACACACACACACACACCCACCCACACGCACACACACTGCTGTGATTGCGTTCGATTTTAGTAGTACCAGCACATACCTTTTCTTAATGTTTTAATATGATTTTCCTTTTCATTGCGGCAACGGTTTATTTCTATCTCTTTTTACCAACTGTAATTTCTGTTCCTCAACATAAGTACTTATAATAGCATAATTACGAAAATTTGGTCAGAACTTGCCAACACAGCTCTGGCTCCCAAGATACAAGCGCTTGCTTAGTTTGGGTTAATTTTGATAAATAATTGTGATTAGTTACGTTTTCATTACATGGTTTGCTATAACAAATATTGTTCTATTTTTAAGCCACTCTAGTAAATGTAACAATAATCTGAAATGAAAAAAAAATATTATTAAAGTATAGCAGTTCGACTAGGATCGTGGCCGATATAATGACAATATTTTCGTTCCAATTATATTGGTATCTATATTTATTCTAAGTATCTAACAATGTACACTTCTGTCATCCCTTCTTCGGAAATATTGGCGTGACGGTTATTTTTTTAGGTGTACTTTTATTGTTTAGATAATTATGACATAAGTTGTGACATGTGCTGGAGCAAGTGAATGAGTTTGTATATCTTGGATGCGCCTTCAGTAAGGATGGGAAATACACCGCTGACATAGAGAGAAGAGTGAGTGCAGGGAACAGAGTGAATGGTGCGATGGGAAAGCTACTCGGGAGCCGGCACTTAAGCCATAAGGCGCAGCTGGCCATACATAACGGAGTTCTTGTCCCAACGCTGTTATATGGTAGCGAGAGCTGGGTATGTAAGAAGGAGAATGAAATAGGATAAATGCGGTAGAAATGCGAGCTCTGCGGAAGATGTGCGGAGTGAAGCTGACCGACCGCATTAGCAACAGCATAGTAAGACAGCGAGTAGGTATGAAAGATAGTATCGGTGTAAAGATGAGAAAGGGCATGCTCCGTTGGTTCGGGCATATAGAAAGAATGCCAGAGGAAAGAATGACAAAACAGATATACAATGTGAAAGTGGAAGGATGCAGGTACCGGGGAAGACCTAGACTATCTTACCACGACCAAATAAACCGAGTCTTATCTGATGGAAAAGTCAAGAGTCTCCGTAACCGGCGAGCGTGTATGAGACGAACTATGAGAGTCGAGGAAGCCAGAGAGGTATGTAAGGAAAGAACCTGATAGATGACATAAAGATAGATAGATGACATAAGTTGACAGTTACAACACCTTTGTGAACCGTAGACATTTTAGTGAGGCAACTGGGCATTGCCAAATCAATCCATTAAAACGGTTCTCTATATGCTGTTTATCGGCCATCTAGGCTATTGTGTAATGTTTTATGGCCCAAAAAAAATGTTTTAGTATTGACAGATTGACGTTTAGTTGTTCAGTTTCTTGTTTTGGTGTATTTAAATCTTTGATTTAGGTAAATTTACTGCTTAATTCATGCTTGTATCGATTATTTTTTACTTTTTTTTAATAACTTGTCTAGCTCATGTCTTGCTTGACATTGGCGGAACCATCGGTTAACAAAGTCGGTAAACGATGGAGCCATAGATTATAATTGGAATTGGAATATTGTTTTCTGTTACATCCGGAAAATAAATAAATTGGTGTTTTGGTTGGTTTGTTAGTTTACAGGACGACGTCTTGATGATGTATATAAAATAGATATTGTTATAGATTAAGTTATAATAGTATAGTATGTAATAGATTAAGTTAGAAATAAGATATTGTAATAGAGTAAGTTGTAGCACATAAGCAATAGTTAGTAAATCCATACATTTAGAAGAGTGTAACCCCGGAAAGGGATAGGTAGAATTAGAAGAGTTTACCCTAGAAAGGGATAGATAATTGTAATGTGTGATTGGACTATTCGACCAATAAAGCTCGATGCAAAGCTCGCTAGTTGTGACCCAATAAAATAGTACGTCTGTCTGAAGAGGGTCACAACTGGTGGGTGGAGCACTGTTTCAACAATTGTTCAGCTTTTCATTTGAATTTTCCCCTGCGTTGCATACTGGCCAAAACTGCAACAGGGCGCACGACGTATTAGTCGTCCTGTTCATTCTGGTCCTTCGAGAGCCGGATCATCGTCGCGAAGCTGAAAATAGAAGACGCAAGTTGAACAAAGAAGAATAGAAGAAAGAAACATGCCAGTTATACGCTCCACCACCAGTAGACCAGCAGCATCGGCCCCAGTTGCCGAATCGTCAGAGTCGACCACAGCGACAGAGTCGATCGCCACGACAGAATCGACCGCCACGACAGAATCGACTGTCACGACGGAAACAACCGCCACGACAGACATTCCCGCGACGGAGAAAACAAAAAAACCTATGTCCAAGAAGACTGTAATGAAGAAGACGCTCTCAACGAGGACGCGAAAATTGAAGCTCGCCCGCGTCAAGGAGGAGCTACTAGAATTGCAAGTCCAATTAGTAGCTGCGAAAATATCACGAATCGAAGCCGAAGATGGAGACAGCGAGAGTGACGCCGACACGTGCGTATCAGACGAGCAAGAAACTGAGAGAAGAGTCGGGAGCTGGCTAAACGACTCGCGACCTAACGTCCTGGCCATCGCAGTAAGGCCACACGACGTGGACGTGGGGCGCACCATCGATGCAACGCCGCGGGCGACAACGCCGTCGCCCCGTGCACCGATCCAGCCACCACCCATCGCCGTGTCGAAGAAGGAAGAAACGACAGTCGCGACGCCGCCACAGCAAATTGACCTGCGCGAACTGGCGTCCGCGATCACCCTCGCCGCCCGGTCCGGGAGCGCTCGGAACCACCGCTTCGTTACTGAATTGCCGTACTTTAGTGGGTCACACCAAGTGTGGCTCACCTTCAAAGCTGCCTATGAAGAATTGGCACCGAGCTTCACGGACACCGAGAACGTCGCGAGACTGCGAAGAGCGCTAAAAGGTAAAGCTAAAGAAGCCGTCGAGAACTTACTCATCTACAAAGCCAAGACAGCCGACATACTCTAGGCGCTGGAAGCACTCTTCGGCCGACCAGACTGCATCGCGCTGGGCGAACTAGAACGCCTGCGCGCGCTGCCCCGACTCAGCGACAACCCGAGAGACATCTGCGTGTTCGCCACGCGGGTGATGAACATCGTCGCGACGCTACGCGCACTCAACCGCGTGGCGTACCTATACAACCTGGAGGCTGTCAAGATGGCCATTGAGAAGTTCACACCGGCGCTCAAGTATAGATGGTTCGACTACGCAGCGGAAGAACAGACAGAAGAACCCGACCTACTGAGGCTCTCTAATTTCCTCAGCAGGGAGGCTGACAGGTGCGGGCGCTACGCACCTCCCGAACACGTGACATCCGAACGGGAACATACAGCGAACAGAAGACAGACAAACAAGACGAAACAAGACGTATAGCACCGCTGTATCGAGCCCAAGGAAAGAAAAATGCGCTGCGTGTCACGACACAGAACATGAGGTAACCAAGTGCAAGAAATTTATTGAATCGACGGTCAACGACAGATGGGACATCACGAAGGCACGAAGACTATGCTTCGCGTGTCTACGCTTCAGAACGCAGACTCATCACTGCAAGAGGCGCACTTAGGGGTGCAAATACTCGCACCATAGGCTGCTTCACCACGTCAGAAGCGAACGGGTCGCAGAAGACGAAAATACAGAGAAACAGACAGTTGCGTCAACATGGACAAGAGGCTTCGCGTCGTACCTGATAATAGTGCCGGTACACATTTCCGGACCGGCGGGAGGAGTAGACACTTACGCCCTCCTCGACGACGGGTTAACAGTGACGCTCATCGACGCCGAGCTCGCCAACCAGACAGGCGCGCGCGGCCCCCGCGAGTCACTGAACATCGAGGCGATCGGCGACTGCAACGTCCGGTCATCGAACTCCCGTCGGGTCCAGCTGACGTTGAGAGGTACGTCCCAGCGCGCACATCGGATTCAAGCGCGCGTCATTGGAAACATGAAGTCGACACCACAAGCCGTCACAGTGGAAGACATCGCCGACTGTAAACATCTGCGGGACATACAGAGCGACGTTACCTACAGAAGAGCGAAGCCCCAGATCATCATCGGCCAAGACAATTGGCACCTACTGCTGACGTCAGATGACCCGTTGCCTCCCGGATCCCTCTCGGTTGGGTCGTACACGGTGCGCGCTTACAACGCACGGGACACACGGAAGCGCCCACAGTACAACAAACAAACTGAACAGAAGGAAAATAGACAGATACATAGAACAGCAGATCGACCGCGACACGAGATTGAAGGAAAGAAAGTCCAAAGAACCAATCGACGCCCCCGTCCTAAAAGAAAACGCCGACCAACGACCGGGCTCAGCGAAGAAAGAAAACCGGAACGAGTACTCGGACTGGAGTGGAGGCCGGACACCGACGACATCGGGTTCAACATCGACGCGCTTCTCCCCCCGGGCATACTCGACAAGCCGACGCCGACGAAGCGAGAGACACTCCGCATACTAACGTCTCTGTTCGACCCGCTCGGAATCGCTTCGCCCATCACTATAAGGGCCAAGCAGATACTGTAGGAGATATGGCGGCGCGGCACAGGATGGGACGACAACATCGACAATGACGTAGCACAACAGTGGGTCGAGTGGACCCAACACCTGCGGAGTCTGTGGGACATGAAGATATCGATCCCGAGACTCGAACTGCAAGCTGCCGTACTGGGTAGTCGCCTGGGCGCGACTATCATCGCCGAACACGACAGGAAGCCAAGCTCAGTGACCTACTGGACGGACAGCCGCACCGTCATGACGTGGCTGAAGACGGGCGCGCGATCCTACCGCCCATTCGTCGCTCATCGCATCGCCGCGATAGAGGACAACAGCGCCATAAGTGACTGGAGGTGGGTGTCCACGAAACTAAACGTGGACGACGACGCGACGCGAGAAGTACCCAGGGATATCGGCTCTCATCACCGATCGTTCCTCGGGCCCGAGTTCTTGCGCGAGCACCAATCAACATGGCTGGCGGAGCAACCGACACTCGACGCAGCGACGGGCGAGGAGCGGACACACAACATCACCGAGCAACGGCCCGTCTCACCGCGATCAGCTGTTCCGGATCCAGCGCGCTTCTCAACGTGGGAGCGCCTGCTACGAGCGACGGCGCGCGTACTGCAGTTCATCGACCTGTGCAGTGTGAATAGACAATCAGTGAACTATAAGAGACAGGCTAGGAATTGTGAAAAGGACCCACAGTGGAATAGTGTTAAGAATAAGAATAAGTGTAGCGATAAGTGTAGAATTAAGTTTAGTGATAAGGACAGTGACAAGTGTTTCCCGCTCAGTGCAGAACTATTGATAAGAGCGGAGGCGTTGTTAGTGCGTGTAGTACAATACGATTCGTATAAAAGCGAACTGAGTAATGGTGATAGACTATCGAAGGGCCGCCTCCGCCCCTTATCAGCGCAGATTATCAGTGGAGTGATAAGAATCAAGTCGCGAATAAGTGCGACGCCGGACATCAGCGACGAGCTACGGTGCCCCGCAGTGCAGGACGGAGATCATCGCGTCACCCGCCTGTACATAGAGCACGTACACCGACAGCTGCATCACGCCGGAGTAGAGGCGACCATCAACGAGTGTAGAGCAAGGTACTTTATAACTAGATTACGTACAGTAGCCCGGATGGTCATACACAAGTGCTACAGCTGTCGCCGAAGAAGAGACGCGCCTCCAGAGCCGAGCACCGGGAATTTACCGCCCTGCAGACTGGCTCACCATCAGAGGGCCTTCAAGTACACCGGCATCGACTATTTTGGACCTCTGACTGTGACAGTGGGTCGGGGCACACAGAAGCGCTGCGTAACCCTCTTCACCTGCCTGACTTCACGAGCCGTACACCTGGAAGTCGCCGCATCACTTAGCACCGAGTCAGCTGTGATGGCCCTACGACGATTCATCGCCCGCCGCGGCTGCCCGACTGAAATATGGTCGGACAACTGGACCAATCTCCGCGGCGCCGATAAGGAGCTACGGGAGGCGCTGGACAACGCCACCCAAGAAGAGGCCACAAGGAAGACAATCAGCTGGCGCTTCCTTCTCCCTGGCGCCCCGTTCATGGGCGGCGCATGGGAAAGACTGGTGCGCAGCGTGAAGACGGCCCTATACGCGATCCTGACGGAGAGGCACCCGACAGAAGAGGTTCTCACCACACTGCTGGCGGAGGTCGAATTTGCCGTGAACAACCGACCGCTCACTCACGTACCCGTCGACCCTGAGGACCCAGAGGCGCTGACACCGAACCACTTTCTGCTCTACGGCCCGGCGCGCAACCCGACACCAGGGACCTTCACTGACACTGGCCTCATGGGCCGCACCCACTGGAGAGCGGCGCAGAGAATCGCGGACATGTTGTGGGAACGATGGATAAGGGTGTACTTACCTGGACTTCAGTACCGGCGGGAGCCCCACGGACGCGGCGCCGCCCTGAAAGAGGAGGACATCGTCCTCGTCCTCATCCGTCCGAATTCCGCTCGTCGATGTCCCGTTCTGGCTCGAACGTAGTGGTTGCATTCTTGCCCTCTTGTACGCTGAAGCTCTAAAGGCCCCGCGGCCAACATCGTAGATCACTCACACACACAAAACATGAAATATTTCACAGGTGACATGTGACAAATCTTCTTTCATTCATTGCACCTGCTACCATTCTTCACAATCGCTATTAAATATCACACTTGAAACGAAATCGTACATTGTTTGGATGTCATCGTTTACGCCGATTATATTTCATTCTATCACTTATAGCAACACTAGGAAGTGCGACGCTACTTTATACTGGCTCTTGGCGAATGAAAAATTCCATGTGGAATAACATTATAAGTTCTGCAAATGAAAATATTAAAAGTAGCAATCATTTGCTACTCTACTCTATAATTTCCTTAGATGAATTACAATTTATGATTGCCTCGTTGGTCTAGTGGCAAAGCGCATCGCTTAGTGATCACGAGGTCCTGGGTTCAAATACTAGGGACAAATGTACTTTTTCTAACAGAGAATCCTAGTATGAGTCCGGAATTTGGAATTGTGTCCGGTATATGGCAATTAATGGCACCCCCGTTTGGGGCCCAAATATTTGTGTTTGTTTATTTTATTTATTTGTGACGTCTCGTTGGTTTAGTGGCGCAGGGCGCGGCTAGACATAAATTATTACTAGCGAACACGGCAGTCAAGAGCGTAAACTTTTACTTGTAACCAACGACCATAATACACGATCTATGACTTCTGGCAAATTAATTATTCCCAGAGAACAATTACTACGGTGACAGAACACTTAAAAACCCCTGCCTTATTTACTTAACAGTCTACCAGATGAGATCAGACATTAAACTCATAAACTAACTTTTAAAAGAAAACTAAACAAGTTTCTGCTGAGTAAGTGCTAACAATGTCAGATCGGTTAGAACTAATCACAAGATATTGTTAAAAAACAAATGTATATTAAATACAACTCGAGTGATGAATTTATAAAGAGGGTCAGTTGAACGATCCCACAGTTAAACCAGTAACATGGTTTTGTGGGGCAATATTTAGTTATAGAAAGTTATTATTATATTTAGTTATAGAAAGATATTAAATAAATAAATTAAAAAAAAATTAGAGATCGCGCAGTCGCTGGGTTCGAATTCCAGGTTAGTTAATGTTGTTGAGGTTTTTCTATTGTGGTTTGTGGTTCTGAGGATTGTGGTTGGGAACGATGTGCTGGAGCAAGTGAATGAGTTTGTATATCTTGGATGCGCATTCAGTAAGGACGGAAAATACACCGCTGACATAGAGAGAAGAGTGAGTGCAGGGAACAGAGTGAATGGCGCGATGGGAAAGCTACTTGGAAGCCGGCACTTAGCCGAAAGGCGCAGCTGGCCATACATAATGGAGTGCTTGTTCCAACGCTGTTATATGGCAGCGAGAGCTGGGGGAGAATGAAAATAGGATAAATGCGGGGAAATGCGAGCTCTGCGAAAGATGTGAGTGAAGCTGACCGACCGTATTCGCAACAGCGTAGTAAGGAAGCAAATAGGTATAAAAGAGAGTATCGGTGTAAAGATGAGAAAGGGTATGCTCCGTTGGTTCGGGCATATAGAAAGAATGTCCGAAGAAAGAATGACAAAACTGATGTACAATGCGAAAGTGGAAGGATGTAGGTACCGGGGAAGACCTAGACTATCTTACCATGACCAAATAGACCGGGTCTTATCTGAAGGACAAGTCAGGAGTCTCTGCAACCGGCGAGCGTGTATGAGACGAAATATGAGAGTAGAGGAAGCCAAAGAGGTATGTAAGGAAAGAGCCTGTTGGAACTCTGTACTCTCTGCCTACCCCGTAAGGGATCTCGCGTGATAATAAAGAGATAGATAGATAGAAGTTTTTCTATCGAGATACGAGAATGCTCTCAGCATAGGTGAATAGTTTGATATTGTGCTTGATATAAAGGCAAGTGGCTCGTCTCCTATTACATTGGCACCTAACGTCGATGGGAGTGTAGGCACTCGGGGCTGTTGGGTACAGGGTACACTGTGCAACAATGATTCAAAAGTAGGTACGCTTCTCACAAAGTCCACTCAACACCAGAGATTCTAGTGGGAACATGCACAGATAGGTAAGTGTGTTTGATGAGATATATTTTATACTAGCTGTTACCCGCGACTTCGCGAGTGAAATTTAACAAAAAGCCTGTTCTAAAATAAAATTAGCCTAAGTTACTCCTTATAACATCAGCTATCTACTAGTCCCGTCAAAACCAGTCCAGCCGTTATGGAGATTAGCCGGAACAAACAGACACAGACAAAAATTTTAAAAATTATTATAAGTGCCGTATACTTTCATATGCATTAAGTAAAAAGCTGTTATTTTGACATTACAAATAAATACTTCAATTTTATTTATTTGTATAGATTATAAACAGACAGAATTTTATTTATTTATTATATAAGTAGATATATAATGTTGTATGAGAGCTACGTAACTGAAGTAAACATTTTAAACTTTTGGAAAACTGTTATAAATCGTAATCAACCAAAAGATGTCAAATGCAGGCCTCAGGCCTCCCCCAAATTTCGCCACGTCGACCGGGCTGTGCTGTAGGCACCCAGCTTTTACCTTCGACCTTTACCAGGTCATCGGTCTACCTTGTAGAGGGCCGGTCGATTCTACGTCATTTAGTACGAAGAAATAGGCAGTAAAATTTATAAATAAAATAAACAACAATAAACACCGTCACGCCTATATTCCCCAAGCGGGGGTGGCAGAGGTGTACTGAGTACATTTTTCGCCGACGATGTTAGGTCCCATGTAATAGGGGGCGATCCTATTGCCATATACTGGACACAATTCCAGAATGGGAAGTTTTCGTTAGAAAAACTTTATTAACTCCTTAGACAATAGCTTATGTAATCCTTAGACAAATCCACGAATTAAGTAACATTAACTTGAGGTTGCAATGGGTTCCATCTCATATAGGTGTAAGGGGAAACGAGGAGGCTGACAAATTCGCAAAGGCGGCTATATTAGAGGGCATAGAATTTAATATTGCCCCTTATTATACAGAACTACAAAATCACTTTAAGGAAAAATGTTTTTATCGTTTTAAGGATTATTTCGACGAGAGGAGTAAAGAAAAAGGCATATGGTATAAAACCATTCAATGTGAGCCTCCGCGGGTCCCATGGTTTATTGGTAAAATAAGCAGATCATGCGTTGTTATGGCACATAGATTACGTTCTGGTCACTATCCATCTAGAAAGTTTGAATACCTGATGAAAAAAGTCGAATCGCCTGATTGCGAAGTATGTGGTAAAATTGAAGATGTCCAACACTTGCTGATGGAATGTGAAAAGAACCAGACAGAAAGAGAAGTAGTGATGCAGAAACTACAAGTTAATAAATAAGACGTAGGAGCTTTTATAAGGGTTTTGTCTAAGCCTATATCCGATGCAGCAAAATATCTTTATGATATGGTACGATACGCAGAACTACCTCTTTCTCACAATAACTTCAGTTGTTTGTGTAATAGTGTTATATATATTAGATTAGGATAAGATGGGGCTGACATACCTTGTAGGGTAAAAGCCTCTAAATATTTAAGATTAAAAAAAAAAAAAACTTTATTTGTCCGACTTAGTATTTCAACCCAGGACCTCGTGATCACCAAGCGATGTATTTTGCTACTATAACAACGAGGCAGTCAGTAAAATTTATAGTAATTATTTTTCTATATACTATATCTCTCTCTTGAGGTGTTTGTTGCATTAGTATCAATCAACAAAGTTAAGCAGGGTTTGCCTTGGTCGATCAAAGATGGGCGTAGGATTAGAAGCCTTACATTACAGCTTGATAAGTTCTAACAGCGATTGGCCACAAATCTGTTTCCACCAATCCGCATTGGATCCGCGTTCTCACTTCGATTCGTGAGCTTCCCTCACCTCGCTTTTCGAGTTGTTGGATAGTACAGATTGATTTATTTGTTTCCTTGACCCAGGATTTACCTTGGCAAGGGAATCAGAGTGGGGGGCCGTATCCATCTTCTGCGAGACTGTGATGTCCCAGAAGAAGGAGGCTGAGCGGGATCGGGAGAGGGCCGATCCTGCTCGACGAAGGCGACGGCGCCGGGGCGGAGGCACAGCCCGCCGAGGCACCCGAGCCGAATAGCTCGGGGTTTAAGAATACGGGCTTACTCGCATCCCCCGCCGTAATATCTGGCGGGGATCCCCCTGCACCAATACCAGCAGGAGGGCCTTAGGGGTCGCGGACGCAAGGGGCGGGGGCCCTGAACGTCCTTCACGAGCGACCCCGAGGAGGACGGCGGCGTGGTGTGGCCCACGTCACCGTGAGCACCGCGTTGGTGCAGGGGGGAGCGTGTCATTAAGTCTCCCCCCGAAGGCGGGCTTTTCAGAGCGCGGCACAAGAGGGGCACCGGTGCGTTCCATATGAAGATCCTGGAGCCCCTCCAAAGTGCTAATGCCGGCCATCCTGAGGTTTTTAGTCGGTAGGAATCCGACACGCCCCGCGAGCGTCCCCTGAGGCTCGCGAAAGTCCTATGCAGGATTTTCCCCAGGTAAAAAAGGGGGTCGAGATGAGTTAAAACAGATGATTTTTGGCGTTGATTTTAGAAACGACGATATTTGACGATACACATTTATTAATAATTAAACTTTCAAAAATTGGTCTTAACATTTCACTTTCTCGGCAACTGATGGCATTGATGTTACCTTGGCAACTTTGGGTCAATCAGTAATCAGCGTCCTGAAATATTTCAGTATTAACTGGCCAAAGTCCGGTCCACCTGAATCCGGAAATTATATTGCGCGGTGTGAATACCAAACAAAGTTTTCCCTATCCCAGGTATCTCATAGATAGACTTTCCCTGAATTAGATCGTATCCAGTTCTCGCAAGAAGTGTTAAATGCTTTTTTACCGGCCCAAAAATAGCTGTCCAATGACTGCAGCTTATGGGTGCAGTGAGAAGGAAATGCTATTAATATTATCGCATTTTCTTTACATAACTAACTATTTTTCACTGCTGTGTGAGAAGCGTTCTAATGATCTGATCTAATGGCAATACAACTTTATTTTGTTTTGATGACCTAAATTGGTCTCTGAAGAATTTAATGTTCGCCTCTTAGCCGAAGTCATGGCACTCACTTGTTTTTGTGCTCGTCTAGCAATGATGCGATCAGCTCTTTAAGCATTAGTGATTCCAGACTCCCTTTTCCTTGCAGCTTGTAATTCTCAAATACAGTGGTGTTTGACAATGACAAAATCTACAATAGGGCGATTAAAATTTGTAGCTCGAGCAATGCTTGTTGATTAGGATAGTCTCAGAGAAAGAAGAGGATGACGTTTCATAAAAGACCAACGCCAAACCTCCCCTGCTATTTCCTGGTCAGCCCAAGAAGGACATTTTTTATTATACGCCAAAGCTAACCTATAGGCAATTCCTGCTTCCTTAGTACTTAGGCCGAAGTTAGTAGCAGCGCAGTTTAAAAGAAAGTCATAAAGTACCTTCTCCTCTGACCATGAAAAGACAGTCTTTTCTGGATACCTAACCGATGGAGGAGTCGCCGTTTCGTTAGCCTTTTTTCATGTATCTATAGAGGTAACTATGGTTGAGGTTGTAAATCGAAGTCGCATCATGGAGACTTTTCTGTCGCGATATTACTTCATCTGCTGCTAGGTGGTATATTTTGCGTCTCGCCATACCTGTATTAGTGTTTCTTTTATAATTAGTAGGCATACTAAAACATTATAAACCTCACCAACTTAAACAAGGTGAGTTGAAACAGTCTGTTTAAAATCTCCTCAGTAGAAAAATCCTCCCAATTTCTCGAAGGTACTTTCTCTATGGAGAATATTTCGTACTGCGGTTACAATACACGAAATACATAATTAAAATTGGAAAATAATATAATAAAAATAACAAATTTGGAAAATAAACAAAAAAAATTAACACTGTCACGCCTGTATTGCCCAAGCGGGGGTGGCAGAAAGGTACTGTGCTGTGTACACCCGCTCTTGTTTCTTTCCTACTTTTCTTTTTTCACAAATCTTCGTATAAATACCTATTTATCTCTATCTATATCATAACGCCAGATCCCTTGCGGGGTAGGTAGAGAGTACAGAGTTCCAACAGGTTTCTTACATACCTCTGTGGCTTCCTCCACTTACATAGTTCGTCTCATACACGCTTTATATAAGACTCTGTCTATTTGGTCATGGTAGGATAGTCTAGGTCTTCCCCGGTAACTACACCCTTCCACTTTCGCATTGTATATCAGTTTTGTCATTCTTTCTTCTGACATTCTTTCTATATGCCCGAACCAACGAAGCATACCCTTTCTCATCTTTTCACCGATACTATCTTTCATACCTACTCGCTTTCTTACGGAATACGGTCGGTCAGTTTCACTCCGCACATCTTTCGCAGAGCTCGCATTTCCACCGTATTTATCCTACTTTCATTCTCCTTCTTACATACCCAGCTCTCGCTGCCATATAACAGCGTTGGGACAAGCACTCCGTTATGTATGGCCAGCTGCGCCTTTTGGCTTAAGTGCCGGCTCTGAAGTAGGTTTCCCATCGCACCATTCCCTCTGTTCTCTGCATTCACTCTTCTCTCTATGTCAGCGGTGTATTTCCCATCCTTACTGAATGCGCATCCTGCTGCGCAAATAATTATATAGGTATTGACTAAATACCTATATAATTCCTTGTAAACTATAATTTACTGACTTCCATTCACAGATTCGACATTCGATGTCGCAGCGCGTATCGTTTTGTCGCGGTAAAGTCGCGAATAAGGTATAAACTATACCTCTCTAAAAAAAGCTCTTTTATTATTTGAAATATTCTTTTAAAAAATGTTTAATAGTTTTGTGTGTACGTATATTGCGCCATGAATTGTTGTTATTTTAATTTGTCCACACTTTTCTGAATAAGACTTTCTGTGATAGTCATGTTTTAAATTACATTCTTCCACGCTTTTATACGGCCCTTAATGTCTCCACAAATACTCGATTACTTATTAATGAAATAAGTATTATTATTAAATAAATACCTAGTTAAGTTATCATGTTGACCCAGTGGGCTATGGTGTGGCTGGCAATCACGCGGTCTATCCTTAGGTTGGACAGTGTTGCTGGGGTTTTATACTCTAATTGTTCCAGTAACAGTGCGAAGTCTGGGATGTTCCCCGGTAAGTATAAAAACACGGCAATAGGCTCGTTTTCGTCGGCGAAGTGTGGGTGTACATAGTACATCTCCAGTGCACCCGCTGGGAATATGGGCGTGACGGGTCTAAAATTTTACGTCCTATTTACATCAGCTATTTAGTATTTTTTAAATTGTATTCGAAGTTCCATCCGAACTTTAAATCAAAGTTAATATCGGGTAGCCAAACGCTTTTAATTTATTTTTTAGTATTTCACGGTCTTGAATAATAGTCCTTTAAGACCATTTTTGCTTGAAGAAACATCAGAGTTGCAAACCAATAACATTCTTATATTAAGCTAGTGACGTAACCTCGCGCGTGCAGTGATGACATTGCCGTCGCTTGCAGCGTAACTAACCTTACCCAACGCGTTCGCTCGCTCCGGCCGCCCAGTCCCAACACTATGCCGACGCTAAATACTCCACTCCAGCCATTATCATGCATTAAAAATAAATCGACAAAATAAATAAAGTCATTGTTTTTTCCCAATTTTTAAAAAGTTTCACACGCCTCTCTAAAGTTTAAAGTTGAAAAGTTTACGTTGTTTTCGCATAACGCGCGGCTAGTTCGCCAGTCCGCCGAGAGTTCGTCGCGCGGGCACTCGTATAAACTCGTCGATGTACCTCGACTTGTGGCATAGTTTGGATGCAGCGCGCGTGCTTCAAAGCGGAAGTATAATGCCATTATCGATTTGCTTATGACAGAAAATGCGTTGAATGGACAAGGTTCTCGCGGAGCGGGCGGTGCGGCGCGCGCGGGGTTGGAGCGCTGCGAGCTAGCGTCAGTGCGCCGGTGGCAGCGGGCTGCGCCGTATGCCTTTACGCAGCCCGCTAATCGAAAAATTTCGAGTGTTGTGCAAATGCTTGTGTTTTTATGGCGGTCACATTACTGCGAGTGTTGGTGTTGGGTGCGATCGCGGCGGCGGCCGACGGTTCGTTATTTATATGTGTTATTTGTGATGGTCGTTGTAGAGTCCACGTGTTTTCGGCCGGGAACGAGGTGTTTACGGCGCGGCGCGCGCATGCGCCCGGCTTGTTTGCGTCGCCTACGGGTCAAACACCGGCGTAGCCTACACGTACCTACATGCTTTAGGTCCTCAAGTAAGTCTAGATGTAGTCCAGGAGATGTGGCCACGGTAAACAACGCGCCAAGGTAATCGATACAACTTGTTTTCACACACTGCCATACTAGTTCTAGCGAACCTCGGACCACTTTACTGTTAGTTACGAATTCTTAGATTCCTTTTGGTTTACTCATAGCTCGTAGCGTGCTCTTCATTGTGTCTCCATTCAGCGTCTCTGTCCGTAGCTCGCTTTCAGTAATGTTTACAGTAAAACAATAGTAAATAGTAACTTGATACTTATCGTTTCGTGGCCTAGTTTCGGAAATCATATTGCTTTACGCACGCTTTCTAATTCAAGGACAATCCTATTAGATGCCTATCCGTTTCTTAGTTAGAAAAACTTGGGCTTCTTAAATCCCATACGTAAATAAGTACCTTCTTAAAACAACTTTCCAGGATCTTATTTTCGCGCCAATTTCGGGTCTCACTTTCCAGTTTTATCTAAGGTGTTTAAAATCTTTGCTTAAAAAAATATTCCATCAAAATAACAAATCTGACCTTGGCATATTTTAGGCCTATAGATCAAATGTGTAATTTCCTGTTGACTCCGCCAATTGCTACGGCGATGCCTTTAATGAGAGTTTATTTAGCATTTGTGCATATAAGGCAAATGGAAATATAATTTGAGGACAATAAAATAAGGTGTTATTTATTGGTTGGCACCTACTTGAAAAGTTTACATGAACTTTGTTGAAGTTTAACACGAGTATTGTGATACTACGTAGTAAATTATACGAACAATAAAGCATATATCCCATAGGACTAAACAAGGATACAGTTCGTCATCAGCTACAATTCTGACACACTTCTTTCCCTTCATCGACGTTCATTCATCTTTTCAGGCATTTCTGTCAGGTTAGAATGCTACGCAGTTGATAATTTCCAGAATGCGCATTGGTCGTATTTACATGGTACATTCTTTACCAAATTTCCAAAATGTCCAAATATATCATGAATGCAATTCGGAAAGTACCTAACTAAATAAAACTGTTCAAAATTCCAAATCTCGTTGAGCGAGTTTTAAATAAACACAGAACGGATGAAAGTTCTAGCCTCCAGTACCTTATTCCCCGACTTCAATTATAAGCTATGATCTAAAACTTGCAATAGTTCCTCTTCCAATCTAACTTCTGTGCTCTTGGGTATATAACTGTACTAGTATCAGTAGCCGAAATTCATTTTGGTATCGACTAATCGACCTATCCACTGTTTCTTAGTTTTAAAACCGCTTGCTGATTTGAAAATTTAAGTTTAACAATTCTAGAATATGGCTTAAGGAGCAATAAGTATACTTATTTAAAAAAAATGGTATGTCATCTACGTTCCCAAACTGGGGTAATAGAGGTGTACTGTAAATACCCCTACCCTCTTGACATTATACCGGCCAAAATACCGGACTCCCTTGCAACTCAGAATTTTTCGAAAGATAAATCCCAACAACGCTTTGACCGATCTATGATTCAAACTCAAGATCTCGTGATTACCAAGCACACTAAGCGTCATTGGACCAACGAAATAT
Source organism: Phalera bucephala (assembly GCA_905147815.2). Lineage (NCBI taxonomy): Eukaryota > Metazoa > Arthropoda > Insecta > Lepidoptera > Notodontidae > Phalera > Phalera bucephala. The sequence continues at coordinate 37,564,492 of LR990614.1, read as the reverse complement.
GAATTAAGCATCAACCTAGACGCAGAATGTAAATTCATGCCATGAAATTATCTAAGTAGCAATTTCTTTCATCAAAATATCCACCGGACTGAGATAGTGCATGAATAGTGGGATACCCCAAAAGGTTCTTATCTTGAATTTACAAATCAGAAACCGGCCTTAGGTTCTGTTGTCGATGTTGGCCAGAAAAGTAGATAGATAGTAGTTATGAGTATTTAAACAGTAGATTTGAAGAACTAAATTCGACAGTATGCATATCGTAACATGTAGCAATGAAAGAAAAGTAGTCTAGAAAATTCGTGTTACATTTTCTTTAGTTGTTATTGACTTGTCAGTTAACCAAGATACAGGAACCGCAATGAAGACATCTAAATCCAAGAATATCCTGTTTTGTAACGAAGAAATGAAATATAGTAAGAAGACTTTCTCTAACCATGCTGTGCAATCTGAAGTGAAATTATTTTCCTACATAAAATCTATCATATTCGAAAATGTAACCGTTGGAAGGTCCCCTACAAGATGGACTAATGACCTGGTGATTGTCGCCGGTAAAAGGTGGATGCACACAACACACAGCCATCTTTCAGTCGAAGATAGATAGAATTATGAACTTTACCACCCTTCTTCACCACAGGAATGACATTCCGATCGGTAGTCTTAAGTAATTACTTAAGACAACCACCCGATCGAAATGTCATAGTGATTACTAACTTTTACATTTCTTGAATAAAACACTTGATTTTTGGTTTTGCATATAATTGGAACTAACCTTCTTAGAAAGATGCCTGCAGCCTCATAGGTTCTGGAAATCAAGAAAAATCATATCACGACTAAGGTTCGCTAAAGGTGGTTATTAACCAGTAAATTAAATATCTAATTTAGTTTACAATCTTGGATGTTTTCAGTTATGAAGCACTGGATCGACAGCATTTTAACGTTCCTATCCGTTACTGGAAACGATCAAGAAGAAAAAACTAAACCTTCCCTTGGAACAAGAACGCGGTATTTATCGTGGTCACCGATATTTTTGTTTATTTACCGCAACCGACAACTGCGACTAAGGAAATTTATTACAATTGGGTACAGTTGCTACGTCCACACAAGTAGCCCTTTGACCTTGCAAATACCAGTTTCCTTTCTCACGACAAGCATAATCCGTCATTTCATTAGCCCCTGCCCTTTGGACAATGTCAAAGGATAATTCATTGACCTTATGTTCAATCCACTTGGTTTTAATTGTCGTAAAAGTCGATTGGTGACAAAGCTAACGGTTTTCGAGATGATCGCGTGTGAAGTTGAATTTTTTTAAAGGTTAAATTACATGGAACTATTAAATGTTTTGATCATAATGATCGTGCAGATGAAAGAGTTTGAGATATTTAGTATTCATTTAATAAAGTACATGATACTTTATTGAAGGAAAATAAGAATATATTTGATATTAACATGTATATTTATTGTTGTTGGAATTACGAATATTATACTGTTTTACGGTAAAACCACAAGATATGATGTGTAATTAAAAATTTCCAAGAATTTTAGCAAGTTCGTCACGGCCTCCGATAATAAATCTTCAAACATTTCAGTTGATACACGTGTTCGTAATTACACCTTTAAATAATTATCATTTCCAAAACACGAGATAACCATTAATAACGTGTTTCTCTTCAATTTGCGAGCTACGGAACTTAATTATCAACGGGAAACAGAAATGCGAGTAATCCAGCCTTAGTCTTACAACTTCTAATGGCGACGACTTACGCCCGTGCCATGAACCCAGAAATTCGCCTGGGAAGAGGATCAAGGAAACAATTGGGAGTCTTCGACTAATACTGAAGGATTTCAGGAGAGGGATTTAGTCTGTTTCATTATTAAATTCGTAATGAAGATATATTTCTGATCTCGGATAAGTTATCTGTGATTTTATACTTCGCTACTATAATAATCTATTTCGAATAATCATAAAGGTGTAAAAAAATGCTTCAATAAAATGAAAAAATAATCTCTTATTTTCTATAGTGTTTAAGCCACCCAAAGACCTTCGACTTTGCTATAAATATTATCACATTGTTTTTGCTTAACAAGCAACTATATAGCAGGGTGCACATTCCCTATATATTACACAAATATTAGCCGCAGTGGTAACACGAAATTAGTTGGATATATCATTACTACTACATGAGATCATGAATCGTCAAGTTTCTTCTGCAGATGCCCTTACAAAAAAACCTTGTAATCCTACTGAATAGGAAAAATAAACTCTTCATTTCGTCTCTTGATAATATCGGACCATTCAATTAAATAAGCCCACTAAATAATATCTACAGTTCAGTGATATCTGAAATTTATAGAAGATCAAAGCCTAATTTATTATTAGCAACACCTTTCTCCAAATCCCAAATATAGTTATAATCGAAAGGGGTCAAAGATCGATCAATTGATCAAAGATACGTGCGCTAACTAAACAATTAGGTCACAACATCGATACAGTAAGATATTCTTTTCATCTGCAAGGTAGGTATTATCAATCCGTCTACCCGAAGTCTAGAAACTAACAATGGGCACAAGAGAATGTGTCATGTCTTAGATCTTTGATAAAACCTTGTCAAATGCGTGTTGTTCATGTGAATGCCAAGGTTATGGGTTTGCCTTGCGCTGTGTCGTGTTTCTTTTCCATTTGGATTCTGACTTTGGGATTCCAAAGCATTAAATCCGTATGCAATATTGTTTCTCAGAAAGGTCAGTTGTGATGGGCGATGCTTGGCTATATTTGGGTGTTGGTATATTTACCTTGGTATAGTTAAGTGATGTTTTAGTTACTACTGCCTTGAATATCGATGGTAGCTATTATACAGATATAAACTCACGTCTGTATTTCATAGGTAAGTACATGCAGAGATTAGTATGCTACATGTTTCGATTCTGACACACCTATTTCTCTTCATTCAAATTCGATTTTAAAAGCTAAGTGCTTATTATTGGTCAAAGAGATATTACTGTATATTGTTTATAGTTATGCTTTGTATTGCTAAACTATTAGTTTTACAAATGCAACTTAATATACGACAGCATATTTCTAAGAATTCACATATTTCTCATTCAACAGGGATTTCTAAGATACAGTCTACAAAGTTTTACTTCCTCTGGATATGTCATATTAGAAGAATTGACTATTAATTTCTATATTTATGGAATATTAAGACACTTCTCAAAATAACTCCATAACACAATTTCCTGATGTCATACGAGGCGAGCCTATTACTATTTTATATACTCCAGGCTGCTATTGAGAATATTTGATAGAAAAACCCTCAATAATACTCCGATATAGATTCGAACCCAGCACCTCGTTACTGCCAATTGTAACATTCTCCACTAGACAGATGAAGTAATCAACGATATCAGATACAAATAAACAAAGACTTATGACTCAGAAACTAAACTGCAAACAGAAGTTACTTCCACAAGAATTCTGCGATGTTCCAATACATAAATTACAGAGATAATGGGGTGCAATTGAAGAAAAGTCAAACTATCTTAAATCATTTGTTTTGTCTTCAACCATTTGTTTCTACACCTAGTTTGTCAAATGTTGACACTCGTCTCGAAATTAGCATGCCGCAAACGCCGGGCCCACTTCAACCAGGGCTGCAATTATACTAACAAAACTGCTAAAACTAAATCGTAACCGCCGCCTATCAACATCGTTTAGCTATTTTTGTGGACTACTAGAATACGAAAACAAAACTTACCGACAAAACTCTAACGCTAGCAGAAAAAAGTTTATTTCAGCATGACACGTCGGAGATCTGACAATAGATGGGGGAAAAGAATCCTTAAGCGGAGACTTCGAACTGGTCATAAAAATGTAGGGAGACAAACTTTCGAAGGTAATGGGAACGTACTGGATGCGCGATATGCAAAACGAAAAGGAATTGAGTGCCATGGAGGAGACTTACACTCAGCATTGGATGGCTATGGGTTGATCATTATTATCGGCGGCGGCTACAATTCAGTTTTAGAAGAGTTTTGTTTCTTGAATGGGACTCTGGCCCTGTGAACTACAATCGGCTCTCGCTTTGTTCAAACGTTTTATAAATATTAATGGTGCGCCACTGCCCCATATCGTCCGATTGTTCTCAAAGGTACATTAAATTTCATTAATATTTATTAAACACTTACTGACCAAGTTATAAATGTTTTGCGAACGTTTAGTTCTGCACTAGTTCTTTATATTAGTGGTGTAATGAGTGCCATAACTCGCTGAAAATTATTAACTTTTCAAATTGGTAAAATACTAAAAGTGTTGTTGAGATTGTCGAAACAAAATATTAGGAACATATTTAACAATTATTCAAGACAAAAGTGGCAGTAAGATATTTGAAAAACAGAATGCTTAGATTTCGAAGGTGCTGACACTATTACATAAATCTTCTAGATTGGAACACCTGTCTTTTTATTTCTTACTAGTAAGTTGTATTCACAAAGGGTAACTTCTATTACAGCTTTTACGTTTCTAACCAAAATCTGATTACCAATTTTAAGATTAATATCGGTATAGTAAAGATTGAGTGGATAAGTATCACATATTCACAGAGTCTTACTACACCATCTTATCACCAAACAATAATAAACTTGTGTAAATCTATATACAGTACACGTATCATCATTATTATCTGAAAGACGTCCACTGCAGGACAAAGGCTTCCCCAAAGGTCGCCACAATGACCTGCTTGGTGTGGTCATAGCTATAGCACTATCCAAGCCGAGGTCGTTCCTCCTTGAGGCGTCCTTGAGCTAGTTGCCCCCTTGCCGTTCTGGTTCGAGCGTAGTGGTTGTAAACTTGCCTTCATGGCCGGTTAAGCTGTAAAGGCCCCGCGGCCAATAGCGTAGATCATTCACACACAGGCACACACACTGCTTGTTGTACTCATCCAGTACATGAACAAGCAGCAGCAATCTTCATAAAGCCTATGTCCTAAAGTAGACCTCTTTCGGCTAAAGAAGATGAATATTCGCATTAGCAATAAACCACACAGAGTCCTGTTACACGGCCATTTCTATGAATATAGACGTGACGGTGTTTATTTTCTTCCCTTGAACTAAATAGATCAAAAAGCTTACCCTACATCTACATTACAGTATTCTACAATTGAATAAGGTCGAATAATTGCGCTGCTAAGCAATGGAGTCGACCAAGATAGCCAGAAACATAATAGGCTAAAACGACGTTTGACTCAATGCTTGGTCCTTTTATGATAATTCCACAATTCCATGTAATAATACTTGGTAGTAATGAGCAGACGTTAATATAAATGAGGAAGTCAGTCTGTGTTGTCCTATTCACTTCTGAATAAAACACTTTTTTCATAAATCTAGGCACACCACGCCACAAAGAGAATGCAGGCTGGTGCAAGGCGATTTTTTTAGTAAGACAACTGATGTCTGATTTGATGAAGAATACATAAAATAACATAAAAATGGATAGGAACGATGTCCGGAATCGTGAAATTGCTCTTATTTCAATGACTACTATATAAATTTTCATGAATGATGTACATTCATAAAAATTTATGGCTATATAAACTAGATTTCCTTCTTAAAACATACAAAAGAATATAACTGCCAGAAATACCTACAAAGAAACTGTATTACAGTACGGGATAAGGGGCCCGCTTCGAGTACACCCTTTTTAAATACTTACCCACATTTGGTTACATATAAAGAGATCTACGAATATTCCAGCAGTAAACTCGTAATACATATGTCGTTACATTGTATCAAATCGGCGAACAATAAGGCAAGCAACAAATCGCCGGCGAGTGGGTCTCGAGCGCTGGCAGTCATGGCTGCGCCGAAAACATCGAAATTAGGCCGAGAACAAGGTCACGATAATTGCGTAAATATGTACTTATTTATTATGTGAAACGTCAATTTTGTCTAGTCTCATAACTATCTTAGAGGGACTATGTATTTTTCTTGAGATAAATGCCAATTATTTCACGCTATTATTGCTGAGATCTGTGTTGCTACTGGGATACATCGTAATGGAATAAAAAAAATTAATCTGATTCACCACTTATAATTACACTTATGCCTTATTAGGGAAGCTGTTGGCATTATCTATAGTAAACGTTATTCGTTTTTTACTATCACCTAATTCGGGTTTTTCGCACCTGTTCCTTTTACCCTTCATAACCGACATCGTTCTCTCATCATCATGTATCTATTTATCTATATCATCATGCCAGTTCCCTTGCGTGGCAGGCAGGGATACAGAGTTCTAACAGGTTCTCTCCTAACATACCTCTTTGGCTTCCTCCACTCTCATAGTTCGTTTCATACACGCTCGCCTGTTACGAAGGCTCTTGACTTGCCCTTCAGAAAAGACACGGTCTATTTGGTCATGGTAAGCTAGTCTAAGTCTTCCCCGGTACCTTCCACTTTCGCATTGTACATCATCATAAAAAACTTGATCAGAACACAAAGCCCTCGTTTCACATCTAGTATTCTCCAGTAATTGTGATATATATACAACGTATAGAGTTTCTGACTACAAAGCACTATAGTTTTACGATTCAAAAGTCAACATGGAGTCATTGTGACACTAAGGGTCTGAAAAGTCTATTCATACTAACAGGGAACTAATGGACAGTTCCTTTATTGGTATTTACCACCTGCCTATGATTAGCATTTGTGTCATAACTTCCGCCGTTTTCTTTTATAAAATACAATATCTAGATATTACAGTATAAGTAAGAGAACATAAAAATAAGTTAAATAAGAATATGATGCACAAATCGACGATTGACGAAGATTGAGTACTTAAAGTTTGATATAATTGGTACTAGGATAAAGAAATTGCACCTTGTACAAAAACTGACATCGATTTTTAGATAATTTTACGTTTCAATTAGTAAGCTAGTCCTTCGAAGAATTATAACAGGGGTCAATTCTACTCATAAAATTTGGCAAAAATCAAATTTCAACCGCCGCCGATAAAAACCTATTACAATCACCTTGAACTTTAATACAAAAATACTGAAATGTATTATTTTTCACGGTTAAATATACTTTGTTCTACAGTAGACTTTCAGCTGATGGTGATAGGTATAACTAGTAGTAAATTTTTTTAGTTATCTCTGCATACCTAATACGATTTTGTAGGCTAAATTAATACTTAGCTAATAGATCGTCACGCCTATATTTCCCGGAGGGGGTGGCAGAGGTGTACTGAGTACACCCACGTTTCGCCAACGATGTTAGGTCCCAAGTAATAGGGGGCGAGCCTATTGCTATATACCGAGCACAATTCCAGACTCCGGATTCATACTGGGAATTTTTCGTTAGAAAAACTACATTTGTCCGACCTAGGATTTGAACCCAGGACCTCGTGATCACAAAGCGATGCGCTTTGCCACCAGACCAACGAGGCAGTCGAACTAATATAACATAATAAAATATTAGTTACATATGCCTTTATAATTAGGGTAAACTATATTGACCTGAAGATTTAGAACATAAGATCTGATATTGAAGAACTGCAATTTATGCCTAGTATAATTTTATTTTGAAGAATACGAAAACAGCTGACCGTCGTGGATGAGCGCCGTTTTAGAATCGGTTTTCTCGAAATTTTATTTATAGAATTAGCCCCCTGGGTTTGTTTTACGATCAATTTATGATTGATAAAAACGTTGCAACATTAATCATATCCGACACGTGTTTCCTTTCAATTTTGCAATGTGTGTCAACTTGAACTTCCGGTGTTCTCGCTACATAATTACGATTAGGGTCAGCAGTAATTAATGTGACAGAAATAAGGGTCCCTAAAGAGTTTATTAATAATCTTGATTACCTTGTTGACCTATTGTCCCATAAAGCGGGTGGCAATCATGACGTCCTGGGTTTGACTTCAAGTTCGAGCAATGTGTACTTTTTTTTAGATAAGTGGGTTTACAGAGTTTGTCTTAGCCACTCCCGCTTGTGAAATGTAGGCGGTATTTTATTGTACTACTTTATAAAATCAGACACACATTTTTATTACCCTGCTAGTCGCATTCTATAGTAAGTATCGACTGATAATTAATAAACCAGCGTATACAGTTCCACTGCCGAGCAAAGGCCTTTTTTCAAAAATCAAAGTCAGAGAGCATAGGTAACACCCTGGGTACCCAAAACGCGTATCCAGGGTTGATTAGTAGACACTGATTTATAGCCACCAGCTGTTGGAACTTATCAAACTGCCCAAAAGGCTTAGGGTATCTTCCGAAGCACTGCGACCCTCAAAATGGCAAGCCACAAATGGTGACCCATCTAAAACTGGCCGAGCTGAACTATTACTTTCGACATTTCTATAACGTACAAACACCAATATTTACTACTTCTACTACTAACTTACGAAACTCTTTATATTAAAGAGATCCTTCGGCAAAGAATGTTGTTTTATAAACTCCATTAACCATAAAATCTGTACAGCAACAAAATATAACAAGCGTTCGGTCCTTAACGAGTTTCATTACGAGAAAAACATGGCGGTTACAGTTATGAACGACATTCCTATGTGAGGTACTATATGTCCTACTAATTTAGTATCAGAGGAGTTTATAAATAGAACTCCGTCTTTTTCAAGGTGCTGCTATAAATCGGAGGGAATGATATAAGGGAGGGTAAGGAGAAAACGTTTACGTCACGTAACTGTGACGTAATTTAGTTTATAGCTAGCTGAAGTGAAAGTGAATAGAGAAAATAAAATTATAAGTATCATCACGCCTATATTTCTCAAGTGAGGTGGAAAAGGGTGGAAAAACCCACAGGTAGCCGAAAATTTGCGCTCCCAATGTGAGTGGGAGCCAGCCTATGACAATTCCAGACTTCGGACTCCAATTAAGAATTTTTATATAGAAAACCTACGCTGTTCGGTCTAAGATCCGAATCCAGGACATTGTGGTCCCCAACCGCTTTATGCTTCACTAGACCAACAAGGCAGAGTAACAGAGTTGTAGATATGAACTTGGATAAACTGCAGAGGGAAGAGGACATGCATATGAGCTGGGCAACATGTAAAATTTAGGTATCCGCCTAACCGGACTATGAGAATTCGCGATTCCTCTTTATCCGATCCGATGATACGGACCAAAAAAGTTCCCATAGTCCGGTCGGTTGGACTAAACAGTCAGGTCACAAGGCACATCAAAATATGAATAATCGGTAAAACGCGAACCATCAAATAATATACCAAAAACAAGATGTACTAGAAACATGTACAATTAAAAAGCAATTAATCTTGAGTCTGCGCACCATAAATCGTCGGTTCATCACATTTCGGTATGCCGAAAGAGGCCACATATTTTTTTATAGCTCAGTGGCAAAAACTTTAGACGTGACTGCCAAGGTTAAGATTGTTGTAAAGATTTATTTTCATACTGGGAATTAAAGGAAAATTACGTGGACGCTTGTCTTTAGTACGGCGCAGGAGTTGATCGGGGATAACTGCTATTTTGGGAGATTAAACCTTATCTGTAACTGAATAAGTTTGGTTTTTATCGTTAAGTGTTTGTATAAAACTACTGTGATTAAGACAATTTTAGATATTTAGTACTGATACGTGATTATTTCCACCAAATAGATTCAAGTTTATCAGACTATACATAACTGAGTTTTGTTTTGAATTAAGTTCATTGTGTGTAAGCATTTAATAATCTGATACGTAACTGTTGTGGAAATGATGACAATTTCAACTATTTGCTACTACTCGTAGAAAAAAACATCTATTGAATCCAATAATTTATTACATAAATATAGATATTTCACATAAACATGTAATATTTAAATAAGTTAGTATCACCATATTTTGACTTTCGGCGTACATTTGTCATCAATATGTGAAAAAATGGCAAAAAAAAATTATAGTTGTATTGTATTTTCGCCGAGATCAGTAGAATAACAAAAAACTAAGTTCATATACTAGAAATCTTAATATCATCGGCGTAATATGCTAACCTGCTAAATCCCCTTTGACAACTTAACAAGAACGAAAAATACTTAATACTCTTCTCTGTATAATTTTTATGGTATTTCGACCGATATGGAACTTCAGAAGATTTGAAACTAAAAATGAATGGTTTTTTCTACAGTTGGATTGATAATCGTCTAAAATAAAATGCTAAAAAAACTTAAACAGGTTAACATATATTAGCTATCCAGAACATAGAAATCATGGTTCTTGCTGACTAATTAACTAGACTTGCTACAATCGCGATTTTAGTCGGGTAGTAAGGTAGAAGAAGATTACGATAACTTAAAGTTTAGTCAAGATTAGGACAAAACGCTGACGTGACATCTGAAATTCTCAAATGGTATTTCTAATAACCTACATTTATCTATCTATCTATCTATAACCTCACGCCAGATCCCTTGCGGGGTAGGCAGAGAGTCCAGAGTTCCAACAGGTTCTTTCCTTAGATACCTCTCTGGCTTCCTCGACTCTCATAGTTCGTCTCATACACGCTCGCCGGTTACGGAGACTCTTGACTTTTCCATCATATAAGATGATAAACCTACATTTAGGCTCAAAATATTCAGCTTTGTCTATTTACAGTAGAACAGAAGCACGAATCAGTTGTCCAATACAGGGATACTACTAGATAGCTTTTTAGAAATATGTTCTAATGAATTATGACCCACTTTCAATTTATATATTTTCTTGAAAAGGACTACTTTTTCCCGAGATATTCTCGTTTTAAGATGTAACGGTGCGCCCGTCACCATTCTTTGGGCACATAACTTCACATGTATTTCAAAACTTGGTCTTCACGATTGGGAGTATTCTTACAAATTTGCTGGAGATTTGGGGAGGACATTAACTTTATCTAGAGGTTCTGTTAGATGGGTTATTCTATCCTAACATATGATGTTATTGATCATTCACAACAAAATTTGTATAACGAAAATGTAACGATAGAACTAACACTAGCAGATGCACTATATGCCATTAGGAGAAAGGATGGAGCCCATCTTAGTGGACTGAACGTCGCATCGCATCTTAATAGAGTTAAAACAAGTGTTAGCTACCCACACATATCGGAATGTATATGCAAATAGCACTTACAGTAATCAAAATCAAATTTTAAAGAACGTTTTTCTCTATGAAATAATACTGGGCGCCCTACTGTCTGCAACGGAATGAGATCAGTAAAAATGTGCTCTGTTAGATTCGCGGCGGCAATCGGCATAAATATTATTTTAGCTTCGGACGTTGTGTGTGCCGATCCGTTAATATTGGCGAAAATTTGATCGATGACTCAACCATCACCTCTTATTAGAATTTCAACTTAATTAGCATTGACTAACAGTTATAGACGCTTCCGTTTCTTGTTGAGGTGCGACAATTTGTTGGAAAGCACCTTATAATAAACAGTAGATATGCCAGATTTTAGTGTAGGAGACCGATTAGGAGATTTTCTCGGAAGTGATTGTCATCATACTAAACGTGTTGTTGGCATTGATGTATTGTTGTGTAGTTATCGATATCATCTGTGCATGCTTTTCGAGTTGCATGTGTATCAAATGCCAGTGACTGAATCAAGATTTTAGTTAACGATCATCTGCTTGCCGATTTGATTTTTATTGACGTTCAAGAGGAGTAAGTTATTCCTTCCGCTTAGTTGCTGGTCTTTAAAGTGTTAAGCTGCCTTTGCGTCTCCAATTTAAGTAAAGACAAATTCACCAGACAATGTAATGCAAATTATCCTCACACTTGGCAATGTGATACAAAATAGATAGACCTTACAGTAATATTTGAAAATCAGTTGTTAGGTGTCATCATGACAAAAACAAAAGCTTACTACTAGACAAGCACGAGCCTTAAAGATGACTTTAAAGCTTTTCGGTATGCCGTTTCGTCTCTAAAACATAATTTGTCCAATTTATATTGCTTTTGTATGATCCATTGGCAATATGATCTTGTTTAGATTCTCGGAAATGGTTTTCTCAAAGGAATCTTGGTGCCATATTAATGCCTTTAATTTATTTGAGAGAATTCCTAGATAAAATCTTTGAATTCGAAACACTTAAGACGATTATTCCAAGTAGATTATTTTTATTATAAAGCTAGGATGAGAAATATCTTGTTACGGCTTGGACAAGTGATTTTCAAGAAAATTTACTTTTATTTAGATGTGTTTTGTGCCAACATTATTGTTGAGCAAATCTTTACATAGAAAGGATCTGGCACTGTTCTTCCATACCCAAACAATATCTAGGATAAGGGAAATAAAAAAAAATATATTTGTATAAAAAAATTTTATATACAAAAAAATTTATTCACTCATTTCACTTTTCTTTCTTTAATAATTACCAAAATAAGAATTCCTATGTTTTATATATAGACACGTTATAGATTAAAAGTAATACGTTGAACCATTTCCATGCTAATTAGAAATTGGAAGATAAACAAGCAGACGCCGTAGTTCGTTCGCACTTAAAGTTACTAGATGCGAAATTCTAGTCACCACTGAGGTTTCCAATTTAGTAGCTACGCGTATCTTAGCACGGCTATTAAAGATTGTGAAGAAATCGGCTTTATTCATCTTTCGATGCGTCTTGCGATGAATCACCCAACCACATTTATCCTACAAACTTTTTATACATATTTTCAACGAATTCTTTATATGTATCGATACTGGCTTTCGACATCTTCCATTAGTAATAATAAATCGCCCGACACTTTTCCACTCCTATGCGAAGGGCTTTTCTCACAAACCACCTCCATCTGATTGGATGGATTCGGATTGGTGGAGTCAAGTATGTGGACATCTCCCAACTTGACTTCAAGATTACTACATGGAGTGGCTGCCGGGACCAACAGCATAGCGTGCCATCCGAAAGATACGGACGTTCAAAAATAGAAATGCCACATATAATCACAACCTGACCGAGCCGAACTCAGGTGGAACACATTGGTCCTCCGGCACCACAGTGCTACCAGTAACTACCTCAGTAAGCAATAACTTCATTCAGGAATGTAACTATGTAAAATGATATGACCCTCTCTAGTCTTAAAGCGATACCTGTGTGTAAAGTATGTTACAATGGGTTTCCGTATTCCAACTGTGTTATACTAGGGAATTTACGGAACAGGCGCTATTTCACTAGCTTATAACTCGGGATGAAATAACATGTCCAATGTTATTTCCTCCTTAGTGTAATCTACTTAATAAAAACTAATTCTAGCTGACAGGCAGACAGTACACAGCCTAAACATGTATCTAGAAGTTCCTAATATATCTGACTTAGGTACTCGCCTAGTACTCACTAGGAAAGCATGTGTCGTCCTCTTAAAGAGGTTAAAATATAAAATAAAAACACCGTCACACCTATGTTCCCCAAGCGGGGGTGGCAGAGGTGTACTGAGTACAACCACGTTTCGCGACGATGTTAGGTCCCATGTAATACAGGGCGAACCTATTGCCATATACCGGGCACAATTCCAGACTCCGGACTCATACTAGAAATTTTTCGTTAGAAAAACTACATTTGGCCGACCTAGGATTTGAACCCAGGACCTCGTGATCACAAAGCAATGTGCTTTGCCACCAGACCAACGAGGCAGTCAGGTTTAAATATTTAGACATTTATTTGTTTATGAGGTTAAAAATGTTACCGATGGGGAAAAAGCTTAAATTTTCCTTTTTCTGCTTTCTTTAGCTGTGCTCCACTATCATTTGGCCATCGATATCTAGGTTAAATTAGTAGAGTTTTTTGCATGTTCGCGCGTAAGCTGAAGGGTCAAATTATACTGTTCGAGAGCTTCAACTCTATTGCCATGAGCCTTCAAATTACTTTCACCCCTCATTCTGTTAGGATTAAAAACGTTTGTTTGCTACCCATAAGGAAGGAAGTGTTTCCTAAGTTGAATATTTTGTTTACTACATAAATAATCAGGCACTGGTACTGTTGATACAATACCGAAAGTTTCTTTAGAGTCCTAATCTTAACTAACTCTTAATAGCTACATTCATTTTCAATTCACTCAGCTATATGAAACAATACATCCTCACGACCTTAATAAGATTTTATCGAGCAGAAATTTACGAATCCAAAATTTGCCATTTTTATCTCTATATCCTACCGAGCGTGTAAGAAAGCAATTTTATTGATATTTGCAACGGAACTTATGGTGGGTCTTGCTGATCTAAATAAGCCGGCAGGTCGCCAACATATCCCTTATTAGACTAAGTACAGCCACGTTAGATTATTGTAGGAATATCTAAGAGGGTTGAGATTTGCCAAAACATGTAGCGGCGCAAGGTAGTTTGGTAGGCCAAGCTTACAGGAAAAGATCCGAAAGTGTAACACGGACGAATCCTTAGTATGATAATATCTTGAAAATTTATTTAGTATTCTTGAGAAGTAATCAGTTCAGCGTAGGCTCCTTGATAAAGGGTCTGAATAGGAGTATATTCAAATTGGCATTATCGTTCCTAACCACGGGTTTCTTCTTTTTTTTTTGATAATGGTAACGGGCTACTAAGTTGATCCATTTTTGCCTTTGTTTTTTGCCATTATATCAAATTGTTTCTAAAATTAATGATGATTTGTGTAGCCTAACAAACACTAAAGTAGCGAATACTTTACAGACAATTTACGAGTGGGGCTTGCGGGAAATTGAAATCACGTTTTTAAATTTGTTACATTAACTTCATTCATATACATACACGAATACATAACGGTTAATAGTCGGCCAATATTGCGCATTATTATTTAAAACAACATATTCGTTTTAGGAATTGTAACGAAATTGACAAGATCACTCTTTTATGACCTGCCAAAACTTCGACAAACATCGTTTGAAAGATACTACATATATATTAGCCCTGTTAAGTAAACTGTCCCACCCTAGGGCACGGGCCGATTCTCAAAGTGTGGGGGTTTAGGCTATAGTCCACCACGTTGGCCCAGTGCGGGTTGGCAAACTGCACACACTTTCGAGAAACTCTAAGGCATGCAGGTTTCTTCACGATGTTTTCCTTCACCGTTAGAGCAAGTGATAGTTAATTTTAAAATACACATGCTTTCGAAAAGACAGAGGTGCGTGCCTGGGTTTGAACCTCTGACTTTGCAGTCCAACGGTCTTGCTACATATAAATATACTACATATGAAGGCACAATTATTGCGGCTATAATGCGAGGTTTATTAATTAGCAAATAAACCATTAATTTATCTTTGTTTAATATTTCCGGAGCTAATTTGTTTTGCTGGAAAATATTGTTAACATATGAGAGACTTGGTTGACGGGTCTTTGTAGTGACCTATGAGCCAGGTTTTTCTGCTGCAGTGAACGTTTTTTGGCTAAAGATAGATAACTTGGTGCTATTTTGCCATTTTATTATACATAAGCCTAACCTATTCCGTCTGAAGAGTTATGTAAGATATTAGAAGCCATTTGTTATATCTATTCAATGATGTATGGCCACGAATTATTCTCTGAAAATTGATAGTGGAGAACGCTGGCAGTATTATAGTTTTCACGGCAATTTATCACGTCGAACTGTTCACTGCGAGCCTACTTGTATTTTTGTATGATGTCTCAAATTGAATACCGTATGTGGAATATCGGAATTTTATAGTACACCTCGAAATAGCGATCTTATGAGAGGCAAGATTATTATTATAGCATAATATTAATATAGCATGGGAAAAGGAATTATTTGAGCTAGTTTTGCTTTGGTTTGATGGACAGGATTCTAGAGTTGATCTAGCACTAAGAATTTAAAACTGTAAAACTGAACTTAAATGGCGTAAAGCTCTTACGAAAATTCAGGTTACAATTTTCATGACAAAGATCATACACGTCAAAATTTGGATAGATAGAGGTGCAGAGATATCAGTCCCAGATGACAAAATTAGAAAGAAAAAAAATAGCACAAAAATAGCAAACGAAATTGTACTTATTAGGAAATAGATCATTTATTCTTGCCAGCAATAAACGGTGCAGTGCTTCATGCTACAATTTATATGTAGTGTCAATCCCTCGCAAAAACAAAAAAGGGGTAAATATATACATAATCCTTGTTTTTAAAATATAAAGCTTACCTGAAAATTTGATAATACGCGGTAAACATAGCGGTGATAAGAAAGTCTTTGAATTGTTCCAAAGGTCTCGTACGTATTACAGTTTATTGGATTTTAATTGTCATTTTTGCAATCAAACATTGAAGAAAAACGTTTGTTTGTACTTAAATTACATGCTGTTTGTCCAAAATTTTAATGTTTTCAGCAGATCTATACTAATATTATAAAGAGGTAAAGTTTTATGTGAGTATGCATGTATGTTTGTAGAACTACTTATCCAATTCTGAAAATTCTTTTACTAACAGGAAGCCTTTTATTCCTGAGTGCTATAGGCATGTTATGATAAAAAATACCCAATTTCAAAATAACTGCGTGCCAAGCTTCAAGCAACACCTAGTTTATCATAAGGTATAACGCAATACAAGATCTCTTGAACTCCTAATAACTTCCAGAGAGACTTGTAGTCTACTGAGTTGGTATTCGTTGAACTAGGAATTCCTCTCATCTTTGATGGAGACTGTAAATAGGCTTTTGATAACTTCTTTCACTTCGCTGGATTGGTGGTGTAAGTTACTGCTTGCTTTCCCGAGGTCTTGAATTGATTATTGGAGAAAGTTTTTTATCGGCTTTTTAGTATCAGGAGTCTGGAATAGTGCTGGTATAATGGTTGTAGCCTCGTCCGCTAGAATGGTTATAATATTGTCAGTGAAATGTGGGTGGACACAGTACACTCCTTCAACTTCGTGTGAGAAATGTAGGCGTGACAGAGTCTTTTTCCATAACTTCTACTGTGATGTTAATTATGAACGATAAAGTTTTGAGAGTTTATTTATAAACGAGATGATTTAACAACTTGTGAAGTAAGAAATATTTTTAAAGTTAGGTTATAAAATAAACTTTTCCCTGGCACTGGAACTTGTATTTTCGGTCCTTTGGAATGGTTTTTGATCAAGTACATCCGTTCTTTAATTGAACTAAAATCAAAATAGTGTCAAAATCCAAACAAACAGACAAAGGTTATTTCATGTTAACAGGGCTTTTACAGTCGTCCCAATAAAAAAATTAAATTTAGACGCGTGCCTAATGAAATTTACCATTAGTAAAATAAGTAACTAACTTAATTAGTAAGATAATTCCCTCAATCAATTAAATATCTAAACATTTTAACTCCCTTTTGAACTTCTTAGGAGTTGAATAATTTAAAATTCTTGCTTGGTTCTCACTTGCGTTGTATAAAAAAACCAATACAACATTTCATACTTCTTCATCTATTGGTTTAAGTTGTGCTTTATCTGTTTGTCAGTCAGTCTTACAATGAGTACTGATATTTTCAAACTTCACCCTTTCCTCGTTTATTTGTTTTAATTAATTGAGTCTTGCCGATACTTTCTACTAAAGTGACTACATTATCTCTATTAGGGTTTCCTCTTTTCCTCCTTTGATATAATTTAATATTACGTTCTTGTTAATTTACTTTTGCCCAACAGTAGAAAGAAATAATTTAGAAAAAATTATCATCATCAATCAGCTAATATCTGCCACTACCCACCGTTGAGGCCTCTCCTTTATCACGCCATTCGTTCCGGTCCCGTGCTAGTTTTACCATTTGTCGGCCACCTTCGCAACTTCATCGCTCCATCTGGCCGATAGGTCTGGCGTTAGGCCTTGAAAAAAAAATTATTCAAATAAAAGCAGAAATTCAAGGCAAGAATCATTTACGCATACAAGGATTTGTTTTCGACGAAAGCCTTCAAGGATCACCTTAAAAACAATCCATATCGAAACTCGCTTATTTATGTACAATGTTACTTTACTATATAGATCATGGTTTTCCAAACGAAAATGCTAACACGAATACTACGTTGATTACATAAAGTTTGTGGAAATCAAAGTGGCGCGTTGTCGGAGGGGCTCGCGCGGGGTCGCGGGGGGCACGGCGGGGGCCCCGCGTGCGTCGAGCAAGGTCAGGGGCCCCGGCGCGGGCGCATTGTACGCCGATCCTTCGATCTGCGCGCCTGTCCGCGTTTTATTGACCTAGTATGGACGGTACGCCGGCGAATGAGGGGTTAGTAGTACTTTCACTACTCTACGGGGTAATTAGAGCTTTTTTTTGAAGAATAGTCAGCGATTTACCTCCGATGGTAAGTGAAGATGATGCCGAAGAGGTCTCGCAACCGTTCTCCCCGCATGTTTCGCCCCCGATGGTACAAACAGACCCGTTCGCCTATTAAAAGTTAAAATTTTATCGTTCGCCCCACATTTAAAGTTTATGTCAGTTATCAAAATACAGTTTTGTGACAAAACTTAAACCATTAGCTCAAAATAATCTGTAGGCCCAGTGAAATAAAATTTAGATTAAAATATATGTTTATTTTGAAGCAGAACGAGGGGTGAACGGGTACCGTAAAAGGGGCAAAAGGGGTTTTTAAACAATATGGGGTGAAAACAGGGCGCGAACGGGTCTGAGACTTCTGTGGCGGCGAATGGGGGGTTAGTGGTACCACGTAGTACTCTACGGGGTAGATAAAGCTTTTTTTTGAGGTCTGGTCATTGGACCCCTCGTGGAAAGTGAAGATGAGGCCGAAGTTCTGGTTCACTGTAGTAAACCAGTGGCTGTGGAGTTAAATATATCAAAGGTTTACTTCCCAGGAAATGGACGGCGGGAGCGAATTCCATTCTTTAGCTTAGACGATAAGGCGTAGTTGGGTTGGGCTTAGATGGTGAGGTGTTGTGTTTTTAGTAATTGATTAATGTTTTGTGGATGTTTTGATTCAGTATTTGAATTTGATATTTTAAATAAAGATTTGACTCGCGACGAAAAGATGCCAATAATCCTGATCTGACGTGTAAAATTCGTAATGATATAAATAAATATAAAATTGTTTTTTCTAAGTGAGAATGTCAGCTGAAAGATTTTTTTAATGCTTAATGATGACTAGTGACATTTGTAATAAATCTTGATATTTAGTTAATTTACAGTTGATTTCCTTGTTCATTTAATTTTCATAAAAATAACTTGTTAATTTTGCATAATAATAATAGTCTTATTTAAAGTAAATTATTGAATCGTAATGCTTAGGTTATCGTCACGCCTTCGCCATTTTATCGGTATCGTAATAGCGATGTTGTTGCGTCCCTAATGTTTGTAGACTCCGATTTAGAATAGAATATAGTCTGTAATTTAGACAAGGTTTCTAAATTGTTGTAATTAGTTTTATTAATTACCCAAAGGATTTTAGGATAGTGGTATTTAAATAAAATTAAAAACCTTCAGTTAAAAAAAAAGTTTAACTACTTATCAGTATTTTTTATTTGTTTTTGTTCATGGCATCACGACGACGCGTATTATGCCAATGTCAAGTGTTACTACTAAGTTGATGACAACGATGAATATGAAATTGATGAAGTGCCCCACCCTGGATAGTAAAGCGATGGATGCTTTACATACGAATTGCGACGGCCGTTTTGAGGGAAATCGAAAAGTCACGTTTTATCACTTTGTTACACTTACTTTCACTCATGCACATATAAGAATACATAATGGTTAATATTCCACCAACATTACATATTATTACTCGAAATAAGACAAGATTTAGAAATTAAAACAAATTGACGACATCACTCTTCGATTTCCCGCCAAAACTCCTCTACTTATCAGTCTTCTTTTTCAGTAGATGTAAGATAAAAAATACTGATAAATATTATTTTTTGCTGGTCATATTTTTAATTGTTGGTACACCAATTAAAAAACGTGCAAAACCGTTTAAAACGACAAAATGTAACTGTCTGATCTTTACTGCCATTCGTAAAACATTAACCAAAACTTTGAATACTAGTAACGTATACAAAACAAAATAAATGTCCGACGTAATTATGATCACCTAAAATTATCAAATTCCATTGCGAATTACAGTAAAATTGCCTAAAATATTTTTGCGCGGCTAACCCGCGCAAAAATATTTTTTTAACGACAAATAAGGTTCCAAATCGTCTGGCTTAACGAAAAAAGGCGGCAAAAACAATATGGCGTATTCAATTCATATTTTAAAATAAGTCTTGTAAACGGTTTTTTACCTATGTCAGAATTCGGAAGTTTGTTTATTCGTACGGTATAGCATCGTGTCTGGTGTAATTAGACATTCTGATGATTAACTCCAAGATGTTTGAACTGGTTGACGGGGTTTTGGCAATCGCGTCGAGATGATGTCATTGTGTTTATTAAATCGGGCAATTGGAGTCGGGTGATTTCAAATGTCCGTTGTTTTATGCGATTGCTGTTGTGTCAATCTTGAATATTGTATCTTGCAAGAAATGTTTTTATTGTGCGTAGTATTAAAGTACTGGTTATTGATTTGCGAATAAGCTTTGCTTACGTTTGTTAGATGTGTATCGACTTAAGCGTTCTTTGCGTAAATTCTGAAGACACAAGTTTTATTTCTTACATTGTGTACATAGATGGTCTTTGATCACATCTAAAGTAGATATAACATGAACTTTGCACACTACAAATATATTAAAGAACAAGAATTAAACGAAAAATTTGACAAAATAAAATCGTAAAGAATTAAGCGCATAAAAAATAAAAGTAATTAATTAATTGTCAACACTATGAGCTAAACAGTAAAGGAACGACAAGGATACACGTACAAAAATTAAACAAAAAAAAACTGAATTCAAATGAATTGAATTAAAATATTGTACCAAGGACAAATTCAGATAATATGATAAAAACGTAATTAAGTGTAAGGACTTCTTATGTTCTTAATTTTGACCATAACATTTGTAGGAAATTGTTTAATGCAAGAAATTCTTCTAAAATTCTTCCTACATTCATCATCATCATTTCAGCCTATACTTGTCCACTGCTGAACATAGGCCTCCCCAATCGCTTTCCAGCGTAACCGGTCCGATGCCACCTGCATCCAACGATTTCCTGCGATTTTCACAAGATCGTCGGTCCATCTGGCAGGCGGTCGTCCTACGCTGCGCTTGCCAATACGTGGTCTCCACTCTAGAATCTTTCTGCCCCAACGCCCGTCCGATCTTCGCGCTATGTGGCCAGCCCATTGCCACTTCAGCATGCTAATCCTAAGGGCTATGTCGGTGACCTTGGTTCTTCTACGAATCTCCTCATTCCTGATTCGATCACGTAGAGAAACGCCGAGCATAGCTCTTTCCATAGCTCGCTGAGCAACTTTGAGCTTTTTTATGAGACCTATTGTAAGAGACCACGTCTCTGATCCATATGTCATCACTGGTAACACACATTGACTAAAAACTTTAGTCTTTAGGCACTGAGGTATTTTGGATGAGAAGATGTTGCGCAGTTTCCCGAACGCTGCCCAGCCGAGTTGGATTCGTCGATTGACCTCTCTCTCAAAGTTGGACCTACCTAACCGGACTGCCTGTCCCAGGTAAATGTATTCGTCGACAACTTCAAGAGTAGAGTTCCCAACGGTGAGTGCGGTGGGTACGACATGGACATTAAACATTATTTTTGTTTTGTCCATATTCATTTTAAGACCCACTTGTTGGGATACTCTATTGAGGTCACCGAGCATTCGTCCTAGATCTTCCAGCGACTCCGCCATGACCACAATGTCGTCGGCAAATCGAAGGTGAGTGATGTATTCGCCATTGATGTTGATGCCAAGTCCTTGCCATTCCAAGAGCTTGAAGGCGTCCTCTAAGGTGGCCGTAAACAGTTTTGGAGAAATGACGTCTCCCTGTCTTACTCCTCTTTTTATGGGGATCACCTTCGTGCACTGCCCCTGTACTCGGACTGACTTGGTGGCGTTATTATACAAGCACTTCAACACTTCGATGTACCGATAGTCAATGCGGCATCGCTGGAGAGATCTAAGAACCGCCCAAGTCTCGATCGAATCAAAGGCTTTCTCATAGTCCACAAACGCCAAGCATAGTGGCCGATTATACTCCTCAGTCTTCTGTATAACCTGCCGCAGCGTATGTATGTGGTCTATGGTACTAAAACCTTTCCGGAAACCGGCTTGTTCGGGAGGCTGGAAGTCATCAAGCCTTCGTTCGAGACGATTCGTAATGACTCTCGAAAACAACTTATAAACATGGCTCAGCAGTGTGATGGGCCTATAGTTCTTCAATAAGGTGTTATCACCTTTCTTGAACAACAGCACCACCACACCCCTGTTCCATGCTTCCGGCGTTTTCCCTTCAAGCAAGACGGAATTAAATAGCCTCTGAAGGACTTTAAGTACCGGCGATCCGCCCGCCTTCAGAAGTTCTGCAGTAATTCCGTCTTCACCCGGCGCTTTGTTGTTTTTTAGTTGTTTGAGAGCCATCCTAATTTCGCACAGGCTGATGTCCGGGATATCTTCAGTGCAGTGTCGGGTTAGCTTGGCTCTTGGGTCTTTTACCAAGTCAACAACAGGTTTAGCTACTGAGGTATATAACTGTCCATAGAACCTCTCTATCTCCCTGAGCACCTCTGACCTATTCGACGTTACGTTTCCGTCCTCCATCTTCAGCTTCGTCAACTGGCTCTGCCCAATAGACGCGTCTCTTGCGAACACTTTAGAGCCCTTGTTCTGCTCTATGGTCTCCTCAATACGCCTTGCATTGAAGGACCGTAAGTCGTGTCGCAAGGACTTCAATATCTGTCCATTAAGCTGCCTATAGGACTTAGCATCATCGGAGGTTTGGAGCGTCATGGAACGTCGCTCAGCCATGAGGTTTCGGGTGTAGTCAGATAGTTTTTGAGGCCTATTTTTACGGTGGGTCTTAAAATACTTGGACCCGACCGTATGAACAGTCTCTACCAGCCTGTTGTTGATTTCGTCCACTGATGCGCTGCTGTCTAGCAATTCGAAGCGGTTTGACAATTCGAGTTGAAAGTTCTCGGGGTTTTGGATATATGCATGAGTAGGTCGGAGCGTAGACCTCATCAGACGCGATCTTTCCATTTTGACATTAATATTTAATGTGCCTCTGACCATTCGGTGATCACTGCCGGTTTTTACCCTATGAATCACGGAGACATCATTAAATATTTGTCGCTTGGTGCTCATGATGAAGTCTATCTCATTTTTTGTGGAACCATCAGGGCTCATCCAGGTCCATTTCCTATGAGGCGGCTTCTGGAAGAAAGAGTTCATCATAAAGAGTCCCTCTTTCTCCAGAAATTCGGCCAGCCTCTGACCCCTGGGGTTGCGCTGCCTATATCCAAATTGCCCCACTCTCAACTCATCATCGCCCCGTTGGCCCAGCCGCGCATTGAAGTCACCCATAACTACTGTAAAATGTGCTTTGGAAGTATGTATGGCTCTACTAATGTCCTCATACATAACTTCGACCTCATCATCTGAGTATGCCGAGGTCGGTGCGTAGACCTGTATGACCTTCAGCGAATATCTTTTGGATATTCTGAGTATCAGGTACGCTACCCTGCTCGACACACTAGTGATGGACACAACGTTGTTTATGAGTGACTTGTGGACGATAAATCCGACACCACCTTGGGACTGCTGTTCACCCTCCCGGTAGTAAAACAAGTTGCCGGATTTTAAGGTTATCGTGTCCTCGCCCTCTCTTCGGACCTCCGATAAACCAACAATACTCCACCGCAACTTGTTTAACTCTTCTTCCAGCTCAAGAAGCTTCTCATCTGTCCTCAATGTGCGTGCGTTGTATGTCACCAGGGCCAATTTTCGGTTTTGGTGGTAGCCGAATCTCTGCCGGAGATTCTTAGCACCCCTTGTCCTGTCGTTACCATGGCTGCTACCGTGGCCAGGACGAACAGGACCGCCGGGGACTAGGGGCCTGGTTTTCCTATTTTCTTTCATAATTGGGGGTGTTTGCCATTAGGATCCTTCTTATCCGGTGAAGCCGTAAATACCCCGCGGCCACCAGCGTAGATCACTCTTCCTACGCAATATATTCGAAAATACAGTTTTAAGTTGTACTTAGGTAACATTTGTGACTTCGTACGTTAACGTATCCCTACTGTGCCCACCTGTTCATCTTATCTAATCATATTATTGTAAGAATGCAGGAAGCCAAGGGCTAGAAGAGCTTAATTACAATTAGAGATAAGGTTGAGTACCTTTCTTTTGTGTCATATCTCTACCAAATTGAATTTTACCACAGAAAGATATAAATACCGACCTAGTGCGAATTGGACTCTTGCTTGAAGGTTCCGTATAATGTTAGATATCATTAAAAAAATAAACTTCGTCCCATTTCTCGAGCGGTGGCGGTAAGGGTGTACTGTGTACTTTCACATTTTGCCGACGATTTAAGCTTCTTATCTATTATGGGGCGAGCATATTGCACAATTCCAGACGCCGGGCTGTTCCTAAAAAGTTTTCCATAATAGAACTTCGATAACATTTTATCTGAACTGCGATTCAGACCCTAAACCAAATGTTTTGTGTGTGTGAATGATTTACGCTGTTGGCCACAGGGTCTTTACAACTTCACCGGAGAAGAGGGCGAGCGTGCATCCACTACGCTCGAGCCAGAAGGGTAAGGGGGCAACTAGCTCAAGGGCACCTCAAGGAGGAACGTTCTTGGCTTGGGCAGTCGCTATGGGGGAGGGCTCTGCACCGGCCGGCGGGCAAGGGATGTTTCAACCTCACCGGCGAAGTCGGTGTCTGACCCTGTGTGGGCTATCTGTATCCGAAAAAAGGCATTTAATGGCATCGGGAAGGACCCTTAACTTAGTAATTACCAGCCACACTATATTTCACTAGATCCGAGGCAGGTAATTATTTCATTAAAAAAACGTAGCCCCGCAGTAGGAATTATTCCTGTGTCGTGATTGCGTTTACAAACTTGAAATTGATATGTACAAACACCCTATGGAAACACAAAGTCACAACAAAGACTTGTTTAGTTCGGGGATCGACGCCGCAACTACTCCATCCAGGGGGCGGAGCTGTTTAAGCTCTTTTACTATTGAACCGAGCCGTCCGTCAGTTGAATTGGATATACATGTTTGATGTAATGTACGATTCTTAAGTAAAGAAAAGACAAATGTACGTACGAAGTCAATATTATCCACATTACAAGTACGTAGGAGAATCAATAAGTCTTACCCCTTTGGGGATATCTCTGAAAGGATTCAATGTATTTAATTTCAATTTGAGTCAAATAGGTAGACCATTTTCTTAGAATTGAACGGCGACTTGGTCGGAGCATGGGCCATTCCGCTCACTGGATCGATTGGTCGTGGGTTCACACGCTGTACGACAAATCTTGAAAAGTGTTAAGTTACCGCCAAACCAACACGTCCAGCTGCATCTGCGGTGGCGTTCAGTTCCTGCAGTAGTATAGACGGGTTCACACCCAAGCGTCCTGCGTCCTGCACGCGTGATCATAAAAAGATAGTTTAGCAATAAAGTACCAACCAATAAAATATTCTCTTAATAAAATGATTTTATCTCTTTGTGACTAAAATTGTAAATTCTATGTACCGACGAATGGGGTTGAGTTGTTATTCGTTTACTACGTCCATTTAATTGTCGGTTCCGACATTTGAAATTTGAATGCTGCCCAACATGATAGTAAAAGAACAGGGCCTTTATTCGCTATGCCACATGAGATTCCCCGCAAGTAACGTGTGACGTCATAACAAGCAGTAAACATAAACACGCTTCCTTGACGAGCCTTCGCGTGGAATTACAAAATGGTATTCGGTATGCCGTAAGAAATGTTGTCTACGGCAATTTTATTTTTTATTTGAGATTTCGCTGGATTTGTTCATAATCTTACATCTGTTAATTCCGGTAAAGTATCGGTTTTTTGAATATTCGTTTCAGCTTATTCAATTTCGGTAAAAATATATTTATATGTGCTGATAACATGGTTTTAAGTATGTGTCTATTGAAAACTAAGTAAATAAGTAGGGCCAGAATTAAAAAAGGCAACTTTAATTAACCTTAAACAAAGATCCAAGTTTTAGAACGTACGAATGTCAAATACAATAACCTATACCCACACCTAAACAAACAAAGACTTGTCCCACACACATATATATATATAGTTTTTTTTTTTTTTAAGTCAATTTTACATAAACATATTGTGTGATAACTTAAAGCAATACAATTGGTTCAAAATTAGTTTATTTTATTCATTCATTAATTCCCCAATCCTTGCTCTTCGTCCGAACCGACCACTTTAGTGTCTTTAGTTGTCACACCATGTTTTTTCATAAAATTGGCCACTTAAGAAAAACCAGACTAAACCTAGCACCATTCCGATCTCAGCCTTGAACCTATTCGCACCTATATTAAAGCCCTTTTAAGCTGCTGCCGCCTACCCACTTGACTCGCCTCCTATCAGCCGTTATTGCTGCCCGCGCCATATTTTCAGCAACCCTTACAATGCCCTTACTTCCCTCCTATCAGATACCGATATCACACACAGGATTAGACACCGACCTCGCCGGCGACGTGGAAGAATCCCTTGTCCGCTGGCCAGTGCAGAGATGCACTGGCCAGCGGACAAGTTTCTTTCATGTTCACCACGGCGAGACACCTAATGTATGCCTTCCCCCATAGCAACAGCCTAAGTCGAGGCCGGTCCTCCCTGAACCTAGTTGCCCCTATTCCCTTCTGCCCCCCACTCCGGGAATACCGGCGTGACGGTGTTTATTTTTTATTTTAAAGTTTGTTTTGCAAATATACATACAGTGAATTAAAAGGTATACTTTTTTATTTAGTTTATTTACTATGTATCTTTATCTTTACTAGCTATCTATCTACACAGATACATAGATAGATACATATTCTATGTATCTATCTAAATTAAAGAATTAATAAAGAAAATAAAAAATAAAATAATAAAAACATCATCAAGCCAGATCCCCTGCCGGGCAGGTATGTATATAAATGAAACAAAAGTAATTGGTAAGTTTTATTTATGAATAACAAATCAATAATCACATGCAAGTTATTTGGTATTGTTAAATGGAAACTTGTAAGTCCTCATCAGAACAACAACACATACCATCTTTGTAACCTATGACCACAATAAATGCTATTTTATTTGATTTGAACAACAAACATTCAAAATTATACAGTTTGGTATACCACACAGTAATGGTTCCACTTTGCTACCAAGGTTACCACGCCACCATAATTATGCAGCTATAATTGAAAAACAAATTGAAATAAAAACATTTTTCTTTCATTCATTAGTATAAAAATTCCCATCACACATGACATCACCGCACATCTTCCTCTACAAGAATGGGTCAACTTGGGTGTTCTAATTTTCTCAACCATCAGCAATTCTGTAAAAGAAGTTTCATATGAAAGATATGATTTTAGATGCAAAATTAGTGCTTCATAATATATGCAACACATTATTTGATGAACAATTAAGACTCACTAATAGAAAATGCATTATAATAACCCTACATTCTACTTGTAATGAAAATTGATAATGAAAAATAGCCTATTATGTTATTTTAGGTCAACATCATCCACCTATGCCCTATAATTAAATCAATGATACAAATATTTAATTCACCACAAAATCAATAATGTAGCACACCACAAATTATTTGTCTTTATAAAATAACAAAAGTCACATTTATTTTAGTAGATACGTACCTGTTGTTTATGATCACAGTTTTAAATGGGCCTCCTAACGCATTTAATTGGTAGGTTAGGTCTTTCCACATTTCTCGATGACCTTCCTTGAGGAGAACAATTGATGTACCCAGATTCCACCTGAGGGTGGGTAAATATGCTAATTGGGCTGTAGAAGCTTTCGTCCGGTTCATTGTGACTACAAACTAAAACAAAACACCATATTTTTAAGATAAATGTGTACACTATTTTTGAAATTGAGAAGTTCACTTTAATAGATGAGCCACCACAATTTTACAATGTCACTGGTTATGTGTAATAATTTATTACTACGACGACGACGCGATGATCATAATATATCATTTAAATTGCAATAAAACTATTTAAAAATGTTTGTTTACATTGAATTACCTTAGCAAGTTTTTAACATGTTTTCAATAACACGCAAGCGCGGAGCGTGTTATTTTGACAGTTCGAAACATGGCGTGTGACGAGCCTTGTCATGTTTTCAAATCTGACAGTGGCATACAGAATTCCATTCCACGCCAATAACACGTATGTTTGATAACACGTCTTGTTTCGTGTTTAAATTGTCATAGCGAATAAGGGCCCAGACATGAAACGCGCTACAATTTTGGTCTATGGAAAACTGCCACTTGCTGTGAACGCGTTCAGTATATAAAATAAATAAATAAATGAAAAAATCAGTACGCGTAACAATCTTATTGGAACTTATTTAAGTAGGTATAATTAACGGCTTGCCTAAACTAGGTTGAGAACTGTGTCTCAGGCAGGATTAGTGCTGTAGCATTGTAAAATCCAATGGTTTATTTACAATAACATAACTTATTTGATTGATAAGTGACTTAACTAATAACATGTTTTAATCTACTTTTATAATAAAATTAAAATTATGATATGCTATAACATAATACGTTATCTACAAATTGCAAGTAATTGTTCCGTCTGTTCGTAAGACATATTTTGTAAATAATTAAAAAGCGTTTGTTTACAGCTAAAATTATTTAATTTGTATATATTTAGTTCTCTATTTATTCTATTGTACAAAAAAGTACCTAAAAAAGTTAAAAATCTATTAGTATATACTATATGTTTTGAGGTTGAGTTTGAAAGGCAGACTATATCTTTCCGTCTCTTATTAATGGTAATGTCAGCAGCATAAGCGAGTGTTTTGTGCTGTTTAAGTTATACGTACATTATGAAAAGTCGGCGGACTGTTAACACCTTGCAGGACTTGTATAACAGGGTAGTGGGAAAGCGAAAAGGATGGAAATTGGCAACTTTTAGAACTGCTCTTTGGGCACGTTCGTTTGGCAGTAAAACAGTCTTTAGAGCTCCTCCCCATGAGGCGAGGTGATATAAACCATGCGTGTAGTATATAAAGCATTATATATTAGTATAGTATGTTTCTCTTCCTCTAACTATAACTATAGAATAAGAATTAAATAGTACTAG
Organism: Phalera bucephala; assembly: GCA_905147815.2. NCBI lineage: Eukaryota > Metazoa > Arthropoda > Insecta > Lepidoptera > Notodontidae > Phalera > Phalera bucephala. The sequence goes on along the minus strand of LR990614.1, from coordinate 37,535,368 downwards.
TAGAGGAATTTTGAACTAAATTTCACTATCTTCCGTAATATATATCTATGACGGATAGTACAAGATTCCGTCTAAAATTTCAGTTTGACATCCTTCGCTCATTATTCTTCCTCATCAATTTTTTTACAACCGTTTAAATCTAATCGTCTTCATATAAAATTGGTTAGGAAAAACGATGAGGGTTAATTAAAATACCAGTTTTCTTGTTATATCTGGCAACCCGTTAATCTTGGCCAAAAGTTGGGCAACTTTATTTCAGCATGCTGTGTATTATTTTAGATTGGTAGTTACTTAAATTTTATAGAAGAAGATTTTGTCGGAACTATTTAAAAATCAATGAAATAAATTGTAATTAAAAAAAATTGTCTTGATAGGGTATAGGGCGGCAAATCTAACGTGTTATGTCTATTTATAATAAATGTTGCATATATACTCATTAGGAAATGAATGAGGGTATGTACAGACGGGATCTGTGACTAGGACGCCGATTAACTGAACGCGTTGGTGTTAGCGACTTTTGCACGCAAGGTGATCGCCAGTGATCGCCCCCCGGACGCCATCGTGCACGCAAGTTGGACGCGTTGGATTGGACGTACCTTAAAATCGTTATTAACAGACACACAAACTTAAAAGCTTCTATTTATCTATCTACATCATCACCCTAAATCCCTTGCGGGGTAGGCAGAGTTTTACTTGTTTTTATTGCGAAATAAGGTTGCCTAGAAGGGATTGCTTTTTAGCGATAAGGCTGCCCTTTGTGTAACTTTTAGTCTTTTTTTTATTTTAATATCTAAGTTATTGGTGCACATTTAAGAGTTATCTATTTATATGCTTTCATTATTACGATGTCTTATTTTATTTAAACACGTGGAACCCGAAAATATTAAAATGTTGACTAATCGTTATTTTATTTTTCCTCACGGTACCCAAATAATTTCACTTTATAAATGTAACAAGTTAATAAAACGGTCCAGATAAGATAATCGTCGCATGCGCACTCAAGATTACGTGATTTAATGTCATCGTTATCACGAGACGTGATTAAGACACTTTCGAGCTGCGTGTGATAAGGGGGATTAATAAAACACTTCTCTGACAACAACATCTTTATTATACTTGCAATTATTTTTTATGATCTTGCGAATGCATGAAAAAGTATACATTATTTCGTTCATTTTCAAGCAAATTCAGGCATATACGCAACTTTATTTGCGGATCTATTCAGCGGAGGCGTTCAGCCTCAAATCTAATTATACCGTACTAGCGACTTGCGAATTTTTTTCCAAATTACATATATTACGTGAAAAAAAATCTTATCTCGAAAATTACTATGTGGTCTTTCATTTGGTTTTCATCAATAGATAGACTGATTTTATTAATAGCATGTAGTTATTTCTGTGAATAGATTTTTTTTATTTTTTTTTTTTATTGTTATGTAACTGATTTTAATTTTATCTTTGCAATTTGTCTCGTTTGCGTCTAAATTGCATACTAAAAGACAAATAATTGAATATACTGTAGTAATAAGTATCAAAAGGGTGCATAATGGACGATTTGGCGCAGTGGTTAAGAGCTTAAGCCGCTCCACCCAGTGGGTAGAATAGACACGATTACCGCACAGGACAGATCCTTGTCTATCTATCTATATCATCACGCCAGATCCCTTACGGGGTAGGCAGAGAGTACAGAGTTTCAACAGGCTCTTTCCTTACATACCTCTCTGGCTTCCTCTACTCTCATAGTTCGTCTCATACACGCTCGCCGGTTACGGAGACTCCTGACTTGTCCTTCAGATAAGACCCGGTCTTATCGGTCTACAGATCTTTGTGTGACCCACAATTATTTATTTCGGTTTGAGTATTTGTGTATATTAATTTTTACGTTTGTGAACCTTTGTCAAGGCAGACCGCTATCACTTTCATCTTCATTTAGTAAATTTGAAGTGTGAAAAAGATGGCATATCAACTTGATAGCGTCACGGCAACGTTAATCTCTTCGTGCTTAGCTCTGACGGCGCCGTTTTTTCTTCCTCCTGTAAAGTGCTTTTACGTTACTCTGCCACCATCAACGCGCGTTAATAAAGAGCAGAAATGATAAAAACGGTTAACAGTACAGTTTTTGAAAACCGCTTATAGCCCTCAGTACAACGCGATAAAAAAGCGTCCGCGCGAACGCTGGCAAGGCGACGTTATATGAGTAGAGAGTGGCTCTATTACACTACCAAAACCCCAAGCCGAGGTCGTTCCTCCTTGAGGCGCTTTTGAGCTAGTTGCCCCCTTGCCCTTCTGGCTCGAGCGTAGTGGTTGCACGCTCGCCCTCTTGTCCGGCGAAGCTGTAAAGGCCCCGCGGCCAACAGCGTAGATCATTCACACACACACACAAATACACTACTAAAACGTAATACGATTCCATACTTCGTGGTGATACCAAACAGACACGCGAGTAATACACATTATACTTATCGAAATACGTAACTCCTAAAAAAACATAATGGCCTCTGTATAACCTCGTCGTCCCATTTTCAGCCGGTTAAAAACCCAGATAAATATTTCGTTTTTACGGTAAAATTAGATTTAAAAACGGACACCGGGAAAAGACAGGAATTAATAAAAACGGCAACACATATTGAATGGATACAAAACGGGGTCCCCGGCGAGCTTTTTAAACGTATCTCTTGCTACCCGTTTTTTGTGAATACATACATTTTTTATTAACAACATTTCTGTGTTGGCTGTGAGACAGGTATGTCAGTCAGGCTGGTCCTAAGGAGATAGGGATATAATTACCAATGGATCTTTGAGAAATGGTTCAAAGGTTAATGATATAAGTGTCTTGCAATAGTTGTTATTTTAAGTCAAATCTTGCAAGTTGTATTGGAATTACTTCCTCTCATTCTATGGACTTAAAATTGGACGTATTGGTTCAGTTCCGATAGCATTTAATTTTTATGGTAAGCATGACTTATTGTACCTATGATTGGGTCCAGACGAGGGAATTCCTCAGCGGTCAACAGCATTGACACGAAATTGTGTATACACATTTAATAATGATTGGTCGTTTTAACTTGCACCATTTCCTGCTTCATAAAGGCTTGTTCTTAAAAAGTAAAGATATTTTTTTTATAAAAAAATATTATAGCATAGGATAGCAGTGATAGCCTAGTGGTTAGACCGTTGGACTGCAAAGTCAGAGGCCTGTTCTTGACTTGTCATGTCTTATCGAAAGCATGTGCGTATTAAAAATTAACTATCACTTGATTTAACGGTGAAGGAAACATCGTGAGGAATCCTGCATGCCTAAGAGTTTCTCTAACGTGTGTGAAGTTCGCACTGGGCCAGCGTGGTGGACTATGACCTAAACCCTCTCAGTTTGAGAGGAGGCCCGTGCCCAACGGTGGGACAGTTTCTTAACAGGGCTAATATTATTACTATTATAACGGATTTTAAAACGCCTTGTTTTTGTTTGCTTTACTGCACCCGTGTTCACGGGTAGGACTGAAATGTTTACGTCCATGTCAAAAATATCTTCAAACTTCTTAATTATAATCCGTCTGGTGGGATAATAAGTAGGACTAAGTATAACTATGCAGATTGAGCCCACAGTGTCTACTGCTATAAAATCCGAAAAAATCTTTTATTTCGTGTAGAAAATTCGCATAAGTAGAACACAGTATAATATTATTAAAAAAAAACACGTAGCTCCACACTAGGCATTATTCCTATGTTGTGGGTGCGTTTGCACACATCAAATTTACCCAAACTTAGGGCAATCACGATGTCTTGGGTTAGAATTTTACGTCAGAGAACATTTTATTTTTCAATAGAAAAAAATCAGAAGTAATCCGTCCGTAGATGTGAAAGATTGTATGTTTGGATGTTTGTTACTCAATTACGGAAAAACTGCTGAATGGATTGGGATGAACTTTAGCACTTTTTATTTATCATTCTTTTCTTTATAAAATTGTATTTTAATAACAAAGTATTTTACAAAATATATTTAGGAGATGCCGAATGAGGAGATTCGGCAACTCCTAAATATATCGGATCCTAAATACATATCTCAAACGATAAACTTCGATCCGATAGCTCCCAACCCTAACCTACATTTCATTCTTAAGGTTTCAACCTGTGAAATACCTAAGATCTTACCATCTGCGTACCTAACTACCTACAGACTTAGCCAGACATGACCTAGCCTCACAATGTTTCCAGTGACCTTCCGCGGGAGGGGCTGCAGATCTTTATAGACATTTTATTGGAAGGGGATGAAGTATTTTTGTGTTACAACTTGAATTGAGATTTTGAATTGCTTTTTAAGCATGGGAAGTAGGGTTGAGGTGTTTTTCGAGTTTCGCTTTGAAATAAAAGATTAATCTTGTTACGCCTATATACACCTATTGAGATGATAATAATATCATATTAGCCCTGTTAAGAAACTTTCCCACGGTTGGGCACGGGCCTCCTCTCAAACTGAGAGGGTTTAGGCCGTAGTCCACCACGCTGGCCCAGTGCGGGTTGGCGAACTTCATGCACCTTCGAAAAACTCTCAGGCATGCAGGTTTCCTCACCATGTTTTCCTTAAAGCAAATGATAAATAATTTATAATACGCACATGCTTTCGAAAAGACAAAGGTGCGTGCCTGGGTTTAAACCCGAGACTTCTGACTTTGCAGTCCAACGGTCTAACCGCTAGGCTATTACTGCTGTTGAGATGATATAATCAAAAAAAAAATCACATGAACGACGTTATGAGATTTTTTTGGATTTTATTCGAAATTACTGCCTAGTTGATCAAGTGGCGTATGCGGCTGGCGATAATGAGGTCCAGTGTTCGAGTCCTAGTCGATTTGTGCCCGGTATATTGTAACACGCTCGTTCCCGTTGAGGAGTACTAAGTGTACCCGCATTCTGCTGACGATATATGGTGTCGATGTTATGACATAGGGACCTTACATCGACGGCAATGTAGGTGTACGTACACAGGATCATAAACCGACCTCGCCGGCGAGGTCGAAGAATCCCTTGCCCGCGGGCCGGTGTAGAGCACCACGGCGAGACACCTAGTATACGCCCTCCCCCATAGCGACTGCTCAAGTCGAGGCCGCTCCACCTTGAGGCGCCCTTGAGCTAGTTACCCTCTTGCCCTTATGGCTCGAGCGTAGTGGTTGCACGTGCGACCTCTTGTCTGGTGAAGCTGTAAAGGCCCGCGGCCAAACAGCGTGGATCATTCACATACACACAAAAAAGTACACAGTACATCTGTTATTATTATATCAAAAGAAACACCGTCCCCCATTTTTGACGAATGACTTGTAGAGATGTGCTCATGCTGAAACGGCATGAAATTGATCTACCCATAGGGTAGATCAATTGTAAACATGCGCACGCGCACGCACACATGGTCAGCGATTGAACAAATTTTCAAAAAATCGATCACTGGCGTCACGCACAAATAGCGCGTAACTAAAGCTGGGTTAGTTACTATCTTACTCCGCAATTCTGGACTCAAGCAGGTCAGCTGGTTATACTTTATATTATTCAATTAATTCCTTACTCAAAAAACCTCGCGGGTTCAACGCGAAGGATTTTGTGAAAACCTACGCGGGTCGAGATGGTGAAATTTAGAATAAATTACTTTTTGTTTCATCAACTCGTCCCATTTGAATTTTTGTCTAAAACACAGTCAGGTTAAAACACTTCGATTATTATTCAGTTAACCCCTGAGGCTGTTTTAAACGCCATTTTTGTTAGCAATGCTCCGTCGAGACAAGTCTTAGTCAAAGGTCACGCCTATATTCCTTAAATGGTGGTGGCAGAGGTTTACCGTTAACACTTACTTATTGCCGACAATTTTAGGTCCCAATGTAATAGGGGGTGAATCTATTGCCGGACACAATTCCGGACTCCGGTCTGATACTGAGAATTTTTATATTAAAAACTACTTTGTCCGACCTGGCATTCGAACCGCCTCTTGGTCGCCACGACCGAATAGGTAGCCATAAAACCAAAATACACAAAATAATAACAGTAGGTTAGTAATATTTATTTATAGTGATTCAATGGACATAATAGTCGCCTTGATATTCTGCCTACCATCTCAAGGGCGCGGCGTGAATCATGTCTCAGTCACTTGGATCAACACTACCTCAATTCCTGTTTAATTTCAAACAAAGTTAATTATTATTATAGAAATGTTATACAAAATAGTATGGTGTATGACTCATGCGTGGAATTCATTAAATAATATCATAAATTACTGTGACTTGTTGGAGAATTCGAAATAGTGTCGGTTACGTTTGTTGTATGTTAATGTCGACATGCTCACTATAATGTCTTTGCTTGCGGTGGCTGTCTGGTGCGGGTCACTCCCTTCCCTCCAATATGGTCGAGGGGAGTGATGGCTGCTCCAGCAGTCATACTCGGGAACGAATGCTGCTTGTGGGGACTGGTCCATCTGGAATCCTTTAGAGACTCTTTATAAAGGACATCATTAGTCTCATCTCGGTCTTAAGGCATCACACTGGAGATAGTTCGTTAACTATATAATTGTAATCTAAACATTGTATCCACACAATATGATTGAAAAAAAAGAAAAGAAAAAGAGAAGTAAGTAAAATAGACAAGCCCGCTGAGTTTCTTCGCCGGATCTTCTCAGTCGAGGCCGCGTTCCAATCCGGTGGTAGATTAGTATTAAAATTAGATTATATATTAGAGAAAAAAAATGTAAATTGACTATTTGTAAGCGCCCCCGCAGGGCTTATACAAAATAAATTATTTGAGTTTGAGTTTGAGTATGGTCCATTGGTTAAGAGCGTAAGCCGCTCCGCCCACTGGATTAAGTAGCCGCGGGTTTGATCACTGTACGAGACAAATCCTTGTATGACCCATAAATATTAATTTCTATCTTAAAGTTGCGGTATGTGAATTTCATGTTAAGTGGTAACCGGGTCCAAGGGTGACTTCCAAAGCACGGAGACGCTCGGATATGAAAATGCCACGAACGGTCACCCATCTGGGACCGACCGATGCTAAAGCTGCTTAACCTTGGTGCTCGTTAAGAACACCGCGGTCATACAGCGCTACGAGCGCCTTTCTCTCGTCCTAGAGATATAATAAATTTTTAAATATTTATAATTTCCCACCCGTAAGACATATCTTTATTATTTCATAAAATTTTAAGAGTCTCCGTAACCAGCTAGCGTGTATGAGACGAACTATGAGAGTGGAGGAAGCCAGAGAGGTATGTAAGGAAAGAACCTGTTGGAACTCTGTATTCTCTGCCTACCACACAAGGACCTGGCGTGATGATATAGATAAATCAATAATGATTACCGTGGCGCATATACTCCCCAAGCGGGAATGGTAAAGATGTACTGTGTACCCCACTTTTGCCAACGATGATAGGTGCCATGTAATAGGGTGAGTCTATTCCCCTTATACGGGTCACAATTCCAGACTCCGGACTGATAATGGGACATTTTCGATAGAAAAGCTACAGTTTGTCCGATCTAGGATTCAGACTCAGGACCTCTGAATACCATTAAGTACCATACATATTTCTTAAAATTTAGAATCATTTAGTGTATAGATAAATATAATTTTAATTTTAAAAGACATATTTAAAAACAAGCTTTTATACCAAACACACAACGAAAATATCTTGCTTAGTTAAAAAGTTCCTATGGCTTCATTTAGGCTATATCAACAGACCCTGGACACCATCCGGGTCCAAAGTACTCGTCAAGACAAATCCAACGAGCCCAAACTCGGCGTTATATTGAGTAGTTAGTCGGTTCCATTGGTCCATCTTCCGGCTTCATTATCAGACCCTGAACACTCTCTGGTTGTATAGTATTTGTCGATACCAATCTAGCAAGCCTAAACGCAAGGGGGTAACGTTGTATAGTTCACATTTTCCTATGGCTACCTTCCGACTCCATCATCAGAGCAGCTCCATGGTATTGCATTGTCACCGAACTTACATACGTATGCCAAATTTTAGCTCAATCGGATACCTGCAAGTGCTTGAAAAATGGATCACAAAATTTGAACCGGAAAGACACACAGACAGACATAGGAACCTTGCAAGTTCAATAAAATCTTGTAATAATAAAATATCTCACCCATACAAACAATTATTTGTATGAACTCTTATACATTACGGCGAAGGACACCGTTTGAGGAACTCACTTCCATTCAAATGTATTGAGACCCACTAGAGATGTACAATGCAAATAACAAAAAGTCGATAAAAAATTAGACATTAAATATATTTATATAATTAATTAGACCATTAGATTCATGCGGACAAATATTTAGAAAACTAAAAATTTTAATTTAACTTCACTTTATATTTTGGAAGTTGGAATATTTGTAAGAAAGCATCCGCGTTTATTTCAAAAAGCCAGTGAATATAAGATTCATCTATCTAGAGATAAAACAACACTATTATTACCGAGTTCTAAAACCCCACTTCACCAAAAGAACTCCTATTATATGTGTGTAAAAATATTTAATAATATACCAAAATCCATAAGAGAAATGACAATGAATCAATTTAAAAACACATTGACTAAGTGGCTCATCGAAAAGTTTTTTTATAATATGAAAAAATTTTTAGAAAATAAGTAACCTTGGAGCTTGATATTCTAGCTATATCTCAGATATACTTCATTAATATGACGTATTAATCATTGCATCCAGTCCTGACATTTTATTATGGACATTGTGTGTATTATTTTAAAATGTCAATTATCGATGATGTAACTGTTATTATTAAACTCAAAATTATTGTATGACATTCATAATAATTGTAATTTAATATTGATAATGTAATAATAATAATGATATTATAATTGTAATGATTAATGTTAGAGATTTTATAAATATGACAAATTTGCATGCCAAGTTCTCGGCGAAACATGTAGCACTGAAATAATAATATTATTATAACAAACACCCTTGTATAAAACCATGTTTCAAGCAATAAATGATTTATCTATCTATCTTATTAATTGAGATTAAACATAATTATATGAAAATAGATGATAATTTGCATACTTTTAGATTTTAAATAAAAAAACTTCTTAATGTATGTTTATCTTCAGTAATTTCCTAATCCAATTTTAAATATTTTGAGACCTGAATAATTAGGAAGGTATTTACTAGAAGTTGCTTGGCTAAAAAATGGAGATAGTATTTCTTCGACCTATTACTAATCTAATTTGTAATAAGAAGTTGCAAGGGATCTGGCGTGATGATATAGATAGCGATAGAAGTTGCGTAACTCAGGCTTTTAAATGCCATAAGTGAAAAAATAATATTTTTACCAGTTTCTACCAGTGAGCGACTTAATTCTTTTTTCAATGCCAGAAGCGTCATGTTTTCTACACGTGTATGTCAAACCGTAAAAGGCAAAAAACTCATTGCAAATAGTAAACCCATGCGTTTTTGTTTAGTCGTGTTTTGAATAAACGACTGTGTTACATAATTCGTGTCATTCATGAGATGATAATCAATGTTCTTGAGATGTTTTTATTGCTTTTGTTTCTTCGTTTTAATTTTTCTGTGAGAAAATAAACTATTGTTATTTGTTAGGAGGCTGTATATTAAATATTGCTGGTATTATTACAGAGATTCAGTTATCGTTACCTATTGTCGATCCTGTATCAAAGAATTATCAATGTACCTATGCAGATTTGAAATGGTATATTACTGTATGGGTTGTAAATACATCCATAAGCAGTTTGTATTGCCGAAAATATAGAAGAAAATTAACATCAGTACATATATAATTAAGTCATGAAAACTCTAATTAGAGAACCTTTTACATAGTCAGTTTTGGCTCATAAAAGTTAAGGATACTACTAATAATAATACTAAAATTATTACAATTAAAGGAAGATTATTATAATCAGTCGATTTAATTATCACTTTCAGAAATTTCAAAGTTTGAATATTTTCCATTATCTTTCTATTCTACCTGGAACCATGAAATGAGGCCCTACTTCCTCAAACTGGCATATTACATAAAAGCAAAGATCATACACTTTTTTTAACCAACAAATGAACCCAGTGTAACACTGAAAAAGTTCGTTAGCAAATGCGTAAACATATTTGTAGAAACATTACATGCGAGTTACCTTTGAGCTTTGCCGTCCCGTAATGAAACCGACGGATTTCCTCTGCAATAAAATCATTGTTCTCCTAGGTCCACTGAACATTTACGAGCGACAAATCGAAACGAACCTATAAAACTTTAGTAAAAAATTCAAATCACGACCATAACAATAGATTGATTGTTTTTTAAATATCTATAAAAGAGCAAGCCTTAACATCCGCTTAACCATTGTATAATTAAACGTGATAATCGTTTGACTCATAGGTTACGAGTTTGCGTATTTTATTATATCCTGTTTTTAATATTTTAATGATTATTGCTACAGAGAAAAGTAGCCATAATACACTGTATACATGAATGTTATCGGTTTCTGATTTGAGAGTTTCCAAATAGGTTGCTTAAGCGTGGGCTAGGGACCTGACATATTTTTGCATTGAATTATTTTGACAAATAGCAACCCAAACATAGCACGAAATCATATAATAATAGGTATTAGTGTGGTTGGCACAGACTGAATTGTAATAGAAATGAAATTAGTTACATGATTATCGATTCTAGTAGATAATTCAATTACACTATAATTTTCATACATTTCATGACATGAAAATTATAAATTTAACATATATATTTACTTCTCTTTCGAAATTGGACCCACGATAATAAACGCAGTCATCAATTTTAAATACGTGTATAAAATATAATTATTTTGGCAGCAGCCGATGAAATAAACAATTTATCGATATATTTTTTGCCGGTTCGCGTTAATCACTAAATCTTAGACAGATGGACTGGTTCCATACAAGTCCATGGGGCGAATATCGAGTTTGACAAGTCCTCTTTGTTCATCTCCCATTCAAATGTGGAAACGCAATATTTTTTTTATTAAATCCATACACAAATTGTGAGAATATTTTAAGTAGGTAAAGGCTACGCTTACGATATACTAATGTTATGCTAATTAAGTTATTTTAAATATATCTATACATTTTGGTTTAGAAGTTACGTTACGTTATTTCGTTCACAGCAGCGAGTGAACGCGGGCTTTGATCATCCAGGTAATTCCACCCAAGGCCGTTAAATGACCAAACGTGACGCGTTAAGATAACTTCGTGAAATGATCTTGTAATTTTATTCTGTATACCATGATGGTACGCTACCATCAAACGATTATTACGCGATGTTACCGTAACGCGACTCGTTACATGTTTAAAGGACATTGTTCTGCGCCTATACATGATTTGCCCTAGAACCAACAGCAATGAAAAAATACTTGTAGGATTTCAAATCACCCATTTATTCTTTTAAGGCATTTATTATTAAACAGACAAGCGGGTGAATCGCAATATTGCACAAAAAATATTCGATTTTGAGGTTATAATTCAGTAGCCATTAATACGTACGAGGTTATATTGTGTTGACATTCAGTAAAGATGTCGGCGACTTTTATATAAGTACTTATAATACTTTGAAATATTCGTTTTAGATTGCTAATTGTCCGTTAGATACGGAAATTTGCCATTATTTTAATAAAATAGGTAATTAATGATGGCATGAGTAAAATGTTTGTTGGTTCTGGGACAATTATCGACAATCCTTTCCAATCATCCATAACCAATCAATGGTTATAGTGAAAAAGGCCCTCGCGAGTTCGATCCTATTTTGTTTCGATTTGGGATGCAGGAATAATTCCCAGTGCGGGTGCGGTTAGTTATCCTTATTAAAAAAAAATTTTGGTTTAGTTAAATCTCGTTTAATAATAACAAAGATAAAAACCGGCAGAAATATTTGTGGATCTCACAAAATTTCCATACGGGGATCGAACCCGAGACAACTAGGTATAGTGAGTGAAAGGACCTACACTCAAACCACAAGCTGCCGTCCTTTACTAATTGGTTTATTACCATCCAAATTATATATCTGTGGGGGTGAAAAAAATTTATTAAAATACATTTGAAAAACAAAAAAATAAATATACTTCTGCAGGTAAATAATACTCAAATGAAAAAGTGAGATAGTTAAATATAATAAAGCTTATCATAATAGCAGGCTGGCAGGTTGATCCACAAATTATTATGAAAATCGCTCCAAACTGCTTAATTAATTGTTATAATGTTAATATTTTGCGTTTGCTTGCTTACCTAAGTCACATTTTATAGTTACGGTCAGAACCGCTGGCTGTACACGCTCCGAACGCTGGTTGTAGTAGCTCCGTTTTTAAAAAAGGAGAATTAAAAAATATATTAATAGGCTCGTGCCCATTTACAATTGAAGTTAAAATCCCAAGGTAAGACCCCCTAAGTAAGGAGTATAGACATGACAGTGTTTATATTTAGTAGATAATTATTAAGAAAAATATTATATAGAAGCTACATTTTAATATTAGTTAAAGAATCTCATCAGACTGTTCAAACAAACGTATACAAGAGAAGCACGACCTAGAAACGTTACTTATAAGCCATGTTATTATTAAAACCTGACGTTTTTCAATTTATTAAAAAACTAAATTTTAGCGATAATTAACTATCAATTACAAATAAATTGTTTAAGATACCTTATTTTCTGGAAAAAAAAACCAAAAAGAACGGCAGGAATTCTCATGCGCTTTCCGGGTGCTGAAATTGCGTCCGGTTTAATGAAAATAGGCTAATAACATTTTAGGCGATAAATAGGTGTTCATAGTACACTTTTCTCATCCCCGCTTGGGCAATATATACCTGACGATGAATTATTATAAATATCAAAGGCTAATATTAATGGAGCTGGAATCTATTCCGAGGGCCTAGACAAGTTGCAAGCGTTTTGTTTCTATTCTCTTGTCACAATCGATAGCGCATTGTTTTGACCACGTGACTTTTCGCTGCAAAATGTTTTTCCTTGTTAACGACTGTAGATTGTCAACTTGGCTGCAGGCGCTGTTACCGATTCGGAACAAACTCACGCTTCTATCAGCCGCTACCGCCGACCGCGGCATATTCTCACTAGTGCCCACCGAAGGTCGATTTTTTGTTAAGCCGAAACTGAAGGTTTAATAACCCTTAGAAATATGGTACATGATTGACAAAAATTTTAAAAAGTTATATTTACTGTATTTACTTGAACGAAATGATTAAGCGAGTAGGTTTTAAAGATAGTATCGGTGTAAATATGAAAAAGGGTATGCTCCGCTGGTTCGGGCATATAGAAAGAATGTCAGAGGAAAGAATACCAAAACAGATATACAATGCGAAAGTGGAAGGATGTAGGTACCGGGGAAGACCTAGACTATCTTACCATGACCAAACAGACAGAGTCTTATCGGAAGGACAAGTCAACAGTCTCCGTAACCGTGGAGCGCGTGTGAGACGAACCATGAGAGTGGTGAACCCAGAGAGGTATGTAAGGAAAGAACCTGTTTGAACTCTGTACTCTCTGCCTACCAAGCAAGGGATCTGGCGTGATGTTATAGATAGAAAGATAGATAGAAATGATTAAAATTACCTACAACTGGTTAATTTTTTTTATATATTTTTTTAATATTATTTATTTACTAATAAGCATTTGTAAGTCGTAAATCGTAGTAGATAGTTCAATTTCGGTGCTTGCTGGAAACCTTTGGCTTCAGACACCGACCTCGTCGGCGAGGTCGAAGAATCCCTTGCCTGCCGGCCGGTGCAGAACACCGCGGCGAGACACCTAGTATACGCCCTCCCCGATAGCGACTGCCCAAGCCAAGACGGTTGCTCCTTAAGGAAGCCTCCGCCCTTGAGCTAGTTGACCCCTTGCCCTTCTGGCTCGAGCGTGGTGGTTGCACGCTCGCCCTCTTGTCCGGTGAAGCTGTAAAGGCCCCGTGGCCAACAGCGTAAATCACACACACGCACACACATACACACACACACATACACACACACACATACACACCCATACACACACATCCATACACACACATACACACACACACACACACACACACACACACAAGCTCTTTTAGGTCTGACGTAATTCTATTAAACGTTGTATACGACTCCTTGCGCGTAGGCGCGTATCACGACAATCTCTACTATAATCTTACTGTGCTGCAAGAAAGAGATGTGGATATACGCAGTTTATAGCTTTGTCCCTTACACGGCAGAGTAAGAATAAAATAGTTTTATGGATCAACGATGTTTTCATATTACTACACTACCAATTGATATCGACGGTATAAACATGGAAAATATAAGTAATATCTAAGTATAAGAACTTTCATAATATTAGGAGCGTTTAGTTCCAAATTCAGAGCGTATTAGATAAGTTTCGATATCCTCCAGGCGCCATCTTTGTTCCGTTGTTTTGTAATAAAGGAAAGGCTGAGCGACCGCGGTGTTCTTAGCGATCACCGAGCTTAACCTCGGTGATCGCTAAGAACACCGCGTTAAGCTCGATCGTTCTGAGATGGGTTACCGTTTGTATCATTTCCATTTTAGAGCGTTTCCGTGCTTCGGAAGGCGAGCGAAGCCGTTACTCCCGATTACTTCTTCATTGAGAAATTCCAACCACAGGTGCCCACAGAACCTGCCTTCACTGCACCGCATTGGGTCCGCGTAGTGGAGTATGACCTAATCTCACACACCCGCCCAGCCGCTTAGCCCTACCTTCTTTGATATCCGAGAGCTGAAATTCTACATTAATTTGTATATTAAAAGTTCTGATGTTAATTAACTCTGAAAATTTTGGATTTCGAATTTAATTTGTAAAGAAAAATATCTAATTAAGGTGTTTAATCTTTCGTTATCTCCATCACGCTTTGTATATAAATAAATACTATTTCTTTCTTTCTTTACTTTTATTTTCAAATAATGTAGCCCTAGGATCTATTCCTGTGTCGTAAGTGCATTTACAAACGTAAAATTTCATATACACAAATACCCAGACCGAGTTAAAGCGGAAGGTTAAATTTTAAAAAATAAAATAAAAATTATTTAATTAAAGCTAAATTAAATCATATAAGTGTAATTAAGTTAGTTCATTTTTATTACATTATTCTATGTGCCTATATTTTTCCTCACGGCTGCGTACACGCATTGTTATGTGTGTGTGTGCGCGTAGGCAACTGACGACGAATGTATACCTTCATTTCTAGCGCAATGTTTTTTGCACATCAAAACAGGGTGTAAAATTGCAATCTTATCCAGTAAGTATTCTGTGGTACAGCAAACAAAAAAGTATTTTTTTATATAGGCTGTTTTTTTGATAAAACAGCTCATTATCTTGTCGTTGTAAACTAGCGTTGTTCATGAATGTAAGTTAAATTATTATCTAATATAAAAACGACTTATTCAACATTTGATACTGATATATGTATATATACGAGTATCAAGCGACGATCGCTGTGCTTTCAAAAATTGTTGTATGGCGGACCTATTTTATAGGAGACACTGATCAACATATATTAGGATTTTAAAGGAACATTGATATATGTAGCTACTTTCTGTAATTCCGTCGGTATTTAAGTTATCACATAGCTGTATTTGCAGCATGTGTTCATGAAAATAAGGATCAGTTAGAATGGCATCAAATACTCGTAATTAATATTGAAACAAATATAACGATATTTGCAGGTGCAATTACCCTATCTTCTTAACCCTTACACTTCATTCATCATCTATCTATATCATCACGCCAGATCCCTTGCGGGGTAGGCAGAGAGTACAGAGTTCCAACAGGTCCAACTTTCCTTACATACCTCTCTGGCTTCCTCCACTCTCATAGTTCGTCTCATACACGCTCGCCGGTTACGAAGACTTTTGACTTTTCCTTCAGATAAGACTTCAGACTTCATTCATCATTATCAGGGCATAAGCCCTGCAGTGGGTTGTAAAAGGACTGTAAGCTAATGTGTAACTAGATGGAATGACATTTCTTTTTCTCGTGAACTTTATATGAAGGCACTTAGATGCATTAAGATCCATTTTATTAGTATTACACCAGTATTGTTTAAAGTTCAGATCTGATTGAAGCGCGTCTATGTCATTTTGGGATTCCACGCTAGTACCACTTCAAGTCATCAGCAAAGATAGAACATTTGGAAGGTCTAATGTGGTCAGTGATATCGTTAATAAAAGCTAAGAAGAGAATTGGGCCCAGATGAGAACCCTGAGGAACACCTGAAGTGGAAACACGCTGTATTCTATGGTGTAAGTAGGACTTTAACCAACTTAGTAAGGTGCCGTGTATGTCATACTGGTGTTGTAATTTATCTATGAGTATGTTATGGTTTACGCGGTCAAATGCACTACTAAAGTCAGTGTAAATGGAATCGACTTGTGTTTTACCATCGACAAAATTGATGAGCTCCGTAATATAGTCCAAGAGATTGCTGACAGTAGATCTACGCCTACTGAAACCGTGCTGATGATTTGTAATAGCCTTCTCTAAATAGTTAGTAATTACTTTACAAATAATTTTTTCGAGCGCTTTTGGAATCAAACTCAAGATAGATATCGGGCGATATTTTTTTATGTTAGACCTGTCACCTTTATATATTGGCACTACATTACCCGTCTTCCATTTTGAGGGAAACACGGCAGCTTCCAGAGACTTATTAAAAATTAATGTCAGTGGAAGCGTCAGTTGCTTATATGTCATTTTCATAAAAAATGCAGGGATACCATCAGGCCTAGCGCCCTTACTAGCATCTATTGATTTTAAGGTTGTAGCCACTGTGCGCTCATTTATTTTAATTTTATTGAGTGAAAATGTTGGAAAACCATCGCGCACGCCAGTGGTTTGAGATTTTGAGTCATCTGACTGACAGAAGACTGAAGAAAAATGGGCAGCAAAGAGATTACATACCGCATCACCGCTGACTTCCGTTCGCCCATCAAGAGACATCTCGGCGGGTAAATCTGAAGTACCTCCACGTTGCTGCTTTACAAACGCCCAGAACTTTTTGGGGTTCTTATATATTGCCTTTTCCGTTCCGCGTATATATTCGGAATAACAGACAGCAAACAAGGATTTAACTCGCTTACTACAGAGTTTCAATTCAATTAAGTCCCTAGGATTTTTGTATATTCGAAATTTTCGTCGAAGTTTATCTCTTTCATATATTAAGGCGATTAGGTTGCGCGTAAACCATGATGGGTATTTTAAGCTTCTCGGTTTAGTTTAAGGAATAAAGGAATCAATTATTGAATAAAGGATTACATAGAATCTAAAAACAGCGGCATTGACATCCTCACAACATGATAACTCTGACAACCAATCAACCCGCCTTAGTTCAGCATTTACAAAAGAGTAGTCGGCCTTTCTAAAATTATGCGTAGCAAATACTTTACTGGCCGGTTGTCTGCACAATGAATCTTCACATCCCCGCACGTTAACGCCATCAAAATTACATAACATCAGGTCTAGTATTCGGTTATTATGATTTCGTATATTGTTCTATCTATCTATCTATATCATCACGCCAGCTCCCTCGCGGGGTAGGCAGAGAGTACAGAGTTCCAACAGGTTCTTTCCTTACATACCTCTCTGGCTTCCTCCACTCTCATAGTTCGTCTCATACACACTCGCCGGTTACGGAGACTCTTGACATGCCCTTCAGCTAAGACACGGTCTATTTGGTCATGGTAAGATAGTCTAGGTCTTCCCCGGCACCTACATACTTCCACTTTCGCATTGTATATCTGTTTTGTCATTCTTTCTTCTGGCATTCTTTCTATATGCCCGAACCAACGGAGCATACCCTTTCTCATCTTTACACCGATATTATCTTTCATACCTACTCGCTTTCTTACTACGCTGTTGCGAATACGGTCGGTCAGCGTGACTCCGCACATCTTCCGCAGAGATCGCATTTCGACCGCATTTATCCTGCTTTCGTTCTCCTTCTTACATACCCAACTCTCACTGCCATATAACAGCGTTGGGACAAGCACTCCGTTATGCATGGCCAGCTGCGCCTTTTGGCTTAAGTGCCGGCTCCCAAGTGGCCTTCCCATCGCACTATTGACTCTATTACCTGCATTCACTCTTCTCTCTATATCAGCGGTGTATTTCCCATCCTTACTGAAGGCGCATCCAAGATATATAAACTCATTCACTTGCTCCAGCACATCGTTACCAACCACAATCCTTGCATTCGTTCTGGTTTCTTCCCGTTCAAAAACCATAATTTTGGTTTTCTTCACATTCAAATTCGTATTCGTATATTGTTCATCTGTTTTAGGTTGTTGAGTGACATAATCAATCAATCAATCAGCCTATCGTAGTCCACTGCTGGACATAGGCCTCTCCTAACACGCGCCATTGCACACGGTCCTCCGCCTTCCGCATCCAGTCTGTCCCAGCGACCTTTTTGAGGTCGTCGGTCCATCTAGCTGGGGGCCGTCCTACCTTACGCTTACCAAGTCGCGGTCTCCACTCTAGGACACGCTTGCTCCATCGGCCGTCGGTCCTTCTGCAGATGTGACCAGCCCATTGCCACTTTAGCTTCCTGAGTCTGCGAGCTATGTCGGTAACTTTGGTTCTTTGTCGGATTACCTCGTTACGAATTTTATCCTTCAAAGAGACGCCGAGCATAGCTCGCTCCATAGCCCGCTGTGCGACTTTGAATTTGTGGACTAGTCCCACTGTGAGTGTCCACGTCTTGGCCCCGTAAGTCATAACAGGTAAGACATAAAATCCACAAAAATATATCCCAAATTACAATTATAGTTAATTGGTGACATGTTAGAACTATTAACATCGTTAGTCCAATCCATAAAGCCTAAATTAAAATCACCCAAAATAATGATATCTCCCAGGTGAGATTGCATAACAACATTACAATGCTCAATTACAGAATCCAGAGTAGTAGTTGTCACAGGAGGGGGTAAGTAAAGCGCACAAAAAATTATTTCTTTTTCTTTCGTTTCCTTTGTGTGGAGTTTAACAGAGATCCACAAGTCTTCATTGCAACTTTCAAAATGTTGAATTCTTTTAGACTGTAAGGCCTTAGAAACTGCTATTACTACACCTCCACCAATTCTGTCAGACAGTGAAGTGGTACAGCGATCCCTTCTATAAACATTGTATTCACTAGTGAATATTTCATTGTCGTGCACTCCGTCATCCAACCACGTTATAGTACAGCCTAGATATTTAAACTTTGCCCTTGCTTACCGCTTTGTACTTGGTATTTCCAACCTGGAGATCTTTGGGAGGAGCGCGCGTATTCTTGTAGCGCTTCATATGGAGATACTCAGACTTCTCATGACTGATCGTCGGACGTCTCTCCCTAATAAGAGATATTGTTGGGACAAATATTGTATATTTTTCATCTTCTTTTCCTGTCAGTGGTTTATATTTGTCCCGCTTAGTGAGTGGCTAGTTTGATCGCGCCGCCTGTGGCCGCGCTTAGCTCTTCCCTTGTACAGTTGGTGGGGCATAAAGGGCAGACTAGCAGGTGCGACATAGCCTGTGAGGTCGCACCACAGTCGCAGGCTGTTAAATTTGGATCTCTGAATCCCCACACAGATTTTGCCTGCACCTACCTACCTGTGTGCGGAACCGATTTAATGATTTCCACACCGGCCATGATAGTTGGTGCCCAGGCGGTAGTTGGTCCTGACATGGGACGAAGTAAGGCGGTGGGGGTTTAGTTTCTCTCTATCGTTTCAGTCTGGCCACTGTTGGGAAATCCCGCAATGAAGGGTGGTCTTTAAAAAACTTTTACGGCTTTTGAGGCGGACATGGAGGATTTGGTGCCCAATATATTTGTCATGAAAATAGATTTATATAATTTAATGGTTTACGATACTCCGGTAGATGGCGATGCACTGAAAATGAATAATTTATAAAGAAAAATAGCCCGCGGTTTTGAGTTTTTCAGAAGATTAATAACTACCGGTTAGTTTCAGTGAAGTGTCAACCTGGCCACAGTGTAACAGTTGAATTTATTCCTTATTGCACGGAGCCTTCGTGAACTTTCGTTCAGATATTTATGTATTTTTTTTGTTTTGTCTGTATTTGCTGGCCGTACTTCGTACCGATGAGTGCAAGGAAAAAAATATTTTGCATAACACAACGCAGAAGAGTTATTTATCCGTCCACACTAGCATTCATTACATACTTGGGATAAACTGTTCTTTTTTCTGAAAATCCAGACTTTCAGTTTAGATTGGGTTAGGTTAGTTTGTTTTCAGTGTTCGGTTTTATATCGCCTAGGTATCCGCTAGTGCTGTACGCATGAGTATGACTCACCGGATAGTGTTGTTCGGGAAATATCGATTGTCGATTATCGATATTCGTCACGGTTACTATCGATCGATCGTGATCGGTGAGACTAAGCAGTCGGATCAGACACACGATATATTCCCTAGAGGGCAGAGGTGTACTTCGCACACCCAAATTTCGCCGATAGTATTTAGGTTCCATTTTAATAGGTGGCGAGTGTATTGCTAATGATAATCTCAATGATCTGGCCCAGTTTTCGAATCTAGTGGATCTTGTTCTCAAATTAAAAGCGATCGACCAAAGAAAAGTGATAAAAATAATGAAATAGTCAACTGATCACGCTGGTCCTATTTTTAGTGGGTCCAGTTGACTAAAGAGTCCTAGAACTTTGTGGTAACCAGCACCATGTGCCACCAGAACAAAATTACGTCCGCAAAAGTTAACAGAAACTATCAATTTTTTGTTACCCGTGTAAGCCTACGATATGTCTTAAAATAGTTCATTCCCAGTGAATATACACAAAGCAGTAACGTTGTTATGTCCTTGGAACGTCGTATTTTATATCGCTACGCTTGTATTTTCTATAAAAAAGTGTTTTCTGACCAGCAGCGCACAGAGTTATTTTATTTCTTTAGGAGTGGACTCCTGTGGCCCCGGCCGTTGACCCTGCGGACATAGAGTAAATAATTATGTTAATATCGAAACTCTGTTATAATGTACCTAAGCATTAATGAGTACATACTTAATATTTATATTACATTCATAAATAATTATGTTTTGTTTGATTCTATAGAAAACTCTTAATAGTGACCCGAAGTCGATAATTGTGCCCAATATAATGGCAATCTCCACGCATTCGCACTGGATCCAGATGGGGGAGCCTTACGGTAAGGTCTTACCTTTCTCACAAATCGAGGTGAGAGAGTTTAAGTCATGCTCCGCCATGGGTGACCTTGTTCGAGAGGTGGTTAGAAACACAACACGGTAATGTAACGTCCAGATTTCACCAATATAACCCCAAAAATCCCATGAAAGTAGATCTACTCTCATAAATAGTACTATACAACACCTTAAGTACTTGTTTAATATTTATGTAGATATTTACCCAAATGTCGATTCTACATTTTATAATCTATAGCAATGTTATACGTCACGCCATCTATTGTTAATGAAGTAATTTTTTTTTCTGGTGTCTTACGCACGTTACGGGGTCGGCCTTGTTATTGTAGCCGACTAAATTGAAAAGCTACGTAACACGTTGTGAAGTTCGAGTGATTTTACTTTACTATTTAGCCGAATAACGAGGCGCGAAAGGGTGTAGGGCGACGCCATTTTGGTAGTAATTGTTGTATTTATGTGTTTTGAGTTAGAATGTTATTTCTTGGAGATTCCTGTGTTGTTAGGAATTCTTTTTTAACTTTTTATGAAGTCGTGAAAGGATGTTATAAATAGCTGATATAAATACACTAGATGCGCACTGGGAGTTGTGACTTTTTATATATTATCATCTTTTTAATAACTCACTTTTTGTCTATCTATCTATCTATAACCTCACGCCAGATCCCTTGCGGGGTAGGCAGAGAGTACAGAGTTCCAACAGGTTCTTTTCTTACATACCTCTCTGGCTTTCTTGACTCTCATAGTTCGTCTCATACACGCTCGCCGGTTACGGAGACTCTTGACTTTTCCATCAGATAAGACTCGGTTTATTTGGTCGTGGTAAGATAGTCTAGGTCTTCCTCGATACCTACATCCTTCCACTTTTGCATTGTATATCTGTTTTGTCATTCTTTCTTCTGACATTCTTTCTATATGCCCGAACCAACGGATACTTTCTCATCTTTACACCGATACTATTTTTCAAACCTACTCGTTTTCTTACTACGCTGTTGCGAATACGGTCGGTCAGCTTTACTCTGCACATCTTCCGCAGAGCTCACTTTTTGTCTATTTGTATGTTCGGTATAAATTTGACAATCGATTGTAAACTTTCTTGACTCTTCATAAATACAATAAACTTTAGTAACTGTATTGTATTTATGAACTGTCACGAAATTAGGTAACATGGACGACCACCACTTCGGTATTTCCTGCCTGTAGAGAATGAAGGCAAGAAAGTTATAATAATATTTCATGGTTCGGCGAGTTACTCTTTTAAAATAAACGTTTTTTTTGTTAGTCCTCTAAGTTAAATAAATAAAATTTAAATCTTAAGTAGGAATAGTCTTACACTGTTCAGGATTTCCTAAATCATAACTTTAATTATCCTAAGTGTATACATACATTATGAGGACGGTCGCAAATATAGCGGTATATAGAAAACTTAGCTCTTTTGGTTTTGTTTGTCGATCCCGGGCCCTTATTCGCTAAGAGCAATTAAAATACGTGGTGCATTACGATAAGTTTGTGCAACGATCCTTTGATACTCCATTGGCAAACAAAACACCATTATTAGACATGGGTAACCCAGCGAAATTCCTTGCGTTAATTGCATTTATTGCCGGCTCATTGCGTTTACTCAAAATTGCTCCAAAATGGAACACTCCGAGTGAGTAGCGAAGCGAACATACCACAAGTGTTCAATACATTTGAATGTATCTGCGGGCAGCTCAACACCTTTTGGATTTTCCGGTCCTGCGCTGTGTACTAACACATTTTGAAGAAGTGAGCGAATCTAGCGCACTGAACTGAGTTGGCGCAATTGCGCAGCGCTGTGTTGCACATGTTTAACCCTTACACAACTAGTTCACGAAGTTATCGTTACGCGCCACGTTTGGTCATAGCGAATAGGCCCAGTAGTCTATTCCGTCTCACAGTTAAAAATAACTAAACTCAACTACTTCCGAACGTTACAAAGCTGTTAAAAGACATCGCTGTCAGAATCGCTGGCACCAGATCAAAGCATATCGCTATATAAATATGTATATGTATTATAGTTACATAAGTGGTTTGTTTAAGCTTTAATTTGGATGTGTCGCTTGGATTTAGGGTTGCCAACCGCACTCTAAATGAGAGTAGGGTTCTGTACTTTAATATTATTACTACGGGCAAATATATAATCGATTTGAAATAATTTGCCGATTAGCTAGATACTTTACATTTAATGTAACTCAGATTCACCGGCAGAACGGAATGATATTTTCTTGTGTAAAAAAACCAGACTTCAAAGCAGAAAATAATTAATTAAATGAACAAAAAACTAAATGTTCCACGTTTTTAAAACGAATTAAAATGTGTGAAATAATTAAAAGCGAAAATTTTTGGAATGCATTATGTAAATTGTATAATCTATAACATTAATTAAGTACGCCCACTCTGACTTAAAATACTTTAACTTTTTAGCAAAAAATTCACTAGTGAAACGAAAAAGAAATATTTTCTTTTTACTGGAGTAAATGGATTTTTACTGAACTAAATAGATAGTTATCTTTTTTCATAAGTGTAAGTGTACTCTTTATTTATTATCTCTAAATCAGATATATATACAATTTCTTCTTAAATAAGATGACAACCCTACTTGAATCAAAGTTAGGATCCGCCAATTTGTCATGTCAAAGACGTTTAAATAAAGCGAGATTACGTTTGTTTGTAGTTCAAAGAAGGGGTTATGTTAGTTGTCACATTTTATTAGTTCCGTCTTTCGGTTTAAGTGGTTTGGTAGTTAATATCCTAAACGCATGTTCTCTGTACACTGTACATATCGCCGACAATGTTAGGTCCTAATTTAATAGGCGGCGAGCCTTTGCTGTTAGACCAGACACAATTCCGAACTCCGGACTACTGCTGACCAAGAATTCGCAGTCCAGATCTTTGCACATGACGACGAGCCCAAAGGCAATAAAATGTCCTGCAAACGCATTCATGTAACGCGTGTCTACAGCTCGTGAAAATGTCCTCCTGTGTATGGACTTTTAGATTTATCATAATTATCAGCTCGTGTCAGTCCATCGCTGGATTTGACGGGCGGCTGGGTCCAGTGGTTAAGAGCTCCAGTCGCTTCCCCCACTGGATTGAGTAATACCGTGTTCGATACCCGTACGGGACAAATCTTTGTGTGACCCGCAAATATTTGTTCCGGTCTGGGTGTTTGTGTATGTAAATTTCATGTTTGTAAGCGCACGCAGGAATAATTCCTAGCGTGGGGCTACGTTTCATTAAAAAAAAAGTATATAGAGTCTCCTCCTAAGGCACGTCCCTAAGTCCGGTCTTTGGCTCTTCTCCTCTATCCGTTGCCAGCAACCCTGCGTATATCATTGCTCCACCTAGCTGCAGGGTGTCCTAAACGTTTCCCGAGCCGCGGTCTCCATAGCTCCATAGCTATTTCCAGCCTGTTGAGTGACTTTCAATTGGTGGACTAGTCGTGTCCGTAATGCCACGGCTCCGTGTGTCATGATAGGTAGGACGCACTGGTTAGAGATTTGTCTTCAGCTCTTAGGGTCCGACTGGTAATAGAAAACCATAATATATTAATAACTATGTCGTTAACTCACTATTACATAGTTCCATATTGTCTCACCACGCACCACGGCTAAAAAAGCGTCCTAACTGAAATATCATTTCTTTTTAAATATTAGGGTCCTCACTAAAAATCATTAATAACAAACGGTTTTATAATTTCTGTAAAATGGCACATTATACTCTCGGCCGCTTTATTACGGCGTTTTGAGGCTATTTCGCGTGTTTCCGCCACATGCAGGTTAAGTAACTTAGAATGATAAAAAAAAGAAACAATTTTGAGTTATGACAGTATTTGTGCGGAGGTGCGACCTATACGTAAGAACCATGTAATAGTGAATCTACGATGGTAAATACAAAGGATAGTCTTTGTTAACCTATCTCATAAAGGGCTCTTCGGAAAGTGAAAAGCCTAACCTTATTAATTGGGACCCCACTTAACCGCAAGAGGCGGTGTCTTGTTTTTGCTACCAATAAACCATTGGGATAAAGGGGATACCTTGAGGGTTGTTTTACTTAGGGTTTTGGTTAGCATAGACAAATAGAGCTGAGATTTGTTTTGTACTCAGTATTAATTCGTTGATCGTTAGTACGGAGCATCGATCATGAGGTCTTCGGTTTGAACAGTGCAGTAAAGTCCCCAGGCTTAGACTGGTCGGAGTCTGGTTGTGCTCGGTATACCTAAAGCTTTCCCCTGTTAAGTTGAGACAACACCGTCGGCGATAAGTGAGTGTAAACAGTGCATTGAATTAAACACTGTTTTTTTATGTTTATGGCAAATCGACGACGCGTATTTTGCCAATGTCAAGTATATTACGAATATAACTATTCATTTCTAAATTAATTCAACTCCCCGATGAACTTGATGACAACGATGATTATGAAATTGATGAAGTGCCCCACCCTGGATAGTAAAACGACGGATACTTTACATACCAATGGCGACGGCCGTTTTGAGGGAAATCGAAAAGACACGTTTTATCACTTTGATACACTTACTTTCACTCATGCACATATAACAATACATAATGGTTAATATTCCACGAACATTACACATTATTATTCGAAATAAGATAAGTTTTGGAAATTAAAAGAAATTGACGACATCACTCTTCGATTTCCCGCCAAAACTCTCCAACGCTGTTAAATAAATTTGTCTTGCTATTTACTTTATTTGTCTAAGCATTTTTTTTTTGTTTTGACAAAATGACCAGTCATAATATTTGTCAATTTAACGGGGGTTCGCATGGACGCTTTTTCAACGCACGTTTGTAAAGCGCTGGAATGAAACACATGGCAGAGCGTAAATTTTTCTAAAGCGCTGTACAGCGCTTCAGGACCGCGCGTTGTAAACGCGTCCGTGCGAACGCTCGCTTAGAGAGCTACGCATTTCACCCTTTCAAAGAGACCATTAACTTGGTCGTACTTCAGTGGCATACAGAATACCATAACACGATTATTTCACGGAGTTATCGTAACGGGCCGCGTTTGGTCAGCGAATAGCCTTCTTCGTGTAAAACTCATAAAATGGTTCGATCACACGATCCGCACATTGCGAGGCAATTATCGCGTCTGACCTTATTCGCGTTGACCAAACGTGGCGTGTTACGATACCTTCGCGAAATGACTGTAATGGTATTGTGTATGCCATTGAACGACGGACGTCTTAGTCCATTGGTTAAGAGTTTATGCCGCTCCGCCCACTGTGTCGAGTATTCGCGGGTTCGATTCCCGCACGGACAAATCTTTGTGTGACCCACAATTATTTGTTTCGGTCTGGGTGTTTGTGTAAATTTCGTGTATGTAAACGCACCCACGACACAGAAATAATGCGTAGTATGGGGCTACGTTTTATTGAAAAATTAAGATAAGTCACTCCGCCCACGGGATTGAGTAGTCGCTAGATTCGATCTCCGCACGGGACAAATTTTTATATTACCCACAAATATTTTTTGCCGTCTGGGCTTTATTCGCTACTAGTTTCTGGTTACTTAGTCCGCGTGGACTTTAGACAGGAACCTAACATTTTTTCGGGATATAAAGAATCCTATGTGTTAATCCAGATAATAAACTGTGTTTCAAATTTCATTCAAATTCTTCAGCCGTTTTTGCGTGTTTGCGTAACAAACATCCAAATATCTAATCATACAAACTTTCTCGTTTATAATATTAGTAGGATGAATAATTAATAACTTAATAAAGCTTGTTAAGATAACTTCGCTATCGTGAATTGGTATCATATACCATTAAACGATAATTTCACAAAGCTATCGTAACGTGCCATGTTACGTGTTTAATTATTCATAGCCAATAAGGACCTTGGGTGTTAGTGTAAGTAAGTTTCGTGTTTGTAAACGCATCCTTGACACGGGAATAATTCCTACTGTGGGGACTAAGTTTTAAAAACTTTCATGTTTAAACAATAACAACCAAATTTCAGCAATCGGATACCTGCAACTGCATAAAAAATGGATGACAAGGTTAGAACTGGAATGACAGACAGACAGATCCTGGTGATCCTGGTCAGGATATTACGTCAAAGTTGTGAAATTGTCATATTGTAATCGGTCTTTGATACGTGTACCAATTTTCAAGTTAATCGTACGCCTTGAAGTTGGTGAAAATCACGTTGAAAGATTCCTTTACATACATAGATACATAGTTCCAAAAATAAAGAAAAATTAACGAAGTTATCCAAACGCGCCGCGTTGTGTTTAATTGCGAATACGGCCGTCGTCCGCGTCGAGTCGCCTGCGCATACGTCACCGCGTGAGGCCGGACTTCGTCTGCGCGCGCAAGCGGGAGGCCCACCGAGTTGTATTAATAGTACAAGCATTTACGACGAGAGTGTAGCTCTGAGTACATTGGTTCGATCATAGATATAATAAGGAATACAAACGTGAACATTTTAGGGGCTAGCATAGGCACCGTGACATTTGGCATTTTTTAATATTACATATTATTAAAATTAACTTCAAGGCGCTCGTAGCGCTTTGCGACCGCGATTTCTTAAGCGATCACCAAGGTGAAGCAGCATTCGTCTCGGTCGGTCTGAGATGGGTGACCGTTTGTGGCATTTTCATATTCGAGCGTCTCTTCGCTTTAGAAGTCACGGTAAGCTGTTGGTCCCGGTTACCCAGTGATGTGATAGTCGTTAGGCGAAATTGCAAGACGGCTTGATAAGTTCCAACAGCAGGTGGCCACAAACCTGCCTTCACTAATCCGCACGGGGTCCGCGTGGTGGAGTATGACCTAATCTCTCTCACCTTGATTTGTGAGAGAAGGCTGGAGAGCTGGATATGATGAGAGACTTGAGTATTTTGGAATGAACTCTCTGGAAAGGAGGCGTTCGTATCTGGACATAACATTTTTGCACAAAATTGTTAACGGTTCAATAGCAGAACCCCACTTATTGGAAAGTCTGAATTTTTATGTACCGAGGATTAATAGTAGAGTTGCGTGTGGTACCTTTCAGCCTAGCTATAGCAGAACAAATCTCGGGAAACATTCGCCTCTTAACAAGAATACAATAGGTGCCCTATTATAAGTTGTAGAATATAGATATAAACAATGATACGATTCTTCAATGGAAACGTAGAATACTGCAACCATTAAAATAACTTACACTAGAAATACATTGCATGTTTCTGGCCTTTTATAAATTTATATTCACATTTAATTTTAATTTTTTGTTTATCATAAGCTACTTTTTATATCAGATTTATATTAACTTAAAAAAAATATGTGCATGTTGTTTCACGCCTATTATTGGCGAGTAGGCTAGCATAAGCTTAGATCAAATAACTTTTATACTGTATAAAAGTTATTTGATCATCGCCTATAAGCTGTTGGTGTGCCAATAAATAAATAAATAAAGGCCTTTGCCAGCAGTGGGACAAAATACGTAGGCTGATATTATTATATTACAATTATTTTTTAAAATATACCTTTACAAAGTCTCCATTTTGTAAATAATAGGACTATGAAGAGATTGCTTGATATCATTAGTGTAAGTGCATTTACGTTTAATCTGTACTTAAACCTATGTATCTAGCTCGTTCTCCATTGGTTTCCTATACCACGTGGACGCAATGTTAGCAACACGAATTGTAAAACTCTCATTTTAAAAGAGTAACTGTGGAGTATCTTGCTCTTCACCACAGGAATGACATTACGAATGGGTGGTAGAGTCTCAAGCAATCACTTCTCCTTTCTTGATCATTTAGAAGGATTGTTTTGTGTGTGTGTGAATTATCTACGCTGTTGGCCGCGGGACTTTTACAGCTTCACCAGACAAGAGGGTGAGCGTGGAAACACTACGCTCGAGCCAGAAGGGCAAGGGGGCAACTAGGTCAAGGACGCCTCAAGGAGGAACGGCCTCGGCTTGAGCAGTCGCTATCGGGGAGGGAGTAGGTATATTAGGTATCTCGCCGTGGAGCTCTGCACCGGCCGGCGGGCAAGGGAATCTAGGACCTCGCCGGTGAGATCGGTGTCTAAACCTGTGTGCGGGGAGTAAGGGCATCAGGGGGGTCAGTGAGAATGAGCCGCGGGCGGCGGTAGCAGCTGATAGAAGGGCAGTATTCATAAGTATTTTTTGGTTTACACTAATAAAAAACTTTAGATTTGATTTGATTTCCGTACAATACAATATTTTGTCCTGCGTAAAAAAGGACTTGCTACACCGTCCCCCTATTCCCCGAGCGAGTGTGGCAGAGGTGTACTGTGGACATCCACTTTTTGCCGACGATGTCTAGAGTCTGGAACTGCGACCGGTATATACAGGTTCGTCCCCTTATTACATTGGCACCGTATACTTTATGTGTGTCAATAATCTACGCTGTTGGCCGCGGGTCCTTTACAGCTTCATCGCACAATGCACAGTAGACCTCTGCCGCCCATACTAGGGGAACACAGGCGTGACGGAGTTTAATTTCTTACTTCATTCATAATGTACGAGTGGCAACCCTAAACTTTTGAATACTTCATTGCTTTTAAAATTAAACGCAATTAACGAACACAATATCACGGTCATTCACCTGTAAGGGATAGCTAAAGACAGAGCATTACAAAAAAAGAAGATTTCTAACTCTTAAAATTAATCTTATGGCGCACAGTGTACATTTATAAAAATAAATTTTACATTTGAACCTAATAATTGAGGAAAAATAACTGAAATTTTATACTTAAAAAGAAACCGTGGAGTTTCTTGCCTTTCTTCCCCACGGATATGACATTCTGAAGAGGCAGTAAATCTTTGTTATTTGCTTAAAAAATATTTTTAAAACAATTTTTCATGCAGCCAAGAAATAGTGTAATTTAAAACGGACTATCAAAATTAAATTTGTATACCAAACGTGTCTATGCTGTTGGCCGTTGGGTAGTTCCTTCGTCTGGAGATAATTTTGGGTCTAGGATCAGATCATGCTTACCATTAAAACGCATTACCATCGGAACTTAACCAAATCAAATTTCAACTCAATAGGGTAAGTAGAAGTGCTTGTGATTCAGCTTGCAAGATTTTTTAAACAAGCAAACATTTGAGCTTGTAATAAGTCAACCTATTGTTACTTCTAGGCAGAGATGGGCAAAATGTTATCAGAGTAATGATTACAATTATATTTTCTAATATTCAATCATGATTCAAGATTAAAAGTGTAATCGTAATCGTTGAAGATTACAAAATGCTATTATAATCGTTAATCATTAATACACCATCACGCCTATATTCTCTAAGCGGGGGTGGTTAATCATTAATCTATTTACATTTGCCCATCTCTGCTTCTAGGCAATGGCCTTCTCTCACAAATCAAGGTGAGGGAGATTAGGCTATACTCTACCACAGGGACTCCGTCTGGATTGGTGGAGGCAGATTTGTGGCAATGTGTGTTGGAACTTATCAAGCCGCCTATAAGACTTCTTAATTGGCTTAACCACTACCACATTAAGTAGTAACCGGTTCCCACAAGGTGTCGCTATTAAAATGCCACAAACGGTCACTCACCACTGTAATTGTTTATATCGAATAGATACACAAACGTCGTAACTCGTATTAAAAACGTCAGCACACAAAAATAAATTTCTTACAGCCCACGGAATACATGGTGACCCTACATAGCTATATAGCCAGGTTTAAATAAAACTTCAAAGACAGACATAACAAACTAAATAGATATTTTAAAAATAGTGGCATTTAGATTCGGGCACGTCACCAGGATGCACGTGCACAGAATGGAACAGAAGCAACACTACGGAGATAGCCCCTGCCATCGATATATTAGTCCTAGATAACGAATCACGAACAAAATGACAGCCAGATAATGACCGTATTCGGATATGCACCTACTCATAGCTAGCAACTGGAGAAATTTATTTCAAACTATAAATGATCTCCTTCACGCGTTTTCAAGTTGCCGCGATTGTCTTGTGGTGTGTACACTAATCGACGCGCCCGTCAAACTAAGTATATCTATCTAAATCATCACGCTGGATAACTTGCGAGGTCGGCGGAGAATACAGAATTCCAACCGCTTGTTTTACAGACCTTTCTCGCTTCCTCTAGTCTCATAATTCGTCTCTTACACTTACTGATTACGGAGACTCTTGACTTGTTCTTCTGTTACAGCATTACGATAGTGTTGGATCAGCCCCTGGCATTGTGTCTTAATGGCGACAAAAATGCAGTCGCCGTCTATGTTAGGAGCGGCTATATCCGCAGAGTAATGCTTCTGCTGCACGCAGTGATGACGTGGCCAAAGCTAAATAAAATTACTCTATGGCTTCTTCTCGATCGGTTCCTCGTGACGGGTCATGACCACAGTCAAGTTTTTACATCAGCGTTCTCCAGGCTTATTTATTTATTCTTTATGCACATATGTATTTACATAGGCGGACTTAATGCCTGAGGCATTTTCTCCCAGTCTACCTTAGGGTGGTGTGGAAACATATGTGGTAGGTGCGAAAATACAAGGCTGAAAATGGTGAGAAAATAAATATAAAATAAAATAATAATAATACTATATATAAAACTAATAATAATGGTATACATAAAAACATATAAACATGAGGCCTGTTTGATGGCGGCTGGGTTTAAATTGGAATATATTAAATTAAATGTTTATTTAACGTATTTAAATTCAATGACAGACGAATTGGTCTAGTGATTAAGAGCTTAAGTCGCTCCTTCCGTGTGTGTGTATGTGAGTGATGTACGCTGTTGGCCGCGAGGCCTTTACAGCTTCACCGGACTTAAGGGCGAGCGTGCAACCACTACGCTCGAGCCAGAAGGGCGACATACTCGAGGGCGCCTTGAAGAGGCGGCTTCGGTTGGAACAGTCGCTGCGGTCGCTCCTTCCATTAACTCAAGTAGTCGCGGGTTCGAACCCCGCACAGTATAAATCTTTGTATGACCCGCAAATATTCGTTACAGTCTGAGCGTTTGTGTATTATAAATGTATATATAAATTGCATGGACGTATAAAAAAGGCCGACGGAATCCCGCTAAACAAAAAGTGAAGCTCATTAGTAAGTCAGTTCGCGTGCACGTACGAGCTGAAACGCCCACACTCACACGATAGTAAGTCTATCGGCCGCCATTACGCAATAAACCTCGGTTGACAGAAGTCGTTTACGTAATGAGAAAACAAAATAAAAATATGTCGTCTTGTGTGAATAAATACTGCCGAAACCGTAGCCAGTTTAAGGAAAAAATGGCAAGGAATCACGTTTCATAGTTAAGTGAATAATTTATCACTTATTTTCCGTGTTATGGACATAAAATACAAACGTATTATTTGGACCACAAAACATCGACGAAAAGAGCAATGTTGCCAACTGTCCAAAGAGAAAAATTCTCGGAAATATGGGAATTTGATACTTTTTGCATTTAATTCAATTTCTTTTGTGTTACAAAAAAGGAAATTACCAAATCTGATGAAGAAAAACGAAAACGTTTAAACTTAAATAGAAAAGGATTTTTTCGGCGAACTGTATGTACCCATTAAGGAGCTAGAAATTGCAAAGAATATATTACATATAAAAGTGGCTATCTTGCCTTGAATAAATGAATAAATGTATTAATCACTAGGGATGTGACAGGAGGGAACAAAAATCGATGATCGAATTTTGATAATATATTTTTTTTACATTGTCCTTTAAACCATTTTATTAAAATCGATTTATTTTTAAAATAATCTATATTTTTGTTTCTTGTAGAAGTAAATTAGTAAGTAGCATTTCTCTTTGCTCAATTTTAATTAAATCAATTGAACAACATTTATTGCAACATAATCAAATTTAATTTTAAATAAAATAATCATTTTATCGAAACTTTAATTTCAATTCTGTTTTATTCCATGTATGAGAATAGAAGTACATTATTTAATCGCGAAATATATTATGAATTTCCTGGCCAAAGATGTAAGAGAATTAGTTTGACACACGTTTACCAAGTATCGGATTCTGGATTTGTGTACGATGTTATCTACTATCAAGAATAAACTTTTAGCTGGAATAGACGATATGATAAATAAATCGATTAATATATAAATAAAAACTATTGATTAGCAAGTAAAAAATATAGAAAAAAAATATGGCAATGGGCTCGCCCCCCATTACATGAGACCGAAAAGTGGGTATACTTCGAACACCTCTGGCACACCCGCTTGGGGAATATAGGCGTGAGTGTTTATTCATTTTATTTAAAAAAAAGTAGAAATCGATTATTATTAATCGATTTAATCCATAAAATATTCGAATACTCGATTCTGAATCAACACATAAAATTAAATCGTGTTTTTTTTGCGATGTATAATGCAACACTAGCGATGAAAACGATATCTCAATCTTTCGCGTTGCAAATCGTCAATGTTATTTTGAACGATGTTTCATATGGATATTTTTACCCACATGTTTAAAAACATCGATGTTTCGATACATCGATATACATAAAGACAATTCCATCAATATTTGTCCAAATTGAATGCAATTCGAGATAGTGCAATCGTTAACTTTGATGCTAATTAGGTTACTTGATATTGGAGTCAGATTAGGTAGTGTAATATCCCCATAAAAAATGGGTAAATTTTGTTACACATGGCAGCCCTTTCATTCACTCACACATACTTGCGCCGCCGCCATTGCAGTGCTTCACTTTTTGTTTAGCGAGATTCTGTCCACCTTTTTTATATGTTCATGATAAATTGTTTCTAAAGCTAACTACGACACAGAAATACTTCCCGAAGTGAGGCTACGTTTGGAAAAAAAATATTCACGACATTCGGATCTAATCATACATATCTCATACGATTCTTGTCTAAATCTTCTGCCTATTTGCATAGGCAGTCTTAATTATTTAAGAATCGTTTGTAAGTTGTTTTTTATTTCTGGCCGTAACACACGGTAACGTGTTACAGCCCTAGGATTTCTAATAACTCGGTAATAGAGCTAAAGTATCAGCATAAGTATCTGAATAATCTGCGTGTTGGGCACGTCACGTGCGAGCCGCGCCGCGCGGGCGCAGGCGGCGCGCTGAGGCCCACCGGCCAATCACCGCGCCCCGCTAACTGCGCAGTAAACTGCCAAACAATAGTACGCTCTTATTTACCCATTTTATAGATGCAAAAGTCTGTTTTTGTGTGTTCGTTATTTAATCATGCGACAAAGTAGAATATATATGCATAGTTTCATTATTATTTGTGTGTATATAATTAAGCGGTTTGAGGTATTGCTATATTTCCAATGCCCTACCTTCCAGCTACATACATATAAGGGCTGACACGCTAAAGTGCTAATTAATCATATAGAGATCCACCTAAAAGTTATGATGTTACAAAGCATAGAATTTTTTTTACTGACCTATTTTCTTCCACTGCTGGGCAAAGATCTCTATTTCTACGATAGATATAGTGTGAATATTCATATGAAATTATTTTCAGTTCGCCGCAACCGCTACATTTCTTAACAATGGCCGCTTAAGGGCCTACCGTGATCGACTTCTATCGACCGGAAGAGTGACAGTGATGCTATTACTTTACATAAGAATAATAAGGGGCGGATATATTGAGCGTCCGCTCGGAAAAAAACGACGTATGTGCAAAAACAATTTTTATCATATTCTAAAAAGAATGCACTATGAAATAAAAAACTGTTCGACAATAACTTTGTTACAATTGTTTACTACGTTTTTAAGTAAATTCCATTACCTAGGTCTTTAGCATTTCGCGTTAGAGCGATAGTAAAGCGATAGACATAGGCTTTAGATAATTTTTTTATTAAGAAAATTTCGTTAAATCATGGTTTCTTTTTACCAGATTCTAAAATGTACAGTCAGAAATAATACTTCTAAATATTAAGTCTGTAATCCATATATTTCTTGAGGTACATAGAATACAAAAACAAGTTTTTTTCGCGGTAGCCCCTTATTTCGCATATTATTCGGATGTCATTTTAGCAGATCGATC
Source organism: Phalera bucephala (assembly GCA_905147815.2). Classification (NCBI taxonomy): domain Eukaryota; kingdom Metazoa; phylum Arthropoda; class Insecta; order Lepidoptera; family Notodontidae; genus Phalera; species Phalera bucephala. The sequence continues at coordinate 37,500,161 of LR990614.1, read as the reverse complement.
ATAATCCATTCTTGACTTTAATAGTAGACACTACAAAGCGACTTAAAATTATCTCTTAGCGAATTAAAAATCCTGGGACAAAGAATCGAATTAGGTAGGTCCAACTTCGAGAAAGAGGTCAATCGTCGAATCATGCTCGGCTGGGCGGCATTTTTGGGTAGCTACGTAACATCTTCTCGTCCAAAATTCCGCAGTGTCTCAAAACAAAAGTCTTTGACCAGTGTGTGTTGCCAGTGATTAGTTACGGCACTGGGACATGGTCGCTTACGATGGGTCTCATAAGAAGGCTCAAGGTCACCCAAAGGGCAATGGAGAGAGCTATGCTCGGAGTTAACCTGCGGGATCGAATCAGAAATGAGGAGATCCGCAGGAGGACCAAAGTCACACACATAGCACTCAAAATTGCTAAACTTAAGCGGCAGTGGGCGGGGCACATCGCTCGTAGAACTGACCGCCGTTGGGGCAGAAAGGTTCTCGAGAGGCGGTGGAGTCCCCCTACAAGATGGACCGATGACTTGGTGAAGGTCGCGGGTAGAAGTTGGATGGCCTTTGTCCTGCAGTAGACGTCTTTCGGCTGAAGAAGACGAGAAGAATTAAAAATGATTGCCTGTGAAATTAATTGTGATTATATAAAATAAATTAAAATGGATACCCACTAAAAATACCTTTTGATTTACATCCAGTTCACTCTCACGGCAGGGAAATGAGAATGAGCAGTGCAATTAAAATTATTAACTACTGATTTTTATATTGACTTTTCTATGTATTGCCGCGGCAGCTTTCTCGTGCTGGCCAGTTCCATTACCATTTCCCTGTTAACTACCTACATTCCCGCCATCGACTTCATTTGACAGATTACCCGCGTAGACCACCGATAATATTTTCTTAATGGCACTGATAATAGAGGCATGCAGCCTAATTTTGAAAACACTTGTTTACACATATTTTGTATGCATATCCAAATAAAAATATTCAAGATAGAGGTTACACGATTCATTGGGTTGCAGTCTATAAGAGACGCGGTTATATTGTGTTGAACATGTGCCGAAGTGCGAAGTTGTTAATACTTCTCTTTTTTACGTATAAATGTATCTCTCTTTGCCTGTCAGTCGGGTTGATTGTGTAAGTCTCCGTGTTAGTTTCAGTAATTCTACCACTAGTACACATTTTTTATTGTTTTTTAGATAAGATAATTTAAAATAATCATGTTTTAAAATTAAGATTCTAACGTATTCGTTATTATTAAAAAAATGGCCAGTAAATAAATGTATTTTTATTCCTTTTTATAAAATGGCGTCTTACTATTATTTGCGTAAAAAAATAAACAAATACGTCTTGCCGTCTTTACGGTGCTCTCCCCACCCAAGAATTGGCTTTGTAACTGATGGTAAAGCTACAGGTGTTTGTGTACCAAAAGTAAGGTTACTATATTATTGTGTGTGCGAGTGCGTCTAATCTGAAGTGTGCGTTGGGCGCTGAGTCACACTTAGGGTTGTCTCGTCTTTTCGAAGTAATCAAGTATACATGAATATGTATAAAAATACTGTATCGAATGGGAATAATAACTCAGGGGTATCATACTATCGATGTAGAAGCCAAATTGATAATTGGCTTTCGTGTCTGTTTATCCGTCTAAAGGTATGAACCATCATCACGCCAAAACTACAAGGCGGATTTTGATGAAACTTTGCATGCAGATAGGTATTGTTGGCTAATATATAGTATAATATTTATCCTGAAAAATCAAAATGCCTGAAAATTGCGCGAGTAAAGTCGCGGATACTAGCTGTACCCGTTGAAAATAAATTCAAATTCAAAATCAATATATTGTTATCTTATTGCAGTGAATTCAGGTTAGTAATAACTCTAACTCGTGTGCTAGTATAAACTGTGTTACAGGAGACAGTGTCTTCGTCAGAGTCGTATGCACACAGCCATTCAGATATATGTCTTTTCAACTCACCTCCACCATAAGTGACCCTAGATTGACCCTAGACTGATTACTTCAGTACAATATACAAGAGCACAACACAATACTTCTGCAATTTTTACTTCTGTTATTAAAAAAGTTACTCCGTATTACCACTTACTCCTGTGTCGTGGGTGCGTTTATGAACATCAAATTCTTACACAAACACCCTGAAATAATACTAGAATAAAACTCGAGATAACTCGATCCAATTCGTTGAGCGGCTTAAGCTCTTAACCAATGGACTAAGCAGAAACAACATTTTAATATTGTACAGTTATATTTGGAACGTATAATACTAAGATATATTTGGATGTCCAACTATTTTCGTCAATCTCGTGGTCCGGTAATTTTGACCTTACGCAATGTTCACCTAATTCTGGCGCTAGTCTAGTTCAGTGAGCTATGAACGCTACGGTGTATAAGGGTTTTGGAAATCTGGATGTGGTCATCGACTTTTGGTGCTGACATGAAACTGAAGAATATAGAATAATATACAAAAGTAATTTTTGATTTTGCGTAGATCGGACCAAGAAAAATAATTAATAATTTTGAGGATAACACCTGTGCCTTTTGGACATCTAACACCCCAGTCCTTCCCGTGACCATAGGTGCTGTAAAGCACTCGAACGTCGGGAACTTAAAAATCAAAAATAAACCGCGATAAATCCGAAAAATAGTTTTATTCCAAGTACAATAATTAATTAAAAAGTACGGATGGCTACGCTGGCAACCCTAGTCATATCAGCCCGAAGGCCGGTGCGAGGCCTGCTATCGTTCTGGGTGTACCAAGGCCTCCTTTTTACGCCCCGATGTTCAATTCTTTTATATAATTCACGACTATATATACCTAAAGGGTAGACGAATATTAATATGAGTAACCGAAATATTTGCCAAAAGTTATAATGAATGATTCAGGAGCTCCTGGGGCTGCGAGCCGGCGGTGTTCTTAGCGCTTACCAAGCGGCGTTCGGCAAGCGGCGTGGCATTTCCATTTTCAAACGTCTCCGTGCTTCGGATGATTAATGTCGCAATTGCATTTAGTCGCGATTGTAGGAAGTGTTGCATAAGCCTAGGCACTTATTCGCTAGAACCAATTGAACACGTAACGGGGCGCGTTATGATATCTCCGTGAAATGATGTTGTAATGGTATTCTGTATACTTAATGTCTATCTATTTATCTATCTATAACCTCACGCCAGATCCCTTGCGGGGTAGGCAGAGAGTACAGAGTTCCAACAGGTTCTTTCCTTACATACCTCTCTGGCTTCCTCGACTCTCATAGTTCGTCTCATACACGCTCGCCGGTTACGGAGACTCTTGACTTTTCCATCAGATAAGACTCGGTTTATTTGGTCGTGGTAAGATAGTCTAGGTCTTCCCCGGTATCTGCATCCTTCCACTTTCACATTGTATATCTGTTTTGTCATTCTTTCCTCTGGCATTCTTTCTATATGCCCGAACCAACGGAGCATGCCCTTTCTCATCTTTACACCGATACTATCTTTCATACCTACTCGCTGTCTTACTATGCTGTTGCTAATGCGGTCGGTCAGCTTCACTCCGCACATCTTCCGCAGAGCTCGCATTTCTACCGCATTTATCCTATTTCATTCTCCTTCTTACATACCCAGCTCTCGCTACCATATAACAGCGTTGGGACAAGAACTCCGTTATGTATGGCCAGCTGCGCCTTATGGCTTAAGTGCCGGCTCCCGAGTAGCTTTCCCATCGCACCATTCACTCTGTTCCCTGGACTCACTCTTCTCTCTATGTCAGCGGTGTATTTCCCATCCTTACTGAAGGCGCATCCAAGATATACAAACTCATTCACTTGCTCCAGCACATCCTATACTTAATGTACTTGAGAATTAAATTGGATTGATCATGCTCACTAAAAAGTCTATGCTTGCAGTGGCTATTTGGTGCGGGTCACTTCCTTCCCTCTAATATGCTCGAGGGAGGTGATGGCTGCTCAAATAGTTGTAATCGTGAACGGGTGCTGCTTGTAGAGACTGGTCTACTTAGAATTCCTTAAAAATATTATGTTAAGTCTTATATCTCAGCCGTAAGGCATCACACAGGAGCTGGATCGCATGATCGCTTTTGTATAATATAAAAATGTATGTATGTATAGAAAGTGATGAATGAAGAATTAGACAAAAATAACAAAGCCGCTGAGTTTCTCGCCGGATCTTCTCAGTAGAACCGGGTTCCGATCCGGTGGTAGATTAGTAAATTAAAAATTAATATGATCATTTCAAGCGAAATAATTTTACGTAAAAAATACTTTTTTTACCCTGCCAGTAAAAAAAGCATCAACCAAAGAAATTGTAATACTGGAAGTCATATAACCGCCCAAAATTGTCGCCTCAGATATGAGTAAATTATCACATATGCCAAGTGACTGACTGCACCGACCGACTGGCACCGTCTTCAAATATTTAGTTTTAGCTTTTTGAAGTCGTTTTGCCCTATTTTTTCTAGAATTTATTTATTTTACAACTTTAATTGAGGCGTAAATTAATTATTAATATGTATATACCTATTTTATATTATACTGTTTAGTTCTACATTGTGTGTGTGTGTGAGTCAGTGTTGGGCAAAAATCAATTGATTAAACAATTGACAATTAACAATTGATTAACTGTAATTGCAGTGTTATGCAATTAACAATTGATCAATTGTAATTGCAATGTTTTGCAATTAATAATTGATCAATTGTAATTGCAAAACAACGCAATTACAATTGATCAATTGTTAATCGTTTTATGCACATTTACGATTAAACAATTAACAATTAATCATCAAAAAAAAGCACACCTAACGTATGCGCAATGTGGGAGTATACAATGTACACTTCTGTCTGGTGTTGTAAGGCTTGAATCGGGAGTACGAAGCTTGAGTGAATGCTTGCCTTCTAAAAAGACTTAAGACAAAAGAAGACATAATCATCTATGAGATTTTAGGAGATGCTGATAACTAAAATGGCGTTTATTTTTGGATCAAAGATGGCGTCGCGACTTCTTATGAATAATCAATATGGGCATCGTTTTTGGGTTTTAAGGGTACGCTGATTACGAATATCGCGCAAATTAAACGCTATGTTCTTTATCGGCATTCGCAAAAACCTAAAAATGATATCCATATTAATTTAACACCAATATCAATCTACTTGTACTTGTGAATATCAAACTAACCAACCTAAACACGAGGGGATTATGTTGTCCAGTTCACATGTTTCTATGGCCAACTTCCAACTTCATCATCAGACCATCCCCATGGTACCATATTATTGTATTGTCACCAAACTTACATACGTATGCCAATTTCAGCTGAATCGGATACCGTAAGTGCTTGAGAAAAGGATCAGAAGAGTTGAAACGGAAAGACAGACAGACATATGAACAGTGCAAGTTAAATAAAAGTAACACCGTCACGCCTATATTCCCCAGAGGGATTGGCAGAGGTGTACTGAGTACACTCACGTTTCGCCGACGATGTTAGGTCCCATGTAATAGGGGGCGAGCCTATTGCCATATACCGGGCACAATTCCAGACTCCGGACTGCTACTGGGAATTTTTCGTTAGAAAAACTACATTTGTCTGACCTACGATTTGAACCCAGGACCTCGTGATCACAAAGCGATGCGCTTTGCCACCAGACCAACGAGGTAGAAAGCAGTAGTAAGGCAGGGAGCAAATAAAAGCTTGTAAAAAATAAGTATTCTATTTTGTCCATATAAAAATGGAATATTTTATAAGTTCCCGTTCCATAAAGCATTCAAAATTCGGCCAATACACTGCACCCCTCTGCCAACCCCCCGTGGTAACCAAATGTTTGTTTATAAAAAGGTACCTAAACTTTAAAGAAGCGCGCGCGCACTTCGCCTTTCGGCAGTGTCACGAGCCGACAAGTGCGCGCGCGTCACTAGTAGGGTTGCCACCTTTTATTTGAGCAAATTAAGTACATTGGTTTTTAAAGGTAGGCAAAAAAGTACATTGTATCAAAATAAAGTATTATTTATTTCACTTTATTATTTTGTTTAAAAACATATTTATTATTACTTTTAGAACTTTTCAGTCATTGTTATCATTGCTAAACACCTTCACAGCATGTTGACAGTCAATAATAACTTGAATAGATTAGTAAGAATTAAGAAGTGCTTATAGTTTTTACTATTTTCTTTAAGTTAGATGTAATAATGTTTTTTTCTTAAATCTAGTACCATAGATTCGGATTTTAACACCAGACATCATCTACTTTGTGTATAATGAATCTTAAAAGTACTTTACAGTTCTCATAATGTACAAGATATACTTACCCTAAATAACGCACGATACGTACTTTATAATAAACTACGGGTAGCAACCCTAGTTACTCGTCGCCTTTCGGCACCGGCACGAGCCGACAAAGGGCACGTGCGTAGGTAACTAGAGTCGGTCGGTAATGCCACAGTATCTATCTATCCAGTAACTTATCAAAGTCGTTTTAGTGGTATAATTACCAACACTCCCCGTCAGAACGTTGTTAGCACCTTTTTTTTTCATTTATTAAAACTTATTTACTGCAGTGGTTATAAGCCTGTATTTTTTCGTATAAGTCCAGCATAATACAATTAACCACAGGGACTGTGTAAAAACAGCATAATGAAAACGTTTATAATTTTAATGTTTAGGCTTAAATATTATTTACCTTTATTGCAATTTTTTCGTTTTTGTTTTTAAACGTATCCCCACACTAGGATTTATTCCTGTGTCGTGGGTGCGTTTACAAACATGAATATTCACACACACAAATACCCAGACCGGAACAAATAATTGTGGATCACACAAAGATTTGTCCCGTGCGAGAATCGAACCCGCAACTATTAGACACAGTGGGCGGAGCGGCTTAAGCTCTTAACCACTGCGCTAAATCGTTCGTCTTTCAAAAATTGTTTCAAGAAACCTGTTTTCTCATTTTACGTATAAGTATTCTCATTATATATAAGTATTCTCGAATCTCATAGTTATTGAGAGTGTTTATGATGGATTACTCGGAAATTGTATATAAGTATATTTGTTAAAAACCACATGACTTACTAAATATCAATAGAACTATCGACGTGTAGAGCACGCGTCTGTGTGCGTGAGTTTAATTCGGACCATAAGTACTAAGATGTTTTACTGTATTATATTACACTGTGGTAGGGCACACCACATACCCCGCGCACTGAGATCCCGCGTTTCTCTGTTCATTCGGCCTGAGGATTTAGGACGAAAATATTGTCATAACTTTTTTGCGGAGCGCAAAGTATCGCGTATATTTCGACACGATCTCACTTCAGAGTACTTTTGTGTGTGTACTTTTAGTAGCAGTTGTTTAAACTAAACTAATTTCCACAAACATAGAGAAAGTGAGTGTGAATCGTGCGCACACAGGAATATTGTAGGAGCTTAAATTCATTTCTATTAAGTATATTCGCATATTTCAACGAATAATTCCACACTTTTTGGACATTATAGTCATTATGGATAAAGAGGAATATAGTTATATGTCAGTTAACACGTTGGACACGGACATCAATGAACAGTTAGATCGAGATGGGCAGTCTTCAGGGCCGAGCTCAATCACGTCGATATCTTCACCCCCGCGTCTTGCACTACTTGACGGTACATTTTACAAATATTTACCAGAAGAATCAACAGCACATATAATCACAGCTCTGTGTACTAAATGCTCGCCCGTCACTACTAAAATCAGAGGATTCGACAACTGTTCATCCAATTTTCTGAGTCACCTCAAACGGAAACATGGACAAGATTATGTAAATGAATATAAAAGATACATAAAAACAAAAAAAAATATTAAAAAAGGTGCATACATTTAAAAAAAAATACCGACTAGGGGCTTAAGAAAAGTTGAAGAGGTCCAGCCATATACACCAGAAAAATTTGCACAAAATATGATAAACTTCTTGATTGATTCTATGATCCCATTGGGGGCTATAGAAAACCTATATTTATTAGAGATGTTTAGCAACTTGAAGATACCCGATAAGAATTTGAAAGTTGTAACCGTCGAAGTTTGAGTCGCCGTATAAATATATATTATGAAGAAAAATGTCTGCCATAAAATCTGAACTAAAGGCTGTTGATTTCGTGTGCACTACAACTGATATCTGGTCGGGAAAGAAGAGAAGCTTCTTAGGTATGACTGCACATTGGATCACAAAAGATTTGAAACGTGTTTCAGTAGCATTAGCATGTCAGCGGTTCAAAGGCATTCATAGTTACGATCGTATTACTAATTTAATTAAACAAATTTATACAGAATTTGGCTTAAACGGTAATAAGGTAGTCGCAACCATTACTGACAACGGCAGTAATTATTTAAAAGCATTTCGCGCTTTTGGCGTGGAACTTTCAAACATCAGTTGTGACAAAACCAGTCAGCCAGAAGATTCTTTGTTTGAAGAAATAGATGTGGAATCTGACTCAAGTCTGGACGAAGAAGAATCCGAAGATTTTATTTGCGTGCCCATATAAGATGCTGTGCGCATACATTAAGCTTATGTGCTACCGTTGATGCCAATAAAGTTTTAAATGACAAAGGTACTCCATTATCTCATATACATACCACCGCATTAAAAAAATGCCACTCTTTATGGAATGCAGCTGGTCGTCCAAAAACAGCTGAAATTATACAAGATTTATTACAACACACATTAAGTCGACCGGGTGAAACCAGATGGAATAGCCTATATGATTCACTTCAACAAATTTTATCAAATCAAAAAAAAATATTTCAGCTTCATAGAGCTTTAAATATTAGTAATCCCATAAAAGATGTTGAATTTGATTACTTGAAAGAATATTTGACATGTGCTGCACCAGAAGCAGAAGCACTAGATATTATGCAAAGTAAAACCAATGCCTATTATGGCATTTTATTGCCATGTCTGTTTGCATTGATAAGAAAAATACAAAAAATTGAAAGGAGAGGCAATTTGATGTACTGTGCACCTTTAATCGTATAGAATAAACGTATAGGCGTATAGAATAAACGTTGAAACGAGATTTAAACAGTTTTTTAACCTTAACACTGCTGAGGCAGAACATGCAGCAATAGCTGCTGTATCGTATCCCTGTTTTAAAAATAAGTGGCTTTCTCGCTTAGATAATCAAGACCAAACTAGGGTACAGAATCTTTTTAAAACCCTTAGTTCAAAAGAACTCAATGAAGAGCCTCAACAAATTATAGCAACTAAAAGTCGTAATGAAAATTTTTTTGAATCTGATGCTGACTCAGATAGTAATATTAATGTGTCACCTACAGCGGCTGCCAGTACTAACATGCCTATAACAATGGCTGAGCTATTAATGCTACACTTTTTTGCTGAAGAAAGTGAAGAACTAAGTCTGCTGAACAAATACCCAGAAATAAAAAGAGTCTTTATAAAATTTAATACGCCATTACCAGCTTCCGCAGCAGTTGAAAGATTGTTTTCTTTTGCTACTATGACCAATTCACCAAGCAGTCATAGATTATCAGATCAAATGTTTGAAAAGAGAGTCGTGTTGAAGTGCAACTTAACCTATTCAAAGAATATACAGAAAACATTTTAATTATGTGTCATTAAATCGGAACATTAATTTAAATAAAAATTGATTTTTAATATTTTTCGTTGTATATTTATTTAACACTATTGTTGCTCCTTGTTTGCTATTGTTTATCTTGAATTCTTATGACAAATTCAATTTGTCATAAGAAGACAAATTGACTTTGCGGGTCGAAAAAACTAGACCAACATGTCTCGGTTGGTTCGAGATTTAGAAACTCCGTCGTGTTTTAGATCGTTAGATTTGTCTTGACCAGTACTTTAAACTCAGATGGCGGCCACGTCCTGATGATGGATCCGGAAGGTGGCCAACGGAACTCCTAGGGTCTATAGTACTAGTCATAACCAATCAAACGGGGTAAGATGGTCTAGATATTTCCCGGTACCTACATCCTTCCATTTTCGCATTTGATATCTGTTTTGTCATTCTTTCTTCCGAATTTCTTTATGCCCGAACCAACGGAGCATACCCTTTTGCATCTTTACACTAATATTATCATTCATACCTACAAGCTTTCTTACTATGCTATTGCGAATACGGTCAATCACGGCACATCTTCCGCAGTGCTCGAATTTCGACCGCATTTATCCTACTTTCATTCTTCTTCTTATATACCCAACCGTCACTGCCATATAACAGCGTTAGGACAAGCACTCCTTAATGCATGGCTTTCTAAGCCTTTTGGCTTAAGCCTGACGAATCACCTCGAGCCTTTCTTCTCCAATCGCCTTTCTTCTCTTTCAAACATTTCTTTCACTAAAGTTTTGGTGGCACTCTTGCATTGCCGTATATTTATTTCTTCAGCTCTGTCATACTGTCATTTACATTCAAAGAAGAAACACAGTCCTGTCACGTTTTCTTCTTACTTTGTACGAAGCTTTGTAACTCTCCGTCCCAACTTCCGCTGTGCTTTGCTTTTTTGAGCAACCACATACTTCTTTCGCGGATTCTAACAAACTCTCTTTTAGGCTATTTCAGCATTCATTTATATTCGAGTCCGAAGTACCTGCTGTCAAAAGCTTCTCCCGAACCAGAGTCTGTATGAACAGATCTTTATACATTCTTCTCACTCTTGCAACTTTTCAATTATAATTCTTTTATGGCCTCGAAAGGGTATATGCTCTCGCCATTACCTCTTCTTCTAAACAAACCACTAAACCACGTAACTATGAGATAGTATTCCGATTCAAGAGTGGGACCTCTATATGCACGGATATCTTAAAGTTTGCTCTGGAGACGGTTATCTACTAGGATCAAATCTATCATGCTTTTCTGTTCATTTCTTCTCCACGTAATATAAATCGCTTTATGTTGGAATATCGTATTTGACACAAGAAGGCCTCTTTCCAAACATGCATCTACAATGAGCTTACCCGCATCATTTACTCTCTTATCACCATAAGGACCTAGAGCAACGTCGTAAGATTGCCACCTGGTTCCCACCCATTTATTCAGGTCGTCGCACAAAATCACCTTTTCATTTGCACATCAGTCAGATTCAAAAGTTCCCTGACATTATCCCAAAACTCTCAAGCTCCTGGTGTGTCGACAAGCTTACGGAAGCGTATGCTGCATCCAAAAATACCCTAGTGATGAGGCGATGGGACAGCAAGATACCCACCCCCTTGCTGGCACGACCACTCAGTGGTACCCTAGACTACACGCGTCGCCTCGGGGAGACGACCCAGCCTAGATGGCTGGCAGGGGTCGCAACGAGCACGCTCTTGGACATAACCCCCGAAATGACATACCCACATTGATGTTACTTCGAAAGTCGCATCCGCCATCTTGGATTTCAAAATTAACGCTATATTCTTTATCAGCTTCCCCCAAACCCCAAAAATGACACCCATACTGATTTTACTTCAAAAGTCGCGTTCGCCATCTTGGATTCCAATATGAACGTTATATTCGTTATCAGAATCTTCTAAAACCCCAAAAATGAAACTCATATCGAATTTTACAAAAAAGGTCACAACCGCCATCTTGGATCCAGAAACTAACGCCATATTCGTAATCAGCATGCCCTGAACCCCCGATATCGATACCCATATCGATTTTCATAAAAAGTCGCGCCCGCCATCTTGGATTTCAAAATTAACGTTATATTTGTTATCAGCATCCCCTAAAACCCCAAAAATAAAACCCATATCGATTTTACTTCAATAGTCGCGTCCGTCATCTTGGATCTTTAAATTAACGTTATATTTGTATTCAACATCCCTTAAAACCCTAAAAGTGACACCTATATTGATTTTACTTCAAAAGTCCTGTCCGCCATGTGGATCCAGAAACTAACGCCATATTCGTAATCAGCATCCCCTAGAACCCCGAAATCGATACCCATATCGATTTTCATAAAAAGTCGCGCCCGCCATCTTGGATTTCAAAATTAACGTTATATTTGTTATCAGCATCCCTTAAAACCCCAAAAATGAAACCCATATCGATTTAACTCCAAAAGTCTCGTCCGCCATCTTGGTTCCAAAAGTTAACGCCATATTCGTTATCAGCATCCCCTAAAACCCAGAAATTGACACCCATATTGATTTTACATCAAATGTCGCGTCCGCTATCTTGTTTCCAGAAACTAACGCCATATTCGTAATCAGCATCGCCTGAAATCCCGAAATCTATACCCATATTGATTTTAATAAAAAGTTGCGCCCACCATCTTGATTTCAAAATTAACGTTATATTTGTTATCAGCATCCCCTAAAACCCCAAAAATAAAACCCATATCGATTTTACTTCAAAAGTCGCGTCCACCATCTTGGATCTTTAAATTAACGTTATATTTTTACTCTGCATCCCTTAAAACCCTAAAAGTGACACCTATATTGATTTTACTTCAAAAGTCATGTCCTCCATCTTGGATCCAGAAACTAACGCCATATTCGTAATCAGCATCCGCTAATACCCTGAAATCGTTACCCATATCGATTTTCATAAAAAGTCGCGTCCGCCATGCTGGATTTTAAAATTAACGTTATATTTGTTATCAACATTCCCTAAACCTTGAAATCGATACCCATATCGATTTTCATCAAAAGTCGCTTCCGCCATCTTGGATCCAGAAACTAACGCCATATTCGTAATCAGCATCTCATAACGTTGTATTTGTTATCAGCATCCCCTAAAACCCCAAAAATAAAACCCATATCGATTTTACTTCAAAAGTCGCGTCCGCCATCTTAGATCTTTAAATTAACGTTATATTTTTACTCAGCATCCCTCAAACCCTAAAAGTGACACCTATATTGAGTTTACTTCAAAAGTCATGTCCGCCATCTTGGATCCAGAAACTAACGCCGTATTCGTAATCAGCATCCCCTAATACCCTGAAATCGTTACCCATATCGATTTTCATAAAAAGTCGCGTCCGCCATCTTGGATCCAGAAACTAACGTCATATTCGTAATCAGCATCTCATAAAACCCCGAAATCAATACCCATCTCGATTTTCATAAAAAGTCGCGTCTGCCATCTTGGATTTTAAAATTAACATTATATTCGTTATCAACTTCTTTCAAAACCATAAAAGTGACATGCATATTGATTTTGTTACAAAAGTCACATCCACCATCTTAGATCCAGAAATTAACGTCATATTCGTAATCAGCATTCCCTAATATCAAAAATGTGACTTACTCATATTTTACTTCAAAAGTCTTATCGTCGTATTTTACTTAGATCCAAAAATTCACGCCATATTTGCAATCAGTATTCCCTGAAACCCCAAAAATGACACCCATTTTACTTCAAAGGTCACGTCCGCCATCTTGGATGTGTTTAAAATATATTGTCCTGTGTTTAATTGTTAATTGTTTAATCGTAAACATGCAAAAAACGATTAACAATTGATCAATTGTAATTGCAACGTTTTACAATTACCATTGATCAGTTGTTAATTGTGAACCCTACAATTAACAATTAATTTTTCAATCGTCAATTGCAATTGATTTTTTCTGCGATTGAAATTTCAATTATTTGGTCCTACAATTGAACAATTAAACAATTAGTGCCCAACACTGGTGTGAGTGATGTACGCTGTTGGCCGCGAGGCCTTTACAGCTTCACCGGACTTAAGGGCGAGCGTGCAACCACTACGCTCGAGCCAGAAGGGCAAGGGGCGACATACTCGAGGGCGCGTCACGTCGATCACGTCGTCGTCGCCCGTATTCTGAGCGGAAAGAATGGATGACAAAGCATCGGGGGATTGGTGAGAACATGTCGCGGCCGGCGGTGGCGGCAGGGGTCGGGGGGGGGGGGGATCGTAGTCGGCGGCGGCTACGATTAACGGATTCGCATGGGTAGATTTCGATTAGCGTTCGCGAAGTGTCGTGTTGTCGCCTTTTTAATATAGGCGCTTAGTTCTACAGTAAGTAACCTACAGGATTGACATAATACCTATAATAACTCAATTTACAGGTTCGTATTGTTTGTCTTTAAGTAGTTCCTTGATGTCTCTTCAAAGTCCTAGGTCCAATACCAATGACATTAAAATGTGACCACCTTGGAGCTATACTGAACCCAATGCTAAAAGAATCATCAAAATCGATTCATAATTGGCGAAATGATGGCGTAACATACATACAAAATAAAAACATACAGTCGAATTGAGAACCTCCTCCTTTTTTAGAAGTCGGTTAAAAATACATACAGACGAACATAGAATCTCCTTTTTGAAGTAGGTTAAAAATGCTTTAGTACAACGTGGCCGAAAACAGTGGCTAAACTTGGAATTTTGCAGCATGTCCAATTGTAGAGTCGTCAGAAACTTGTTACTATGCTTTGAAGGAAATATACATACTATTCGCTTGATATTTACAGCAACAATGTGAGTGCTGGTATATGGCAATAGGCTCGCCCGCTTTCACATGGGACCTAACATCGAAGGCGTAAAGTAAGTGTACACAGACACCTCTGCCACCCCCACTTAGGGAATGGCATGACGGTATTTAACAATGTGTCCTATCAGCCACTACCGCCGTCCGCGGCATGCTCTCACCGACCCTCCAGATGCTCTTACTTCTCTTCTTTCGGATACAGATACCGCACACAGGATCAGACACCCACCTCGCCGGCGAGGTCGAAGAATCCCTTGCCCGCCGGCCGGTGCAGAGCACCACGGCGAGACACCTAGTATATGCCCTCCCGCATAGCGACTGCCGAGACCGTTCCTCCTTGAGGCGCCCTTGAGCTAGTTGCCCCCTTGCCCTTCTGGCTCGAGCGTAGTGGTTGCACGCTCGCCCTCTTGTCCGGTGAAGCTGTAAAGGCCCCACGGCCAACAGCGTAGATAATCACACACAAACACACACACACACAAAATTTAACAATGTGAGTGGATGTGAGTCTGTGTTTATTATTTTTAAACTGTGCACGTATGGCACAGCGGCGACAGTGGGTTCGAACGAAATTATGCTCTATTTCACTTCTTAACACCGTCACGCCTATATTCCCTAAGCGGGGGTTTCAGAGGTGTCTGTACACCCACTTTTCGCCGACGATGTTAGGTCCAATGAGATAGGAAGCGAGCCTATTGCCACATACCGAGCACAATTCCAGACTCCGGACTGACACTGGAAATTTTTCGTTACATTTGTCCGACCTAGAATTTGACCCCAGAACCTCGTGCTCGCAAAGCACATTATTCGCCATTACACCAACGAGGCAGTTGTCTTTCACTTCAAGTCCTTTAATATTACGATTTATACCTTCATCCCAAATACACCCATAACATTATCTTTCAAAGCAGCCAGCTCTAACAACCGGATTACTATCCAACCGCTTTCCGGATAAAGATGCGGTATGTCCCTACCCTCTGTATTTAGTGGGACGAGGTTATTGGGGTGTTAATAACGAAACGGTTGATAAAATAGTACTTGACGTTTTAGGGTGTTGCGGTCCATAATCCTGATTAATTTTTGACACTTACTGCGAAAGAAAAATGTTGGGAAGCTCTGCATGTTAGAGCACGAAGGAAGCACGAAAATCTTTAGACAGACCTGTAATGGGTCATAGTGACGGATTACGGCATGTTTTATCATCATGTAGTTAGGCCTGCGCAAGTGTTGGGCATATTTTTTTAAATGAATACTTCCTTGGCCGGGTTGGGCATTTTTGAGATGGTAAAAAACAATTGAACTCGCGACACTGTTACCGACTCCTCTTTGAAGTAAAAACTTCTTTAGGCGCGTTGGGCATTTTTGAGATGGGAAAAAAGCATTGAACTCGCGACACTATTACCGTTACCTCCACACACCTTTGTATATAAGTATGTACATATATTGTGAAGACATATATTGTGTGTATTTGAATGTGAAGAAAACCAAAATTATGGTTTTTAAACGGGAAGAAACCAGAACGAATGCAAGGATTGTGGTTGGGAACGATGTGCTGGAGCAAGTGAATGAGTTTGTATATCTTGGATGCGCATTAAGTAATGATGGAAAATACACCACTGATATAGAGAGAAGAGTAAGTGCAGGGAACAGAGTGAATGGCGCGATGGGAAAGCTATTTGGGAGCCGGCTCTTAAGCCGAAAGGCGCAGCTGGCATTCATACATAATGGAGTGCTTGCCCCAACGCTGTTATACGGCAGCGAGAGCTGAGTATGTAAGAAGGAGAATGAAAGTAGGATAAATGCGGTGGAAATGCGAGCTCTGCAGAAGATGTGCGGAGCGAAGCTGACCGACCGTATTCGCAACAGCGTAGTAAGAAAGCAAATAGGTATGAAAGGGAGTATCGGTGTAAAGATGAGAAAGAGTATGCTCCGTTGGTTCGGGCATATAGAAAGAATGTCCGAAGAAAGAATGACAAAACTGATATACAATGCGAAAGTGGAAGGATGCAGGTACCGGGGAAGACCTAGTCTATCATACCATGCCCAAATAGACCGGGTCTTATCTGAAGGACAAGTCAGGAGTCTCCGTAACCGGCTAGCGTGTATGAGACGAACTATGAGAGTAGAGGAAGCCAGAGAGGTATGTAAGGAAAGAGCCTGTTGGAACTCTGTACTCTCTGCCTACCCCGTAAGGGATCTGGCGTGATGATATAGAGACATATATTGTGTATGTACGTACATAGATTCACATGCACGTTGTTCAAGTTTTCACTTCTGTCGGCACTCCCGGAGTGCCATTGCTGTTTTTTTTTTTAATTGTAGGATCAATGAATTGAAATTTCAATTGCAAATAAATTAATCCCCCGAAGGTATTCCGAAATAACAATGACTTTTGTCCCTCCCGTCACCATGGGTGCTGTAGAGAACTCAAAATGTTGGAAACTTAAAAACCAATAATAAACCGCGATAAAATCCGAAATATTTTAATTCCAATTTTTGCAATTGCAAAGCGGACGGCTTGGTCCAGTGGTTAATCCTACGTCCGCCGCGGGTTCGATTTCTGCACGGGACAAATCTTTCAGTGAACCACAAATATTTGTTTCGGCCTGGATGTTTGTGTACTCGTATGTGAATTTCGTGTTTGTAAACGTTTTAATTAAAAAAAAATCAATATTGATATGTTGCCAATTATAGGAAATTTATTTTAAAATTGTTGCCCAAAACTAGATCTTAGCCCAGTATTATTATACTGCCCCCTGTAAGTGTCTTTGTCTATTGGAATACTGCCCCACTGCTAGGCAAGCGGGCTGGCTACTAGTTCTGTCATACTTCGATTTATAAGAGGAGTCTTGTAAATCGAAGTATGAGAGAACGAGTAATTCTTCTACTCGCCGACTGGGTCCAGTTCACTTGGTAGATGGTATGACCTCAGAATGTCGGTTTAAGTTGTTTCGATTCCCATCCAAAGCTATAAATAAGTCTTTCTATGTAGAATCGCCATTATATATGCGAAATCTTCATATATATTACGTCGATCCTTTGCGTGGTAAGCAAAAAGTACAGGAATAAGCCTTCCAACAGGTCCTTTCCTTACAGATTAGATTGGCTAATAGGTAAATTCAAACCAAAATATCCTCTATATAAAATTTACTTCTCAAATTCAACCCTAATAATCTGGCTTCGAACCCAAATATAAAACATTTAAACCCGCGGCAAACCCGGTCGATCCACATTCGCCCGGATTACCATATGCTTTTCCGGATAAGTTTATGTGGACCCTTACTGGGCAATATTTGGCATGACTATACGCGCCGCGTTACGATAAATTTGTGAAATGATCGTTTAATGGTGTGTGAGTGTGTGTGTCTCGCTGTTGTCCGCGGGCTTTTACAGTTTCACCGGCCAAGAGGTCGAGTGTGCAACCACTACGCTCGAGCCAGAAGGGCAAGGGGGCAACTAGTTCAAGGGCGCCTCAAGGAGGACCCGCCTCGGCTTGGGCAGTCGCTATGGGGGAGGGCCTATAGTAGGTCTCTCGTCGTGGTGCTCTGCACTGGGATTCTTCGACCTCGCCAGCGAGTTCGGTGTCTGATCCTGTGTGCGGTATCTGTATCCGAAAGAAGGGACGTAAGGGCATCGGGAGGGTCGGTGAGAATATGCCGCGGACGGCGGTAGCGGCTGATAGGAGGGGACTTAGATTCGTAGTCGTCGGCGGCTACGCTTAGCGGATTCCTATGATTGAACGCGTTCGCGAAATATCGGGTTGTCGCCTTTTTAATAAAGGCGCGAATAGGTTCGAGACCGAGATCGGAATGGTCGTCGTGTAATGGTATACTGTATGCCACTAGAGTACCCATAGAAATCGTGATAATATAACACTAGAAGTGAAAGTGCGCGATTTCGTTCGAAACCATTGTCGTCGCTTTTCCATACATGAAAGAAGAAAGAAGGAAAAGATATTTATTAGATACGCTAACAGTTAAATACATTATAAAAATAAATAAAAACGATATTACAACAACTAAATGCACTTATAACTATTTGCACTGTACTCTCTGCCTACCCCGCAAGGGATCTGGCGTGATGATATAAATAGATAGGTATAACTATTTGCAGTGATAGTGGTTAGACCGTTGGACTGCAAAGTGAGAGGTCTCGGGTCCGAAATCAGGCACGCACATCTGTCTTTTCGAAAGCATATGCGTTTAAAAAATTAACTATTACTTGTTTTAACGGTGAAGGTGAAGTATCTCGAAGGTGTTTGAAGTTCGCCAACCCGCACTGGGCCAGCGTGGTGGACTATGGCCTAAACCCTCTCAGATTGAGTGAGGCCCGTGCCCAACGGTGGGACAGTGTCTTAACAGGGCTAATATTATTATACCTATTTAGCCGCACTAATGGGGTAACACTCGGCGTAAAGCTGTGTTGCTGCGTGAACCACAACACAGCGCTAATTTTCAGTGATAGCCCAAGTGACGTGCGTGTATGAAGCCTTGGTTCCCGAACGAGACAGTCCCACGGCAATGAACGGGGAAATGGAAGTAGGGTACGGTTGGTGTCCAACCAATACATGCACAGTTTCAAAAAAAAATAGACAGACCCACATTATTCGTGTTAAAAAAATTCTTACGATGAATTGTAATCCTACTATTGTAATCCGGTCTATGTGGTCGTGGTAAGATAGTCTAGTTCTTTCCCGGTACCTACATCCTTCCACTTTCGCATTGTATATCTGTTTTGTTATTCGTTTTTGGCATTCTTTATATATGGCCGAACCAACGCAGCATACCCTTTCTCATCTTTACACCGATACTATCGTTCATGCCTATTCGCTTTCTTACTATGCTGTTGTGAATACGGTCGGTCAGCTTCACTCTGCACATCTGCCGCAGAGCTTGCATTTCCACCGCATTTATCCTACTTTTGTTCTCCATCTTACATACCCAGGTCTCGCTACCATATAACAGCGATGGGACAAGAACTCCGTTATATATGGCCAGCTGCGCCTTTTGACTTAAGTGCCGACTCCCAAGTAGCTTTCCCATTGCACCATTTACTTTGTTCCCTGCACTCACTCTTCTCTCTATGTCAGCGGTGTAATTCCCATCCAAGATATAAAAACTCATTCACTTGCTCCAGCACATCGTTACCAACCACAATCCTTGCATTCGTTCTGGTTTCTTCCCTTTCAGAAACCATATGGCACACAGATAGTTGATTACCTGGATTTACACATATGATACTTTTTGTCCCGAAAAAATTTAAGGTTCCTGTCTAAATTCAACGCGGACGAAGTCGCGGGCAGAGACTAGTATCTTATAAGTACAATTACAAGTTTTAGAAGAGTTCGATGATGTAGTGAGATGCAGTGTTGCAAAATACCAACTTTACGTATGTAAAGTTGGTATTTATATTACATTAATCCACGCAGTGGATAGGAAAGCATTTAGTTTTTCTCACATGTGTGGCGACAAGTTAGCTCTGGTATACGACTTCAAGTACGTTATTATAACGATTTCTATGGGAGTACATTATTTCACGAAGTTATCGTGACGCGCCGTGTTACGTGTTTGATTGGTCATAGCGAATAGAGAGGTTAGGGGACGAGTCGTAATTTTGGAGGCAGTTCGAA
Organism: Phalera bucephala; assembly: GCA_905147815.2. NCBI lineage: Eukaryota > Metazoa > Arthropoda > Insecta > Lepidoptera > Notodontidae > Phalera > Phalera bucephala. The sequence continues at coordinate 37,480,110 of LR990614.1, read as the reverse complement.
GTCTTTGAAAAGGAAAGGTTTTAAGGTAGGTAGTTGTAATGTTTTAGGGAATGTTTTGTAAAAAGGGGTTGAATAGTAGATGAAATGTTTTGGCTTAGGCAAAATACATTATAATTAGAATTAAAGGAATTAGATTTTATATTCATGCTAGCTTAGTGTTAGCAGGAACCTAACAATTTTCCGGGATAAAAAGTATCCAATGTGTTTATCCAGGTAATAAACTATATTTGTACCAAATTTGTCGGCGAAACGTGGGTGTACTCAGTACACCTCTGCCACCCCCTTTGGGGAATATAGACGTGACGGTGTGTACCAAATTTTATCCCAACCAGTGTAGCCTTTTTTGCGTGATTGAGTAACAAACATCCGAACATCTAAACATTCACATTTATAATTAGTAGGATTACGAGGCATGCCTTTTAAGTTTTGTCGTTTGAAGAAACCACACAACTAGAACCTTATAGTACTTTTTATTGTTTTTCAAAGTATTCACCACGTAGCTTAATACACTTTTCCTTTCGCTCAAACCAGTTATTATAACATTTATTCCACTCTAAAGTGAGGGTGTTCAAAATGGCTGACTTGAAAGCGTCGACTGCTTCTTCACCGGACTGGAACCTTTGACCGCGAAGACTTTTCTTAATTTTAGAAAATGTAAAGAAATCGTTAGGGCTTAGGTCAGGACTGTATGGAGGATGGTCAAGAATTTCTACTTTTTCCTGCTTCAAATACTCAATCGTTTGACGAGCGCTGTGTGAGCTTGCGTTGTCGTGGTGCAGGATGATGCGTCGCTTTGAGTTAGATTTTCGAAATTCGGCGATGACTTGTGGTAAACAAACTGTGGTATACCACTCTGTGTTAACCGTTCTACGATCTTCAAGTACAATAGTTGCAACATGGCCGGTTTTTCCAACGAACGTGGCCACCATCTTCTTTGAAGTGCTTCGAGAACGAACAACTTTAGTCGGCTTAGGCTCGTCTTGAAAGACCCAGATTGTAGATTGTTGTTTGGAATCAGGATCGTTTGTCACCACTGATGATGTCGTAGACGTGATTTGACTCTCCTCGGTTGAACCTTAGCAGAGTTTTCTTACACCATCTGACGCGGGCCGCCTTGTGATCGTCGGAAAGCAGATCCGGTATCCAACGGCAAACTAGCTTTCTCACACCAAGCGCTTTATGCAAGATATTCTGAATGGTTGTCCCTGCGATGCCTAACAGAGCCTCTATCTCTCGATATGTCACATGACGATCTTCGAGAATTAGTTGTCTCACAGCAATGATGTTATCTTCAGTGAAGGCGGATTTCGGGCGTCTTTCGCGAGATTTGTCACTAACACTAGTATGTCCACGCTGGAATTCTAAATACCTGGGTTCGACAGTCCGCAGACATGGAGCTTCTTCACTGAACACAGATGTTAGCTCTTCAAAACACTGAAGCCGTCTCAGGCCTCTTCTAAAGTTGTAGAAAATTATTGCACGAACATTTTCCTTAGAAAGATTCATTTTCGTACGTAACCTGACAGATTCCAATCGACGCTGTGACTCAACAATAGCATTAATCCTAATACTTTCAACTGTTTTGAGATTCAAAATTTAAACACATTCGAATATAGAACAGTTCTAAATTCAAAATTGCCGGGAAATATGGAAACGACAGAACTTAAAAGGCATGCCTAGTATAAACGTAAAAGTAAGTGTTTGTGTGTTACCTTTTTATTCATAAATCCCTTAACAAATTTTGATAACATTTGGCAACGATATATTGCATCTCAGGGAAGGACACAGGCCAACAAGGGCCTCAAAAAAATACTTTACTATGAAATGAAATAATGTTTGTATGAGGACTCGCCTATTGTCAGGTTAGCAAGAATTACGTGATTTTAAGTGATATCGTCAACAAAATACATCCGTAAAATCACACGAACGAAGTCTCCCGTGCAGATAGTAATATTGCGTTATTAAAGTCTAATATTTATACTGTCAGGACAGACAGTCTAAAAGTTTGTTCGTCTGGGGAAACTTAGAAAACATATATCTATATTGTATTGGTTCTTCAGAAACTTGAGGAATGATGAAGGTTTTCTTAGTGGTTAGAGGATAGAGCCGTTCGTATTACTAGACCGAGTAGTCGCAAGTTCGATCCCCGAATTTGACAAATCTTTGTATGACCCAGGAACATTTGTTTCAGTCACGGTTTTGTGTTTGTAAACTTATGAAAGGTACGCACGCCGTTTCAAAAAAAAAAAAAAAAAACCTTTGGCTGATTCATATAAAATAAAGGAAATTATTTTATAGTTTCTTTGTCTGTTCAAATTTCATGAAATATACAAGGTGTATCATAAATAACGCAAGACCGCAGACACCTCCATTAGACAATTGCTTCACAAATCCATACGAAAACTAATTGTTCAAATTTAAAATTTTTAACCCCTTTTTTACGCTTTTAATGAAACTTGTACGTGTGTGTGTGCGTTTTGAGAAATACGTTTTAGAAATACATTTGCAATCTCCTTATTGCTATGAATCAAGAACAAATTTAGTTTATTATAGCGCACTGAAGAAGTAAAAGCATTCTTTGCAAATTTAAAAAGAATGTAAGATACATAAAAAAAATGTTGGAATCAATTCAGTTACCGATTTAGAACAAACTACTTTCAGTTCTTGCGTTTATTATGTTACAGCTTGTATAAATAAAAATATGTATTTAGTTAATTTAAGAAATGTAAACTATTTCTAGTTTGTTTGAAAATGGCTTTTACTTCGTTAGACTTTCGGAATTAGTGCTTCAGTGATGAATCTCAAATGGAAATGTGTAAATTACTCGAATAATTCGTACACGCCTAATAGAGAGGGAAGAATTAATTGAAATAGGATGGATTAGGATGTTTTGATGAGCTTTAACGATGTTTTAATAACACTTATATCCCGAATATCCCCGAAAGAGAGATAACCAATAATATTAGGAAAACTATTGAGGTCTCGGATTTCCGCGAATATTACTCGTGAAATAAAACATTTTGTTCGGATTTTGTCGCGGTATATTTTGCTAAGTTCCTGACGTTTCGAGGGCTTTGCAGTACTGTTTCAAAATGCTCTGTTTCAATAAATCCATGCTTATTTTTCCCAAGGGCATGGAATGGGTGTGTGTATACCAAAATTTCGCCGAAGTTTTGAGGACCGAACCACAAAATTCGTAATAATTAAGATTTCTGTAGTCTGGAACTCTGGACTTAAGAATTGGAAATGTTACCAACGGTCACCCATTTTAGAATGACCGAGTTGAACGCTGCTTAACCTTGGTTATTGGTCACGCTACACGCCTAAACTCCAAAAATAACACCACAATACGCATAAGACTGTTTGCTGCCATCCGTAGAGGGCGATCGATGGCATAACCTCCACCTACCGGGTGGGGGGGGTAACCGAAAGGGGTGGTTTTAAATATTGTATACGGATGTCAGTTCAAGGGCGGCTGATGATTGATTCGGGGAAGCCACGTGTGCTAACTCCTCGTGTTTACTTTGTAAATGGGATATGAAAAGAGGGAATAGACTTCATAAAATATTTGTTCTGTTTTATAAGCTTTTCCAAACATGTATACTTTTTACATTATTACGACACCAACTTCAATTAACGAAACTATGAAGCCTACATAAATATCTTTTACAAATCCCTTTTTTTTTTTGTTCTTTGTTCTTTTTTACATTGTTGCAGAAAGCTCATAATTAACACTTCTTTACATAAAGCGGCATTATCACTAATGAATTCATCACTAGTAACAATTGTCGTGGTTTCGTTTAGTGCAATGATTTAATGATAGCTTAGAGATTAATGTCATCTTTAAAATTTGAAGAACATCTCTGCGATTAGGCGTAGTCTTGTTACAAGCTTATTTGCGAAAGATAAGACTTTACAAGACTAGGAAAGATGCACCCTTCACCCTTTAAAATGTTGATTACTATACACCACTTTGATTACTTTTGTGGGCGTGTGAATGATCTACGCTGTTGGCCGCGGGGCCATTACAGCGTCACCACAAGAGGGCAAGCGTGCAACCACTACGCTCAAGCCAGAAGGGCAAGGGGGCAACTAGTTCAAGGGCGCCTCAAGGAGGAACGGACTCGGCTTGGGCAGTCGCTATGGGGGAGCGCGTATACTAGGTGTCTCTCCGTGGTGCTCTGCACCGGCCGGCGGGCAAGGGATTCTTTGACCTAGCCGGCGAGGTCGGACTCTGATCCTGTGTGCGGTATCTGTATCCGAAATAAGGGATGTAAGGGCATCGAGAGGGTCGGTGAGAATACGCCGCGGACGGCGGTAGCGGCTGATAGGAAAGGAGTTCTTTGATTACTATATACCACCCTACATTCCAAATATTTTTTTATAATTTTTCAGGTTGGCAACCCCATGAATTTGTGACACGTAGCTATGGTAATAACATTGTGAAATTTCAGTTGCCTAGCTTTAGTGTAAAGGGTTGCTCTATCGAGTTTTGATTACAGCTAAAATTTTTATGTTATAGAAGTATTTTGTACCAGAAAATAAAACGTATTTCGTATTCTATTGATAAACTAACTAAAAAAAATATATTATTAGATAGTTTATTTTAATTAATATTTGTTTTGTATCTACATAAATAGTAGATTTTTATGTTTCGTCTAATTACTATTTTAAAATAAAAATACTTAGCTTTGAGAACATTTTACGTTACTTTACCGAATATTCTGTTTTTTTTTTTTTTTTATAAATAGTTGTTCTATACTATGAGTTTATGTCCTATTGAGATAGGAGGCTAAAATTGTTAACATATAATGACACACATATCGACCGTGCCATAGAATTAAGTAACATATGCCACGCAAAATAAAAGGCATTTGCAACTTTCGTGCCCCTCGATAAGGTTATTTATACCAAATATAAACCGGCGAGCGTGTATCAGACGAACTATGAGAATGGAGGAAGCCAGAGAGGTATGTAAAGAACGAACCTGTTGGAACTCTGTACTCTCTGCCCACCCCGCAAGGGATCTGGCGTGATGTTATAGATAGAGATAGAAATATAAATACTGGATTATGGGACTGTTCGTTGGACACGTTAACATGTGTATGAGAACCAGGGATTAGCGCGACTTCTACGCCATAATTTTTTTCCTATTTAAGCTTGGACCACCCTACTATAAACAGGTTGTTCGATTATTTGTCCTTTGTAATCAAATGCAAACGAGGCTATTAATGGTGAAAAGTTAAGGTATCACAAATGAAATCGAAAGAAAATTTCCAATACCACAAGATGTAACATATATAACGCAGGACTTCAGACATCCCAATGAGATTTTTGCTTTACGAATTCAATACGGAAATCAAACTTCTAATTTTAAGGAGTTTTCTACTATTTTTTAACTCTTTGGCCTAAATTCGCTATGAAACCTGACTTTTGTGTCCATATTGAGATATGTGCATTAGAAATGCATTTAAGATAGCCGTATTGCTTTACATAATGATTAAATTTTAAGCTAATACAGCGAACTGAAAGAGTAATTAAATTTCAATAACAAAAACTTTAAAAATAGTTGGAATCGATTCAGTTGCCCATTTAGAAGGAACTCTTCAGGCCTTGCGTTAATTACGCTACAGCTTGTATATTTCCGAGGTTTTACAGGAAGAAACACGTTGTCACGCCTATATTCCACAAGCGGGACCGGCAGAGGTGTACTGTGTTCACCCACAGGGGGCGAGTCTGTTGCCATATACCGGGCACAATTCCAAACTCCAGAATGATATTGAAAATTTTTAGATGGAAATACTAAATTTGGACCCTGGACGACGTGATCGCATAGCACATTATGCGCCACTAGCAGGATTGCAGAGGTGTACTATACACCTATATGTGGCCACCGATGTTAGGTCACAATGTAAAACACGATGAAACGCACACAATTTCAGATTTCGTGCTACTATGGAGAATTTACCTGTCGAAAAATTTTAATGACTGGCCGACCTAAGATTTGAATCCTCGACCTCGTGATCTCAATTCGTACTTTGCGTCACTGAACCAACGTAGGCTACCTTTATGCCTAAATACTGATTTTTAACTGTCGAAAAGCTTTCTATTAACATCCCACCGTCTCACTGAACCAGTAATCTCGTGAAAAAATTCCAACACATCGTTTTGTGTCCAAATAATCTCGTTTTACACCTCATTATCCCGAAAGGTGAGCCCAGGGTTGGGTTGCCAGGTAGATAAACGCTTTTTTCGGGACATCTTTATTACTGTAGCGAATATCTGAAAGGGAAAGGTTTGTTTCAGTTTTATTTTATTTAGGTATTTGTGGTATGTTTATTTATTTATTTACAAGCCACACCATCGACAATTCACAAATTATACATTAATATATTATGACCATTTATCGTTATACTGTTTGAAGTATCTTTTTAGGCCTTTTCGTACTACACTCTATAATGCGGGTACTCAAATTATAAACATTATATAAAGTTACAGTATAACTATAAAATTACAAGGATACCAGAATATTACATATTATAACAAGGAATTACTAAAAAAAGGTAAATTAATGAACACAAAAAGAAGATATCAGAGTTACAGGGACACTAAAGAAAAAGTAGTAGATAATAGAAGTTATTTTAAGAACTTTTTTTTCATTCCGATCTCCGTTCGAACCTATTCGCGCCTTTATTAAAAAGGCGACAACCCGACATTTCGCGAATGCGTCTATCTATCTATCTATAACCTCACGCCAGATCCCTCGCGGGGTAGGCAGAGAGTACAGAGTTCCAACAGGTTCTTTCCTTACATACCTCTCTGGCTTCCTCGACTCTCATAGTTCGTCTCATACACGCTCGCCGGTTACGGAGACTCTTGACTTTTCCATCAGATAAGACTCGGTTTATTTGGTCGTGGTAAGATAGTCTAGGTCTTCCCGGTACCTGCATCCTTCCACTTTCACATTGTATATCTGTTTTGTCATTCTTTCCTCTGGCATTCTTTCTATATGCCCGAACCAACGGAGCATGCCCTTTCTCATCTTTACACCGATACTATCTTTCATACCTACTCGCTGTCTTACTATGCTGTTGCTAATGCGGTCGGTCAGCTTCACTCCGCACATCTTCCGCAGAGCTCGCATTTCTACCGCATTAATCCTACTTTCATTCGCCTTCTTACATACCCAGCTCTCGCTACCATATAACAGCGTTGGAACAAGAACTCCGTTATGTATGGCCAGCTGCGCCTTATGGCTTAAGTGCCGGCTCCCGAGTAGCTTTCCCATCGCACCATTCACTCTGTTCCCTGCACTCACTCTTCTCTCTATGTCAGCGGTGTATTTCCCATCCTTACTGAAGGCGCATCCAAGATATACAAACTCATTCACTTGCTCCAGCACATCGTTACCAACCACAATCCTTACATTCGAATGCGTCCAATCATAGAAATCCGCTAATCGTAACCGCCGCCGACAAACCTAATTCCCTTCGTATCAGCCGCTACCACCGTCCGCGGCGTGTTCTCACCGACCCTCCCAATGCCCTTACCTCCCTTCTTTCGGATATAGATACCACACACAGGATCACACACTGACCTCGCCGGAGAGGTCGAAGAATCGCTTGCCCGTCGGCTGGTGTAGAGCACCACGGCGAGACATCGAGTATACGCCCTCCACCATAGCGACCGCCCAAGCCGAGGCCGTTCCTCCTTGAGGTGCCCTTGAGCTAGTTGCCCCCTTGCCCTTTTGGCACGCTCGCCCTTTTGTCCGGTGAAGCTATAAAGACCCCGCGGCCAACAGCGTAGATCATTCACGCACACACACACACTTAGTTTCTTTGCACCTTTAGCAAAGGTGTCAACATCATTAAGATCAACATATGAACATACAAAACAAAAAATATACAAAATAGAATGTTGTCAAATTATATTTGATTTAAAAGGATTTAAAAAGAAATACACCGTTTTAATGCATTCATGCGATAGCAAGACGAGAGATGTATACGGTAGTACATTTTTCTGCTCACTGCCGTAGTTTATAGCGGGTAGCGGCTTAACGCTAAGTTTAGTCCCGTGCGGGTTTTCTAACACAAAATTTCTAGTATGAGTCCGGAGTCTGGAATTGTGCCCGGTATATGGCAATAGGCTCGAAAAGTGGGTTTACTCAGTACATCTCTGCTACGTCCACTTGGGGCATATAAGCGTGACAGTGTTCAGTTAAAAACCACAAATGCATGGTAACCCTACCGCACTGACTTCACAAACCTTATCTACCGTAACAGGTTAAAGAAAGCTTTTTGTATAGCTCGTAAACCCTCAATAGCGGCATTGACGGACCGTGAGATGCCAAAAAATTGTTTAGCCTCTTGAATACAGAGAAACATGACTGTAAGGGTATCTGATGTGGATTCAGGCTTACAAATACTGTGGAGAGTGGAGGTGTTAAGATGCTAATGTATCTGTAACGGATACAGCGTGTGTTCCTTTAATAAAAGTAGATATTTTAATAACTCGAAAGAGACTTTGGGACATTTTGCCTGAGTATGGTATAGATGGCACTCTGCTGCGGGCCGTCCAGTCCACCTATGTGGACTGCAAGGCATGCGTACGGGTGGGTCGTAACATGTCACCCTGGTTTGACGTTGAAATCGGCGTCAAGCAGGGTTGCGTGTTGTCCGCTAGACTGTTTATAATATATTTGGATAAAAGTCTTCAAAGACTGAAAACGATGAATGAAGGTGAACAAATGAGTGATCTAGTGGTAAATCATCTACTATATGCAGATGACGCGGTTTTGATAGCGCCAACAGCCACTGATCTGCAATCACTAGTCACAGCTATGAAAGACGACTGCATGAAAAATGGCTTACATTTGAATGTGAAGAAAACCAAAATTAGGGTTTTTGAACGGGAAGAAACCAGAACGAATGCAAGTATTGTGGTTAGGAACGATGTGCTGGAGCAAGTGAATAAGTTTGTATATCTTGGATGCGCATTCAGTAAGGATGGAAAATACACCGCTGACATAGAGAGAAGAGTGAGTGCAGGGAACAGAGTGAATGGCGCGATGGGAAAGCTACTTGGGAGCCGGCACTTAAGCCGAAAGGCGCAGCTGGCCATACATAATGGAGTGCTTGTCCCAACGCTGTTATATGGCAGCGAGAGCTGGGTATGTAAGAAGGAGAATGAAAGTAGGATAAATGCGGTGGAAATGCGAGCTCTGTGGAAGATGTGCGGAGTGAAGCTGACCGACCGCATTAGCAACAGCATAGTAAGACAGCGAGTAGGTATGAAAGATAGTATCGGTGTAAAGATGAGAAAGGGCATGCTCCGTTGGTTCGGGCATATAGAAAGAATGCTAGAGGAAAGAATGACAAAACAGATATACAATGTGAAAGTGGAAGGATGCAGGTACCGGGGAAGACCTAGACTATCTTACCATGACCAAATAGACCGGGTCTTATCTGAAGGACAAGTCAGGAGTCTTCGTAACCGGCGAGCGTGTATGAGACGAACTATGAGAGTAGAGGAAGCCAGAGAGGTATGTAAGGAAAGAGCCTGTTGGAACTCTGTACTCTCTGCCTACCCCGTAAGGGATCTGGCGTGATGATATAGATAGATAGATATTTTAATACAAATATTTTTTTTAAACGTAGCCTCCACACTAGGATTTATTCCTGTGTCTTAGGTGCGTTTACAAATATGTAAATTCACATACGCAAATACCCAGACCGGAACAAATAATTGTGAATCACACAAAGATTTGTCCATTGCGGGAATCGAACCGGCGACTATTATACACAGTGTACGGAGCGGCTTAAGCTTTTAACCACTGCCCTTAATCGTGCATACCGTGCGTACTCTCCTGTTGCAATATTTCCCTGGACAAAGGAAGATTTTATTAAATGATATCCCTAATTTCACACTAACGCCCCACAGTCAATGTCGTCCACTTGCTAAAAGTTATTCGTCGCGCAATACCACTAGTGATAAGTCAAATTACTATATGTCGTCGATCGTTATTCTCACCAATCACTGTATAGACCGTGAACTAAGCAATTTGGAACGCCAATAAAAAAGAAATATTACTTACTACGCACAACACTTTATTCTTAAAAAATAATATTCGGTCCAAAACAAAATTCCTCACAAAAGATTTCTAAGAAAAACTACCGATAATTGCGAACCCTTATAACCTAGCCATTGATGCCAAACTCAAACTATTTATTTTCTATAAATGCTGCTACAAATTGTCAAGTTTGCATTTTTTTATCTCACTAATCTACCACCGAATAGAACCAGCCTCCACTGAGAAGATTCGGCGAATATCAAACACAAATAATTTATTTTGTATAAGCCCTGCGGGGGCGCTTGCAAATAGTCAACTTTCATTTTTTTTTCAATCATATTAACTACTAATCTACCACCGGATCGGAACGTGGCCTCCACTGAAAAGACCCGGCGAAGAAACTCAGTGGCCTTGTCTTTTTTTATTTAATTCTCTTTCTTTTTTCTTTTCTATATTTAGGTTACAATTAAATAGTTTAAGATCTAGTTCCAGTGTGATGCCGAACGACCGAGATATGAGACTAATGATCTGATTTTAAAGAATATGACTGCTGGAACAGCCATCACTTCCCTCGACCATTGAAGGGAAAGACAGCCACCGCAAGCAAAGACATTATAATAAGCATGACCAAACCAGAACCCCAAAGACGGTGGTCAGATTGGGACTCAACTCAGCAGGTTTGTCTTTTTTATCTAAATCTTTATTAATTCGACAAACGGCTTGGTTCACCGCTGCGCCCAGTAGATCAAGAAGTCGCGGATACGATCCCCGCAAACGACGAACCCTTGTGTGATTTACAAACTATTGTTTCGGTCGGGGTGTTTGTATACGGGAATTCTATCTTTGTAAACCCTCACACGGCACGCGAGTTATTCCAGGCTTTGCTAATAAAAGACTAAAAAAATGTTTTTTTTCTCTCTCTACTAATCAATAAGGCTGTATCGATCAATCGATAACCTGAACTCCCAAAAATAATTAATTTACAGATTATTCTTGAAGAATACACGGGCTATTTACTATAAAAAGTACATATAGAGATTTATCTATCTATCTATCTATATCATCACGCCAGATCCCTTGCGGGGTAGGCAGAGAGTACAGAGTTCCAACAGGTTCTTTCCTTACATAACTCTCTGGCTTCCTCCACTCTCATAGTTCGTCTCATACATGCTCGCCGGTTACGGAGACTCTTGACTTGTCCTCCAGATAAGACTCGGTCTATTTGGTCGTGGTAAGATAGTTTTAACTCTTCCCCGGTCCCTACATCCTTCCACTTTTGCGTTATATATCTGTTTTGTCATTCTTTCTTCTGACATTCTTTCTATATGCCCGAACCAACGGAGTATACCCTTTCTCATCTTTACAACGATACTATCATTCATACCTACTCGCTTTCTTACTACGCTGTTGCGAATACGGTCGGTCAGCTTCACTCCGCACATTTCCGTAGAGCTCGCATTTCCACCGCATTTATCCTACTTTCATTATCTTTCTTACACACCCAGCTCTCGCTGCCATATAACAGCGTTGGGACAAAAACTCCGTTATGTATGGCCAGCTGCGCCTTTTGGCTTAAGTGCCGGCTCCCAAGTAGCTTTCCCATCGCATCATTTACTCTGTTGCCTGCACTGACTCTTCTCTCTATGCCAGCGGTGTACTTCCCATCCTTACTGAAGGCGCATCCAAGATATACAGACTCATTCACTTGCTCCAGCACATCGTTACCAACCACAATCCTAGCATATGGGGATAAAGACAATAATATCGTGAACATAATGTATTCAACAAAATTCAATTCAATGTATTCAAATTTTTTGTCCGGTGAAGCTGTAAAGGCCAACAGCGTAGATCATTCACACACACACAAAATATATTCGAGTTCCCAAAATATGACATCTAACAGGCCCTTTTTATTTATTTATATTAGGTACACATCAACAATATTCATATGTCACATTTACAAATAGCATTTTACAATAAAAAAGCAGTGATAGCCCAGTGGTTAGACCGTAGGAGTGAGAAGTCAGAGGTACGAACCCAGGCACCTGTATCTTTTTAAAAGCATGTGCGTATTAAAAATTAACTATCACTTGCTTTAACGGTTAAGGAAAACATCGCGAGGAAACCTGCATGCCTGAAAGTTTCTCGAAGGTGTGTGAAGTTCGCCAACCTGCACTGGGTCAGCGTGGTGGATTAACCCTCTCAGTTTGAGAGGAGGCCCAAAGTAGAGACAGTATTTTGACAGGGCTAATATTATTTAACAATAATAATTTTATATGAATATCAATTACAGACGTTCCAAACGTTCCTTGATTTTACAATTAACATGTAGTCCGATGGGACTCGGACTTATTAAATAATAAAAACATTTTTTTATATAAATTGTTCATTTCTCTATTAAACAGCGGAACGTATACATGTAAAATATACACACAAAGAAAGCTTATGCGCCACAAATTGTTTTGATGATTTTTATATGGAATAGTTATTTGAAAAAAAGTTTGCATTCTAAGTAATCCGGGTACACTTTTCATAGTTCTTAGGGTCAGTAGGCAAGGGAAATATTCAAACAAAACACCTCAACGCCATTCACGACAGTAAGACCCATAAGTAATTCTTATCCTAGCCCACACCCCTAAGCAAGCTATTCGCGCAGCACGCAGCACTCACCGATCTATTAGTGAAGGGAGGTTGGATTGACCGCATATTAAGTTTCAGATCACGTTTTTATAGCTACACCTGGGGTGACCAAATGGATTCGGTTTTGTAGGAGAAATCCGTGTTTTCCTCGTTCGAATTGAATAGCATCATTATACTAATCGCGAGTCCCATTGGAATACAAGGACCTGGTTTCATATCATTAGCCAGGCTATGTGTTATTAGAATTTCGGAAAATTCTCAGTAGCAGTCCATAGTTTGAAGTGACCGGTAGAATGGCAATAACTTGTCTCTTATTAAATTGGTAAGTGATTTTGATTAATATTATTTTAACACTCGGCTCGCCCCCAATTCATGGGACCTAACATCGTCGGCGAAACGTGGGTGTACTCAGTACACCTCTGCCACCCCCTCTGGGGAATATAGGCGTGACGATTATTTTAACTTTTAGTACATACTTACAGTAACATTTTAGAGACACTTGTGTTCTTATCACCTTGCCTCAGACAGCATGTTATGTTGTTCTGAGTATTGTACGCGAAGTTGATGGTGTATATTTTTATAAATACACATAAAATTGGGACAACACAGATATACAATGCGAAAGCGGAAGGATGTAGGTACCGGGGCAGACTTAGACTATCTTACTATGACCAAATAGACCGAGTCTTATCTAAAGGACAAGTCAAGAGTCTCCGTACCCGGCGAGGGTGTTTGAGATGAACTATGAGAGTGGGGGAAACCAGAAAGCCACTGTACTCTCTGCCTACCCCGCAAGTGATCTGGCGTGATGATATAGATAGATATAATTGGTGTGGTAATTTTCTAAAAGTGTACTTTTATCCCTGATTTTTTTGAGTTATGGTCACCTTTACTTCACCTAATACAGGCTGGTAAAGGTCCAATTCGCGATAATGCGCTGTAATCTAATCCCCGCGCCTCTCGCAAATTATTATGTAATCTACCCTCTACCATCATCCTTTATTAATGGTATAAATCAAATTTGATGTGACTTCGGCGTTTTTGCATTCCCGGACTAGTAAACGCAGTGAAAGGTCAAGACTGCAAGCCTTTTATATATTTTCTCTTCCCGCCATTTTTTATTCATGTACACCTAAGGGCACTTATGAATAGTCAAAAGAGAAAATTATTGATAACTTAAGACTTTACCACCTGTTCGGAAAGTCATTTCTGTGGAGAAGAAGGGCAAAAAACTCCACGGTTACTCTTATTAAAAATTACAGTTTTACAATTATTTTTGTATACATTGCATCCATGGAATATGGGAGAACAATGCACAACAAGCTAAATAGATTTGCTTAAGTATAGATAATCATAGGTGTACTTAGATTCATGGTATCGGTCAGTGTCTACATAGTCCTCACATTTACAAAATAAACATGTTTTATACCTCATATAATAAAAAGTGTAATTGGAGAGAAAAAAAGGGTTACTATAAAATATGTAAAGAGTGCGAACAGAATAATTGGTTATAGCTCCAGTGTGATGCCGAACGAGAAAAAATTCAACAGTCATCGATAGTCGCCGTCTTGTTCTGAAAACGTGTCTTTTCTTTGTAAAATATTTTCGTACATTTTTTCCTTTTTCTGTTAGTATTAAAGCTGTATAAAGTCAACGTGGCTACAACAGCTGATGCCATTTCGACGAAACAGTTTAAATTGGAAAATTGATTGCCATAAGACAAATATTTACAAATTGTTCAATTCTCGAAGACGAGTCCCATCTTTTTTTTAATAGCTTACAGTGCAAGTTTGTACTGCTAGTCTGATAGTTCTAACTAACACACTGTGCAAAAATAAATAACCGTCATGCCTATTCCCCAAGCGGGAACGGCAGAGCTATTGGTATTACACCAGGCACAATTCCAGACTGCTGTTACAGATTTTTTCTATAGAAAATCCCCAGTTACGTTTTGCCAAACCTGGGATTCGAACCCAAGACCTCATGATCGACAAATGCACCATAATTCACTAGAACAACGAGACACAATGGCGTTATTATACTAACTTCTATAACATAAGATCGCAAATCCATGACCCGCTTTTATAATTCGCGTGAGAACATTACCACAAACATCAACGTTGTTGTCTTTTCCCACGGCCATATTAAAATGTATCTAATAGAATTCATGCAAATAATATATTTAAACATGAATAAAGTATTTTTTCAGTATAATTATCGATAGCGAGCGAACGAATATAATAACATTACCAATACTATTTCTGGTGTGTGAGTGTGTGGGCGGTGCTACGTGTCGGATGACCATTCATGGATACTAACCTAGGACAAACCGTAGACAAGCGGCCGGATTTTAATAAATTATATCTTCTCTATATTATGATCTCAGATAATATATGTTATTATTAGATAGGAAACCTACAGCTGCTACATAGAAGTTGGGATTACTATCGGTGAGCTGACTACCGGTGTTCACGAGGTAAGTGGGGCCGATGGCAGTTGGGGTAGAAAGGTTCTCGAGTGAAGACCACGTACCGAATACGTGAACTGAGCATGACCAGGTGAAGGTCACCGTTAAAAGGTGGATAGCAGCATAAAACCGATCCAAGGATTTTGTATTGCAGTCAATGAAGTGGAATTTGAATATGATGCTGTGTGAATTTTAAACAATACAAAAAATAGTAGTATAAATAATGCAACATCGTTTAGTGGCTAGGCTCGAAAATTTCTGTAATGATAGCAATTGGATAACCATAATACAATTATGAATAATTATAGAATACAATAGAAGACAAACTGGGTAAGCTGCCGCCTAGTAGATACGACGCTATACTGAGTAAATGCAATACATTTTTCGAGACTACTTGACCATCAGATAAGACTTGACCTATTTGATTATAGTATAATAGTTAACATTCTTTTAATATCGCAGTGTCAAATTCCTTTCATTTAAATGTATGATAAAAAAAGCTGTTCATTTGATTCCTATAAAGTATTCAATCTGGAGCTTTAAGAATTCTATTCTTCAACAGTCGATTTATTTGTTTGCAATTTCCAGCGAGATTCAAAGTATTCTAATTAAAGGAATTCCTGTAGAAATGTCATTTAGTTAAATGAGTTGGCCGGAAAGTAACATCGGACTTAAATAAAGAATTTGAGAGCTAATTAGGATGATGTTTATTCATTTAGAAAAAAATGGCGTAGGTTCTACGGTAGTTTCATGTTTTATGGACTTAATTGAGGGAACCCAGCCGTGTTGCTTTTTCGGTGAGATAACGATGAAACTTCACGAGTATCAAAGCGACTTAAGAAACTTGACTTGAAACTTAGTAGTCAAGAGGTGGTGATTTGTCGAGCCTAATATAGGACACAACGTATCTTGTCGATTTGTACATGTTAGATTTCTACCGAAAGAGTCCTCAATGATTTAGAGTACCTATGGGCTTATATGAATAGTAAGGAACCGTTATTCTGGTGACATTTATCTGTCTATCAATGGCATCACGCCAGATCCCTTACGGGGTAGGCTGTAAAGAGTTCCATCAGTTCTCGTGACATAGGGAATAAAAACTTTTAAAACTAGTTTGTTATGACTTGTTCTATTAAACAGGTCTATAGTGAAATAAATACGGCAATAGGCTTACATTCTAATACAGGTCTATGCTTAAAAAGAAATACATAAAATGTGTATAAACGTGTCTTGTCATTAAAATGCTAATGACTAGATTGCAACAAAGCCTAAAATAGGCTAATGTATTTTAATTTTATGTAGGTATGTACTTGCCAATAACACAGCCGACTTGACAATGAAGACGTTACAATAATTTAGGTATAGAATAGCCTAGGTGAAATTGAATTAGTTTAATGTTTATGTACAAAGATATGTATAAGTATTTAGTTAATATTGAAGTTGAATTTATTAATATTATCAGTACGAATCCAGCAAATATGTATAAGACTAATTATGAGAGAAGAGGATTCGAGGAACATCGGTAATACTTTTTCCCTTTCACGTATAATTTGATCAATAATATATGTTTATTCTCGCAAACACAACCACAATGGTTATGACACTTATTAGTAAGCTAACAGTTAAATAAAATATCAAACTAATCAGGCTTTAAGTGTGAGGTGTGTGAATCATCTACGTTGTTGCACATGGGGCCTATATAGCTGCACCGGTTAAGAGATGGAGTGTGCAACCACTACGCTCTAGCTGATCAAGCTTCTGACTGCCACTTACAGCTGTCACCAAAAGCAAAGCATGACAAAAATAATGATAAACATAGTTCCTAAAAGAACAAACATAATTTATGCCCAGACATGACAATCATCATTCAAAGCACGGAGAAAAAACTTACAAAAAAAAGGTTAACCAACTTCAAAAGCAAAAAATAAATATTTGAAGTCGTTGCTGGTTTGTGCAGTCGGTTACTTAGCACCGACTTCAAATATCTATTTTATGCTTTTGAAGTCGGTTTACCTTCTTTTTTCAAGTTTTTATTTTACAATTTAATGTGACGAGTGAATTATTTAGTAATATTTATATACTGATATATTATTTTGCTGAGTTGTACAGTAAGGTACCTACAGGATTAATATAATGACTATAATAACGTAATTTATACATTCGTGCTGTTCGCCATTAAAGGATTTCCCTCTTGTACCTTCAAAGTCCAAGGTCCAATAACAATAACATTAAAATAGGACCACCTCAAAACTATACTGAACCCAATGCAAAAAGAATCATCAAAATCGGTTCATAAGCAAAAAAAAGGACGAATTATGAACCTCCTTTTTTGAAGTTGGCTAATATACTGCTTAGTTCTATAGTAGGGTACCTATAGGAGTGACGTAATACCCATAATATCTCAATTTACACAAACCTATTGTTTGTCGTTAAGGAGTTCCCTGGTGTATCTTCTAAGTCCAAGGTCCAATGCCAATGAAATTAAAATGGGACCACCTTGGAGCTATACTGAACCCAATGCAAAAAAAATATCAAAATCGGTCCACATTTGACGGAAATATCGCTGAACATACATAAAAAAAAAGAAAAAAAAAGCATACATACAACCGAACATAGAACCTCCTCCTTTTTGAAGTCGGATAAAAAACAGGACTATTATCTCTAAAATCAGGAAGCAAGGTGTCGCTACTCTTAAATGTGATAATGCTTAGATTGAAACATGCTAGTGTAGGTTTTAAATAGCGTCTTATTAGCATACCTATACTTGGAGACTAATATATACATTCTAAAAAAGACCGTTGACTGAAAAGCTCTTTCTGTAGTAATTGACGTAGGCGAACTCGGATAATATATCCTGTAAAATAAATAATTGTCTTATACTGGTATTACTGTATTGCTAGAGGCGTATAAGAACGCCTAAGTTTCCGCCCAGGTTTCAAGCAGTTTTGAGTATGTCTACCTTACAGTGAGGTTATTATTTTCTGGTGTTACAGGTGAGGAGTTTATCACAATCTAGCTGGCGAGGTCCTAAAGTCCCTTGCTTGCCGGCCGATGCAGTGCACCACTGCAAGACACCTAGTTTATGCCTTCCCTCATAGCGATTGTCCAAGGTGAGGCCGTTCCTCCATGAGACCTATGGGCTAGTTCCTTTACCCTTTCGGGTAGAAGGTAGTTTTTGCACGGTCGCCCTCTTGTCCGCTGTAAAGGGCTCGGCACCAACCAATAACACTAACAGAGCTTACACAAAAACTCCAATTGTTAGAAACGTCTAAATGCATGGCTTTAGAAAAAGTCGTTAGGTTCTTTTCGCCTTGTTTTTTACTAGGTTTTTCTTCGTCGCTGCACGGTAAGCAAGTGAATCTTGAATGGCGACATGTTGCGCTGTGATCCCATGAAATCTCCTAAACACGACAACCTTCGGCCAGAACTCGTGGCTCATGAAGGTCTCCAGCTTGACTGTAGGAACTCGCACAGAAACGAATTAAACTCCGTAAGTTTAGGTCAGCATTTATATGTGTACCGTGTGTAAGTTGACGAAATTATCTAGTGATAATCTTCAGTGAGATTACAGAATCAGACTTCCAGTCCAAAAAGTATGATCCGTTAAGCCATCTAGTGAAGAAAGTTACTACTCTATCATAAATTTGTAAAATCGAGCGACATCTGCGGCCTACAAAACTACCTACCCAATTTAAAAATAAAACAGTATACATTTTAACCGGGCCAAAATAAATGATCTCCTTCACTCGGCGATTACTAATAAAAATAGCCAACCTAATTAAAATCATTAAAATGAAATTAATAAACAACAACTCACTTAAAACATTGTAGAGGCAATTTAAATACATAAGTGTACTCGGTTTTCCCGCGTGCCGGCCATGTTGGTGCAAACGTCAAAAGTTCATTGACGCCGTGCGACTGATGCAGTCGGCGAAAATGTGTGCAAAATTGTTAGTATATTTTGTATTTTGTTTTGTAATACTTTTCTGTATTAGGCAAGTATTTATTATAACTGACTCGATGCATAATGTGGTTGGCGACCACCAGGTTCTGGGTTTGAATCTTAGATCGGAAGAATTAAGGTTTTTCTACTGAAAAGTTATTTGTAGAAATCTGAAGTTTGGAATTGCATCCGGTATAATGGCAATAGTTTCGACCTCTATTACTTTGGAACCTGTGTTACTTTTCTATTACGTTCACCCTACTTGGGTAATATAGAAGTGGCGGTGTTTTCAATTTTCTAATTAGAGATTGTAAATGGCGACTAAAGAAGTCACTATTGAAAAAGGTACCCTTTATAATCAGGGCCCTTATTCGTTTTATGACGAAACACGGCGCGTTACGACGAGTTGGTGAAATGTTCGTGTATTGATCAATACACAATACGAATCAACCAATGTTTATTCCACCTTAATCACGTATGGGATCAAATGCGACTAATTAGTGTCCAATTCAGTATGCCACTGGAATACTATTTAACGATCACTCCACGAAGTTGTCGTAACGCCCCGCGTTACGTGTTCAATTGGTCAGAGCCAATAAGGGTCCATAGAGTATTTAAATAACTTTAGTGATAATATTCTGTCGAATATTGGTACTGTAGTCATCTCGTCGATATTATATAGGTATTTTATTACCGCGCAAGTGTGGAATATTATCATCTCTCGCTTACATCATGCCTAGGACCTTGGGCCAATATGTTCTCACAAGAATTTCATTCATAAAGCGCGATTGCGTAATGTACGCGCTTTCTACGTGTTATTACTACTTATGCATTCGTAATGTGAACGTGTGGGATCTTCTTCAATATTGCGCACGCTATGATTCATCGCTGGCAGCCTATTGTTGTAAAAATGAGCGCTGAAGTCGAGCGTTTAGCGCTGAGTCGACGCTTACAAGCGTTGAAACACGTAGAAGACGTGAGCGTTTTAAGCGCCAATACGAGCGTTTTTACAACATTACGGCAGCCACTGCTTGATACAGATACTTCGCTTTGTTTAATCGGCTTGCGGCTGAAGCGTAGCTGTTGCACGCGTGCCTTCTTGGTCGGTGAAGCTATAAAGGTCCCTCAACCAACAGCTTAGACCATTCACATTTAAAAACAAATCAAAACATGATGGCGACGACAAATTCATGACATAATAATTGCGACGATTCCCAGCCTAGCTGTCATCGAAGATCGGTACATGCTTGCGCTTAACTACATCTCTACCTATCTATATCAGGACACCAGATCCTCTGGGGATAGGTAGAGTAAAGAGCAACGAGAACATACTATTGCTATAACAAATATAAAATTTCTTTCTTTGTCACTAAATGTGCCACTAGTGGCACATAACGGAAATTAATCTTCCGTGTAATGCTAATATTTAATCCTGTTGAATATCAATCAGCTGAGTGAAATACCTGATCTATTGAATCCATGGTTCAGATTTTAGGATAGAAATTTGGGATTTTAATTACACATCTGTTATTTTTTATTGGGACAGGTTAGTAGAATAGCGCCTCTTATTGCAGGAGATAAAGTGAATAGTTATCAATTGAGTAATAACATTTCTCTCTTTCTTTATCATCACGTCAGATCCTTTGCAGGGTAGGCAGAGCGTACAGAGTTCCAACAGGTTCTTATCTTCCAGCTTCCTCCACTCTCACAGCTCGTAGTAATTCCTCAGAAAGTAGAAGTTTTCCTGTTCTGATACGGGTACGGGTCGGAAACAAAATCACAGCCAAAATATGATCGCGTTTGGATATGCTTGCGCATATATACCTCCTCGAATCTAGCAACCGAAAAAAATTGTTATAAATTATTATAAGGTTATTAAACCTTAGATTTTTCCGCTTCCTCACGCCATTCTTAGCTATCATCAACCTTACGTCTTCCTTAGCCAGCGTCTTCACCATGGTAATGGTTGGATCGAAGTAATTTAAAAATAAGACCACATCTAAACTTGTACTCTTGTTTTTGGGCCATTTTCGGACTGTCACCCTCATTCTAGTACAAATCGTATATCGATGGTAACACCCTATTAAATTACGTGACTCGAGCGTAGTGATTGCACGCTCGCCCTTAAGTCCGGTGAAGCTGTAAAGGCCTCGCGGCCAACAGCGTACATCACTCACACACACACATTAAATTGCATATTCAATACAATTTGACCAAATAAAATACACTATAGTCCTTTTCATCAGTCATGGGTACGCTGACATTTAGAATTTGACGTTTCTAGAAATGGGTGAGTGTGAAATAGAATCGATTTAATACCGTATAAAGAAAATTTATAACGAAGAATGAATCGATATTAATAAAAAATAATTTAGGAACAAAAAGAGAACAAAATAAAATAATCTCATTATTTATTTACGAATCAAATCATTGGTCACAAAAAGCGTGTGACAAATCGCTGGGTACTTCGCTTACATGTATTATTGTTAAAAAAACTATAAAACTCTGTTTAATATGTCAAGATCGCGCATCCACATTTATTTATTAATTTATTGAATATGAGAATACTATATATTTCAGTCAGATACATATTCGTAAAAAAATCGACAATCGACTTAGTACATTTTAAAAAAACAACATATTGATAATAACGAATTCATTGTGTCAATCCCTAAAACGCATACCGTTACAATTTACATAATTGTTTAATGGAGTTTTATTAAGTGTTAATTTTTTTAAATCATTTCGCAAATTTATGAACAATATATGATTTAAGTGCAAAGTAAAGTGGATTTTTGATGTATCTTTATATTCCAGTTTATTTTTTGGATTCTATATGTTCAATATTTTTAAATACAATATGCGTGAAATGGAATATGGTCTAACGTCACCGTACCCATGTCTCGTGGAAAAGACTATAATGTTGATAATGTTCTAAAAGTCCACATTCGAGATTAAACCTTAATATAATATAATATAATATAATATAATATAATATAATATAATATAATATAATATAATATAATATAATATAATATAATATAATATAATATAATATAATATAATATAATATAATATAATATAATATAATATAATATAATATAATATAATATAATACGTAATATTTTTATTACCAGCAATATATCTTTCTCCATACAAGTTATTTTTACCATAAGTTTCGAATGCGAGTTATTTGAAAGAGATTAATATATGTATTGTGCGGATTCGCCAGACTGGATGGCAGAAAAACTATATTTCCATAAGGGAATGTTTTTTTATCTTCGAGAATCTATTGAGAACTTACTATTATATGGTTGGTAAACTGTAAAAACAATATTATACAAACTGTTCTTTTGTATTTTTTTAAAGCCTCGTTGATCTAGTGAAGATTGTGTATAACGATCACGAGCTCCTGGGTTCGAATTTTAAGACGGACAATGTGTAATTTTACGATAAAATATTTCCGGAGTCAGACCGGCATTTTGCCTCCTATATTGGGATCTAATGTCGTCGGCGAAAAGTGGGTATATTTAGTACGCCTCTACTTCTCCTGCTTGATATAATATAGGCGTAGCGGTGTTTATATTTTGTGGAATACGTAATTAACGGACTACTTAATGATTTAGAAGTCCGCTTTGTTTGGATTAGCCCAGTTCGCCTCTATCTATATCGCCACCCCAGATCTCTTGCGGGGTAGGGGAAGAGAACAGAGTTCCAACACTCTTTGGCTTCCTCCATCCTCATAGTTCATCTTATATACGCTCGCCGGTTACGGAGACTCTTAACTTGCGCATCGAGTAGGTTACAGTCTGTATGGTCACAGTTTATTCCATATTTATACTAATACTCATTATACTGTAATTAAAAAAAAAAACAAAACTCATTTATTAACAAGCGAAAATCTTACGATAATATAACCAGTCAGAATGAAGGTCTTCTCAAGTCGAAGTGAAGAAAATCTATCACGCGTTATTTATGTAAATGGTATTCTGTGCTTCGCTCGGCTCGAATAAGCATGCGGATCACTACACACATGGCGTAAAAACGCACGAAATTATTTTTACGCGTCTTTTTTTAGGAACTTGTATTTAGTATTAGCATTACAGCCAATCAACAAATAAGTGTCTTATTATCACGATTTCTGTGATTGCAATGAATCCTGTAAATTCCGCGAGGATAAAAATAAACGTTCTGTATAGGCTGAAATCGGTAAACGACACATACTTTACGAGTCTAACTCAAATACAAGTTTTATGCTAGATCATAGATAACTTTGTTTTGTATCGCAGTATAAAAGTTCTAGTCTTGTGCGATTATCCGGCCATAACGTTGTTTGACCTGGGTGATTCCGAGTATTTAATAGTTCCTTTTATTGTTCACATAAATGTATGTTTGATGGCAGCTGTAACATATATTTTTATGTAGCTTATATATTAAGTTGTGGGTAAAATATGAATGATTTTGACATTCTGAAGTCGTTCTGTACAGTGGGTGACATAAGCCTCTCACCGACCCTGATGCCCTTACTTTCCTTCTTCCAAATACAGATACCGCACACAGGATCAGACACCAGCCTCGCCGGCGAGGTCGAAGAATCCCGGTGCACGGCACCGCCGTAATCCGTAATCGCATTTTCTATGCCACTGGAGTAACGTTAAATGACCATTTCATGAAGTTACGAGGCGGCGGGTCTAGCCCGATCATACCGATTCGTCTTTTCATTTTATTCGATTCACTTGGTCTAACTTCCGTCTCCTCAGCCTATTTCATAGTGAATAGGCTATTACTGAGTCAGCCCCCCTCCCGATGCCCTTACAACCTTTCTTTCGGATATAAATACCGCACACAAGAACAGACACCGACGTCGCCGGCAAGGTCGAAGAATGCCTTGCCCGCCGGCCGGTGCAAAGCACCACAGTGAGACACCTATTATACCCCCTTCCCATAGCGACTGCCCAAGCCAAGGCCGATCCTCCTTGACGCGCCCATGAGCTAGTTGCCCCCTTGCCCTTCTGGCTCGAGCGTAGTGGTTGCTCGCTCGCCCTCTTGTCCGGTGAAGCTGTAAAAGCCCCACAGCCAATAGCATGGATCATTCACACACACAACGCCTCTGAATACTCTAAAATCGCTATGTATCTATCTTCAGCCCAAATATGTCCACCGCAGGTCAAAGACTCCCCCAAAGACAGCTACGACGACCTGCTTAAATAATTTTTTTTAAAAATTGGTAGTACTCGTTATTTACGTACCTAGAAACAAATATTATAAACATATTTAAATAATATTTAGAAAAGAAAATATTGTTTTATTTTTATAATATTTTTGAGGAGCTTTTAAACATCAGTTCCCTGTCGAAAAATAAATTGGTGTGTACACAGTACACCTCTGCCATCCCCGCTGGGGAATGTATAGGTCTACACATTTTCAGTGAGTAAAGTATATTTTTGATTCTATTATGTCATTCCACAAACAGTAAAACCGTCATCAATTTTTAAAACTCATTTAAATAAAATATTAGGTATATAAAAATATAGCTTTCCGTATACTTTAATGACATCATCCGTCTGATGCATCATCCTTAAGACAAAAGAATAGACAACATTTAAGAAAAACAAAATACCTAAGCAGAGGTCATATTGCACAGACTTGGCCCACATAGGCCAGACACCATTGTCAGACGCGTCTGACGGACTACAAAAGCGCGTCTGGTGCACTGTCATTAGTTGAATTTAAAAAAAAAACAGACGTGTGCTTGTCCAAATTATAATAAAGCGGTTCCGTAGTTATTGAGATTTTAAATTCTAATTAACTGCGAGAGCAACGGGATATGACTTCTATGGGGCTCGTAGGAAGCTCGCGGAGCGTGTCGTAATTCTGCCAGCGGAAGAACTACGGGTTCTCGGCGATGAACGCATCGGTGCTCCTTTATGCTACGAAGAGCTTTTTTATTGCGACTAACCCCGCCACGCATTTTCACCACGGTAATTCCTGTAAGCTAAGATCCACAATGGTCTTAGATGACACCAAGGTTAGTCAACAAAATTATTTTTGTGTCCGCATCTTTGATTTGATAAGATGTCATGTTGGTAATTACCAACCCTGAAAACATAGCACTTGACACTCAGACCATATAAGCCATACTATACCTGCCACATCATAAGGTCCATACCATATTATTCAAACTAGGGCTATTGGCAGTGGTACCGTAGTTTCGATGTAATTGTATGATTGCTATACCTACAAAGTACAATATTTTAAGCAAATAAAAACTTTTGATATGCCAAACTGGAAGGATGTAGGTTAGGTATCGGGGAAGACCTAGACTATCTCCAACAGTGTCTTATCTGAAGGGCGAGGCGAGAGTCCGTAACCGGCGAGTGTGTATGAGACGAAGTTTGTGAATGGAAGAAGCCAGAGAGATCTGTAAGCAAATAACCTGTTGGCACTCTGTACTCTTTGCTTACTCTGCAAGGAATCTGGCGTGATTATATAGATAGATAATTAGAACAAAATTACATTTGATTTGTTTTATTACGGTTGTTATTTACCCAGTGAACCCTAAAACTTAGCTCGCAACATTATGTTCGTTCATTGACCGACTACTTTCACTGGCAAATCTAGTTTTTCTAGACTTAATGAATCGCTAGAAACGCCTGGAACTTAGGGTCGAAAGTGTTTAATTTGTTATTTATGTCCTCGAAACCGGTGGGGTAAACAGAACTGTATTGAGTTTTCGTAATGTTTCAATAATTTTATAAAACAAACAACGTCACGTCATTCCTCAAACGGGGGTGGCAGAGGTATATTGTATACACTCGTTCTACGCCGACAATGTTGAGAGCCATGTAATGGGGGGCAAGCCTTTTTCCATATTACTGGGCACAATTCCAGACTCCGGACTGATACTGGAAAATTTTTAATATAAAATCTACACTTTGTCTGGTCTAGGATTCGAACTCAGGGCCTAGCTATCGCTACGCGCATTATAAGCCACTAGATCAACGAGAATGTTAAAAAGTGCAATTGAAAGTGTGTATGAAATAAAACTATTTTCGGAATTTTTCGCGGTTTATTTTTTATTTATAAGTTCCAGACGTTTCGAGTGCTTTGCAGCACCCATGGTCACGGGAGGGACTGAGGTGTTAGACGTCCAAAAGGCATAGTTGTTCCGGGGTACCCTTAAAACTGCGAAAGAATCCGAAAAATAGTGTTATTTCATGTGTAATATTCGCGTAAATCTAAGAACTCAGTATGGAAGTGTATAGTTAAACATGCTTAATACGGCAGCAGACTGAGAATAATTGGACTGAGCTACAGTTTTAGTTGATTTAAGTTTATATTAAAGGAATAACATTATAAAAGAAAAAATGACAAAACTGATATGCAATGCGAAAGTGGAAGGATGTAGGTACCGGGGAAGACCTAGACTATCTTACCACGACCAAAAAGACCGAGTCTTATCTGAAGTCTCCGTAACCGGTGTGTTGCGTGTATGAGACGAACTATGAGAGTGGAGGAAGCCAGACAGGTATGTAAGGAAAGAACCTGTAGGAACTCTGTACTCTCTGCCTACCCCGCAAGGGATATGGCGTGATGATATAGATGGATAGATAGAACATAATAAAAATAGTTCGAATCGATTCGGTTCCCCATTTAGAACAAACTACTTTCAGGCCATGCTTTATTCATGTTACGAGTACGTGTTGAATACTCCCTGCCTACCTAATCGAAGAAATCACCCATATGAAGCTATTACCTTTATTAACATTACTAACAAGCGAAGCTATGTGTACAGAAACCCGAGCAAAACCGCAGCAACCCGCTAGTCAAACATTCCAACGACAAGACCGGTGAATGCCAATGCAATATGCAGCGGGCAGATAGTTACTAGAAACAGTTACACGGTCTCGGGTTCGATTCCCAGCCCGTTAACTGTCACCGCTAAGGCATTTATTATTGGCCGATAAAGGTAGTCGTGACTAGCGCATACCACGGGTAGGGCAAGCGTTGTTGTTATCGACTTAATACATTAATTTCTCAAACTTTATTTTACGTTTTCTCATATCGACGAAGTAAATTGACGTTTAAAGTGTTTTTTGTATTTTATTTATTAGAGAGACTGCCTTGTTGGTCTAGCGGCAAAGCGCATCGCTTTGTGATCACGAGGGCCTGGGTTCAAATCCTAGGTCGGACGTATGTAGTTTTCCTAACGAAAACTTTCCAGTACGAGTCCGGAGTTGTGAGACTTGTGCCCGGTATAATGGCAATAGGCTCGCCTCCTATTACATGGGACCTAACATCGTCGGCGAAACGTGGGTGTACTTAGTACACCTCTACCACCCCCGCTTGGAGAATATAGGCGTGACAGTATTTATTCAGATAACAAACAGTTACAAATTCCAATTATAATAGTTGTTGTATTATACAATATCCTGAATGCGCCACCGACGACATTATCCACATATTAAATATGTTATAAGGTTTTTTTATTGTTAGATGCCGCTAACTTAATATTACGTTAGAGACAATAAGTTATTCAAGAAAGGAAGTAGAAAAAATAACGAAGAGGTAAACTCGGGTTCAAACCCACGTGGATTTGGCACTTTTTAAATGGTGCTATATTTTTTCTCGATTATAGAAATAAAAAAATCATGTCATACAACTAAAGACAGTACTTCTGTAGTCGTTTAAAAACAGAGATCTTGATCATGAGAGTGGAAGCGAGAGAGGTCTGGAAGGAAAGAACCTGTTGGAACTGTACTCTCTGCGTACCCCGCAAGGGATCGGGTGTGATGATATATATAGATAGATAAAAGTATTGATCGTAAGACATATTATAATTATATCTTTAGAGAAACACTCGACAAGTCTACATCTAAAGACATAATTATAAAGAATTTTGTGGTAAACATTACAGTGCGTGTTTCGGAAGCCACCAGTTAGTTCCCGGTTAGAAAATAATAATGGCTATTCATAACGCTAAAGTTTATCAAAAGATAGCACTTTCTAAAACCTCGTTTTGATGCATAACAGTCTATAACTACCAACATTTTTTCACAATCATCGTTTCAGTCCAATTCCCCCGCTAGTGTTTCTCACGCTTTTGAGTTTTATTTTATTTTATTTCACGCTTTTAGTCAAATTCATTGCAAGTTTTCCTGTTAAATACTAACGGGGTTTGGTTTACGTTTAATATTGTAACTTCCTTTGGCCCGCGGTTTCACACGCCGCTCCTTTAAGATTTTCCGCTTAATAGATTTAAAAGTTATATTAAATCTACAGGATATTATACTGTAAATGATTTCTTAAATGATAAAAATGCCTTTACATAAATTACATGAAGTTTACAAGAATATGATGTTAAGTGCAGCGTGCCCTGTCTAGCGATCGTTCACAGATTTTAAATATTATTTTCGAACGATGTCGACAGGGTCGTGGATTGGTCATGCTCACTAAAATGTCTTTGCTAGTGGCGGCTCCGTGGAGCGGATCACTCTCTTCCCTCTGTTATGGTCGAGGAGAGTGATGGCTGCTTCTCAAGTCATACTCGTGGACGGGTGCTGCTGGTGGGGACTGGTCTGTCCTCTATCCTTTGACTGATTAAACATGTACCGTAGTACTGTTGAATTTTGCTGTAACCAGTTATTTTGTACGCACTCTTTACATATTTTATAGTAACCCTTTCTAATAGTATTATTATTATACTTTTTTTATAGTATACCTTAACAAAGTCCCTATTTTGTAAATGAGAAGACTATGTACACACTGACCGATATCATGAATCTAAGTACACTTATGTTTAATCTATACTTAAGCACAATCTATTTAGCTCGTTCTGCACTGTTCTCCCATATCCCATGAATGCAATGTATATGCATTGTGAAACTCTCATTTTTAAAAACAGTAACCGTGGAGTTCTTGTCCTTCTTCTCCACAGGAATGACTTTCCGAACGGGTGGTAAAGTCTTAAGTAATCAATAATTTTCTAATTTTGACTATTCATAAGTGCCTTTTGGTCTAAAAGAATAAAAAACTTTTGATTTTTATTTTTTGATTTTACCACTAAGCTAATACGGTCGCAAAAAATTGCCCGCCCGCGCTATTTCTTCGTTTTCGCTTATCGTTCTTCCTGTCTTTTTTTCTTTTATCTCGGCTACTAATAGCTCCGACTCGTGTGTGTGTGTGTGTGTGTGTGAATGATCTACGCTGTTGGCCGCGGGGCCTCTGCAGCTTCACCGGACAAGAGGGCGAGCGTGCAACCACTACGCTCGAGCCAGAAGGGCAAGGGGGCAACTAGCTCAAGGGTGCTTTAAGGAGGAACGGCCTCGGCTTGGGCAGTCGCTATGTGGGATAGCATATGTTAAGTGTCTTGCCGTGGTGCTCTGCACCGGCCGGCGGGCAAAGGATTCTTCGACCTCGACGGCGAGGTTATCGGCGGTATCCGAAAGAAGGGATGTAAAGGCATCGGGAGGGTCGGAGAGAACATGCCGCGGACGGTGGTAGCGGCTGATAGGAGGGGAGGTAGGTTCGTAGTCTGCGGCGGCTACGATTAGCAGATTCCTATGATTGGACGCGTTTGCGAAATATCGGGTTGTCGCCTTTTTAATAAAGGCGCGAATAAGTTCGAGGCCGAGATCGGAATGGAGATCGAGGTTCCGTATGAACCACGGGGTCCGACGGCGTCCTCATAGCGTTAAGGCAAATAGCCTTCCTTAAGAATTGGACTATCAAATGTAAAAGAATTTTTCAAATCCGACCGTTAGTTCGAGAGTTATTGGTACAGATATGGTTCGCCAACTAGTTTATGAGGTATGATGATATAGGATAAAATCCATTCATTTTAAATTTTGATTGGTTATAATGACAGCTGTCAAACTCATACTTAACCTAAGAAACTTGGCGGTTTTTATCATGGGTGGTTATAGCAATTATGGAAGGCCAGTACAAAGATGGGTCGATGATATGATTAACTGTGTAAATAAGACCGGGCCCAGATTGGCTCAGAATAGAGATATGTGGCTTATATATAGATAGGCTTATGCCCTGAAGTGGGTGGAAGAAGCTGGAAGTAATGATGATAATGGTTGTTTGAATTATTAAAAAAAAAAAACAACAAGTGAATCTATGTTATCTATGTTCGCTTGCTATCATCAAAACAAAAGAAAAAGCTAACTAAGTTTTTGATTACCTATGAAGCCGCTTATAAGGCATCCAATTCGGTATGACGAATATTACATTAAGAGGCCACCGGAAACAACAGTTTAACCTGTTATCTGGAGCATGGAGACTCATGGAAATGTATTTATCACAAGCGGTTACCCATCTCAGACTGACGGAGTGGTACGCTGCTTGGTGTTCGTTAAGAATACCGCGTTCCGGTAGAACTACAGGGTGCCTCATAATATTATTAATTGTAACATTTTAATTTTGCGAGTGAAGGAAGCCAGAGAGGCTTGTATGAAGAGAACCTGTTGGAATTCTGTAGGTATTCTCTGCCTAGCCCGCAAAGGATCTGGCGTGATGATATAGGTAGAACATTTTGATGCCAGATCCCTCCCTCTTCCAAGATGCACTGTTTTATAATTCGATATAGAAGTAACCACACGGAAAAATTCAAATACTATAATACAATAATTCCTATTTATATCTATGGGGAAAATACCTTGTTTAATAATAGCTATTTATCGTTTTACAATAGGTGTACAATGTCGAAGCTCCAACGCATATTGAATCGCAAATGATCGGATTGGTTGTGACCGCAACTAATCGAGCCATTAAGCCGGACTGGGGGCAAATTCTACTGACAAAATTCCGCAAAAACCGAATGTTAACTGCTGCCGATCTAAGGCGTTAGGGGCCATGCACACGACGACGCGCTTTCGAAGCGTCTAAAACAGCGTTTTCCAAACGTTATTACGCCCTGGCCCAGTTATTTTTATTTTTTTCCCATTGTGACCCTTTTTTTTTTTTTTTTTTACCTGGGGAAAATCCTGCATAGGACTTCCGCGAGCCTCGGGGGAAGCTCGCGGGGCGTGTCGGATTCCTACCGACTAAAAACCCCAGGGTGGCCGACATCAGTACTTTGGAGGGGCTCCGGGATCTCCGTATGGAACGCACCGGTGCCCCTCTTGTGCCACGCTCTGAAGAGCCTGCCTTCGGGGGAGACTTCCCATTGTGACCCACCTCAAGCCTTTTTAACCAACTTGAAAAAGGAGGAGGTTATATGTCGTTTGTATCATATATTAATCCTGTAGGTACATTACTGTACAACTCAGCAAAATAATATAATATCGGTATATAGATATTACTAAATAATTCTATATCTTCTATAAAAAAAAGGTAAACCGACTTCAAAAAGCAAACCTTGGCACCTTTTTTTATAAAAGATTTTAACCCTCCTAGTGCATCTAGTGAAAATAAAAAAAAAACACATTCCAATGTCCAAGTCCATGTGATAGCGGGCGGGAACAATACGCAGGGCGTGGGGCGTGTAAAACAGAAGCTACGCAGAAAGCGAAAAATCACCACTCACTCCTCTGTGCAATAGCGGAGTGAGCGTTGGCATTGACACAAAAGTAACACGTCTCTTGATCATGAACAAGTATGATTGATTGTAAACAATGATGACGGACGATTTAGCGGAATGGTTAAGAGCTTAAGCCGCTCCGACCGCTGTGTCTAATAGTCGCGTGTTCGATTCTCGCACGGGACAAATCTTTGTGTGATCCACAATTATTCATGTTTGTAAACGCACCCACAATACAGGAATAAATCCTAGGGTGAACAAAAAGACAATGCTGCGACCCGGTATTTATTTTCGTGGCCCGGTGCCGGGTAACGACCCACCATATGGGAAACGCTGGTCTAAAACGCAACAAAAACATCTTAGGCCCTTATTAGCTACGACCAAACGATAGTGTAACGGTATTCTGTATGCGACTGGAGTAACATTAAACAATCATTTTACGAAGTTATCTGAACGCGTCGCGTTACGTGCTCAATTGATCATGGCGAATAAGGGCCCTGCAGATGCAATGATATCATAAAGTATGTAGTATGTAACTATGCACACGTTCATGAAGTAAGTCTTGTTGTATCGCTGAAAAACGCGCAGTTGATGCAGACAAAGAAGGAACGTAATAACACCGCTTCAAACGCGGTTTTCATGTGCGTTTCACCGTGCGTCTGTATCGTTACAGACGCAATGAAGCTGCCTTTTCGAATCCTGTAGGGCAGGAAACGTGTTATCGACGTTTCAAATAACGCGCGTCAACAGCTCGGGTAAAGTCATCGAGAGGTTCAAGGTGCTTTTGTTTTCTTCTCGAGTACGGAAACCGCTAAACATTTTCGTATTATGTATATGGGAATACAGCTACATGTCGTTGAAGGCGGTGAAGATTCGGTTTTTGCGGAATTTAGTGAACACAATTGGGCACCTATTCGATCGGAGACGTAGCGATCTTCCCAGAAGTCTGACCGTGACCGTTGCAATCCCATTCTTGTCATTAATTTTAATGTCGTAAATATTATTGTTTGTTATCATCACGATCATAATATCCTTGAAGCAGTGAACTCATCCAATTTCTTTGAGTGAACTGAGGGCTTAGTATGAAAACTTTGATGTTAGCTTGACGCTAACGAGTAATCGTGCTGTCACATTCTTGATTATTTAGTAGATTTTATAGTTTGACAAGGATGGCATATCAACTTGCTAGCGTCACGCTAACGTCAATTGTTTCGTGTGTGTGTGTCTGTGTGTGTGTGTGAGTGATGTACGCTGTTGGCCGCGAGGCCTTTACAGCTTCACCGGACTTAAGGGCGAGCGTGCAACCACTAAGCTCGAGCCAGAAGGGCAAGGGGCGACATACTCGAGGGCGCCTTGAAGAGGCGCCCTCGGTTGAGACAGTCGCTGTAGGGGGACGGGTGCACTAGTAAGTGCACCGGTCAACCGCCGGCTATGTGAGGGGATCCGTTCTAAGCTGATCTATCTCTCGTCCCGCCAGATTTCATGCAGGGTAGGCAGAGAGTACAGAGTTCCAATAGTTTATTTATTTACAGAGCTCTCACGCTTTCCACTCATCCCCGATTAAAATGATCAGAGGTAAGAACGGAATTTATTGAACGGGAAATGAATTAAAAATTACCGTCTTTCCACGCTATACGATTATTGAAAAAAGTTGAAATTTCGATCACTTTTTTTCGTTTGTCAAACTTCACGTTGGCAGAATCATGAGTATACGATGGGGGCCATAAATTATAATTGGAACTTAGCTTGCTTAGCTTGAGCAGTCTGTGGAATTATTATCAAGGCACCTGTAACTGTTGTCGGCTATATATTATAGTAGGTAGTATTTTATAAGAGGTTCACAGCCTGCAATGCCCCATTATTAGTGCATTCACCTTACCACCCAGGTGTACGAATGGGGGGACGGGGACGTTACGCTTTCGTGTTGGAAACTATAGAGGCGCGAAAAAATAGTATTTTTACTCCTGATGAAAGCCGTGTTTAAAGTTTGAAGCTTTTGTCTGTGGCACTGTATCTTTAAAATGGGGAAATTTGTTTGAAATGCGGTTTATTCAGTTTGATAGCTGGTATTGGTTGATCATTCTTAGGTGTTTGGTAAAAATGGATTTAAATGTATTTAATTTCGAAGTTTACTTTGTTAGATATCTTTTTTGTTTTATTTTTTGGTCTTATACAGAAGTAATTAGGGCGATATTAAGAACCGTTAGACGACGGTTAGTAGTTAACATTAATAACACTTTTTCATCACAAAATATTCAGGTAATGGTATCTAATCTATGTAGACCACATGACCAAGCCGTCAGTAGAGATTTCTGTGACGAGAGCTACCAAGCTCTCGTCATAGAATACCAAGTATACTAGTGATCTGAGAGTAGGCTGCTCAGCTCAGGCGATCGAGAAGTCGTTGGTCGAGGGTCAATCGTATGGAACGATCTCAGATTTTATTTCGATCTGGATGTTTTTGCATAGGGTATTTGTGTCTGTAAAACGCATCTAGATACTGGAATACCTCCTAGTCTCAGGAATAGCGTAAATTTTTGCGTTATTTTACATCAAGATGCTTCAAAGAATAGGTGTTTGAAATGAACCGCTGTTCGTCTAAAAGTTAAGATTCAGCGGATTTAAGGAAACCAACAATAAGTATGTTTTAATTTTAGTGAAAAATAAATCCGCTGTTCATACATCGAGTGTCAATAAGTGTTTTCTATGAAATAACTTTATTGATTTATTTTTCGATGAAATTGAATAAAAATATAACAAAATTTGTTTATGATGTTAGATATTATGTTATACTATAAGTATTTATAGCCATGCGGGGCTATTAGTGTTTTATAAGTAACCCAATATACATATACTGAAGTCGCCCGCCGCGTCGTTTCTATGTATGTGTGTACACGCTAATCTTAGTTACTTCTACATGCACTTTCCTTCGGTTTTCTTCGGTTTTCACCTATAAATAGACTGATAGACGAGGAAGGTTAAGGAAGGCTTGTAATTTATAAAAAAAAAATGTGCAAATTGACCCTGGTTTCGCATGGGTAGCAGATATGCTACCCATGCGAAACCAGGGTTACTAGTATTGACTAAAAATAACTAGATATTACCAGATACAAATGTAAAAGATTGTCTCCATTCACAGTTGGTGCGCTGCCAAGTTTTTGTGCCGAAAGAAATCGATCATGAATACTACAAGTTTCTTTGCCGGCTCCTTTTTATTGCACGCTTTAGTGATATTGAATGGGCAGCTTTATGATATATGCTATTGTTAAACTATTCTTTTATTTTATTACATTTTTTATTGGGTCCTTAAAATAGCTTAGTTTTGTAATGTCTGTTTAGAGTGTTCACTTCATGTTTTAACATACTAGCTGCGGTTGGCTACTTTGCTTGTCTGTGTTTGTTAACTTGTTGGAGGCAGGGTTGTGGCCACTTGCTGTGGGATCTTATCAAGCCGCCCATAAGGCTTCTCCGAAGCATGGAGACGCTGGAAAATTGAAATATCACAAAGCGACACCCATTTTAACAGTGATAGCCTAGTGGTTAGACCGTTGGACTGCAAAGTCAGAGGTCTCGGGTAATTCGCAACAGCGTAGTAAGAAAGCGTGTAAGTATGAAAGATAATATTGGTGTAAAAATGAGAAAGGATATGCTCCGTTGTAGCTGGCATATAGAAAGAATGTCGGAAGAAAGAATGACAAAACAGATATACAGTGCGAAAGTGGAAGGATGTAGACACCGGGGAAGATCTAGACTATTTTACCATGACCAAATAGACTGCGTCTTATCTGAAGGGCAAGCCAAGAGTCTCCGTAACCAGCGAGTGTGTATGCGAACTATGGGAGTGTTTATTTTGTTTACTTGAATTACTTTTGTCGTTACCTCTGGCGCATTATATTGCGTAGGTTTGTTTGAATTGCGACATAACTAGTAACTAATGTGTGCAGAAGCCATTATACCGGTTTTGGTTTTAATAAGATTAGAACTTAAAACATTTTCAGATTATGCTTTTAAGTTTAATGGGTTCATGAATATTCATGGGAATATGATAGTGTTATTGTTTGATTTATAATACAGCATAAAATAATGTTACATCTATTTAATATGCTTTTGGTGTATTTAACAGATTATAAAAAGTGCTACCTATTGGTCTCTATACCTATCTATCTATATCATCACGCCAGATTCTATGCGGGGTAGGCAGAGAGTACAGAGTTCCAACAGGCTTGTTCATTACATACCTCTCTGGCTTCGTCCACTCTCATAGTTCGTCTCATACACGCTCGCCGTTTACGAAGACTCTTGACTTGCCTTTTTGAATAAGACACGGTTTGGTCATGGTTTTACTATGAATAGTGGATCAAATAATTATATTATTAAGTTATTTCTTTTTTTATTTACATATAAAATATAGAAAATTACATTTTATTATATATTTACATAATAATATTACAAATCTAATTTTTCTTCGCGTGGTGTGGTGAAAAGAGCGCTGGCTGCATTCCCTTGCTGAATAGTCATGCTGATTTTCTGCGCGAGAAATTAGCCAGCCCTCTTGTCACCTATGGAGGTAATTAATCTGGGTGTTATATTTTTTACAATATTTTTTGCACAAGTACTCCATGCGCCTAGCTAGAGCGTAGTGGTTGCACGCTCGCCTTTAAGTCCGGTGAAGCTGTAAAGGCCTCGCGGCCAACAGCGTACATCATTCACACACACACACGTGCCTCACAGTTATACATAATGGTTATAAACACCGTCAAGCCTTATTCCCCAAGGGGGGTGGCAGATGTGTACTGAGTACACCCACGTTTCGTCGAAGATGTTATGTAATAGGGGGCGAGCCTATTGCCATATACCGGGCACAATTCCAGACTCTGGACTCGTACTGAGAAGTTTTTTCGTTAGAAAAACTACACTTGTCCGACCTAGGATTTGAACCCAGGACCTTATGATCACAAAGCGATGCGCTTTGCCACTAGACCTCACCTTACCTGGTTATATATACTATGTATACAAGGTGTAACATAATAAACGCAAGACCTCAGACACCCCGATTAGAGAATTGCTTCATAAATTCAAAACGAAAACCAAATTTCCAAATTAAAGGTTTTTACACAATTTTTAAACACTTTTATACCCCAATTAACAATGAAACTTAAACGTGTATGTGTGCGTTTTGAGAAATACATTTTAGAAATGCATTTGCAATCTCCTTATTGCTATGAATCAAGAATAAATTTAGTTGTTTATAGCGCACTGAAGGAGTAAAAGCATTTTTTGTAAATTTAAAAAATATAAAATAGATAAAAATTATTGGAATCAATTCAGTTACCGATTTAGAACAAACTACTTTAAGGTCTTGCGTTTATTATGTTACAGCTTGTATACCTGTCCTTGTACGTCTAGTGGACAATCTATTAAAACTTCAATACCAATTAAATTAATCCCCCTAATGTACATCGGAGTAACAATAACTTTTGGACGTCAAAAACCTCAGTCCCTCCCGTGACCATGGGCGCTGTAGAGCACTCAAAATGTCGGCAAATTAAAAACCAAAAATAAACCATTATAGAATCCGAAATAACTTAATTGCAATTGTTTTCACAGTTAATTTTTGCCCAATTTTGATAGTGGTCCATAGTACAACTGGTGATCATGAGGTCCTGGGTTCAAATTCGAGGTCGAACAACGTGTTATTGACGTCTTTCTATCAAAAAATTCCGTATTTGGAATTGTGCCCAGTATAATCGCAATAGGCTCGCCCCGTATTACATGGTGACGTTACATCTTCGGCGAAATGTGGGTTTATATAGTACACCTCTGCCGCCTGCACTTTTAGATTAGTATTTTTTTCGTACTAATATCGTAATATATCCATTTTAAGTTCTCTAAACACGGATCAAAACATGTCCGTCAATGATTCATACATACAACTATGCAATGATTACCATAACGGAAGTGAACGAACAAAAAGAATGAATGAACTAATGAATGAACGATACACGTTTCGAACAATGGAATGGCAGCGTGTTATTTTGTTATAAACTTTTACTGCTGATACATCTAATAAATAATTGTTTGAATGTCCGTGAGAGATGCGCCTAGAAATCTTTATGGCCGTTTATAATTGAGAAATTTTATGTTTTATTCGTAGTGACTAGCTTTTGTGTGCGGGTTCACCTGTCTTTTAACCTAAATTTGTATATGAGTGTGTCTACTTTTTTGAAACCGAGCAAGTATGGCAAGGCAGGGACAGTGCTTTCGAAGTAAATCGTGTTTTTTTCTCTTCTATATTACGATTTTTGTGGTCGTCTATGGGACGAATCCGCCAAGTACCAGTTGGTATGAATTCAGTAGAGCGTTGAGCTCTCAAGCTCCTTAGTGATACTCCGATGGTCAGGTCTAAGTTTCAGCGCCTTGAACATCATCAAAGGGTTGCTTGTCTGCCAATATTTGATCAGATGCATTAATTCTGCACAGGAATTTCTGGAATTAATTCCTCCATCTCCTTTCCACCACCGGATAATTAGGCGCGAGGAACTGTTTCCTTGTGTTATCCTTTTCAAAATCTAAATCAAAAGTTTTTTATTCATATAGACCAAAAGGCACTTATGAATAGTCAAAAAGAGAAAATTATTAATTACTTAAGACTCTAGACTTTGTGGTTGATACTTCATCCATTCACATGAAACGATTTGCTGCATTATTGATTATGCCTTTTGATAAATAATAAAATTCGCTCGGACCGTTTGTGTTTCCGGAGGGGTATAACTCTGGTATCTTTAAATTCAAATTGGTTATTACTGAGTTTGCGAACGATCTTAGGTACCATCATCACTTTCCACCAGGTGGGATACAGGATCGCTGAGTAGTCCTCGATGAAAAATTACCGGACAAGTGCGAGTAGGACTAGCGCTTTTAGGGTTCCGTATAAGGGCCACTAGATAGCGCTATTTTAATATTTCATCGATTTCAAGGAAAAATATATATTTTTTTATATACCTAATTATAAATTCACAATTTTCGGACTTTTACTTGTACCTTGTTAAATGAACTTGATGCCTTTATCCTTTGTTCAGACAAAAGGGTCTTAAGCGTCGGACAGACAGACAGACGGACAACAAACATCCTAAAAGGGTTTCTTTTTGCCGATTGATATACGGAACCTTAAAAATGAGTAAAAGTAGCCCTCGTGATGTTATGTAGTTGTTTATGGCGGAGCTTACGACCTGGAGTATATGGGGTGTGACTAACAAGTAGGGGTAGTGACC
Organism: Phalera bucephala; assembly: GCA_905147815.2. Taxonomy (NCBI): domain Eukaryota; kingdom Metazoa; phylum Arthropoda; class Insecta; order Lepidoptera; family Notodontidae; genus Phalera; species Phalera bucephala. The sequence continues at coordinate 37,441,194 of LR990614.1, read as the reverse complement.
TTTCATGCGAGCGTGTGCATACCATTTTATGAGCGCTAACATGTTTTATTGGAAACTATACTTTTCGTTTAATCAAAATAAGTTGTTTTTAGGTTTTAATGTATTTTATGATCGTATTTTCGAAGGGGTAAATTGAGGTAGAACGCGTAGGTTAAGGCGTAAATTTTACTTTAAAAACATCTTCTTTTCTCGGACTATCCCTTTGTGTATTGTAAATATGAACATCGTGAGAGATTTTTTTATACACCTCTGTTTATCCACTTAGGGATTTTAGACGAAAAAGCATTTATTTTAAGTCTTCATTTTCCAAGCTGGGTGGCAGAGGTGTACTATTTGCACCCTCATTTCGCCGATGATGTTGGTTAATGGTAATATAAGAGAGCTCTCTAAACTCCGGGCAGCTACTAAGACTTTTCATTTAATAACCTCAGAATTTTGGCTGAACTTAGATTTCAGCCTACGCTCTATGTATGCCAAATTTCAGTTCAATAGGAAACCAGCAAGTGCTTTATTACAAATTTTGAAGCGACGGACAGACAGATGCACGCAAACGAATCAAGCTAAAGCTTATAATATTATACCTTAAAAAGATCTTTTTAAATATATATAGCAAAATATAATAATATATATTTATAGCAAAAACACGACGGTGATATATTGTTTAGTTGAGGAGTGCCTATTGCCACCTTTAACACCATGGAGCCAAATTATTGGATTGTCACCGAAGTTACACTTCCTACGCCAAATAACAGTTAAATAGAATACCAGCGAGTGTTTTATACAAATTTTGAACTGACCGACAGACACACGAACGCAATTTAAAGTGTATAAAAAAGCGCATACAATAAAGCATCTAATGAATTTCCGATACCTAATTCGAACGGTCGGTATTGAGTGCGTTCACCCTAATAGGCCTTTGCATGCCCGGTGCGCGGGCGCCGGTATTTCCTGCAGGGGAGGAGGGGCGAGGGGCGCGGGGGGCGGGCCGTGGGAGAGCCTTGACTGCGGAATGTTGGTTAATACTTACCGTGGTATGCAGGGTAACGGACACGATTGTGTTAAGTTCAGGTTTGATGTAGGGAATGCTGCGTGTTTTATCTACGAAGATTAGTTTAATCCAGTTAAAAAGTCTTTCAACAAGTAGTTTCTATTTTGAGGAAATTGAGCTTTATCTATGGTATTTTGAAATAGTCTATCTATCTATCTATAAAATTAGCCGGATCCTTTGCACGGTAGGTTTTCTTACAGAACAGAGGTTATCATATACGCTCGCCGGTTACGGAGACTCTTGCCTTGCCCTTCAGATAATACATGGTTTATTTGGTCATGGTTCTTAAAAATAAAAGAAAGTAAATAATTTTTTTTATGGTATAAAATAGAAAATTGTATAAAATAGTGGTTCTTTAAACTAGTAATTGCTCGACTTATAATTTCTGGAATCTTAAGTATTTGCTGAACAAAATGCCTCCTCTTTTGTCATAATATTTTCGATATTTTGGTTGTATAGAGCATTCTGTGTAAAATACAATGGATTTGAAATGTCTTCTTTTAATATAGTTATTAACTTTTATGTAATTAACCATAGAACTCCTATTTTGAAAAGATTAAGGAACGGGATGAATAACATTCCGAACGGGTGGTATAATTAAGACCAGGGTTATGAGCGAGTTGCCTTAAAGCAAAATGCCTAAGAAGGTGCTAAATGGAATACCTAGAAAGCGAAATGCCTGGCGGGTTAAATGCCCGCGAAGCTAATAGCCTAAATAATAGAAAGCCTACGAAACAAAATGCCTATGTAGCTTAATGTTTGTGAAGCAAATTGCCTAAGTAGTCGATCGTTTAAGAAGCAAAATTTGAAATTGGTAGAATTGAAGTATGATATCCAAATTTATTTTAGAACAAATGTCATATTATTATTGAGCCGATTAGTGTGAAGATTTTGGGTCCATGGGGATCAAGTGCCCATCACATTTTTGTGGAACTATGTAAAAGACTGGTCGACACTACACGTGACCAGAGGGCTGGCACGTATCTCGCGCAATGGATGAGTATTGCTATCCAGGGTGGGAACGCTGCCAGCCTTCTGGGCACCCTGCCAAACGCCCGCGATTTGGCACAGTTGTAAATATTGTATTGTATTTTGCTACGTTTTACTGTATTTTTATTTGTTTAAAATAGGTTGATAGTTAGCTTTTTTTGATATTTAATACTATGATATTATAATGGCATCACGTAACGTAATGTTATTCAAACAAATGCTGTTTTATTTTATGATATAACATCTTTCGATACCCTACCCGTAAAGTTTCCTATTTTCTTTTAGGTATCGGGCTTGTGAGTCATGATACACTTTAGGCATCCTGATTTTTAGTCATGATACATTTGAGGCATCCTGCTTCTTAGCCATCATGCATTTTAGGTATTTCGCCTTTGTAGGTATTTTGCTTTTTAAGCAATTCGCTCATCACCCACACCATTTCGGAATGTCTTAACTAGGTATAGAAGAAACGTATGGATGGAGTATTACTATGAAGCATCTGTTAAGTATTCACTAGCCTGTTTTTTCTTGACTTTCATCTACGTCGACTTTTCATATTTTATGATCTATATGAATAAAAACTTTTAATATCAAGCAAACTTATTCTTACTGAATCATTACATACTTAACTCATCAATATATTATTTTTACAGTAATATATTGAACGGGACGAAGTTAATGCGTCATGCGCCCCGTTGCAGTTTCTGGCCGGTGTGCGTCAAGGGTGAACATTCAAGTGAAAAGCCAAACAAATCTTGTAACAGTGTCACCCACCAGTTGTGACCCTCTTCAAACATATATAGTTTCTTTTTTTATTATATATCTGCCCAGTCGCTCGAAAGCACGCGGCGCACTCGTGGTCTTTGCACACACCCGCAAGGGTGTGGGGAATCGGCATCGGGGTAACGGCCCCCTGGCCGAGGTTTCTGTCGCCAGTCATAAATATGGCCGGGTCGTTGGGTTGGGATAGTTTGTCCCTCGAAGTGGCGGTGACGCGTAGATCCCGCGGGGGAGGGGGGGGCCTTAGGGTGTTCCCGCCGCACTCCGCGACCAAGACCAGGCCAGACAAAGCGATCAGCAGGAGGCGGCGACTTCTCGAGGCCCTCTTCTTACTTCGCCCGGTAGCGCGATACAGCACCGCTAGGGAGACCTAGCGGGCGATCAACACCACCGGGCCATCAACACCACCGGGCCGTGTATGGATGTTGCTGAGAGAGTTGAGAGTCGTGTCCAGAGATGGTGAAGACAGTGAGGGTGATGAGCGTGGCACTCTTCACACCGCCGTGCGGTCAAGCTCTGCCGGGTGAGATCCGGCAGGGGACCAGCTACGGCGGTACACGCGGCGCCATTTCGCGTGCGCAAAGGTACTATTTTTTGGTGGTCACAACTAGCGGGCGTTGTAATGAGCTTATTGTCCTTATACACCAATCATATTATACTGTTGTCTGTCTCTATCTAAGGTTACACCTCGTCTAATATGTCCCTTTCTAGGGTTGTACTCTTCTATTTATTATTTATTTATGTATTTATCTTATCTATACAAGGGATCTGGCGTGATGATATAGATAGATAGAGATCTTATATATATATAACATGATTGAGACGTCGTCCCGAACATATATCGATGACTTAACCACTTGATACGACACTACTAGATGAGTAAATTAATTGCAGGCTTTTCACATGCGTAGCGAAGATTGTATTTCAATAGGTAACTCGACACTGGATGGCGTCATAACTAGATCGCGGCGGCGCCTTTGACCCACATATCGACACACGATACTATCCCATGAGATTGTTTACTGTAAAATAAACACTAGCTATCCGCAAGTAATACTCGTAGTCAGAGCGTAGGCCGTTCGAGTCATTGTATCGAGCGGTCGAGGGTTTGTTTCCCACAAGGGAAGAATATTTAAGGTTTCTTGCGCTTCTTCTCTAAAGGAACGACATTCGGAAGGTCTATTTTTAATAATGTATATTGTATAAATGCTACAGGTCAATTTTACATGTTTTTGCACTCTGATCTACTGGTCTACCACCGGATTATTATTAACCCGGCATCCACTGGGAAGATCCGACGAGAAACTCAGCGGGCTTGAAAGTTTTAAATTCTATCTGTGTCTATCATATGATGTATAGGTACAATGGTTAGGTTGCAAATAGTATATTTACTTACATGAATAAAAAATATTGTGATTCTTAAGTGATTCAAGTATTTTTCCGTTCTGGATTTGGATCAAATGGAAAAATACTTGAATCACTTAAGAAACCAAACATTTTAGGGTCAGGGACTAATTTCAAGTGAGTCATTTGTAAAATTCCATTCAATAATATTTACGTAGATAAAATCACAATCGGGATACGAGATGCGTTGTTAGAGGCGTATAGAAGACTTAATATTCTAAACGTTTACATTTCACGACGATGATCTCGAAGTATCTACATTAGAAGGGGTAAGTCTATTACCGTTAAAGGCTGCTGATTTTAAGTCTGCTGAAAAGCCGGTCATCGTAATTATCACTTGGCAAGGCCTTCGTCCAGCAGTGGACACGAATTAGCTGATGATGATGAAGTTGCTTATACAATTGGAAATACAGAAAAACCTTGCAAGTTAAATAAAAGTGCATAGAAACATAGGCAATTTTCCGCTTAAAACCGATAAGTTTGTCTTAAGTTATTTTCTAACATTTCAGAATAATTTAAGTGCCTGTGAGCTCAACTTGAACATGCGATTAGAGGATAACATGAAGTGAACCATTAGCCGTTAAGAGATTATCGGTAACGAGATGATATTGAACGGTATTGTGTAAAATGCGATAAGCAACTTGTTGTTATTGCTGGGAAATGGATAATACTTATTCGTACTTTGTCTCTGAGGAAAGTATAACAACATTTATACTGTCGCCAGAGTCGTATAAGTGCCATTATAACATGGGCCCTGTCATCGTTCTTCCCGTACTTCTTGCGACTTATCTTTGGCAAATTTTCTTAAAAAGAGATAATTATTGAAAAAAGAACGTCTAACTTTTGTATGGCGTAGGACGAACGTCGGCCACCCGAACCTTTATCACCCTGCTTCAGGAATAAAAGCATGACGGTATCTTTTTTTAACTAACTTTGAAATTTGCACCAAAATATTCTGATACTGTACGGAATTGTTACTAAAAACACATTTTGTATTCGAAATATTACTTCCTATTTTAAACTACTCGTATCATACAAGACCGAAGCTTATGAAGAACATATGTCTGTTAATTATCGCAAGCAACTTGCAATATTTCATCCACGTACCTCGGCGATTGTTAGCAACCGCCACGCGACGGTCGCATGCCGAAGTTGCATGATGCGCCGGTAGGCAGATGCTCAGGCACCTGCCCGCCGAAGATTTATTGCCCGATTACCTCCTGCTTCTGATCTTTAAAGATATTCTATCGTAATAACTCGAACCGATATCTTGAATCGATATTGGAGGATAGGCAAGGTGAATTACATTGGGCTACGATATTTTTCATAAATTAGAAGATTGCATATAAAACCTTAATTTTTTTTCTGCAGAAACACGTTGTTTTTTCGGTTTCGTACGATAAGTAATATAAATTAAGTTATGTCTGACTGGTAGAATGATTCAAGATCACTCACATTACGTCGAGAGTTCAAATCGCGGCATACACATTTGGTTTTTTCAAAACCCTTGTGCGATTGTCTCTTGCTACTTGTGAAGAACGGTTTGAGGTACCTCGGAATCACGACTTCTATACATAACGACTTAACACGTACTATTAGGCTTAAGAGTTAAAATGAACCTTAAAAATCTATTTTTAATATCAATGATAATTATTGTTGATTATAAGTTGACACTTTTCACTCCTATTTCTTTTGTAATGGTACAGAAAGAGACAGCTAGCGATACTAGTAGTACACTTATTCTTTATTTAAAATAAATGATGTAAATTTTCCCGCTAATATTGTGACCATACCTTAATAGAGACGACGGGCTATATAATTGCAGATAGTGTCCAATGGCCCATGAAATTGGTGTCACAAACCGTGATTCCTTTTTACCATCTTAAAAGTTACTCCACTAATATCCGTTAGTCGCTTGTATTGGGAACCTATCGCCTTTTTCGGACTATGTTCATACAAACTGTGCAACAATATCCATTAAAAATATTTATATCTTTAATTATATAAAATTAGTTTCTGCCCGCGACTTCGTCTGCGTTTACTTTAGATAGAAACCTTACATTTTTTCGGGTTAAAATGTAAAAAGATGTCCTGTGTGTTAATCCAGGTAATGAACTATTTGTGCACCAAATTTCATTGAAAACCGTTCAGCCGTTTCTGCGTAATTGACTAACAAACATCCAAACATACAAACTCCCGCATTTATAATATTAGTACTCCCATAAAGGCTTTATAGTATTCATCACGAGTGTTCATACAAGAAGCAATCTTAAATAATTGATTTTTAAAAGCGGGTTTTCATTATAACTAACAGTAAATTCAAAGATTTGTGTCAGTTTGGGTGTTTGTATATGTGTGTGAAATTAATGTTTGTAAACGCACCCAAGACCCACGAATTAGAGGCTAAGTATAAGTAACCTGTATAAGAAGGCAGATATTTGCATTATAATTCAGTTTTAAACCAGCAACTCGCGGTGTGAGCGACCACACCTCACCATGTCGTCCCGACATCGAAGTATTACAACGTCAGATTTGTCCAACCACCCATGAAATTGGGGCCTCTCGGGATTCCCCACAGAACTCTACTCATGGTATCTACCACACCGAGCATCTTTCCAGACTTTTCCTTCAAGAAGTGGGCAGAGAGGTGTATAATTTACCCGCTGGAGACATTTTGGTATTGATGCGATAGATAAAGGTGTTGCGGATATCCCAAAACGATCGTAGAAATATTAATTACTTGAGAAAAAACTAAAATCGGGCAAAAAAGTAGCATAAGGCACTCAGCCAAAAATGGCTCAATTTAGCAATGTGAAAGTAAACTATTTGATATTATATAGAGTCAAAGTCAAAAATAATGTGAAGATTTAAATTGTAGGCTTTTTATGATGTACCTACATACCTATATTGGAAGGAAGTGACATTTTTCTACTTTAATATACATATCAAAATAAATGGCCCTATTCTTGGAAGGTAGTTAATCCCATAGAATAACTTAACTACACATAAAAACCACAAATAAAAAACGTCATAACATAATATAAAATTCGCACAAAATCCGTTTTTAGAGTAGATATGCTTTACCGAATATACCTAAAAATACCGAATATACCTGTTTCATGAAAAACACCAATGTTGATGTGTCAATGGTTAATTTATGACAATATATTTTCTTCGCTATTTTCCCTGTATTGGTCGTGAAAATAAACCTTTAGAAGCGATCCTGAGGGGAACGAAATGTTTATACCACAGGTTTCTAACGGGTATACCCACCTGGAAATTAATAAAATAAGAGACTTTATAAATACATATTTATTTAAATAGAAACTCCAGAGAACACAAATATCGTACAGGGAAAAACTAGAATCTTTACTACCTAGATATCTTTAATATTATAAATACAAAATTATCAAGGGCAAAGAGATTATCTGAAAAAGATTTTATTATCTCAGTATTACCAACATGGAATAAAACTAAAACACAGATAATAATTAAAGACAATGAAAGGAAGAAATTGAAAACAAGAAAATACTTGAAACCATAGAAAAAAGAAAATAAATATCGATTTTCAGATACAGATTCAACGGTTAGGTACCTACATCACGCCAGATCCATTGCGTTACGGAGGCTCTTGACTTGCCCTTCAGATAGGACACTGTCTGTTTGGTCATGGTGAGACAGTCTAGGTCTTCACCGGCACCTAAATCCTCCTCCTTTAACAGTTTAAAATTATATCAAAGTGATTTATTGCACCATCAAATTTTAGTACTAGTGATTCCACTGCAAAAGGGTAAAGAGCGAGGAATAGTCGAACGGAACGGAGCACCACTAGTTAAAACAGGATTCACCTTCGACTAAGAAAGAGTTTTGATTAATTTAATTATTTGCCTTCACTGCAAAAGCGAAGGAGCGGAACGACTCCGTTTTTAACTATTTTTACTCGCTCAGCACTTACCGCTTAACTCTTTCTTGGTGGAAACTCATCTATGAAATTAACTGTTACGAGTTAAATTAAATAGATTCGCTCGTAGTGAATACCGGACTATAGACGCGCGCTTTAAGCGGCTTCTCATAACTGTCTAGCGGTTAGTACCCTCTGATATGTACTCTGCTATGCTTAACTGTTTACATATAAGTGATATGATTCTATGAGATCGTGCGTCTCAGTAATGCGATTATTCCATAAGCGCATTTAATAAAGGCAATGCCTAAGGCTAATTAAACTCAATTTAAGGTACAAAGAAATTCGTTAACTTCACGCACGGCTAAGTAGGGGACGCAAAAAAGTTTAATCATGTAAATTTGCATATTTTATGCTTAGCTATATTAATTATGTAGACTTTAAGTTAGTGTCCTATGCAGGGTTGTATATTTAATGGGATTTTTTTTAATTAGGATGGTGTTTTTTGTTTGGGAGAATGTTGTAAGGGGATTGATCAGTTTGCCGTTGGCATGGCATTTGGAAATTAATAGACTATTTGAGAAAACTCTAGTAAAACGTAGTCATATTATAAAACTTCGTGTTTCGTGGGCACCTAGACGTCATCATAAGTCTTAACGGCTAACTACTACGTAACGACTAACACTGTCACGGATTTTGTCTTCCTGGAAGTGAGATGACGATTTTGGTAAAACTCCCTCCACTGCTTCCATTCGGTTTTACTTTTCTAAAAAACAGTTTTTCAAGATAGAATTGACCTCTATCTATCTATATAATGACACCAAATCTATCCAAATCTTGTGGGGTAAGCAGTGAGCATACCTGCAGCTAGGTGGGGCGACGATATTCGTAAGGCAGCGGGCAGGGATTGGAGGAGGAGAGCTGAAGATTGAGTCGTGGCGTCAGTGGCGTGCTATGGGAGAGGCCTAGGCCTAGGCGTCCAGCAGTGGACTGACACGGGCTGATGATGATGAAGCAGTGAGGACAGAGTTGCAAGCGGTTTTTTCCTAACAGACCTCTGTGGCTTCCTGCATTCTCACTGTTCGTCTCATTCACGCTCGCCGGGTACGGAGACTCTTGACTTGCCCTTCAGATAGGTTACGAGCAAAAGCCCAGTTCGTTTAAAAGACTTAAGAGCGGTTTAAAACTATGAAAAATTAATTAATCTAATTGCCCCGAATGATATTTAAGCAGACGATTCAACCATCGGTTTATCGCCTCGCGTGCTACTGCGCTGTAGGGGCCGAGTGCTGCCGCAATTAGCGGGTTCGATGCCCGGCCCACCCCGGTGCAAACCGTTCGATACACGCCTTGTTACAACAAAAAGTTTTTGTACGTTCTTTGCTAATTAAAAATAGTGTGAAAGAATTTATAAAAAAACCCTCTAGTTGTGCCTTCACTTAAAGGGGGTGGTTGAGGTATACTGTGTACACTCATCTGAAACTCAAACTCATATAATTTATGAAATAAAACTATATCTCGGATTTTATCATGGTTTATTTTTTTAATTTTTACGTAGTCAATTTATCGAGCGCATTGCAGCACCCACGGTCACGGGAAGGACTGAGGTGTTAGACGTCCTTCTCGTGACCATGGGTGCTGCAAAGGACTTGAAACGTCGGAAATTTAAAAATCGAAATATAAACCGCTTTAAAATCCAAAAAATTCGAAGAACTCCAATAATTTATTTTGTATAAACCCTGCGTATCGAGCAGAATAGCCATTATTGATGGAGAATAGACATCTATCTATCTCTATCAATATCATCACGCCAGATCCCTTGCAGGGTAGGCGGGATAAAGATCGCTGGAGAAAAGGGGAAGACCTTTTCTGAGCTTTTTTGTGAGTTTTCCATCAAAATGTGTCCACATTATTGGACGTCTTCCAATAACTAGTAAATTTCTTTCAGTTATGGTGGTCTATCTATCACCAGATCCCTTACGGTGTAGGCTGGTAGTACAAAGCTTAAAAGGTCCTGCCCTTTACTTCCGTAGTTACGCTCGGCGACTACAGAGACTTTTCTTTTAATTTTCTGTTAAATAATGAATTAAACATTATTGAATGTTAACTCAACCCTTTTAACACCCTAATACTTATAAACCATTTATTTTACAATAAACACGGCATGTCTAAAGGACTCATGAAATATTCAGACAGGAAGTAATGCAAAGCGGTACGGGGTGGCGGGGGTGGAGGGAGGCTACTTCCGGTGGGGGCGCACGAAACTGTGTTACCGGTTAATAAACTTGCGATTTTTTTTACTGCAGTTTCAGCGTTTTATGTTGTATTTTTTTTTTTGACTCACGCCGTGAGTCGAAAAGGGTGATGTTTTTTGATTTCAATAGCCTCGCGAACCATCCTTGGTAGGAATTGATGTTCTTTCACGAGAATTTGTGGTCTATCAAATCTGATGTTATGGCGGGTGCGGTCAAGGATATGTTCACAGACTGCAGACTTCTTTGAGCGACGGTGATAAAGAAGTCTGCAGTCTGTGAACATCCTAATTTCAATAGAGAAGATGGCTGGGTGCTCCCATCGACTTGGGATCCGGTAATTAATATAATCAAATCCAAAACCAAGCATAACACTGCAAGACCTCAAGACACCGTGAGGTCATTCTGCGTAGATCCGACCAACAAAAATAATTAAGAAGTTTGAGGGTACCCCGGAACAACTATGCCTTTTGGACGTCTAACACCTCAGTCCCTCCCGTGACCATGGGTGCTGCAAAGCACTCGAAATGTCGGGAACTAAAAATCAAAAATAAACCGCGATAAAATCCGTAAAATAGTTTTATTTAATGTGTAATATTCGCGTAAATCTAAGAACTCAGTATACATACAAGTACATACATGAACGTAATAAAATAACGTGAAGCTAATGAAAGCGTGTTAAAAAGTTTCTTATGTTTGTCAAGTAAAATCTAGTATATAAACTACAGGTAATAAAGCATTTTTTGCATTTGATTATTGCTACGATGTCGAGTTTACTCCTGTATTTCTCATTTCCTTTCGGTGTTCATAACGCTACTAATTATTGATATTTCAGCGAAAGAAAGTATTTGACATCGATCAAACCTGACATAAACAATATGGCTTCCTGTTACGGAAGCTTAAACTTGTGACCTTGACCTTTCGTCCAATACAAAATAGGGGTAGTTCCGACCATTGGGGGAGGTCGTAAATGCAAATCATTCGCATTACAACCCCCTACCCCTCGCCTAATGCGTGCGTAAAGAGCCATTTCGATTTTATTGCGTTACGTTCTGGTCTTTCCATTATGCCCCGTTTGGTTTCTTGTTTTAGGGAGATGTGGGGGATGACGTCATAGTGGGGTTGAAGACGTGGGTGATCATGTTGGGGGTTCTCATGATAAGGCTCTTGCGGGAAAGAGGAAAAAGTGTCTTGTTAGTTTTCAATTTGATACGTTTCTTTTGAACAGAATTGTATTTGCATGCTACTAGTTCCGCACTGGGTCCGCGTGGAGTTGGACCTTGATTTGTGAGAGAAGGCCTTTGCCCAGCAGTGGGAGATTGTAAATTGGTTTTAAATACTAGTAGTTTAGTGTTTCAGCTTTCTACTATACCATATTATATGGTGGTGGTTTGGACTATACGTATATAATACTGCCTCGTTGGTCTAGTGGTGTACAAAGCGACTACCGATCACGATGTCCTGGGTTTGAATCTTAGTTAAAGCACAATTTTTTATAGGTAAATTCTCCGAAGTCGAGAATTTAGCCCGCTATAATGGCAATACTCCCTGCCTCTATTATATTGTGATTAAAAAATGTTGGAGAAATGAAGGCCTACACACTGTTTGGGGAATGTAGGCGTAAGTTTGCATGGCTTTGTCTATATATGTTTGTGTATTGATAATCAGAATCAGAGTCTAAATACGTTTTTATTCATGTAAACCATTACAGTATTTATTAATCGTCAGAAAAGTAACAAAGACTACCAACACTTCGGAATGCCTTACTGTGGATTATATATATTTTAGAAGAATGGCCAGAAACCCCATGGTTACTCTTTTAAAATAAAGATTTTTCGATCTATATTTTGTTGGTATAGGGTTGGTTTTGATGGTATTATGGGGCAAACATGTAGGCTGGTCCAGTGTTGGGCACTAATTGTTTAATTGTTCAATTGTAGGACCAAATAATTGAAATTTCAATCGCAGAAAAAATCAATTGCAATTGACGATTGAAAAATTAATTGTTAATTGTAGGGTTCACAATTAACAACTGATCAATGGTAATTGTAAAACGTTGCAATTACAATTGATCAATTGTTAATCGTTTTTTGCATGTTTACGATTAAACAATTAACAATTAAACACAGGACAATATATTTTAAACACATCCAAGATGGCGGACGTGACCTTTGAAGTAAAATGGGTGTCATTTTTGGGGTTTCAGGGAATACTGATTGCAAATATGGCGTGAATTTTTGGATCTAAGTAAAATACGACGATAAGACTTTTGAAGTAAAATATGAGTAAGTCACATTTTTGATATTAGGGAATGCTGATTACGAATATGACGTTAATTTCTGGATCTAAGATGGTGGATGTGACTTTTGTAACAAAATCAATATGCATGTCACTTTTATGGTTTTGAAAGAAGTTGATAACGAATATAATGTTAATTTTAAAATCCAAGATGGCAGACGCGACTTTTTATGAAAATCGAGATGGGTATTGATTTCGGGGTTTTATGAGATGCTGATTACGAATATGACGTTAGTTTCTGGATCCAAGATGGCGGACGCGACTTTTTATGAAAATCGATATGGGTAACGATTTCAGGGTATTAGGGGATGCTGATTACGAATACGGCGTTAGTTTCTGGATCCAAGATGGCGGACATGACTTTTGAAGTAAACTCAATATAGGTGTCACTTTTAGGGTTTGAGGGATGCTGAGTAAAAATATAACGTTAATTTAAAGATCTAAGATGGCGGACGCGACTTTTGAAGTAAAATCGATATGGGTTTTATTTTTGGGGTTTTAGGGGATGCTGATAACAAATACAACGTTATGAGATGCTGATTACGAATATGGCGTTAGTTTCTGGATCCAAGATGGCGAAAGCGACTTTTGATGAAAATCGATATGGGTATCGATTTCAAGGTTTAGGGAATGTTGATAACAAATATAACGTTAATTTTAAAATCCAGCATGGCGGACGCGACTTTTTATGAAAATCGATATGGGTAACGATTTCAGGGTATTAGCGGATGCTGATTACGAATATGGCGTTAGTTTCTGGATCCAAGATGGAGGACATGACTTTTGAAGTAAAATCAATATAGGTGTCACTTTTAGGGTTTTAAGGGATGCAGAGTAAAAATATAACGTTAATTTAAAGATCCAAGATGGTGGACGCGACTTTTGAAGTAAAATCGATATGGGTTTTATTTTTGGGGTTTTAGGGGATGCTGATAACAAATATAACGTTAATTTTGAAATCAAGATGGTGGGCGCAACTTTTTATTAAAATCAATATGGGTATAGATTTCGGGATTTCAGGCGATGCTGATTACGAATATGGCGTTAGTTTCTGGAAACAAGATAGCGGACGCGACATTTGATGTAAAATCAATATGGGTGTCACTTTCTGGGTTTTAGGGGATGCTGATAACGAATATGGCGTTAACTTTTGGAACCAAGATGGCGGACGAGACTTTTGGAGTTAAATCGATATGGGTTTCATTTTTGGGGTTTTAAGGGATGCTGATAACAAATATAACGTTAATTTTGAAATCCAAGATGGCGGGCGCGACTTTTTATGAAAATCGATATGGGTATCGATTTCGGGGTTCTAGGGGATGCTGATTACGAATATGGCGTTAGTTTCTGGATCCACATGGCGGACAGGACTTTTGAAGTAAACTCAATATAGGTGTCACTTTTAGGGTTTTAAGGGATGTTGAATACAAATATAACGTTAATTTAAAGATCCAAGATGACGGACGCGACTATTGAAGTAAAATCGATATGGGTTTTATTTTTGGGGTTTTAGGGGATGCTGATAACAAATATAACGTTAATTTTGAAATCCAAGATGGCGGGCGCGACTTTTTATGAAAATCGATATGGGTATCGATATCGGGGGTTCAGGGCATGCTGATTACGAATATGGCGTTAGTTTCTGGATCCAAGATGGCGGTTGTGACCTTTTTTGTAAAATTCGATATGAGTTTCATTTTTGGGGTTTTAGAAGATTCTGATAACGAATATAACGTTCATATTGGAATCCAAGATGGCGAACGCGACTTTTGAAGTAAAATCAGTATGGGTGTCATTTTTGGGGTTTGGGGGAAGCTGATAAAGAATATAGCGTTAATTTTGAAATCCAAGATGGCGGATGCGACTTTCGAAGTAACATCAATGTGGGTATGTCATTTCGGGGGTTATGTCCAAGAGCGTGCTCGTTGCGACCCCTGCCAGCCATCTAGGCTGGGTCGTCTCCCCGAGGCGACGCGTGTAGTCTAGGGTACCACTGAGTGGTCGTGCCAGCAAGGGGGTGGGTATCTTGCTGTCCCATCGCCTCATCACTAGGGTATTTTTGGATGCAGCATACGCTTCCGTAAGCTTGTCGACACACCAGGAGCTTGAGAGTTTTGGGATAATGTCAGGGAACTTTTGAATCTGACTGATGTGCAAATGAAAAGGTGATTTTGTGCGACGACCTGAATAAATGGGTGGGAACCAGGTGGCAATCTTACGACGTTGCTCTAGGTCCTTATGGTGATAAGAGAGTAAATGATGCGGGTAAGCTCATTGTAGATGCATGTTTGGAAAGAGGCCTTCTTGTGTCAAATACGATATTCCAACATAAAGCGATTTATATTACGTGGAGAAGAAATGAACAGAAAAGCATGATAGATTTGATCCTAGTAGATAACCGTCTCCAGAGCAAACTTTAAGATATCCGTGCATATAGAGGTCCCACTCTTGAATCGGAATACTATCTCATAGTTACGTGGTTTAGTGGTTTGTTTAGAAGAAGAGGTAATGGCGAGAGCATATACCCTTTCGAGGCCATAAAAGAATTATAATTGAAAAGTTGCAAGAGTGAGAAGAATGTATAAAGATCTGTTCATACAGACTCTGGTTCGGGAGAAGCTTTTGACAGCAGGTACTTCGGACTCGAATATAAATGAATGCTGAAATAGCCTAAAAGAGAGTTTGTTAGAATCCGCGAAAGAAGTATGTGGTTGCTCAAAAAAGCAAAGCACAGCGGAAGTTGGGACGGAGAGTTACAAAGCTTCGTACAAAGTAAGAAGAAAACGTGACAGGACTGTGTTTCTTCTTTGAATGTAAATGACAGTATGACAGAGCTGAAGAAATAAATATACGGCAATGCAAGAGTGCCACCAAAACTTTAGTGAAAGAAATGTTTGAAAGAGAAGAAAGGCGATTGGAGAAGAAAGGCTCGAGGTGATTCGTCAGGCTTAAGCCAAAAGGCTTAGAAAGCCATGCATTAAGGAGTGCTTGTCCTAACGCTGTTATATGGCAGTGACGGTTGGGTATATAAGAAGAAGAATGAAAGTAGGATAAATGCGGTCGAAATTCGAGCACTGCGGAAGATGTGCCGTGATTGACCGTATTCGCAATAGCATAGTAAGAAAGCTTGTAGGTATGAATGATAATATTAGTGTAAAGATGCAAAAGGGTATGCTCCGT